>CM022477.1:21167135-21181625 GCA_011952105.1 Coreoperca whiteheadi
AGATATATTATATATTTATATATATATATATATATATATATATATATATATATATATATATATATATACTGCTAAAGGGATAAAAGGAACAAAGGAATAAAGGGAACACTTAAACAAAAAAAAAATGTAACTCCAAGTGTTCCCTTTATTTTTTTGAGCAGTATATTAACATGTTGTACCGATATTCAACAATGTCACTTTTGGGACTTTTTTACTCACTGATGGATGTAAATATGATGGAATGTTCCTGAACGAAATAGTTGGACATTTTGGGAAATACACCTGTTAGCTTTATTTCCATAAGGTAGATCAATCTTCTCATCTCACTCTCAGCAAGAAAGTGAATAAGCATATTTCCCGAGATGTCCATTTATTCCTTTAACACTGAGACTCATGAAAATCAAGTGACGTTAAGTAAGCAAAACAGAGACAAAGTGATTGGGTTTGCATAAGAGTATCTCTTTTTTTTCTTGCAGCTAAGATTTTTCCTCTCTGATCTGACCCTTGGCTGGAAGTATGAATTTTTAAGACTGAGACTATTCAGTTTAGCTCACAGTGTTTCTTTATATTTATCAGCAGACATCCTTGGAGGCCAGGCCCCTTTAGCAGAACGCCAAATATCTATTGACTTTAAAAAAGTATTGCGATCTTGAGAAAAATATTAGGTTAAGCTTTGTTAATAAAATATACCTAAGAGGTAGTTTTAATGAATTCTTAAAGTATTAGTAAGTTCAAAGTTGATCTTAAATCAGTTTAGTTTGAGAAACTGGCCTACAGCATATTTACAAATCACTTTTGTTTTAATAAATATATAAACTCCAGGTTTTCATTCGTGAATTAAAATAACTCCTTATTCAAGCGGTATTATGTTAGGCCGAAAGAAGCAGACAGAGGGTTTCAGAAGGAGGCTCATCATTTTATTCAAGTGTGTTATGGCTTCACCCAGGCCATGTAACCCAGTGAGTCATCCACACCAAATCATGCACACGCACGCACCAAAAAAAAAAGGACAGAAAGAAAAAACAGAAAACATACAAATGTAAAATGTTATGTAAAATGGGCATTTCACTCTGAACAAACAATCTCATCAATCTCTTCTCTATGTGTTGAAAAGAGAGGCGACCCATACTGTACTGTACAGACATCAGTTTCAAAAATGTGACAGAAGACGTCAGACGGTTCAACATGACCGTCAAACCACATGGATGCCAACGAGATGGGATATAATCTCCTGTAAGGAATATGGTACATGTTATTATTTGTTCATCAGACCTATAGAAGAACCTATTGCAAAGGATATTTCACAAATAGAAGTTATGGAACACAGCCTTTCTATTATATTGTATTACACAGCTAGTAGTGCAATTTGTGTCTCTTTGTCCCTGTCATAGGAAAACATGGCACTGTTGACAGACAAATGGCCCGCACATACTGCCACATGCAGTCAATGACGTCTGGAAGCCAAGCACAGCCACGTCCGGAATGCCAAAAAACAAACAACTGCCAATAACCACCGGGAATCAATTCACCTTCGTGTTGTTTGATGCCACGTGGCAGGGAAGCATGCGTTTGTCTGGTGAGGGCGATGGTGTATGTGGCTGTTTCTCAGCGCCATCTCTGTTATCGAGTAACATTCAGTCGAGGACCATCAGTATGACATGTGGCATGATGGCAGACAAATCTGTGTAATATGTGTGCACGTGGGAGGGGTATGAAAAACGATCTGACTTGCATCTCATGAAAAGCAAATGAGTTCATTTGTTTGCTGCTGCCTTTCAAAATATATGTCCATTATGGCTGATACATTCCCCAAAATGTGGCTTGGAAAAGTTTGACTGTGAACTTAATGGAAGGCAGATGACACTTATTTTAAGCAGATAATCACTCAGCCCTATCAGTATTAGAGATGCTTAAAGGATAATTCCGGTTCTTTAAAACCTGGGTCTTATTTTTGCACTCTTGGCCATCATTCTTAACTGTTATAATAACATTGTATTGCCCAAAGTAATAGCTGAGACCTGGGAACAAGGCAATATTACAACAACAAATTCCAATGAGGCAAGAAATGAAAAGCTATACCATCAAAGGTGGTGTTAACAAGAAAATAGTCTAGCCAGATTGTCTAATAACAGTTTTTTGGAGGTAAGACCAAAAGTGCGAATCACCCGAAATGTGTGTGATCATCCCTTTGCACAGAAAAAACGTGTACACACCATTTCGGATAGGTCAAAGTTTAATCAAAAAGTTGGTCTGTAAAATGTGATGGACTTTAACAACAGTTTGGGGCATAATGTTACCATTTATCTTCCAAATGAGTTTGACTAATCTGGGTTTTTCTTCAAAGGATAAGGCTTACATTATTATATATTTTTTATTTTTGTAAAAAAGATTCCTATGAAAAGACCAAAACCAACAAATTGCTAGTCCGTCTCGCGACACTCAGTCCAAAGTCCATTTGTTCCTACTGAAGATATAAATCTTTAAAGCTGCACTAATCAAAATGTTTATATTCTCAATGGATAAAATGACTATGTGTCATGTGATAGGGATTGCTCGTAGTGATGTACCCACAGAGAATTATCTCCCAACTCTGCAGTTCTCCTTGGCTGTAGGAAGTCTGTTAGTCTATTTTGGGTAAAGTTTTTGGTTTTCCGGCCCGCTCTCAACAACCTTGTTTCCAGAAGCAGCAGGTAGCCTCTTCCTGTGGAAAAATCTCAGCTAAACCCACTGTATGCTGCCTGTCCAGCTCTAAACATCAGGCTGATAAAGTAGGTACTAGCTGATGAACATAGCGAAGCAACTAGCAAGCTACAAAGCCAGATATTTTTTCTCAGGATTTGGTAGAGACCAAAACAGAGCTACAAGGAGAGTGAATAATGGGTTTACATTCATCAGGTCTCCAAAACAAACTACAGCTCCCATGTTCATCTTAATAATGGAACATGTCAGTCAGTGCAAAATCTCAGCAATTACCTCTGTGAATACAATGTTATTATTACTGATAGGAGTGATGGCCAAACCTATGAAAAGAAGTTGCTATACACTGGAATGATTTTTTAAGCTATAATCAGATGATTATGTCTTTTAAAAGTAAGGGGGTGATTCAGTCTGCTTTGGCGCTGATTGTGGACATGGTTATAAAACGTACGTGTATATAAGATCAGATGTGGATTTTAATCTCCTCATATGAACGTGTTTGTCAGGACTTAGATCTGTCTATTTAACCACCACATCTGCGCTATTACTAGCCAGAAAGCCATACCTTCATAATCTTCCAATAGGTTTGCTAAAGCACAAACAGATCCGCAGCCATCATATTTAAATGTGCCCATTTCAACAGAAACACTGACTGCTGTTTCTTCAAGGCACATATGCTAATGTGTAAAAATACATATGCATCTCAGCCATGAAAAGGCCTTTTTATTCCAAAGGTTGTTATAATAATATTGTAAAGGATATTTAGATAAGCCAGTATAGTTCCAATAATGAGACTATGCTTTTAGGGCTTATCTCGGACTCCACGCCTGGTTATGTTTGTCACAAATGAATAGCATCCATGGCAATTTACCATTTGCCCAAACAGAGTGGGAATGCTCAGCTACCCAGGAAATTAATGGAAGCCTGTTAAACACTAGGCTGCAAAGAATACGCAATCCTGAATGTCAAGGTTCAGAAATTTGGTGTAAGAATTGTTGATTTTCAGAAATATTGATTGATTGAAGGATAGAACTTGCTAGGGGAATAAAATAGCTCCCAGTCCTGTGTATTGTAACTTAGAAAAGCTCCCATTTGCTCCAGCCTTTAGAAACAATACATACGTAAACATACATTTACATCTTAAAAAGCATTTAGAAATCATGTTTAGTGCATTAATCCTGCTTAATTTAGGTAATGAATCATTGTATTGTTTGGCAGATGCACTTGCACTATTGGGACTGTGTTTGTTAAGGTAGAAAACCAAAAGGGGTGATCCATTCAAACAGTATTGTAGTTTTTACAATGTTTTTTCAAGTTGTTTGTTTGAATTAAAAATTAGAAATCAAGTAAATAAAGTGTATCCCTTTAAGAACTGCTGGACTTTGGCAAAAGAAACAGCTTATGTTTCTAAATCATTCTTAAGAGTATTTTCCATTAAGATACTTTCAAGGTTTTGAAATTATTTCCCCATTCATCATACAAAGGTCATGCACTTAATTAGATCTTTCAAACATAAAAAACCATCCCCCTCTCATTTCTTCTTCTGACATTTTACAGAAACTGAAAGGATCATACTGATATTATTACGTTTTTCTTATCTGTGATCTTCTGCTGTCCCCTCACATTAACTCATACTCACTATTTCTGCTCGTTTCCGTGTTGATGCGTTTATCAGGTTGTGTTTCCCTAATGGCTCCAAAGTGCATCTAAACCTCAAGAGTTGTCAGTTTAGATCTGCATGCTTTTCTGTCACTGTAAACAGTTCTGCTCTCAGTGTTGCGTGGTTAGATCTAAGCAGGGTTCATCAGCAGACATGCATCAGTATTGCATACAGTATTATGTAAGACTTTGGAGCAGGCTCATACATGTCCTTTGATTAGAATTTACACTGCTTATAGATTCAGCTGGAGTCATTTAATTGCACTTTGGTAGCTGCAGGTTAAAGGAAAAATCTACCTTCTGATCCTCTTACACTGACTTATATCAGATTAATTTGACTGATATCAAATTAATGAAGTGATGCTCACTTCATTAATACTGGATAATTTTCCAAGTACTTGTAAATTCACTTCCCTCAAACTGATTTATCGGCTCCAACCAGTTAGTACTTACAGACATTTCCCATAATGCTTCTCTTGATAACTTGAAGCACAACAATCAAAGGTGGTTGTGTGGAGCAATCCTAGCCATCTACTTTGTGAAGAGAGGGCGTATCAGTGATCATGTGATCATAGCTGCAACGCCACGTTAAAGGGCCAATTTTACGCATGTTCAGTTTACTCGTCATAAGGAGTACTAATCAGCCTGTGAAAACTGTTCTATAATGTCTTTAGGGATTCTGGAGAGAGTCTTTCAAAGTTTGAAACCCCGATGAAGTCATAGTGATGTCACCATGGTTAACTCAGCTTGGGCTTGAAACTTCAAATCTTTAAACAAAAGCCTGCGTTACAAAATGGAGCTGTAGTGTTTGCAAAACATTGGCATTTTGGAGGCAGAGAGGGTCTAATGAAAGATTCCACTGAGTTGCATCATGGGAATTGTGGGATCCAGTGTTTTTACAGCTTGATCCATACTGGGGACTAAAAGTCAGGAAATCTCGTTTTTTTTATCTGTCTCTTGTGTGTCCCCCAACGTTATGGCATACTAAATCGCTGAATGACCCCTTTGTTACATATCTTTAGCTGCATTGCATTCTGCGACTGCAAATGAAGATTCTGGATTCTCTGCCTCTTTTACAATGCAGTTATCCCTATATCTCTATTGGTGCGAAATACTGTAGAGAGGAGTGCACTTTGATTGAACTGATATTCAATATGAATGTCAATGGAAGAAAAATACACAAAAATCTGGCAAATCTGTTTATCGGTGTAGTGGGGAGGTTGGATTTTCCTTAAAGTCAATTTGATCTCTCATTATGAAAAAGGCTGCGGGTGAAATTAAAGCTTTTGTGGTCAGAGCTGAATCTAGATGAGGGCGAAATATCAATAACAGCAGCATGATCCTTTGAATCCAAGACAAACAGACGCCCTTCGTACAGCTATTCTATAAACCGACTAAAGAATGACACAAAAACATGGCACACTTATTAAATGACATCTAATGCACATGCTAATATTGGCAACATTATTTTGGCTTGATGTGATGTGAAACCATTGAAATATCTGATTGCTTATAGAAAACAATACCTGATGTTTTAAGTCATTTTAAAATCTCTGTCTGCAGTGAGGCAATGGAATAGTACATAATGGTGAAAGTTTCTTCAAGTTAAGGTGAAACAAGCATACTCCCTTTTGAAAAATAGCATTTCCCCAAGTGTGCATCATTTGGTATGTAACCAAAATTAATATATCAATTTTGTACTGTAAATCTGAAATAAGCAAGGTCTTGTAGTTTGTGTGGTGTTTGAAAATGGAGCAATCTCTTGAAAAAATAGACATCCATGCTTCATGCTTTGCATCCCATTGTGTCCACGCTTGCTGTTCTGTGTAGTGTTCCTCACCTGTTCCCAAGAATACTTTTTATATTACGTACAACCAAAACGAGGGGAAAAGGGCTGAAATAAGATTGGGTAAGGAGCAGCATTGGAAATGATTGGCTTTGTGTATAAAACTTGGAAACTCATTTGTCCTGTGTGTGTTAGGGTTTAGATGGATTTCCTTCTCCTCATGAGCTGGTGATTGTCTGTGAAGCTGTGAAGGCCCGGAGACACCGAGCTGATGGGCGAAGGGAAGAAGCTGTTTTTCAAGGTGCTGGGTGAGATCTCCTCAATTCTGTAGGAAACCGAGTGAAAGTACTGATTGGGATTCAGCTGCGAGCTGAATGAGTTCTGATGAGAGAAGGCACAGGCCAGTCCTCCCATCCCTCCCCCAGAGCTGCCGAAGTCATGCGAGTGGTAGTGCACACAGGAGCAGACTGACTGCAAATCAGTCACTTCCGCCCGGTACGGCTCGCGCCGCCGCCGCCCCCGCGGCAGTGATTCGTCCTGGATGTGGATGATCATGCTGTTCCGGTTGCCAGCTAGCGAGGCCCGTTCCTCGGCATCCCGCCGCTCATCCTCGCTGTTCATAGTAAGGAAGCGGAGCACCACCAGGTTGAGGAAGGCCCCGATGACGGTCAGGCCCACCAGGATATACATGAAGCTAAAGGCCACATACAGGGGCTTCTTCTGGAGGGCCCGGTTCTTTTGAAGGGCCACAAAGTCCCCAAAGCCTATAGTTGTTAATGTGATGAAGCAGTAATAATAGGACTGGAAGAAGCTCCAGTCCTCGTAGTGGGAGAAGGCAGCGGCCCCGATGCACAGAGTGCCGACACAGGAGAAGAATCCCACGGTCACCATGTTCTCCATGGACACGTCGATGATGCTCATGCCGCAGCACTTCTTGATGCGCTTCAGGAGGTACTTGACAAAAGTGTTCATCCTCTCGCCCAGACTTTGGAACATGACAAGAGTCAAAGGGATTCCCAGGACAGCATAAAACATGCAAAAGGCCTTTCCTGCGTCGGTCCCTGGCGCTGCGTGCCCATAGCCTGAGAAGAGAGCAGACAGATAGCAGAAATTAGTGATGCAGAAAGATTTGCTGGGCGCTTGTGAAGCGGCAGTGGCGTCACGAGTACTACCTGCTACTCAAAAAGCCCCAGATCAGCTTTTGTTTACAAACATGACCCAGCAAGAAATCTCTCCAAGAGTCTGCGAGCGCTGCCAAAAGGGCTATTCAATAGGTGCATGCCACAGAAATGTGTCTGCTCATTAATCTTATTTGGGCTCAAAGATTATGGCGGGTGGGGCGTCCAATTAGTCAGAAGTTTCCGGTGAGGAAGAAGAGTTTGGAGGAGGGATTGGAAAGGAGTCATGAAGGAGCCAGTGAAGCTTTTAGCTTAATTAAACTTTATCTTTAGACCACAAGCTGCTGACTCACACACAAACAGATTTTTGAAAATCAACCTGTGGGGCTAACAATAGGATTCATACACTGTTAGATTTGAAATGCAATATAAATGATTTTATGTGCTTTGCAGGATATTTACATTTACTTCAGAGATTACAGTATGAATGAAACCTACTGCTCTTGAATATGCAGGGCTGAAAAAGCGTGTCGTATTGATTATCTCTCCTCTACCACAGCCCATAACTGCGAGTATTAAACACCAAAATCATGGCCAAGAAACACCCACTGTCAGTTGGCAAGTGTATCACTTCAGCAACTACCCTCCAAATGGAGACATCATATTTTGGTGTACTTGTATGGCATATTTAATTTTTTTTATTTATTTTAGATATGTCCTGAGCAAATTCTGTGTTTTGCGCTCTCAAATATTGATTCTGTGTTTTCCCATATGGTTTCCCACCCACTCGAGCATGTGTTTAGTTATGCGCTTAGAAAAAATATGTATTTGCACTAGCATCCATCGCACTTGTATTTGCATGTACAATGTGCGTTATTGGCCTGAGGTTTCATCAGTAGAATTTAAAGAAACTGTACCATTACTGTAACACGCATTGCAAACTAAAAGGAGAGTCAATTTTGGAGTTAAATTCACACAAATCTAAATGAATGCTAATGTGTTTGTGTGTCTTTATCAGGTAATAATAATGTCAATGTTGTGTTTGCGGCTTGTCTTGCTGCCCCCAATTGGCTAAAAGAATAAATTATGCAGCTTTAAGTTTTCTTTAGGTGATGTAAACTGATGTGAATGTAGAGTAGCAAAATGGCCTCAACAAAAAAATAGCTTATTAGCACATTTCTCAGCATGTACTGCAGTGTTTTTCGGTTAAAACAGAAACCCTGCTTCTTCTTGTTTGGCTAAAATTACATGATGCACAGTTTGTGTCATTTTACACATGCAACTTAGAGTAGTGATAGATCTTCTTTGTGATAAAATAAAAACAATGGGAACCAACATGATGATTAGTATGCAGTTCAGCCTTGTTGGTATCTGGTGGAAAAGAACAACTACAGATTATATCACAGACCAAGCATTGGTATTAAAGTGGCTGCCCAATTCAGAGTAGAGATCTGACTCTGTCCCTAGTTCATTACTAAAAAAAAAGGAATAGTGGTGGAAGAAAAATCCAACCCTTATCACCAAGACTAAACCCTTGTTGATATATAACCTTGCTTACTTGCCCTGAACTTGATTCAAAGCGATGAAGAGTAACTTCACCCAGTCTAATAATCCTGCTTTTGCTGCCAGCTAGTGTTTATTTTCCACACCCTGTGACATTGTGTGGCAACATAGTACCATACTACATCAGAGCTGGGTGTGGTCAGCTGTGGTCTTGTTGCCACACCCAGCTGTGATGTTATACTACAGGGGGCCAGAGAAGCTAGGGTTTTTCTCCTTCCAAAGTCTAATGTGGAGTTGCTCTTACAAGTCATGTACAGTATACTGTACCATATGCACTTGTGGGTGCAGAGGGATTCGACGATTCTGCAGTACACCGTCCAGCAGCAATAATGTTTAATGGTGAAGGATCATTCTTAATCTTGGAAATACTAGTTTGACAGAATTCTCTTAACTCAAGGTCCACTTACTGGGAAAAAAAGGTTGAACAGCCACCCGTTGACCACCTGTTATCATGTGACTGAAATTAGATCACACGATGACCATGAGATGTGGTTGAAAGCTCCAGATAAAGCTTTTTGTCAAAAAAACAAGAATGCTGCTTGGACAAAAACTAACAAAGGTGGTGGATTATCCACAGCATTTCAAGCAGGTCTAAGTCTTTGCCAGTTCATAGTGAGCTGCACTGAATGGGAACCAGTGGGCTGCCTGGAGGGTAGAGAATTAAATCTAAAATACTGTGGCGTGCTCTGGAAAATGGTATTAAGCACAAATGTTAAGCATAGGCATTTCTACATACAATAAAACATGCAGAATCAGTGGTGGACCCTTGAAGTTGGAGGTCTGTGCAGGAAGCTGAAGAATCAGCTGCAGGTCAGCAGCAACCCACTGTGTCGCTGGTGTGTGCTGATTGAATTGCTTGAACAATGAGCAGCAATGTGCACATTATTTCCACATATGCACAAAGGGAGAGCGGCTTCTATCAACAAAATGAACAATCTTAATAGAAATATGTAAAACCCAAAAAATCTTCATTTGTCTCTCATACAGCACAGATAGGATATTAATGGTTATGCGCTTTGTGGAAATAGGATAACCAAGCCAAATAAGATGCAAAACTGTAACTAGTGGCTTCATCATGAAAATGCCTCTTCAGGGTTCCCACAGAAGTTAATCTTATTCATGCGGGAGGAAAGAATATTCGCATACTGCTTGTGAGAAAGCAATTAGGATCAAAATACACACCACGTGCAAGACTCCGCAAAACATGCTTGTGACATCCCAAAAGTGTTAGTCAATTATAATTACATCTCAGGACAGATTTGTATTCTGCCATGCCATCTGTCTTCTCCCCTCCTTCCCTCAAAATTAGCAAATTAATTGATATTGATTCTTATTGCTTAAATTTGTTCTCAGAGTAATTGGGACATAATGAATTACAGTGGCAGCTGCGAAGAAATGACAACTTTCATTTGCGCTTCAACTTGACTGTGCAGACAGATTACCACAAATATGCTCGGTAGATAATCTTTCAACATTATGTTTTACACTCTAAGACATTACATCAACTAAGAAAACTATTTCTGTTTGGATGAGTCATTTGAACATTGTGTGCAACTATTGCTCTCAGCAGCCTCTCCCTGCTGCAATCAGACTGGAGTGTATTAGGTATCGATTCACCAGCCACCAGCTGCAGGGTCACCACACTTGTGTGTATTTCCTGTTAGATTTGCCATCCTCATTTGAACTTCAAAACTGGACAGATGAGCGTCTAAGTGTCTGTGCGGCTTGATAGCATTGGGATGTCCAAAGTCTCGATCTGTAAGTGATAACACTAACGCGAAAGAAGTATATTAAAAGGATAAAGAGCAATGAAGTCATGACCACAGTGATGTCACATCAATTCGAGCTGTCATGTGTCAGCTTTAGCTCCAATATTCATTAGTGTCCTTACATTTCCTAGGCAATAAATACAGGAATTAACAGGGAGTTACAGGGACTCAGTGAGATGACCTGCAGACCTACAGAGCGGATATTAACTTGTAAAAGTAATCATCTGTGACATTTTCATATCAAATAATGTCTGCTTGGCTACTGTCTATCATGGTTTTATACAAGACAAGACATGAACATGAAGACTTTTTAGATTGCTTTGTTGCCTGGGAACTCTGATGCATTTCACACCTATGGTCTCTTTTATAGAACAAAAAAAAAAAAAGAGTTCTTAGCCATAAATAAGTAAAAGAGGAGAAAGATGTCATGGAGTTTAACTTCTTCCCAGCCAGTCTTAAAGTATTTATTTTATGCCGTTGATGATGTGTGGTTTTCTGCGGTAGCGTTGCACTTTATAATCTGTTTGTCCTGTTATAATGACTCTATTATCTGCTGTTGTCTTGGCAACAGACATATTTGCTCTGCCCCACAGAGCCCTGCCATGCACAGGTGCTTTTGTGCCTATGTGTGCACAGGTGAACGTGTGTGCACACAGGTGAACGTGTGGGCAGAAAAAGAATCACACTCTTTAAATGAATGATAAAAGTTCAACAAAGGCGCAGTTCCTCAAATATTCCATAATAAGCACATTTTGAAAATGTCTTCTTGCCATGCCTGCATGGATATCTAGGGGAAGAAGAATTCTCCTGCAAGCTGCATCAGACAAGATTTGTTTGCATATCAGTCATATCAACCAGAGGCACAAAGTGCGGCTGCAACAGAGAAGAGCTCCACAATCCACTAACTGAGATGCTGTGAATTGGCCCAAATGTTAAACTGATGTGGGGATGCTCACAAGAAATCTTTGAGAAATTGCCTCCCAAACAGATTTAGTACACTTAATATTTTAAGGGTGTTATGATAAACAATGTAACAAGTGATTGCTTGAATGGATAACTAAAACATTTTGTAAAAACAACAGCAGCAAAAAATCATTTACAGCGCTTACTGCATTGTCCCATAAGCCTGGCATTCAAAAGTCGAATAAAACTAAATCTGCTGTCCATCTTCTAAAAAATAAACATTAAAAAAATACAGTGAAAGTCTAATTTGTGTACCTTAAGGTGAGCTAAAAAGAACAGCATTTTAGGTTGGTTTAGTACAGCACTTTCTCTCACAGAACATTTCAATTTGAACAAGTTTTCTGTATCACTGAACATCTGTTGAGTCACTCTTTAAATGTTTGAACAAACTAGAGTGGGAAGTGTGATAACATGTCTACACAAAGGTGCCTCCTGAAAATAGGAAGTTTAGAGCCATGCTAGCAGCTCTGTGAGGCTGTACTTAGATACAGCGGTGCTTTGAGCTAAATGCGTATCAGCATGCTAAAATGCACTCACTGACAGTGCTAACATGCTGACATCGCTGGTATAATGTTTACTATGTTCACCATCTTAGTTTACATTGTAGCATGCTAACATTTGCTAATTAGCACTAAGTAAAGCTGAGGCTGACGGGAAAGTCAGTAGTTTTGTAGGTTGTATACCAAAGTATTGGACAAGATTGGACATCATGATGGCACTAGAAGAAACGTCAGGGTATCACCAAAGGGGAACATAAATGTCCGCACAAAATGTCCTGGCAATCAAACCACTAGTTGTAGTCAAACAAATCTCCTTCAAAACCACAAATGTGGACCCCAATGGTGGCATTGGAGGAAAAGTGAAGGGATCACAAAAGTCATTAGGCTGCATTGTCTGGGAACCATAAATGTCTGCTGTGCAAAATATTATGCCAATCCATCCCAGAGTTGTTGAGATCTTTCACTGGATAAGTGAAAACACTGACCTGCTCGTGGCACAATGAAGTCAGGGAATCACCAAAGTCAGTAGGATTGGTCATCTCTCGCCTTCACTGCTGTAACTCCCTTCTGGCAGGGCTGCCAGCATGTGCAGTAAAACCTCTGCAAATGGTCCAAAATGCAGCAGCACACCAAAAACAGCTTTTGTCCCACCTTTTGTTCTGGCTCCATGTTGCTGCTTCAAGTCACTAATGCTCACCTACAGAGTGGGAATCTCAAACCAAACTCTTCTACTGTGCGATCCCTCAGTGGTGGAATGAATGTGATTCGATCAGCAAATTCCCTTTCTGTGTTCAAAAATCGCTCAAACACCTGCCTCCTCAGAGAGTACTTACTCACCTAAAATGCTCTTTTTCTTTCTCTCTATCCCTCAATCATTCTTTTGCTCTTTCTCCAAAAACATTGTGTCATTTGATTTTCTGGGGACTTATATGTTACTTCATGTACATGCAAGCCTTGTGATGCTTGGTCAGGTGGAACGTGGAACTGAGTACTGAGGCACTTATTCTCAAAAGCCTCTCCTTAATCTACTGGGGCTTGGATTGTACCTCATTTGGACAAAAGTGTCAAGTGCCAAATGAATAAATGTAAACGTAAATGATTAATCCTCTGAGAGCCATAAATTTACCAATGTAATGCAATTCCATCCAATAGTTGTCAAGGCATCTAATTAAAATCCAAAAATGGTGGTGCAGGAAGAAAAGTTAGGATCACCAGAGTCATTGTGAATTTATCCTCTGGCGACCGTGAATGTCTCTACAGTATTTCATGGCAATCCATCAGTGGTTGAGCTTTTCAGTCTGGCGGATCAACTGACCAACAGACTGACATTGCCATCCCTAGAGCTGCTAGAGTGGCTAAAAATGTACCTTAAAGGAATTATGATTATGACCCAGATGAGTGTTGTTGAAAACCAAAGAGCAGAATATAAGACAGACACTACAGTACATCAAGATGTACATATCACTACATCAAACCTATTTAAAACAAACAGATCAATATATTCCCATTCAAACAAAACTCAGCTGTCTTTTGAGCTATCAAAAAATTCAATCTATAATTAAATAAATGTATCACACCCCATGTGGTTCTCCACAGTTATATCCAAAGTGCCTCTAATTTTTTTACACATTTATGGCAGCTCTCATTATAGACTGCATGACTCAACCTGTATTTGGCTCCAATCCACTTTACTATGACTTATTTTGAATGTCTGCCCACACCCACAGTGTGAGCTCCATAGGTCCATATGACGAGTGAGTGTGAGTCATTGTTGCTGAAACTCTGAATTGACACATCTGGCAGCCTAAATACAATTATCATATTATTCTATTACAATATCATACATTTTTTATTTTTCCAGTACTGGAAGAAAAAGGAACATCTCACAATCAAGTAATGGCTTAATTAATTAACCAACAGCCTACACCTTGAAAGAGTAAGAGTTTAGATGCTAAGATCCAGCAGCCCCATATCTGTTACATAGTGACTCGGCATTAATCCTTAAAGCAAATTATTATTAATCTATAAAGTATTTCTCTGCAACATTAAGTATTCATGAATAAATAACAGATAATCAAAGTTAAAGTTTAGGAAAAACATCCTATTATATATTAATATTTTGACACAGTTTAACACACCGCAAACAAGCTTAAAGCTGTCATCTGATTTTGATATTTTGATGTAAACTTTGCCAAATCCTACTTGGTGCATAGAGACCTTTTTTCAACGGGGCCCCGCCCATTTCAAACCAGTGACAAAAAGCAAAAACACAACTACAGAAATCTCTCCTGTAAAATAATGTATGTAGGCGCCCATTACTAATAACAAAAAGCAGATAGAAGAAATATATTTTCAAGGCCTTAAACAGTTGCCTGTGAACTTTTTTTCAGTTCCGTTGGGGCAGCAGAAAAGCTATAAGATAGGACTGACATAAT
>CM022477.1:21181650-21209901 GCA_011952105.1 Coreoperca whiteheadi
CTTAAGTTGGAATTTTTATTAGGAAACTGTAAATGCCCCTTTCATTTTATGTACTACACTTTAATTTGCTGCATCATACCTGAAATAAGAGTATCTGTTTTCATTGGATTGAGGGCATAAATTATTCATTTGGAAAAGAGTGTGTAATATTTACACTAATAGAAACACATTTGATATCCACTTAACATTTAATCGTCTGAACACATCATGTACAGTGTACAGTAGAGTAGTGGATACCTCCCTTTGGTTTTCATTTATTTTCACACGCTACTGGTTATATAATATATATCATTCATTATTCATAACACTATCAAGGTAGTTCCTCATTAGCACCCACACACAGCCTGGGTAGTTACTCTACAAGTGTCAAGCAGTTGCTTAAACCAAACCCTTTTGCTTGTTTGATCTGCAGGTTAATCTGCCTGGTATTATTTCAGGTTCCCCGGTGGCATTAATTGCTACAGGCCATGGCATTTTAATGAAGGTCAAGAAGAGCAGGGAGCACAGGGGTGAGAACACCTTGTTCAGCTCTCTGCCTGAGTCTCCACCACGTCACTGACAAGAGCTTAATGTGTCTGGGAAGTAGGAACACCATGGTAACCCACTACAGGCAGGGAACCAGTTCGCCGTCAGTGCTTTTTGAAACACTAAGTCTGCCCACAGTTCCACTTTGTTACGGCACCATAATGGTTATGGTCTTTCAGCTGCTAGTTGTCTTATTCTATTGTTAAGGGAAAATGTCAAACATAAAACTCTATGCCAACAAAGAGGCTCTTCAATCGATATCAGAGATGCCTGCCAGCAGCTTAGAAAGATCACATTCACATTTTAAGTGTTTCGTCCAATGCTCCTATCCAGAGACGTAAAATGAGTGCAGGATCACATGGAGTAACAAACGAATTACAGACAAAAAGCAGATCGACCTTAAAGTCAACATCCAACATAACTTCATAAATGAATGTTTTTTTTGCTGCTCTAAATCACAAACTTATTTAAAATTACTTACTTCATAGCTTTTCGCTCTATTGTGAGTGGTAGGGTGTTCCAGAGGAAAGTCCTCAGGAAGTGGTGTCTTTAATGTTGTCAGTTTTTGGAAATAAACAACACACAAAATAAGCCAATGTGAATTCCCATACCGTACAGAAGGTCCAACATAATAGAAAAGGAAGTAAAGATGAGGAAAAGGGGTTTTCATCACCACTTTCATGCTCTCACAATCCTACCATAGCTCTGGACAACATGGCAACCGCACAAGTGCTGTGCAGCAGAAGATGCTGCTCTACTAATGGCAACTAGCAGCTGGCTCCAAGAAAACGCTGACTGTGCTGAAAACCTGAACTTCTCTCTTAAAGTCAAAACATTTTTTCCACAAGCAGTTTAGGTCTCAAAATGTGATGGAATCTAATTTGTCTTGGTTGTGGTTAAAAACACTGTTATTATTATTATTACGGCTAAATGGGGATAGTTTTGAGGATGTGTTCACTTAGATTGACAGCAAAATACAAAAATGATTTATAGTAGTGTTTTCCGATGATTGTTGTAATGTTTAAAAAAACACATGATGTTTTGTGTGGGCCACTTGGGCGCAGCGGAAAACCCTGTAACCACAACATCCACATAGTATGAGTATAAAGTTGTTGTGGATAATATTTTAGCAAGTTGCCTGTTTACAAATCTAGCAGTGTTTCTGTGCACCAGATGAATGTAAGTCCAATATTCACTCTCCTTATAACTCTGTTTTGGCCTCCATCAACTCTTGGAGGAGAAATATATCTGACTCTTTAGTTGCTAAATGCTCCACTATGTTCACTAGCTAGTTGGTAACTTTGTCTGCCTGCCGTTTGGTGCTGTGCAGCTGGAGTAAAGTGGGTTAATCAGTGCAAGCTGTAAAGTTGTGCGGCGTAAAACCAAAACAATGAGCTGAAAGATACTAAAACACTGATGATGCTCTGTCAGTTTGTCCCTATGAGTGACCCCTTTCACATTACACATAGGCATTTGATTCATTCTTTAAGTGAAAATATTGAGTAGCTTTAAGGTTGGTAAAAAGTAATCAATATTGGCTGTTGGTATGAAATTGGATGTGAACTACAGTCTTCTGTGTCAAAGTCAAATGCTTTTGCTGACCCAACCACCCCAACTTCCACCATAACACTTTCTGCAAGGCTACTTCTGTCATGTTACTTATGATTTTGCAAGTTATAGAGGACAACAATTAACGGCACAACCCTAAGAGGACATATGCCAGTTAAATGTCTCCATTTGCTGATATATATATATATATATAACAATATGTTGTTCACCCCCTTCCAGTTCAAAACATATTCATATACCTGTGGGTGACTTGATAAATGAGTCAGTTTAGGTATGCAAGACAAACACAGGCAAACTCCGACCCCATACCCGTATTAAGACAGTATGCAATGAGAGGATTTGAGAAGCTACTGCCAAGCTGCTGTTGTGCTCCAACACATCAAAAGCTCACAGTGCCTGCATCCTTATTTACACATTTCCTGTCAGTGATTGAAGTTAGAGAAGTTTTCAAGGTCACTGCATAAGCAAGTGTTGTACCGCCTGCACCAGCAATTAAGGCTAAATACAATAAACAGGAATGAATTCTGTTCAAGTGGGGTCATTTTGTTTTTGTTTGCCAAGCAGAAATAGTGAAAACAGATGGATTAAGAAACCTGTTCTCATTTCCAGGGCGTCAAATACCTCCGTTTTGTCATGGCGCTCAGCGTTATATACATGGTACCTTTTAGCATCTGTAGGAGACACCTTAGGTAGTAGGAAGTCAAGTGACATATGTGACCTGAAGCCCTTTGATGTGACCTGCAACATAACAAATTAAAACCTTTAAATAACTAAACATTTACTTTTGATTTCAGACATGAACCCCAGTCTCCTGGGTGAAAGTCCTGTGCTTTTTGACCCATCGATCCACCCCACCGCCTCCACAGGCAGACTTTCGCACTCTATATTTCCCCCCATTACACTGCGTCACCTGACTTCTTTTAGGCTTCCAGGCAGCCCTGTATGCACAATGAAAAAATACAAACGCTAAAGGGTACTTTGTGTGGCAGTGTACAACGCAGAGAGGTATGACAAAACGTCGGTATTTGACGCCCTGGGATTGAGAACAAGCTGGATTAAGAAATTTGAGTGGACCCGGTCCCTTTTAGAATCAACTCACAGTAAGGACAGATCGGCTTTAAATTTGTAGTCCCTCCATTGCCTGTTTGCTCTGGAGAGCTCAATTTTTCTTGGAGACAAGGTAGACAGTACACAAAAGAGATTCTAAGCTGGAAGATGAGCAGCCTGAACAGAGAAGCAGGTAATCTTCAGTATTTCCTATAGAAGCCGGGTGCTGTTGATCCTCAGAGATTCCTTAAATCTTAAGGTACTGCCAATGTATGCCAGGTATGTAATCCATTTTATGAGTAAGTCCTGTAATGTCTATCCTGACTGAAATTCTTTCAATGACCCCTTGCATCTGAGGAAGGAGATCCATTTATTCCATGAATGGTTATACCCTTACTTTGTGAAACAGGCTCTTCTCATGAGTGTGCTCACTGATGAATCTGAGCAGCAGTGCAGGATTCAGCGGGAAGCGAAACAAACAAGCCCCTAAGGCTATAAAGAACAGAAGCCAACAGACACATGTCACTGAGATATGGGACACACAGAATGCACAAGGTAAGAGATGCCAAGTACCACCAAGTATGGTAATGAGAGAGTTGAAAAGAAGGAGCTGTTGGAACCCGGTTGGTGACCATTCAGTGAGCATTTGGAGGTCAAAAGATGTCGAGACAGTTAAAACTGGGCTAAACTTGGTTGGTAGATGTAACATTGTTTTAACAGCATTTCAGTGATATTTCAATGTAAAGCAGGTCCTATACTCACTGAGTTGTTGTTGAAACAATGGTTACATGTAAACCTAGATGTCTGCATGAATGTGTGACTCAGTGTGTCAGCTGACGGTGATCAGTTAGCTTGCAGGGGACATCAATTCCTTGTCAGACAAAATGCTTCATTATGAAACAGAAAGTAGTAAACCAGCCCACTGTCTGTCTGTTTCTCAGTCTCAGTCAGTTTAGACTAGAGATTTTGTGCAGAACAGCAATTGTTGGTGACATCTCAGTGTTGTGCAGGTAAAGCACACGTGGTTGTTGGTCTGATCAGTTTTAAAAAGCAAAAGAGAAATCATTCTAGGATGTCATCACTTTGTTTTATTATTCTGAGTAGGTTATTTCCCTTCCAATCCAAACATCTGTAATTACTGGACCAATGACATTCCTTATGTCAGCCACCCTCCATTCCAAGTCAGGTTTTTACTTACCCTTAATAATATAAGTGACTAATTCTATCAATGAAGCTGAGAATGTCACCCTCATTGTTGTCAATGCATTTTTTATTTCCCTTTGAGATTAAATATCGGCTCTTTTTAGTCACACCAGTGGCATTGCTCTGGGGATGGCGATGTTGGTCTGTCTGTCGGATGTCCGACCACTTTGGTCCATACTGAAAAATCTTAACAACTACCAGATGGATTGCCATAAAATGTGTACAAACCATCATGGTCTCTTCCTCTACTGCCACCGTGAGATTCACATTTGTGTTTTTTTCAGATGACAAATGTTCCCAGAATATTGTAGGCACATTCATGTCTCCTACAGAATTAATGTTAAACCGTCCTTGTTTCGTGCTATGTTAGCATGCTAAAAAACAAGATGATGAACACAGTGAACATTGTATCAGCACATCAGCATGTTAGCATTGTCATTATGCGCATGTGAGCATGCTCATATTAGCTCAAAGTCGCACTGTGTCTAAGCACATCTGCCTTACAGAGCCACTTGCATGGCTGTAGACTCTTAGTCTGGTTACTTCTCAAAATAAGCAGAGCAAAAGATTGGTTGCAGCCTCCTGTCAGAAAAGAGACTATTAAAACAAAGACACAAAATTAGGGGCTGAACTCAGAGGTGAAATTCACTTATATACACTTGAGATATTTCTATCTAACTAATTATTTATTGTTATTCATTGTTATAAGGCTTTTTACTTCTGCTGCACTACATTTCAGAGGGAAATGTACTTTTTATATTTGACAGATTACTTTGCAGGTAGAGATTTTACATATGAAATATATGACACACTCATGAAATATGATGTATTTCTGTATATTAAACTATCTATCAATATATTAAGCAGTTAGACCAGCCTCAATATCTTATATAAGCTAATATTTCTTAGGAGGAGAAGTAGGACTTTTTCACTTTGGTATTCCTATTTTTATGTAAATATAGGATCTGAACAGTTCTAGAAAGCCTAAAGAGTATATTCACAAAGCTGGGAAATACATATTCTGTTAGTGAGAAATGCTTATCAGGTTTGTCGGAATGCATTTGTCTTGTTGACAATGCCAATGCTGTTTGATTTCACTGCTAGTTTTCACTGTCGATGACATTTCCTACATCATATACAATAAGTCTTTTAGTCCAGAGCATCTGGTCCAGGTCAGCCACAACCTGTCCAATTGACCAATATGACCGTGACATTATGGCAGCCTGCTCAGGTTGATTACCAGCAGAACAACACAGACTCAGGCTACATTCTCACTGCAGCCTTGTACTGATAGTAATAACAGTTCTATAGTTCTAGAAATAATAGCCTAATAGTTCATGTTTTTGTAGTTGTAGTTCTATTGAAGAATGTAACCTACATCCATAGAGTGACAACAACAAAAATGAACATTTTTGCTCAGAACACATTTCAGTTACTGCGCACATTTTCAAGGCTTGGCTGAATAATCCATCACTCCTTCCTTTGTTGTGTTTTATTGTTCCCGCTGCTGATTAGGAGCCAGTCAAGTTGCCACAGAGGCTAAAAACTTGACAACTGTCTCAGATAATATTACTTATTGTTGTGGCAAATGCCACTTGAAGCATACTCAATGGACACACTGCAGGGTCAGGAGAGATTAGTTCAGTATCACTGGACAACAGTGATTCTAATATAATCTTTCATTTCAATCCAGGGGATTATTCTAACATCCCTCTATGTATGAACAAGTTTTGATTTCTGACATGATACAACTAGCATGGGTATAAGCGTTTAAAAATTTCTAGTCTTGATGACTGAATGACTGATAAGATATAATAACAGAGTATCTGAGGTAAATAAGAATGATTTAAAATCATAGTGGTGCTGCCTACTCAGATTCACTTCTACAATTCTTTATTTATCTTTGTAACACTCTCTCATATGCATTCAGTCACACACACACACACTTTCACAAAGGGGACTTAGAGGCCTACCTATCACCTGAAAACTACTAATCAACAATGAGTCACCCAACACCTTATCAGATAGTCATTGTAGCACCGCTCTTCAATCTTCTGTTTTTCACTTCAGCTCCCAGCACAACGCTGCCTGGGAGCAATTTCAGTGATAAAACACCACAGAGGAGATGAGTATTAACAAAGGTGACTCATACTTCTGCAACCTTCAAGGCAAATCATAATTCCATATTTCATTTGAAAGGATGTTACACTAATTTTGTCCTTTTTAAATGCATGCTGTGAGCTGTCTTTGAAGTCTCCCCTCTGAAGACTGTTTGTGTCTGTCCTCTGCCAGCGATCTCAGACTGTGAGCGAGCTACTACAGCGGCTCCAGTAAATAACATGACTAGAGAAGTTCACAATGAGATGTTGAGCTGTCAGCGGCACACTGCAGTGATCATGTAGGTTTCGCAGTGGGTGACCAAATTCAAGTATTGGTTTGGGCAGCCTGGTCACACCAAATGACATGTGAATAACACGCCAATGTCTTAAGTAATTTCGTGTGTTATCACAATGCATTTTTTGCTTTGTTTTGCTTTTTTACATGTCATTTCACACCATTTAGTCTTCACTGACTTCTATTGTGCAGAGACGGCACGTCGTTTAACACATGAATGTCATATAGAAAACAATATCAGGTGATTTTGTATATAGAACGACAATTTCGCTTAAGGGGCTGGTTGAGATGGGTGGATGGGTCAAACAAACATAGGACTTTCACCCAGGAGAACGGAGTTTGTGTCCCGTGTGAAACGAAAAGTCAACTTTGACTTATTTAAAGTTTTAAGTTATTGAAAGTTTTAACTTACTTAACCTATGTTACGTATGCCAACGTGACTTGCGTCACATTACGTGACCAAAACCATGTAGTTTTGTTGCCTAAACCTAACCAAACTGCGGCGTTTCACAACAATATCCACGTGTTTATTACTGTTACCATGACGACATAGGTCACCTGACTTCATCCTCTCCTGCACGTCCAAAACTCAAGAAATGTGGCACCTTTAACTTAAAAGTGGCGTGCTATTTCTACGTCATCCCATGAGAGCACGTTAGTTTGGGAGACTAGTCAGCTCAAAAATGGATTGTAATGTTTTGATGTGTGAATTAATGAGTGAAACCTATTAACCCTCAGGGAGTTGAACCCCTGTAAGACTCACAGTATGGCTATCTTTTTCATTGACCTCTGGCTTTGTCCCGGCTCTTTTCTGTGCTAGATTGGTCCTCATAATAAATAAAGCCACACTAGATCACATTTTAGCAAAAAAAGATATTATCAAGCTCACCTGCATTTAAAACGTATCCTTTGGTACAAAAATGATTACTGAGAGTTCAAACTTAATAAAATGTAAAGTTATTTTTTGCTGCCATTTGTCACTGTCAACTTGTAAAGTTGTCAAAGGCAGCTTTAAAGGATAATTTCAACATGCGTCTTATATATGTCATTTTGGCTTCAACCCTTTTGGTGATAATTACCAGTGTTGGACAGTAACTCATTATTTAGCAAAGCATTACAGAAATGTGGTTTTTGTTTTCAGTAACGAGTAGCAAGGTATTGCACTTTGAATTTCAATAATTCAATTACAGTTACTAATCCCAGTAAAGGTCCATTACTTCAGCAATTTGGGGGTTAGCTTGTTCGCTGTCTTCTGGGAGTTTGATGGAGGGTTGATATCAGACTTGGCCAGTACATGTGAGCTGGAGGTGTGGGGAAGCAGAACAGCGTGTACCAAAAGAGGAGAAATGCAACTCCCAGTAAGATGTCTTATGTTGTGTTTTCTTAGCTGGTATGCTAATGTTTTCGCCACTGGTAAGCCTACATTCAGTAATCTCCGGAGTTTGTTCAAAGTTGTAAGGGTGGAGGGATATGTCATCAGAACCAAGAGACACTATGGTCAAAACTATGAAAATAAGACCCAAGTTGTAATATAGCATATGTATCCTTCAAGCTATACTTCAGTTCAACAGGGTTGATAATATGACATACTGACCATATGGTTTCTGGGCTTCATGTAGTTAGCACCCCTCCATCCACTCTCCTGCTGGATCCTTTTAGTTTACAGAAAAACACATTACCTTCTTAAATGGCATTTAGCAGAGCGGAAGTTGCCAGAAGAAACTGAATGAAAAAGCTTTTTCACTTTAATGTGTCACCAATAAACAGTCAAAGAAAATGTCAATGGACTGTCAATAATGTAAAGTCCAATAATTAGTGCTGTGCAGGGCAGCCTTACTTGTTCTTATCTGACAATTATGGGCCAGAGCCATATGGATTTCTGCTTCATCATTGAATAGCGAGGTTCTACAGCACGTTACACCACTCAGTTTGTACCTGATTTAACAGCTTAACACAATTTGTTGTTATTTCTCTGTCACTGAAACACAACTTCTGCTTAGTATGTACTGTACACACAGTTACGTTCAGAGATTTGCAAGAATGTCAGCATGCCTGTGAACTCACCTAGGCATTTATCAGATGTTAACAGAATTAATATTTTAAAACTAATGCTTTGTTTAAAATGTACGAGTAGAAATATATGTTTTCTTAATCAGTGTATGGTGTGGACTTGATGGTGGTATGGTGTGTGTGTCTTTATGTATGATTGAAGACTATATACATTTATAGTCATTATTATCATTATAAAATGATTAAATATGCAGTATATGCTGAACTGGTTAGCAAAGAGTTGCCTATGTATACATCCCAGAGACATGGAGCAACATTGGCATTCATTTGGAGCTTCTGACCACCTGATGAATGTGAGTCCAATATTCACTCACTTTTAGCTCTGTTTTGGTCTCTACCAACTCCTGAGGAAAATATCTGTCTCTTTAGCAGCTAAATGCTCCACTGTGTTCACCAGTTCGCTGCTAAATTGGTCTGTCGGCTGTTTTGTGCTGAGCAGGTAACATACAGTGGGCTTTTTCAGATTTTTCACCGAAAAAAGCTGCGAAAGCAGTAAAGTTCCATGTTGTCAAACCAAAACAATGAGCTCAAAGATGTTAAAATGCTGAGGACGAGCTGAGGGAATCTGCAGTCAGGTGATAATTATCTGTAGGCTTGTCACTACGAATGACCGATACTTTCCCATACAAGTAGTCATGTGTTCCATTGTTGTTGTACAAAAATTGATTATAGTCACTTTGGAACAAAATGTTCACGTTCATTCTCATACTTTCAAATAGATTAAATATATTAACTTTCATTTTTGTTGAGCCAGTATTCCCTGAGATATTGTGGTGCACAGATATAGAATGCCAAGAGCTTCTAACCATTGCAACATTTTGACAAGGAATTGTCGTTGCATTGTTCATTATCAGGTTTTTACATTCTGTGTTGCTTTATCCTCTCGCATTTTTTCCTTTTTTGTGTATATGTGTATATATAAGTGTCTACATTGCTCTGTTCATTTTGTGTTTCTTATTTTATTTTGTTTGTATGTACAAGTATTTCTTTAGAATCAATTAATGTCCTTTATATTGTCTTTTTTAACTTTCAATTTGCTAGATCCACAGTACAAACCTATGGATTCTTGACTTCCAGTGTTACATCTGTTTGCTTCTGTTTAGTGATTTTATGCCAGCTGTATAAATGCAAAAACATTAATAAATAAAATTATAATAAGAAAAATGTAAATGAATAATATTGCTCTACCCCAAGATGAATTTTTCTTTCCAGGTCTCTTGATAGAGACACAAACCCCACTAAATTTTCTTCAGGCAAGATTACTGGCAGATGAACTAGACAATCTGGGGAAACCTGGAGCACAGTAACAGCATCAACTCTGCTTAGTGCCAATAACTTTCATTAACTTCAAAGCATAATCTCCTTGCGCTTCCTATAAAATGGCAATTAAACCTCTGTAGGGAACATTACACTGGATGCATTCTACAGCAGCTGTAGCCCAGTGTGGTCAACACAATCCTCCCAACGCGCCAACACTTTCTTCAGATATTTAAAGTCACGTCGTGTTTACATCCTGCAGCCGGCTCATGGCAGGACTCTGAGCTGTCCCAGGTGTCACTCTTTATCCCCTAACGAAGCTCATTGCCATTGAAATATGGCCATTGAGTGCTGCTAAGCAACAGGCACTCACGCTGTTCTCACTAAAATCACCTCCCCAGAGAAACTGACACCACTTGGCCTGGTGTGCCCTGCTGCCTCTCTGCCAACAGGCTTCCAACAGGGATATGTTTTGCTGTAGTCAGAAGGTCATCTCAAACTGATGTCTCAGGTACTTTTTGCAAGACGGAGACATGCGATGTTAGTCCCAGCAGGCCTGTGATTATGTTGACCCACAGCAGCCGGGCAGCCTTCACTAATGGTCAGCTAGTGCCCTCTCAGCTCCAGCTCGTTTGTCACATGGCCTCTCAAGGCTGACGATGGCCAAACAGAACAGACTGCAAACTGGCGTTCCTGTTTTCCACCTTACTTTTGTTCGGTATATGTCACATCGCATTTCATGGCAATTGATTCTGCAGCAGATCAGCATTTACAACATGCAATGACTTGAAACTAATTCAGCTCTGTATTTACATAAATCATCATATATATCATGATTGCTTTGCGTAAACCGCACACCTGCATGCATAATGCTGCAGCAATCACGCACGCAACTGAGCAGGCACAAAAAGCACATGTCGTGTATTGTGTTTCATGATAACAATTCAGCTGCACGTTACATTCCTTTCTTTAAGGCTACCATGAATTAATAATCATACAACTATGTCAACATGCACTCACAGCAATGCCATGCAAACTGAAGGTGATGCTGTGAGAATTATAGCCCTCATCCCACTGGTTTAGTTGTTTTTTCCAACCTTTGTAATTCTGCTGTCACTGTGCTATCACACTGTATTTGTTTTCCACCCTCCGGGGGTACCGTATTTAGTATCAGAGACACTACTCGTGTATCAAAAACGCTAGCGGACCGCACACTGTGCACAAGCCGCCGACGCTGATTTCATGCTGCTGTTCCGTGGCAATAACTCATACAGGAGACCACACACTCCCACTCTTTCTACAGATGGAATAAAGTGGTTGTGATAAGACCGTGTGGGAGTGCATTACAGTGCCGAGCTACAGAGGGAAGATGATTGTCAGGGTCCAGCCGGAGAGAATTAACAGCAGGTGGTCGTGATGGAGTAGCATTGGTCATCTGCACTCTTACTGTACCCACTGACAAATTACATAAAATGCCCTGGAGTTTTATGTGCAGGTTCTTTAACATGTCAGAGAGGGAAATGAGCAGGATATGGGAGTCCAGGAACACAGTGTATGAACAGAACAATAAGATAAAATGCAAAGCTGTCTTGTGCCTGAGCTGCAAGGAGGAACACCCAGCAGTTTGGTAGCTGGCCACTGTGTCATGCTGACTCACAGCCTGGGGCAGCCAGAGTGGATCAAAATGCAACCAGCAGCCAAAGGATGACGTGAGGTAAATGTCAGAACTTGTGTTGCAGTGCCCAAAACAACAATGCATTAGTTAGTATCTCAATACGTCCAGACTTCCCATCCAAGCACATTTGTTGCTGCTAAAGTCTTTAAATAAATTAGCAATTTGACATTTTGCAAAATACACTTATTTGTGTTCTTGCCAAGAGTTAGATGACAAGATAAATTAGGTTACCTTAGCATAAAGACTTGAGGCAGGGGGAAACAGCCTTGCTTGCTCCAAAGTAAATAAATATGCTCACAATTAACAAAATGGATTTTGTTTGTTTCTGTACACAAACTGAAAGGTAGAAATGACGAAGGTGTGGATTTAGAGAGAAAAGTGGGGAAAAGAGGGCAACGTAAGAACCTGCGTTGCTGTGCTGGTACATTTTCATGGGGGCTGTAGTTTTTTCAGTTCATAAAGTAACCATTTTTTAACTTTGTTAAAATCACAAAGTTTTTAACTTCTACAAGTAGGCTATATGCGGTAATGGATGTTGTGGATTTGTCTTAGAATATGCATAGTAAACCCCAGGAACACGCTTTTGTTTTTCAGAAAGACAGCTGAAAGAAATACTGAGTGAGTGATTACTTTAAGTTACAGAAGCTATTCTACAGAGGCTAGCCATCATGACTTCTCTATTTCCTGAGTCTCATTATCACCTTGAAGTTGTCAGGCAACCAACAGAGGGTAGTTGTTTCCCTCTGCTTCCTGTCATGATGCTAAGCTACGCTAATCACCCCCTGGCTCCAGCTCCATGGTGCACAGGAACGAGAGTAGTATCAATCTTCTCAATCTTGCTGTCAGCAAGAGTATCTCTTACTATTCCTTTTAAAAAAAAAGGGCACACATATACTGTAGTTACATTTTTTTTTAAAGGTTCAGCAATATTCAGTTGGGCACCGTAGTTTTTAGAAAATATGTGTTTATTATTTTTAATATTATTTAACTAGGAGGAAATAGTGCATTTGTTGGGAACTATTTCCAGCCGTGGTTTAATGCACATTTGGTGCACTAGTGAGTAATTACAGCATTAGGACAGCACATGTGGGATTGACTATAATAATGCCTATGTTTTTTTACAAAGAACGGCAATGTCACCCAGTGCCAACATGGTGACATCACGACCCCGAAGTCTAACGAGGCAAGAATAATGAGCAGTCAGATGACAGGTTGTAAACGAGAAGTTTAGCCCGTTTATCCGAAACCCTTAATTTGGAGGTAAACTGAAAGCGAGCACACCCAAAATGTTGGTTATGATATCTAATTAACTGTAAACTGTGATGGATGTTTAAACAAACAGTTTGGGTAACAACTTCATCATTCCGCTCATTTGGGTTTGTTTGTCTGAATGCCTGCGGCTCGTGTTTCGTGCCCCATCTGACTTCTTTGAGCGATATCGCGGCTTTCCCAGATCCCAGCAATTCATTTGGAAAATACAATGTTATTACCTATAATAATGATGGCCTAGCTATTAAAATGAGGCCCTTTAAGATTAAGCCCTAAAATGTAGACACACACACTAAAGTTTCTTTTTTTTGGTTCATCTCATCTGAAATTTGCAATAGACAAGAATTATCCATTAAGCTTCTTTCCTTATATTAAACAAAATTTAAGCCCAGCATGCATGTCATAACATCTCGTATCAGTATTTTAAGGAAATAACTGCATTAATATTTTTGTATAATTAATAAGCAGAAACCTTTGTAGCGCATGTCCATGTTATTTTTATTTTCATGAAAAGTCATGAGAGTCATGTATGAAACTGGCACATCGAGGTCTCGAGTCAGGTTTAATGATATAAAGTCATTACAGTACTGCAGCTGATTGGTACAAACTCTACCTGAATCACGGTTTCTATCAAATATGACATTTATATTGGCATTCAGTCCTAGTACATTGTGCCAGAATGGCAAAAGGTGTGCTTGTTTTATTAACTGCAAAGTGCAGGAGTTCACTGTGCACATTTGTTAGAGCTGGGGAAGCAGGTGCATTGAATAACATATCCTATGTTATGCTTGTATTTTGACATTTATTGGCTACCGGAAGGAATTTCAACAAGGACAGAGATTTTGAAAGCCAGACACCATGTTAGTCACCATGTTAACCCCATAAAGAGGGCAGTAAAACCATGCTGGTTTTCCTCTAAATATATCCCAACAAACCCTTTATTTATTAAGAATCTCTCCATCTATCTTCCTCTTTCCTGGCACAGTCTCCATTTTCATCCTCAGTGTTCAGCCAACATGGCTCCTCTCTGCCAGCTGCTTAAGAAGGATGCCACCTGCCCCCCCCCACCCCCGCCCAAAAAAAAACTACAAAGAGACACTATGGTTCATCAAGCAACAGCTCACCAACCCCACTCTCCACTCACAGTGGCCCACTGTGCTCGTCGCTCCACTCTGCTTCGTCTGGGCTGGAGTGGAGCAGCCAGTCGCCACCACTTGAATCCTCTAAGAAACTCAAAGGGTCAGAGGAAGCCTTTCGCTGCCCTGTGGGTATTGGAACACATTTATCTCTATGGTGGAGGGTTCTGTCTTCACACAGATGAAAAATCACGCAGCAAATGCTGTCCCACAGTTGCTGACATTGTTGTGATGGATGAGATCAGTTGCACCGTGAAGTAGTACCAACAACAGTGGAGGGAAGCGGTAAGAACAGTTAAGCTAAATGTGCTACAGATTTTTACAAATTTCAAATTATTCAGCCTATTTATTTCAGATTACCTTAATTTTCTAGCTACAGTTGTGGCCCTATGGATGCTGCTTACCTCAGCCTCAGGCTGGTCGCTGTTTCGAAGCAGATAGCTCTTCGAGATGACTGACAAGGCTAGAGCCAGGAATCAAAACTACTTGAGGGGCGTACGGCAAGATTTACAAGTGCACGTTCTGCCTAAAGGTAAAGAGTTAGATAGGCCTACAGTAGCTTTAAGGGTCCTGTCTCCAGGTAAGATGTGTGGCTTATCTGGGCTGCTAAGGTGAACATTTTCACATGCCATTCAAACTTCTCAGCACAGTTGTCATAGTACCTGACTTGTATTTGGACAAGAAAAGCAGAACTCCTTTTTTGAGGGCTCAAGCCTTAGTATTAAATTTTAAGGAAAATTCTGGTTTATTACAGATTTGGTCTTATTGGTCATCATTTCTGTCATTCCTAACATTAAAGATATAATCAGACAACAGTTTTTACAGATTATCTATATCACTTTATTTGGAATTATAATTGCATTTTAATACTTATATATATTTTTCTTTAATATATCCTTTGTTTCTTTTTCAAATTCGTATTTATACAGTTATTCTTCATTAACCTCTAGGCTTTTTAGCTCAGCTTTAAGAGCATACCACCCTGCATTTTACTGCACATATTATAAGCATGTAATAAATAAAACTTTTGAATCTTGCACCTTATAACCTAAAGTAACGGCACGTGAAATGTCTGCGATAATCCCTCAGGTGCACAAGTATGAACCAGAGTTGAACCAGGAAGTCAGTCTGTAAAAACTGTGATGGTGTTTACAACTGACAGCCTGGGTTAAATTTTTACTGTTCAACTTTGTTTTCTCTTCCATGTAAGTTTGGTCTGTGTAAACCAGAACCAGTCCTCACCAGAAAAACATTCATATAAGTCGTCTGTGCAAGCAACTTATTACAACCCATGTTAACTTTTATTGCAGTGCGAGACCTCTAGTGGTCGTGGAAATTATGACGGGTGCAAACCAGGAAGTCACATAGTTAAGTCACGCAATGGCAAACCATGATCTTTTCCTAAGCCTAACCAAGGTAACCACGTTTTTATCATCACATGACTCAACTGCCCCCGGTAGGAGAAGCTAATTTAGGAAACGCTCCCATGGGTTTTTAATTAGAGGGTAGGAACAAATGACCTATGCATTCATATGGGTTGGGGAACCAATCAGACTTATTTCTTGCTAGATGCTTGTATCAATTAACTTGAGGAGTAAAAAGTCAAATCATGCAAATCAGAGCCAACATTTTAAAAATATGGCCCAATTTGTATAAATCTGCAATTTTCCCAATGTTTGGGGACAAGACTAAGCGCTTACAGCCATACTGGCAGCTAACCCTAATCCCTCCATAGGCACAACAGTGCCTTGACCTAAATGCTAACATCAGCGAAGCTGGTAATTATTATCAAGTTCAACTTGTTAGCTTGCTATTCAGTGTTAGTTAGCATTTGCTAATTATCACTAAAAACAAACTATGGTCAGCCCAAACTGGTGGAACCAACAGACCAACTGATAGACTGACCAACCAACAGACGGACATCTGTAAAATCAAGAGTGCCCCTTTAAGATGAGGATGCAAGCCATGTCGCCAGCACCATCCGGTCCTGTAGATTCATCCTCTACAACATCAGGAAAATCAGACCTTTTCTATCTCAGCAGTCTACACAAGTCCTAGTCCAGGCTCTTGTCTTATCCAAACTGGATTATTGCAACGCTCTGCTAGCTGGAAATCCCTGCTTGCACAAGCAAACCTCTGCAGATGATCCAGAACACGGCGGCAAGAGTGGTCTTCAATGAGCCGAAGAGAGGGCACGTAACCCCTCTCTTCATCAGGTCACACTGGCTCCCTGTTGTCCCCCACATCCACTTCAAAGCGATGCTCTTGGCCTACAAGACCGCTGCTGGTTCTGCACCGTCATATCTTCGCTCGCTAATACAGACCTGTGTTCCTGCCAGGTCCCTGCGCTCTGCAAACGAACAACGTCTGGTAGTACCATGCCAAAAAGGAAATCACCCTCGCGCACCTTCTCTGGATCCGTTCCACATTGGTGGAATGATCTGCCTGCCTCTACAAGATCAGCAGATTCTGTAGCCACGTTTAAAAAGCACCTGAAAGCGCATCTCTTCCGTCAACACCTAACTGACAATCACTAACTTCTTCTTCCTTTCTACCTCTTTTCATAAAATAATAAAAAAATAAACCCTTCCTATCCTTAGCTTTGTATACTGTGCTGGGCTTTAACAGACTAGTTTTTTTGATGCACTTATGCATTTTGTTTACCTTGTGTTGCTTCCATTGTCTTCCTCATATGTAAGTCGCTTTGGATAAAAGCGTCTGCTAAATACTAGAGTCCTTCATATCTCTCTTTCAGACTAATAATATCTCATTTCATTTGTTCTTTTAGGATAAAGCCACAGGGGCAATCTGTGCTGTACCAAGGGACCTTGTGAGCACAGTTTACTCTCTGAGAAGGGAAAATAGACCAGCCAGCTCCAGAGCCAGTGACTGCCACAGAGAGCGTCAGCACCACAGGAACCCATTCCCATTGATCTGTGTGGAGACCTCCATCAACCTCTCGGTAGGACACTCCAGTAAAGTGAAAATAATCTACAGGCTTCAAAGTGCAACTAGGGTGAATGCCTCGGATAATTTTTCAATAAGAAGCCGTCAATATATTAACAACTTTCTTGTTTGGAGAAGAAAGGCGAGTACAAACTCATGCATTATAAGGAATTACAGCAGGCTTTTGATCTCACAAACTGGGGACATGGAAATAAAATCAAAACTGAACAAAACCACTAAACACTTCAGCAACACTCCATTAATCATTAATAGATCTTGCTGGAGACGTCCAGTTACCTTAACACCAGTGTCAAGGTAATAACAACAGAGGAATCTTCACCTATTAAGCAAATGGTCCGACTAGTTGTTTCAATGAATGCTCATTCAATAAAGTACTAAATCAAACTGTTAAAAAGTGCAAAACACTATAATTTAAAATTCCAAATACAAATGCTGACATAACCAAATAGGTCTTTCTATGAAACTCGTGTGATACACATTCATACAGTTCATATTCATCAACTACTCTGGACTTATGACTGGTCAAATAAATTAATACGAACATTATAACATTTTAAATTAATTTAAGTACAGTAAAGAAGACAAATAATGGTATTAAATAATGGTGCAGCTACATACTGATCATCCACAGCTATTTAAGGTTATGCCACAGAGGACTTGGCCTCCTGAGGGAAAATGCTGATACAGCTAAAACTTTGGGGAGTTCATGATTTCACACCAAATGTCTTTATATGTGGAGAGATCGACGGGATCTCACGAGTAAACTTGTAAATGAATAGACCTATAAGGTTTCCATCCCAGTGAGGTTATTTCTTACACCAGTGAAATTCATTTATACATAGACTGTTATGGTAACAAGAGTCTACCACGCTAGCAGTGTGAAGCTGTACACAGCGGACCTTGTAAAGGTATTTCACTAAAAACAAAAATATCAACCTCATGGTGGAGCTAGAGGAAAAGTCAAGGGATCATCAAAGTGGGATTCATTCTCTGGAAACCAATAGTATCTGTACAAACTTTCGCCTCAGTCTATAATACTTTATAATAGCATAAAAACAGTCTGGATCAAAGTGGTGGACTGACCGACAAACTGACATTGTTATCCCTAGAGCCACACTGCTAATGCAGCTAAAAAGCCAGTGTATGGCTATGTCTTTTAAGACAGACACATTTTCTGACAGTAATGTCAACACAAATTAAATTCCATTCACCTTCACTGTATTGGAGTGGAGGCTTGAATCCCAGAGACAGATACTGTATCTCAAAACAATCTGCATTGCTTGAAACCACATGCCTAGAAGCCAAACGTGTCTCAAAAATAAGACTGAAGAAGATTTCATGGTACTCTTTAGCAGAACAGGTTGCTATGATGATCTGAGAAATGTGCTTTGTATAAAATTTGTTTCGCTTAGATGACTGTAAAAGATTCCATACAATCTGTGAAAAAGATCATCATTACATTTGCACATTGTCCCTTTATCCTGAATATTTCTTTCTGCCATTACAACATGAACACCAAAAAAACATGACATAGACCATTAATCATTATATATACACCTGTTATGAAACGCAGTGTCATGCATTACCGAATGAGCAAATCACCTGGATGTAAAATGTGCTCAGTCCTTTTATTGACTGCTGCTTGAGAAAATAAGTCATGAAATCCTATGTCCTTGATGTCCTTGGAGATTTACATAATCCATACTAAGTAATGGGAAACCCGGGGTATTACAGCCCATATGTCATCAAGAAAATTCAGATGAGCAAGCAGGCTTATTGACCCTCCTCGTGTTTGTTCTTTTTGATGTTCGAATGAGAGCATGAACAAAGGACACACCAACACAGCTGGAAAACCATCAACAGGTTCTCTCTGGAAACGAAGCAACTCTGCTGCCTGCCAGGAAAAGCAAAGGGGAAAATTGCCCTCAGCTATAGTAACATTGTACATCCACATTGTACAGCACTCCAATCAGTCCTTGTCCAGATGCAACGTAGATGGAAAATGTATATGTCCCGCTGCCCCTAAACTGAACCACCCTCTAGCCCACCTACTCATGTTCACACACACACACACACACACACACACACACACACACACACACACACACACACACACACACACACACACACACACACACACACACACACACACAGCAATCACTGTCCACATGCTTCACATCGTCTGGACTCCCTGTCAAGATTAAAGCGTGTATTATCAACTAGAGGATAACAGCTAAGCGGAAGCAAAGTGCAGCTTTTAGCAGCCTTTGGCCTCTGTGTATATCAGACAAATCACAGAGCACATCTATTGTATGCAAATAGTCCCTTGAAAACACTTCAATCCCCTAACCCTTACATGCACCATATCATTTCCTTGCCTAAGTCAAATATGTTTCTTATATCACATATAAATCATATATAAAATCTTTTCCTCTGCCGTGGAATCAGCGTGGTTTTAACCAGACATGGCTATACACACCTAAACACCTATTTCTGTTGTAGAATACATGAAAAAAATATGCAGCATAATAAATAAATGCAGAGACTTGAAAAAGAACACAAACTGAACATGATGTTTCCCTTAAAGTATGATTTACTGTATGATAATAATTCTATAATTATAATCACCAAGTGGAAGTCATAGTTAACATACATTTTTTGTCTAATCACTAATATATTCAATAATGGCTTCGTTGAATGGGTTGATTCATAATGCACTCTCTTTTAGTGGCCTCGTCTTACTGGCACATAAACTGGATATAATGTGTGAGTGCAATGGCCAGTGACGTGTTACTGTGCATTACATTAATCAGAGGTTGCAGCCCCAAAGCTAGGGAACACACTACCTACAGATAACAGGGAAGCCAGATCGCAAAATAGTTAATAAAAGAAAGCTGAAAAACGTATGTCTTCACTTTAGCCTTGGGCTAGCTTTCACGTTCCTGGTACAGGCCGGAAACTCCTGTTGCACTTTGCTTCACACTTATGCACTGCTGCACTTCTTTTAAAATGCTGCAGCTGTGATCATGATCATGGCAGCTATTTTCAGCCAAAACAAAGATCTGATAAACTGACTGCACGCTACCTGCCCAGACAGACAGATAGTTGGCAACTAGCTGGTAAAGTGGAGCTTTTAGGAGTTGGTGTGGACCAAAATAGATATTTTCAGATTCTTTAAACGTTTAAAACCGAAAGGCTACTTTTACTTTTTCTCACATTGTTCCATTCCCCTCTCTCCACTCGTTGTCATTATCGTTACATTGCCCTTCCCAAAACATTGTGTTCAGTAGTCTGTCAGATTCTGGGTTTTTCCGTTCCTGTAGTTAGCACTGGGGTTTTTTTCCGGTTCAGGCTGTTACTGACCAACACTGCTATCCTTATATGTTACTCTGACCATATCATCATTTTTCAATGACACAATGGGGATATATTGAATCAGTTTATCATTGCATTTGTCGGGCATTAGCCTTTTATTAAAAATGACATACTGGCCAGTTTTGACATTCACGAACAAAGTGATGGAGGTTCCATCTGCAACAGCCTGTAAAATCTTCAATTTATTTTAATTCTTGCAACACATTTTTCATTTAATTATTATTTGTAGAAAATATATTTTTCATCAAAAAGCAATAATGTTTTTGTCTGCCATTTAATACGGCCTTAAAGTGCTGCTCACCCGAATTAAACTTCATTAGCGTGGGTTTCAGGAAGTTTTACTGCTGTTTTGGTAACAGGCTTAACGCTGTTTGAGAGGCTTTCTTCCTCTAGCAAGTCAAAAGGGAAACATTGAATTGTTACAGTGTTTTGCACATTTACAGTAATTTACACATTTATAGACACCAATTCTGGTACAATTTGGGTTATTGTTCTAAAATGTATTCACCGGTCTCAGTCTTCAAAAATCCAATATCAGTCATACACTATACTGCCTATCTACTGTATATACACATGTTGATATTTCCAGACATTTAGCAGAGATGACTTTCACCTTTTAAGCTGTCTTTAGTCTCCCGGCAACATGAGCGACTCAACACGGTGAGAAAGGTAGGTACTGTATATGTACGCACTACTGCATGCTGCGGTTGCTTTTCTCCCGCCGAGCAGAGATGCGGTGAGAACACCTTGCGCTCACCACATGCTGTCATCACTAAGTGTCACATTCGGTGCAATTAGTCACAGGAATAAACACAGTCAACTTTCAAGGTCAGTCTGGATGGAGGGGTGATCATGGCAACCGAGATTGGCCCCTCAAGACAGCTGGTCTGACATGTGCTAACAGTATCACAGCTAGGCTCCAGTTTCAGACCCTTTTCAGACATTTTTTTCTTTGGCTCACATAGTTTATGGAGGTGTGATGATGAGCATCTGATAATGGCTTACCTCCAGATGTTTCCTGAAACTGAAGATTTTACTGTGTTTAGCCTATTATATAAAAAGCACATTCAGGTGAGGCCTGCAGCTGTAGATTACAGATTATTTAATCCACCACGAGTAAGTGTGTAGCCTCAGAGCCTCAACTTAAAAGTGCAGGCCTGAGATTCAGCCTTTATTATCCTGCAACTACTGTTATTATTGCCATAACTACTACTGCTGACACTACAACTGCTATTACTACTGCTGCTGCTACTGCTACTATTACATCTACTATTAGAGTTTTTAACCACATTTGGATGAAATGGCATGTATGCATATCTAGAATCAACCTTCTGGTGCTACTTGGACACATCTTCAGTGATGATCCCGGGGTCACAGGGTGTTTCAGGTCTTTAATCATCAGACACCCTCGCCCAGGCGACCCAGCCGGGGTTAATAAACCCCCGACTTGTGTCCAAGTGGCGCCCTGCTCCACGGAGCCCCCTTCCATATCCACAGCCACCGCGAGGGCTATGAAACCACATTAAAACAAAACCATGTCTTATATCTCGCTTATCTAGAAGTGAACGATCTTTAAGTGGTACTGGTATTCTTCCTCTGGTTATTGAGGTATTAAGGCAGATTCAGAAAGATTCAAGAGGAAAACAGGCTGTGTGAGCTGTGAAATTTGGGAGAAGGGGAAAGTCCCATTTGTTTCTTTTGTACTGTCCATACTACGATGATTTACTGTAAGAGTTTCAATCCATCACTACTACTGCTAATTTCAATGCTGTTCCTACTATTACTATTAAGGTTACAAATACTGTAACTACTTTGTCCATTACTAGCACTCCTACCTCGACAAGGATATGTCCTTCTGATGCTGCCGCTAATATTACCATTACATTTACTGCAGCGCTTGAGACTTTTAAAACTAGCAGTCCTTAGTTGACTAAACTACAACGTCCTTGAAGAGATCGGGCCAGCAGGATTGAAATGAGCCTTTAAATCACTTCTTCTTCGTACTCTTTTACCCCATATTCTTTTGCATTATATTATTTACTTTCCCGTTAAATTTGTATCACTCTCTTGATTGAACAAGGTTTATTTTGTGAAAATAAGATTTGCCTTTTATTTTAATTTAGGGTAATGACGGAAAGGAAAAATAATGCGGTGCAGGAAGACTATAGAAGACAGATTGTGCGAAAGAGCAGATGAGGTTGCTGTGGAGCCAACAGATCTACAGTACATGTATACAATACTGTAGGATGTACGGATGGGTGGCAAATTAAAGGGAGAACCAACATAAAGCATTCTTCCAAAAGATATTCCCTCATTTGGTGTTTTGATGATAGTGGTGGACAGCGCTGTCCAACACACTGCTGGGACTTTTTCATATTCATCAAACCATTCAGTGACCTCCCATGCTCTGTACGGAAGCATCTCCATTTGTTTGTCAAGGTTTTTCCTTTAATGTCTAATAACGCACTCACCTTATCCTGCTAATACAACGGGATGTCCAGATAATTTTAGGACGGAAAACGCTATAATGATTATTGGAAAAATAATCTTGAAACGATTTGTAGTGAACAGGTGATTAATGTGTATGGCTTTCTGTGCAGACGCACTGGTGGCTCGCTACAGCACTGTGGTAAATGTATTGTCACATTTCTCCTGGGGCATTTGGTCTTTCTTCTGATTTATTCTGCTGCAAACATACAGCAGAATAAATCTCAATGCGCGCGGCGACACATATCTTAATAGACATCTATGTAGCATTTTTACTGTCCCACATGATGACACTGTATTTAATTATTTTCCACAAACAGCTCCTAGTTGACACAGTCCAAATTGTTTCCTTATCTCTGCAACAGAATTGTAGCCCAACTCCCCTTTCAATTCTTTCACTTTTAGTGGTCGAAATAATTATTTGAAAATCAATTGATGCCGTGCAGAAGAATACTTATTTCTAAGAAGACAATTTCCCGCTAAGGCATTAACAGGTGAGAGTATGAGGTGAGAACTCTCACACTGCCAGCTGAACAGTATGTTTGAGCACGGCCTTCCAATCATCGAGTGAACTCATCAAATCAAAGCTCCAGTGCCTAAAGACATGGATGGCTGGGTCAAATACTACCTGCAAATAATTCTTAGCTTTGGATTTAACCTACTTGGAGTGCCAGATGAAATGGGTCTGTCTTATGAAGTCTGGATTGTCGGCCAGATCACAGAAAAATATATCAAACTGACATCAAGACACTTTCCTATGATTGCCTTAACTTTATGGTCTGAGGCGTCAACGAAATGCTGTCTGTCCCGAACCTACAATAATATCACTAAGAGTACTGAACATTGTACCAGAAGAAATATCCCCTGATGACTGCATGCCATGTAATGATGGTGGCTCGCCCAGTGTGTCCATTCTTAGCCCCTCTTTTTCGTATGAACATGTCCCTTGAGTTTTATAGAAAGTAACTTCTTGTTTTTCAGTAAACTAAGGTTCAGACAGACTGCTGGCCTGTGCACTATGGGGGAAGGATAAGCCTGGTAATATTCTGTACTTTTGTTATTGTCAACAAATCCCATGAAAAGTCCAAAACCAAACGTGTTGGCCCATCTCTCAATGCTTTCCTACTTCCCCAGCCTGTTGATTTGCCCTCAGTCCCAAGCTGGGTATTGGTCCCTACTGAAGATGTGCTTTCAAAATATATAGTTTTATTTTTCAAATAGACTAAATCATTTCCTAAACCAGCTGGGAACTGTAGTTTTTAGCAAATGTTACCTAAACTGTGCATTTGTTGGGGACCATTTTCTGCTGCAGAAAAGTGTATGTCGGACTGAGTCCCAACAAACTACAATGTTTATTGTTATGAAGTAACACCCAGCGCAATTGTGTGGATCACTGATGTGTTTTTAATAGGTTTTTGGAAAACAATGACGATATGTCAGGCTTTGGATGCACAGGCACTACTTGTTAGTAGGACCAGTTAATTGTTAGTTCATGGTCTTTTCATGGGGTTTGGTGACAATAAGAAAAGTACAGAATATCACCAGACATTATCCTTTAAGATAAGATGAAATAAGATTTTCTCGATCCTCGGTGGAGGAAATGTTCTCAATATCACAATAGTAAGAGTCTTTTTACAAATTTTGATCCATAGGACAACATGCCAAATGTATGGAATATGGCATATAAGATAATCAAATTGATGTTCAATGCAAAGTACTTCATTCATTTAGACAGCAAATTTTGAAACAAACCCAATATGCTCATTTCATCATGACATAGCTCGACTGAAAGTTTACAATTACATTACCTCACACTAAGTTTCACCACATACTTTACTAAACACCTGTATGCATAAGTCCCTTCTTGTCCACAAGTGTATGCATGAAAGCAAGCAGGCAAATCAGGGTCATTCCTTTACGTTTTCGCAGGAAAAGCCTGAATGCCCCCTGAACCGTTCTTACTACTGTCGAGAGTATGATAATGCACAAAAGCGGCCTGCTTCCTGCAGAGGAGACACAGTCCGCTGCAGTAAATGTAACCACTTCACAGGACATGAATATTACAATGGCCCTCGTTGCTGTAGCCTAGAAACAACGGTGGATCCACCTTTACTGCTCTGTGCAGTCGTCCCTTTTAAGTGTTGCCTGGCAAACTGGAGGACAGGCATGGTACATTAGTTTCCCCCCAGCTAAAAGTCCTCATCTTGAATAACAGTATCTGACTCCCATAATGGAGAAAGCGCATCCCTGTGACCTCTGCGGAAAAGGAAGTTCATTTCAAATGTTGTGCCCCCCCCCCCCCATAATCTGAACTCAGCTGATCAGGTTGAATTTGAACTTGTTTTTGGTATTAGTGCCACGCACATTTGAATTAACTCCATTAACTCCAGCTCCGTTTACTTAAGCTTCATTCAGCATTGTGGTGATTAAAATGCAGAAAGAATGTGCTTTGATTGTGGAGCATAAACTCATTGCACCCCTCCCTCACAGCTTGAAATAAATCTTCATGACGCAAATGCATCATAGTAAGTAGCGTCAAACTGATGTAATCTATGTTTCCTTTGTGGGGGGGGGTTAGGGGGTTTTTCATATCAAAAAATGCATTTATGGAAATTGGATTGATTTGTCTTCACAGGGTGATTGTTTTTAGTTTTGAGGATCACCAGCCCTCGTAGTTCACTCATCTTCTTCCAGTCACTTGTTGTAGTAAACCAGTGCTCTGCAGCTCTCTGAACACACACCACTTGTTTGTGGCAAACCTCTAGGCGATCCTGCAATGCAGTGTCAATCTAACCTTTGTATAAACATGACAGTACTGTATAAGATGTCAAAAGTACACCAGGATCAGTAAACGCGGCGTCAGACTTCATTTCCGGGACTTCTCGTCCTGCCCGCGGCTGGACTCAGAGGCGCTGTCCTTTCAGCACCACATCCCAGCCTGCTGCTCCTCTTCCACATGCGCTGAATCGGTCCCGTTATCCTCCGGCACAGCTCAGCAGCGTCTTTCTGCGCGCTTGAAAAATGGATCTCGGCGTGTCTTAACACCCTAAACTCGTTATACTCGGGCATACCTGGAGCTGCACCTTCGTGACGCACCGTGCACAGTTGAATCACAATGTGGCCCACTACAGCCGCACCAAAGGAAATGTGGGTTTTGCCTCAACTCTTCGTCATTCTTCGCTGGGATCTCGCCTAGGTGATTTAAGTAGAACCACAAATATCCCCCGCGGTGGCACAAAGCTCCGTCCTCGCAGTAGGCTGCAGCTCCCTTTAGACCAGCGAGTGTGTACTGCAACATGTTGCTTAAAAACTTTATCCCAAGACTCGTGGCACAATGTAAATGTTTGTGGTCAGGTCGGATTGTCTGCGACTGCTCTGAATATGAACATGTGCTTCCGCATAATTGCTGCCTACAGACCGTTTTATTGCCTTGAAAATGTAATTGTCCTCATAATAAACCATGTCCTGTGGCGCAACAGCGATAATGCACTGACACTGAGACGCATCTGTAATGATTATGGGGGTTCTGTCGTACTGGTTTTAGGGACTGGGACTCACCAAAAGAGACACTTACCTATGGTGGTTATAACCGTGATGGCAAAGTAAAATGACCCTGCGAATTTCCACTGCACCCCGGCTCGGTGGGGCTCTGCCTCCATGATGATGGTCTCCAGTTTGCGGTAATCATCCTCGCTGATGTTATATTTCCCCTGGAGACGCTTCTCCTCGGCTTCCAGCTGCTCTTTTTCCCGCATCTCGAAGTCGGACTCCAGGGCGTCAAAGACGGCGGCCCCGACGAGCAGGTATGTAAACGTGCAAATGATCAGGGACAAGGTCCGCACGTTTTGCCGCTTCATGGCCAACAGGAACCGGCGACCGAGGGGCTCATGTCCCCTCGGATTCCCCGGGAAGGCGCAGCAAGCGCGGGGAAAGCCGTGTGGACAGCTCCTGGAGGCGGAGGCGCAGAAAGGTGCGCTCCGGTGACGGTGGCCGCGGTGGACGCCGGAGTCGGAGCAGCGGTGGAAATCCCCCGGCTTGTAGTGATCCCGGTGACAGACCCCTATATCCTGCTCCTGGTTAGCAGAGAGACACAAGAGACTGCTCGATCGCCTGGACCAGGAGCCCTGCAGCCGAAAGACCCTGCGCAAGACCTGCCCAAACCAAGTCCTGCCGGTGCGCAGTGCCATCAACGAGCTGCTTCCAAGAACGCCTGTTGGTCTCTGTTCTCCAGAAGTGAACTATACTGATCTGCAAAAAATCTTCCAACCAAATAAAGGATCGTTGATAGGTCCTTTTTTTCCCCTTTGATGCTCCACTCGTACTTTGTCTGTGATGTGATTTAAAATGTCCTATAACTGAGCATCTTCCCGCATGTCTCTAAGTTTCAGCTAAACACCAACCTGTTCATTGTAACCTCATCAGCATTCAGGCTATTTTTGGCAGCCATTTCCCCCAAAATCCCATTTCTGTGAAATCCTTAAATCTTCCTCGCAAACAGCGGACATCCTCATCACAAATGTGCTGAGTCGTCGATAAGAGTGGGGGGAGGGGGGGGGGTCACAGAGCATCGCAGAGCAGCACGAAGTTGGGAACTGTGACTCTCATCGTGCGCAAATCGTCACATCAAACATTTCACAGCGTTATTTCCCTTTTCAGCTGCTTTGTTCCTGGACCAACTCACCACTTGTTATGGGAATAAAAAAAACAACAAAAAAGCATCGCCGACAACAGGTCCCATCGCAAAGAAGAGTTTCTCAGAATGCAGATCCTTTTCAGGGTGTGTAGGAGATGGAGCGCGTGAGAGAGAAGATACTTTAGGGCTCGAATAAACACAATTCATAAAAGGCTACAGCGCGCTCCATGGCACCCATGCTCCGTTGCGCGCACCCAATCCTCCTGTCCCACAGCCTACTGTCTGCTCATCACTTTAAGCAGCTTCTGAAAAAGGAAGAAAACATGTGTTTCCCCTCGCCATGCGGGGGCCTCTGAGTTAACCATGCGTGTCACGAACTGCTCGCTTTTTGAAGGCTCCACATTTGATGTCTCCACACACTCCAGACTCTAATCGGTGGGCGTTGCTCCCCCTGTCTCTGTGTCGTTCTCTTTTTCCAAGTGTCACGAATCCACCAAATCCTGGCCTCAGTATCTTGGAAGCTTTCTGCTGGGGGACATCTGACTACACCCCCCCCCCCCCCCCCCCCCCCGCCCCCCCCCCCCCCCCCCCCCCCCCCCGCCCCCCCCCCCCCACATCACCCCCCCAGCCGCACTCCTCCCCCA
>CM022477.1:21209926-21283507 GCA_011952105.1 Coreoperca whiteheadi
CGTGTCCACGCCGCGCGACCCCTCCCACAGTGACCACTCCTACTCATTCTATGGACAGAGAGGCTTTACTTCGACTCATTTGTGCATTCTGGCAGCAGTGACACGGTGGCGCTCCGGTCCGGGCTTGGCTGCACAGGCGGCAGCGCTGTCCAAGGTGCTGCAGGCTGACTGACCGATGCGCTGCTGCGCGCGATTCAATCCAAGTCATTGTACACACACTTGAGGAATCACTGAGACACATCCCATGCAACAGGGAGGAATACATATGAAGAGGTTTTTATAGACATCCACCCTGACAAACTGGATTACCGCCTGGGCAAAGCAGGCACCTGCCCCAGACCCTTAAGGGGCCCAACTGCTTCAGGTTCACAGTGTAGAACCTACTTCTTGGTAATTTGATTAATTGCAGAAGTGTTAGCCTATCGTGCATGCACCACTTAAGCACAACATAAACGGAAGTGATATGGGCCTTATGGTAAAACCCGATTCTGACCTAATCTTGAGGCCCCATCTTATAGGGACCCCACAACCTATTTGTAAGGCCTTTACACTGAAATCTGTATATAAATGCAGCTGCTCATGCAATGTATCTTGCAGAGCCAAGAGTCTAAAATGATTTGTTTATTTGAAGAGTGGATTGGCTTTTATTCCAAGACTTGGTGGCAAAACCCTGGCTCAATCTATTTTGGGCATTTTATGACTTTACTGGCAGTAGACAGTAGAGAGATGACAGGAAACGAAAGACGGGGCATGACATGCAACAAAGGGCCCTGGCCGGACACAAAGCGGGGACGTTACGGCTCATGATCGGTGCCCTAACCTCTACTCCAGCAGGGCGCCCCAACCCGTCCTGTCGTTTTTAATCAAGATCCTGAACCTCAATGCGCTTTTGATGAGCAGGCCAGAGCCAGTAAAGCATGATAATACTATTTTGTTTAAAGCAGAAATGATCTATTACATTTTGAGTGGATAGTTTGCCTAACTCTGCTAAAATAGTTTCCCTTGACTTAAAAAAATGCAGTTTCTGTTAGATTAATGAAAATGTGTTGATTCAAGAAAATATTTACTGTGAATCACTACCTCAATTCTTAAAGGCTGGATCACGATTTCAGTGTATGTTGTACTTAACGAGTGCATCTTCCTAAATAAATGAGTTTGCAGACAAGTTACCACAAATTCATTATTCATTTCTATACAGTAATGCACAAAGACTGGGAGTAACGGGGTGGGGGCGTTCACGACAATATTGAGTGCACCATTCCACAACCGATTTCAAACCTCAAAGAGCTCTTGAGCAAGGCAGTTAATCCCTAGCAGCTGCAGGACTGCTTTTATGTAACAGACACATGATCTTGACAGCTGAATTTACCTCCTGGCATCAACAGAGGACAGAATTATGATTTTTAAGAGATTTGAAAAGGCATGCTCCGTTCTGCTAGACCTAAAGGTTACAGGCTTTTAGTCACGTGCAGCTTAAACAACCATCATATTTTTGAAAAACCGATTGATTCAGCACTGTGCTCTTGCTCGCCCTTGTCAGTTCTGAATGATTTAGTGCCTCTTTAAACCGCCTGAAGTTGTGACGCATGCTGATGAAGCTCAAGTCATATGATGAAAAGCTTGAAAATTGCTACTAAATAGACCCTGTGGTGCCACTGCTTTCCCAACTGCTGTTTCCAAGTACAAGAATGAACCTAGGGGCCTCAGGCTTTTAAGCCAACACGGACGAGACATCGATAGTTCGATAAGAACTAAACCAACTCCATCCGCTGATGAAGATCATGTGCTCTGATGATGAAATGCTACAAAACGGCTACTAAATGGACCTTGTGGTGAGATTGTATTCCCAATTGTTTTTCAATTAGTTTCTTTATTCTCCTTCGAATCTGTGTCAAACAAACACAACAAAAAAGAAAGAAAGAAAAAAAAAACAGACTTAGTATACACATATACGCATGTATGCACACACATTGGACATTTAAAGAAAAACAAAGGCAACCAAATATACTTAATACGTAAACAAATACATAATCGAAAAGTCCACCATCACAAAAGAAAACTTGTGATTGTGGACTTTGCATTTTAAGATAAATACTGTTTTTCAGGGAGTTTTTCTCAACTAATAAGCTGTTGAAATGTCACAAATAACCTATGTACTATATATACCATCTAGGCCTATACTATCTGTAGGCGGGCTATCCAAATCAACTGCAACCCACTTATGACAGAAGTGTTAGGACAAAGCGAAACCTGAAAAAGTGTTCATGTGTTGAGAAAATCATCCCTAATAGATGCAAAATGTTAGGCCCCCTCTTTACTGATTATTAGACAGTAACACACTGGACAAGCAGCGGGGCAACAGGCCTCCAGAAAAGTTCCCATGCTCGTTATATAAAGTACCAATGAAAACTGGAAATAACATCCACCTACAGAACAAGCCTGCACTGTACATAGTTAATGCCAGTGACTAGTCTCCATGGTCCCTTACCCCTTTGACCTGATGCAAATGTTCTACTACATTTTAATATTTTTACTGGGAGATAATTAGGGAATAAATCCATAAAATCATATCCTGGACTGCCCTCCTCCCTGCACTCTGACCGGTAGCTTTAGAGCCCGGGCCAAAACCTCAACAATGTAGCTACTACTTTTAAAATGCATTTTCCATTAAGTTAATTTCACTCCTAGACCATTAAGTACACATTTTATACTTGTTATATCATTCCCTTTGACGCAGATACAAGTCCTGCACTCTGATATTAAGGGGATGGGAAAGAGTTGGTGACATCTCGTGAGCAAAAAGAACTTAAATTTGACATTTTATTTGGGTAATTTAAGTGAGGTTTGGCCTCCTGTTTGTTTTTTCATTGTCAGATTGTATCTTAACTGGCTTTTTTACGTCGAAAATGTGGGTGGAAGTAAACAAAATGATTAGAAAAGCAAATGTAAAAGCTTTTATCAACTTCTGAATTACGAATGTTGCGCTGTGCTTTGTTTACTAGTGTTAAATGCACATTTATGTCATTTCCACTTCTGTAGGCTTTTAAACGTTTGCCACAAAGGACCTTAGGCATTCTTTCTTCCTGTCCGACTAATTTTAGGTTTGAAATGAAACACTACAAATCGTCCATCTTCTCCATGAAAACACACTTACGTGCACGGATATGAACCCGGACAGGAACAAGCTTGTCTCAGTAAGAAGTTGAGTGCATGCAGTAGCCAAGACATCAACCACAGAGTTTCATAAATGCAGCCATTTAAGAGGCTAAACAGCTCCACTAATCAACAGCGTCTGGATCTGTAGTCGCACTATATTTAGCTCCCCTTTCTCACATCTCAAGTCCCCGCTCAGCCCACCTACAGAACTCCTAATGCATTTCGGGAGAAGCTCAGAGAGAAAAGTTTAATAATGGCAACTGCTTAGATTTAGTCTCCATGGCAATGACACCGAACTTACAGTGTGATCGCTCTGCTCATCGTACAGGCCTGCACAGGCACAGAAAAATCCTTCGTGAAGGCTGCACGATGGCAGAATTTCTCTACATATGATCTAAACTGACAGCAGAGACATCAGACACCAGCAAGTAGGAGTGATGAATGAGCGAAGCTGGAGCTTCACCACAGCTGGATTAAGTTGCTGAAAGCTGAGTACTTCCTTGTTGGCTAGCCCAAACGGAAAATACCAGCCACAGTCTGGAGATAAATCTTTGTCTTGCAACTGATTTTGTGCTGCGTGTTGGGAGGCAAAGTGTCATAAATCATGCACACATCAATACCAGCAACACTAACAAGGTATCTATGACATATTGCTTCACAGCAAACAATATAAATCCACAAAACCAACACATGCAGAAATCAGTCATCTTAACTTGAATGATTAAAATAAATATTACATTAACTCCTTTGTCAGTTTAAATTAGAGTCTACATTTTTTATTGTTCGTTTATTGGACAACGATCAGTGTCTTTACTGCAAATAATTGAACGTTAACTGCATGTCATTTTAACAGGCGTTCCTGTGGTCCCTGACTGTCATTCTTCTCTTGTCAATGTCCATTTTCAGAGCACTCGCACCTCTTTTTTGGGCCAGACTTTGGTCGCTGCTTCAGCTTCAGGAGGAATTGTGCAACCAGTAGACGCTCACACGGGGTACCTCGGATCTGTCAGATAATGAGAACAGTTGTTGGTCAGTGCTTGGAAGCACCCAAGAGGAACAGAAGCAAAACTAATTGCCCATCTGTTCTGCAGACGTTGAGGGGTTTTAGATATTTACTGATATCTCTGTTTTCTCGAATTGTAGTGGGCAGGGCTGAAGCTACCATTGAGGACACAGAGGACTGGTTCTTGGTATTTTATTTCTGGGAGTTTACGTTCTACAAATACACATAACACCTCTGATTCTCTAAAACAATACCTTGACTATTTTTGTTTTGGTTTTTTTCGGGCTTTTCTCGCCTTTAATTTCCGATAGTGACAGCCGAAGAGAGACAGGACATGTGGGAGACAGAGAGGGTGGGGGGATGACATGCAGCAAGGCTTGCCACAGGTCGGAGCCGAGCCCGGGTGCGCGCTGTTTTGCCGAGTGAGCTAACCCCCCCGTGACTGTTTTTAAGGCAAAAACTAAAACTAAAGTAAAGAATCAGGAAATAAAATCATTTCGCACCAGAATGATAGTTCTGAAGCAGGTGGTCCTTCGAACAGGTCACCGTCAGACACTTGTAACAACCACATGCCATCATGTGACCCCAGTTTCATACTTGGGATAACATAAGGACAACAGGGCCATCTCCGTGACAACTGAACAACAAATAGAATGTCTGTAAGTGGACCTTTGTCAAAACTACAGCTCCCAAGGTCAAGTTGGCGGTTTAATTTTCATTAGCTTTTGCTGTGTTGTGTTGCACTGAACTAATTGCACTAATAAAGAATTTGAATACATCAAATAAAGTCAGAAGCATTTTATTTGATACCTTTTGTAGGTGGCTGGTCAGGGGTCTGGAGGTTTCGCTCGGATTTGTGGATTGCGGACTCATGAGCTCGGGATTTCAAAAGGCCTGGCTGTGGTTATGTGGATCCTAAATATGCATGATTGATTACATGTATTCACTGTTGAAACAGAATAACAGATGTTTAAGTGTAAATCAACAGGATATCAGTTAGGAGGGGGAGTGGATGCAGACGGGTCACATGGGATTTTGCTCTTTTTTCATTGGCTGACGTTTAATTCAGTGCCACTGACTGTCTGCTTTGGTTTTTCCACATATTACAAAGAAAACGTTTCTTTTTTGTCACTGTCCTTTAACGTTCCAGGCATGGAAGTTCATTCTTGACCTTGGCAAAAGTAGTTTGAGAAAATAACGGTAGCACAAGATCCATTAAGTGGCTTTTTCTGGCGCTTTCGATTGCATCTCACGGACCTCACTCTCAAACCATCAGAGCAAACTCCATCCACTGATGAGGACCATGAGATGCACCAGAAGATATTCATTTTGTGATTTTAACTTGTGTTTAGATTATTGGGTGTTTGGGCTACATTTTAGGTTAAAAAAAACATGTTGTCCTTTTTTATGGTTTAATGGGATAAAGGTGCCTATTCTGACGTGAAAAAAAAAGTCACTTTTCATTTCATGGCGACTTTAACCAGAAGGAAATTCTTACATAAGATGCACCCACGTTTTAAACTTCAGGTTAGGTTTACTTCATAAACCTCGCGTGCCGTGGCAGATAGCGTATTAATTAAGTCACAGAGGATCAGTAAACATGCAGCGGAGGAGGATTCCTGTGCGTTTCTCTCTGCAGTGCTACAGGCGTGAGAGTGAAAGAGCAGTGCAGGTGTCAAATAGCTCGTTTTTCTTCGGCACACACCCTAATCCCTAATCCTACCCCCCCCCCGCAACCCCTTCACCGCTCCCCTCCTGACATCATTTACATATCATGGTTGCGGGTATATATGGGTGGACGTTACCAGTCAATAACTGAAAGAGAGGAGAATGGGATTTAATTGAACTCTGGCTTCGGGAAGATTCATTTGCATGAATGTTTTCATGCAGAGTGAGACGCCGTGCTGTCTCCGGCAGAGCTCCAGGGGATTTCTTTGCCGCTAAATGAAAGGCTCTTGTTTGCTCTCAAACAACTCATTTTCCCCACTGTTGCAACTCCCTAATATCAGGCGGGGAGGAAACGCATCAGCACAGATTGATGGATGATTGTTAGGCTGATTACAATCAGATTTACAGGAATGCTGCAAGGTAATGAGGGTTGGTGGCTAAATAACGCGGTGTTGATTTTCTGATAAGAAACCTCATTTAAACTCAAGCCAGGATGCTCTGTCTCATCTGGGTGTCCTCCGTTCTGGGGAGGTCAGCTTACTGCTTGGGAGGGTGTCAGTGTGGTGAAGAACCGTAAAATCCGTCACACACTGATGCCCTTGATGTCATGCTGTATTTCTACTCGTGAAAGTCTCACACAAAGATGTTATACACATTTTAAAGCTGCTCAAAAAGGTCATTTATGGTGGTAGAAGTACTCAAAACCTCGGCTTCAATCAAAGTTTAGTGTAGAATATAAGTCTTACAACTACAGTGACTAACAACTAAAGCCATCAGATAATCTAGTTGAGTAGGTTTTTTTTTTTTTGCTCGGAAGTTCCCTTTCTTGACTTCATATGCACAGAGAGGTGTCCATGCCAGACCCCAGAATATAATTAGTGTGAATAAGGTGAATCTCTGTTTCGACAACTGAGGATAGGAAACTCTTAATTGCAGGCCCGCTGTTTAATTTAGTTACCTTTACTGAAAAAAAGGCAGTTATCAGGGTCAGTAAACAAAATGCAGACGATAGAATTTGCATTTGAGAAGCGAGTTCATGCAGACTGTACCGTTGCTTTCAATTTTTAACGAACTGACTTTTTGAAGCCAGCGCGCACACACACACACACACACACACACACACACACACTCTATCCTTAATCAAATAAATAAATAGATAAACAAATTAATAAGCATGGAGGGCATGACTTTGGAATTGTTTGCGTTGTATGCATAACTGATGAAGTCTGTGGATTCAGTGATGTATTATTCACATATGTAAACTAACATTTACTACGAGTGGAAAAGCTGTTTGTTGCTGAACTTCAAATGTGACCTTCATGGGGAAACATCAGAAACGTTTTACATTGCCATATTGTCTTTGCTTTATATAAATAGGTAACTCATTCCTGGTGTAGAGCTAATGGTCAGGCAGTGTGAATGAAAGGAAAGTGCTCCCTGATCCTGTCATTATTACACACTCAAGCTCCCATTTCACACTAAGCCCCAGCATGATGGTCTGGTCAGGAGGACGGACACCGGCTGCTCTTACCAACGCTGGAATGCCTCATGCTGAGTGTGATTTGCTGTCTTTTTTTTTTTTCCTTCAAACTTCCTTTCGAAGCCCCAAGACATTTTAGCCTTTTGACAAGGCTAACCTTCCTTCAGCATCTCCTCATCACCCAGTTTACATTTGGTCCACCAGTGAGGGGAAGGAGGAACGGCCTGCAGGGCGAGTACACAACACTCATCCTATATTAGCTGCTGCTGGGACCCGTGGTAACCTAAAAGGTTGGAGAAGGGACACTGTTACTGGAAGAAGGCTGATTCAGGTTGACAGACGGAGAGTATTACGAGAGGTGAGTACACTCGTTTACTCCCAGTGCATCAGAAGGTGCTGAAAGAGGTGCCATGCACATAGCGCAGTATAATGTATAACCACGGTGAGGTCGCAGGGTCCTCCTTATATTTGCTGTGACATTACTTAATGCACTGATGTTTGAAAAATGTCAAGGCAAGTGTAAGGAAGAGTCTCTTTTCCTGCAGTTTGTGGTGAACCGCAAAGTATCACAGGACAACAAACATGTTGTTCAGTCACCCTTCCCTGTATGAATCAAATGTTAAAAATGATTATTAGTCAGCAATGTTTTCCCCGATAATCACTGTTTATGGATTTGGGTGTTTGTGAATGTCAGACTTGAGTTACCCCACAAGGCTGAGGCGATAAAGGTCATCTCAGTAGGGAGAGAATCGGAGATGATCACAGAGCTATGGTGGCTGGGATACACAAATGCAAAGAGTTGGAAAAATGTCAAAATAAACAAAGGTTGCCTTCTTTGAACATTTATTTACAACAATTATATGTCACGCATAATGATAGGCTAATCCAAGACCGTCGAAATTCATCAGTAATTCAGTGTGGTGGCACAGAGGCAAGAGAAACTGTCCTCGCAGCAGTAGAAATAAATAGATTATATGTGAACATAACTGGCTATAGATTCTGGCTAATCACATTTGCAGTGTTGGTATGCAGCTCCTCTTCTTCAAAAAGGGCTCTGAGGTCTTCTGCCCAGTTATACTAATAATTTCATTTTCAATAGATAATTTGGTAGTCGAAATACAAGGTAACAAAAGAATCCACTAAATAAATGGCACTGTGAGTCAAAAATCAAACCGCTACAGACAAGAAAAGGTGTGCCAATGATATTCGCGCTCCATCCCAACAGGAAGTGGACATTGGCGTACCCTCGCAGAACAGTTGGCGCTGGAAGCTTGGTAACATAGTGACGGCTTGCATTTCATGCTGTGGCTACCATTCGTCGCAACTAGTCCTGCTAGCTGTGAACAGGCTGCCGCTAGCCTGAAAAAAAACCCAGCGTGCCAAGTTAGCTTGTTAGCCAGTCAGTTAGCTTGGCTACCACTGACTTTATATGTAATTGCGCCATGCCTAAAATGCCCGTCGCGTTCTGCCCAAAGACAACAGCACACCGGTGGACTGTAACAAAGAACCGGAGTGTTTTGAAAAGAAGATTTCAAATCCTTTTGCACCTTACTGTGCACATGCTGCCACCTTTAAGAAAATGATATTTACATGTGATTCCATTCATAAGACTATTGTATTTACAGAGAACATCAACAGCAAAACTCTCCATCCTTCATTCTGAGCTGAACCGATGACGTCACCAGGCCCTTAGGCCCCGGCCTGTAGCGGAGCGTCCAGGGCTCGGACGTGGACGCTGGGCAGAGTGAACCAGGCTAAAGGAAGCTCTCGTCCAGCGCTGTCATCCTGGAACTTGATACTGAGGTAGAAATCTCCAGTGTAGAGGAAGAGCAGGGCACCCACACAGACGGAGCTTTCTTTGGGTTTAACCTGGTGATGGCAAAGACAGACACCAGTAAGAATCATGAGCAGCAGTCCCCTTACAGTAGTTTCATAATGAACCTGGCACACTGTCAGCCAGAGTGAAGCCAGCACGGGAGGAAGTTTGAAGCTGACTGTGGCGTTGATGGAAAGGTACAGCCAAGTGCAGCGTTTCCTCCTACAGTTGAGAACAATTCCCAAAATTAAGTTGTGTTACACGTTCAGGACAATGGGGAATACATTCACGCTTTCACCTGCTTTTTAGACTATAAACTCTTTTCCTGGCATCAACCAAGTCGTTGTCTAATCGCCTCCAGCTTGTTCAACATTCAGGAGTGAGAATTTACAATTCAGTTACAGACAATGGCTCCCGTCTAGGATCCCTTCTCTGATGAGGTTCTGTTTGATTTAAATGTATCAGCCATGAACTTTAAAGGACTATACCTGTGCTTTTGTGGTTTCAGCCCATCTTGCTAATCACGCTCTAGTATAGATTTTTAGATGTTTTCTTGCAGACAGCCTGATTGCACATGATTTCTTGTGTGATTGCGCATGCCAAATGTTAAATAACCTGTGTTTGAAACCGTTAGCTGAAATATGTGGCAAGCTTTTAAACTAGCTGCGAGCAGAAACATCACTTTACTTTGTTACTTTATGAGCCTATTCCCATCACAAATGGGATGTGACTGTGTTGAAACTAGCAGTTTAGTTTTACCACAGTCATATTATTAGTACATTCGATGTGACCTCTGCTCCTGGGAGCTGCCAGCGGAAACAGCCATTGCGAGCCATTTTTCTTCAACTTTAATTTTCAAGTCTGATCCTGTGACAACCTGAAGCATTCTGGTTACATGATGTGACATAGCTGTGATAAACGTAGCTCTTTGCTGCTTGTCGACTTCAACATAGTACTCCAGTCCCTACTGACCGTGTCAATGTAGAAGGTGTTGGAGCCGATGAAGGTGACCGCGTCCTCCAAATTGTAGTGCTGGACTCCGTTCTGGAAGTCCTGATAGGGCACCACAGTCAGAGCCAGGGGGCCCACTGAGTTCCTGCTCAGGTTGGTCAGTTTCACCTGCAGGGCCACAGCGTCGCCCACTTTACAGTCGGCAATGACATCACAGTCACACGGCTTCCCATTCACCAACACATCTGGAAACAGACACAAAAAGGAAAGAAAGGAATGGATTACAGGACTGGAGGGGACGGTTCTTTTGTCGACACATTTTGTACAAAAATGGAACTCTGAAGAAACTGTTAGAGACAAGACTTAGAACCTTTCAAACCAATATTTAAATCTCGTGCAGGATTTCCCAACCAATCTCCCCCTTATTTGAATTCATCAAAAATCAACGTTGCCATCAATGGCCTATCGCACTGTTTATTGAGGAGGATCAATAGGCTTTGCTTGTGTCATTGGAGAGTGCCGGAGCTGTGGGTATTAAACTGAATTCCCTCCGGTTAATCTCATGCATGACTAATTTCTGTCAAGAAGGGACGAATGAGTACGCTGAAGTACATTTCTCTCTCCTCACACGGTTATACCGCCCCTCTCTCCTGTCACAACCAACGAAGAAACACTGCGTGAGTTCAGTTCCGCTAATATGTGGCCAGTCACTCCTGAAGTGGCCTCTATTTGGCTTAGGTGCAGAGGGAGACACAATGATTTGTTATGAACAACGGGCTCAGTGAACTGAGCTCCGACGCGCTCCTGGCGGCCTGAGGAGAAGGCTGACTCCAAACGTGGGGGATTCAGGGGCACCTAAAGAGATCTCCCGCGTAATGAGTCCTTCGAGAATAACGGCAGCATACACACACACACACACACACAAATATGCGCACAAACCGGTTGTCATGCGCTTTCTAGTGTCACACCCGCAGCGGTGATAAACACTGAGTCAGGGCGGCTGAGCCTGCGTGACAGCCTGATGAAAGAGCCGAGCTGCGCCGATCTGTTGCGTACAGCGAGGGGTGGGGGTCGAGGGTGGCTACGAAGATAGACAGACAATCCAGCAGGAGGGAGGGAAGGGGGAGCAGGGTGGGCGTGGGCGGCCGAGGCCGCGCTGTCACAGTCAGTGGGAGAGCCCCCGGGAGGCAGGAGCTACAGGAGGCTGACATTCAGCTCCACGTCTGCATTAAAATCACACCTCACTCAACACAGACACGCAGCAGCACTCATTGAGAGGTTTCATCTTTTTCAAGACGTTTGTTTCAAAAATAAGAATATGTCTCTGGTTTTGGAATGACGTATCACTGTGCTAATACTGGCCTTTGTTTTTCTCCTCTGATTACATCCGGTACAGTATTTATTATACTACTTCATTTTGGGGAGAACACTGGGCCTCATGCATGATAGGAACTTTTGTGGCATTCATCAATACCTGCGTACTTCACGCTTGTACTTAGGTCAGATCAAAATTTAAGAGTGCCCTCGAACACACGGAAGCCAATACGCACAAAGGCCAACTTGCGTTTTGTGCTGTGAAATATTAATAATGATGATGAAAAAGTGATCTACTTTATGAAAACACAGAAGAAACATTTTATAAAATCCAATCCATCCAATTTAAGATATGCATTTCATCGACATACTACAACGGAATTGTCTTGCTTTGTGCAAGAACAAATATAAGAGAACAATAAGAAAACGTTCAGGCATGAGGCCCACTGATTCTACTGTGATATTGTGATTCCACAACATGTAGGCAAAAGGATTAGTGTTATTATTGCTGCTGGCATCACCAGCTTTAGGTCAGGACTAGGAGTAAGAATCCCCAGAGTTCCAGGTGTGATTTTTCCACAGTATAGCCAGTAGGTAGGGCTGGGTATTGAACCTCAACACCTTTCAAATACCTACTGAAATGTGTCCATAGCGTATTAAAACTGTCCGATCAGATCTTGTTAACATGTTCTAAGACCAGACATTTTCAGATTTAAACCATACATTTGAAAAAATAAAAAAGTTTCAAATTTGGTAATATTCTTAAAAGGCAGCTTGTGGTAAGACAACATTAAACACTGCTGTGTTTGATACGTTTTATTAAATGTTGATACTCCTCAACGTAAGGTATAGCAATATTGTGACTGAATGTTGTGCAGCATCCCGGTAGTTATTAAATGCTGCAGTATGCTGCCATTCATCAATTCAAGTCACATGTGATTGCAATAATAGAGAAATAAAGCCACAACAAGAAAAATTAATTTTCATTAATTAAGATCAGTCTCTGTAGCCATTATTTCCTTCCATTACAGACCCTGTAAAGTGAACATTGGGAAATTGGTGCCAGCATCACATTACTGGGAAGACATTTATCATTGAGGAACGTAGTGCCATATCGCGTGTCATTTTGTCAATGGCTGTATCTACACCCATTACAAATTGGGAATATGAACTGGACTGCCCTTTTTGCATCTTTCAACATTTTTGTAGTTTCATGAACAGCAAAATGCTAGTAGTGGATAATCTTTGCAACTTGTTCACTGGCTGATTGAGATACACCGTTGGCTTTGACACAATCCAGATGGAAAGAAATAATAAGCGCTTATATGAGGCAGCAAAGAAGTCAAAAGGGAGAGGGACCAAACAGCTCCAAATTTTCCTTTTTCCGGCCCGGGGGGGGAGGTAGGGGGGGTCCATCTGTAGCTTTTTTGCTGGGCTTACTTGATATAGCAGGCACTTGTTGGGCCAATTTTTTCTTCCTTTATTTTTTGATTGTATTAACACCTGGCTGAGCCTGACCACCACCACACACGGTTTGGCTGATGGGACTCTGCACGTGTTAGTGCAAGGTGTAAATGAGGCCTTATATTCCAGTTAACTTGCTAGCCACGTGCTTGCTTGTATAAATATTGTGATATATATTATTGATATAATATATTGATAACCAGGTACTGCCATTGTATTAATAACCTCTTGCTGCTGTGAAGTACACATGGAAACCTGATTTTTGCTTTTACTTGGATGACCCCTGGATGACCCCGCACACACACACACACACACACACATATATCACAATCCTTTCACAGCCTGTAGCGCTGAGCCTGTAGTGACACCTTAGCAAGTAGTTATATTTAGTTTGTTCAAAGTCTTGTTGCTAGGAGATGTGCAAATTATAGGTAGCCTACATTGTTTCTAAAAGTGGAAATAAATTCTTTCACATTAAAAGCGAACAAAAGAGAATGGTTAGTCAGTAATGAGCTGATGAACTCCCACACACACGAGCCTCAGTCACACACACCCACAGCCTGAACATTTGCTACAGAGTTTATCCACTCTGCTATCCTGGATTGTGTATCAGCACCGAGGCAATCAACGGATTTGGATAACCAACAACATGAACGCAGAAAAACGAGCACTGGGAAGAAACGGTGGCCCACTCCAATGAATAAAACCGCAACCGTGTTCAAAAATACATGTCATTTTAGAATGATCCTAGTTATTATGAAAAAAGGGGTTTTATTACAATTGTGGTAAAATAGCACCGTTGAGATGGCTTGAGCTAATATTAAAGTTTTAGATAACTCTTCCATTACGTAACCTACAAAACAAATAAACCAACCAAGACTGGAGAGATCAAGGTTTCTGATTGGCTGTGGTTCTCTCGAGACTCTCAGCAAACATCTTTGCATCTCCCCAGAGGACTCGAAAGGTCAAGACAAAACACTGCTTTTTAAAAGCGTATCCGCTGTGTGTTTCCTGTTGTGCAGAGCTGAGTGCTGTAGTGCTACTGCACCGCGGCTCTCTATGTTAACCTCCGCGGTGCTTCTGTTAAGGAGGTATGCCGAGGAATGTGGCGTCCCCAGAAGCTGAATAAGCATAGGTTACACCCTTCAGGAGGTTAGTGCGGAATCACTTGAGGAAAACTGATTTTTCTCGGACCAAAATCACGATTTTAATTGATTATTTTAAAAATAAATTAAACTATTGGTTTATTAAACTGTGGTCTACAAAGTGTGAAACAAGATTTATCACACACGTATCTTGTTTCGACATGAATGGAATCAAATACAATTAAAAAAATCTAATATTTCTGTTGCTTGTTCTTGAGCTCCCCCGATTAAAAAAACCCCCCCAGTTCGGCTCACATGTATTAAAATATTGCCTTGACAAACTGCTGGCAATCTATGTCTGACAATGTTTTGACCGACTGACGATCTCTAATGATAAAGTGAGCTATCGGACGTGGGGGGGTCACGTAGAGACTCACCACAGTGCAGCAGAAAGACGCACGTTCCAAACATTAAAACAACAATACAGAATATGTACGTTTACTACAGCTTAGTCAATTTGCTGCTGTTGGTTCGTCATTACAGCCTGTCAAATAAACAGTTGCTTAACCTTTCATTTGTTTCTGCTCATTAAGACACTGAGGATTTTGCAAATTGTGGCTTTTGCGATTTGAAAATAGCAATCTGGAAAAAGCCCTGGAAATGCGTAATGTCCTAGCTACACATTACTTAAGGAACACTGCTTTCAACTAGAGGCTTTAACAAAAACATGAAAAAGGGAGTTCTGGAGAGGAGAATGGAAAAAGAAGAGGTAAGTGAGCTGCAGAGGAGCAGTTAAACACAGAATAGGTAAATGTCAGCAGGAGGGAGGATGAGGATCTGGAGGTAGAAATTTCCCTGAGATAAAACACTATTCCAACAAGTGCTGCATGAGCAACAGGTACACCACAGGGTGAGTGTGTGTTAAGAGTGCTGTTTGTTAAGAACTGACTGGGACTCCAGTCAGCTCGTTTTTAGTGCACTGATTTGCTGCGTTGTGACAGGTTCATCAATGCATTGTAAGGAATGGGAGGAATTGATCTGTGCAACACTGCGTGTTACGTAACACGTGTAGCAGGGTTTGGCTTTCACGTTAGCACAGATGCAGCTCCTGCTGGAGTCTGCAGCAGCAATGCGCTGCGGCAGGCGTCGCCACGGCAACCAGGAGAGAAACCGAGCGAGCGAGAGAGAGAGAGAGACGACACCTCCCTCCTGTATGAGTATGTAAGCCACAGATCAAACTACGGCTCCGAGATAAACAAGCCTCTCCGCCCCTCGCCGTATTGCTGTCACCCGTGCGAGTGCAGGTGAAGATAAAGATGACACTCGGAGGTTTGCCTTTACAAGATTATGCCGTGGCTCACAACGGGTGTCGATTCAGCTCATTAAGATTCACTCACAAATATTGTGCAGCATGAGGGGGAAGCGGACAAATCACATCCAGACAAATATAGATGTCATGTTCATCACACCTCATGTAAGACATTCCTGAAGTGTATGTAGGTAATGCTCATTAAACAAAGGGGGTGTTTCTCTGCTGCTGCAATACTGATTACATCAGCAATATGGTCGCCCAGTATTTAGTCCAATCCTAAAAAGCGTGTGTGTGTGTGTTAGTGTGTGTGGGGGGGGCGGGGTGAAGAAAAAGCAATAGTTTAAAGAAGAGAAATCAAGGATTTTAGCAAGTTCTTGGAAAGGCTTGTTGTTGTTGCTGTTGTACAACTGGAAGCCTGCCAAAAACTACTATTGCATAACTTACTCTGCCACATTAGAAGGTGAATGAAATGATTACATAATAATATATGTTTCACATAAATATATTATACTTTTGTTTGGGACAAATGGTTAGTTCGATTTTGGTTGATACTTTATATAAAGGAATGAACAAATTATTCTCCAAAAATCTAAAATAACGTATTTACTAAAAATAAAATAAAATAAATAAATAAGTGAATACATCCCACCTCAGTACAATTCCTCCAAAACAAAAAAAATGATGATTATGTCTTTGAGTATACAGGAGACAAAATAAGGAAAAGAGCAAAACAAGAAAACATCTCAGGGAGAGTAAGGAAGAAACTAAATCTATACACACTTACAAATTAAAAAGAAAAGGGAATTCTGACACTGCAAAAAAGACAAAGGGAGGAGGAGAGTCCCATTGATCAACACTAATGTAAATGAAAAGGCATAGCCTGCCAATTGTTTTACCTTAATAATTATGCACCTACAGTAAGGTGTTAATATTAGAACAATGGGCTCTGTGCATTCCTATAGCTGCTAGGTCCAAAGACAAATGATTTAGAAAGGCTGATAATCAATCTGCAGTATAAAGCTTTATTTTCCTTTACTGATTTTAATTTGCTTGCAAATCTCAATGTGCTATGACAAATAGAGTCCATCATGTGGAGACAGTGTGAGAAAGTAACCGTGCCCCAGTGGCAGTGTCTTTTCCTCCGGGACGAACATCAACAGAGAGTTGTGATCTGGCCCAGATGACCGGGGCATCAGGGTCTAACAGCTCATCTTGGCCTGCGGCTACTAGCCAGGCAGGGTCATTGATGAATGCTCCAATGGAGCTGGAGGATGTGCTTTAAAAAGGTTGAGGTGTGCTGCAGTAAGTCTAAAAATAACCTGCCAGCCTCTGATATCCCCCTAAGCCATCTGCCCCTTTTATAATTATCCCCATAACAACCACTCACTTGATATCTGTTGTCTTTTCCTTCAACGGCCGTTTAAAGATTCCATCTGCTCTGGCGAAACGAAGCCACGAACATCTTTGAATATTCTGGCTCTTACTTGAGGTGGACATGAAACACTTCCACATATAGCAGTTTGGGTCAGGTTCCCTTCACATCTTTAACTGCAGAGTTCTACCAATTTTGGACTGCTCTGTAGAAACATATGCAGTCTAATAGATAGTAAATTGGTGAAGGCAATATAAACCAACTGTAAATTTGCAGATTAAACTTCTCCCATTGCAGCATCTTTCCAAAAGGTCTGAGTAATCACTGACCATCTGTGCCTCTCTTTGAAATCCAACCCTGACTGTGTTTAATTCTTTCCCTGTTAGCAGGACATATTCACGAAGCGACACCCCAAACAAGCAGACTTGCTCGGGTGCTATAATTTCAATCAGCACTGAGCAGCAGCCTGTGGCAGAAAGATTGGGGGGCTATGTTGCAGCAACAGTTTATAAGCTCTGTAGACTAATATTGGCTCGTCTCCACACAGGACACCTTACTGAGCTAAGCTGCTTCTAGCCTGTACACCCTCATCGCTGCTCTGTGAGCATCATGACCCCGAGAGTAACTGCATTACTCATCCAAAACATTCAAACATCGCCTTCATTCCTCACTGGTGGCTACGTGACTTCGGTTTACTCAAATAATAGCGCTCCCTTTTTTCCCCACCCTTCACTCCATCTCTCCCTCTTCCTCTCTAAGAAGAGGAGTGTTCTCCGATTGGCTCGCTGTTTGCATGGCAGCGCCCAAGGTTAACAATGTTTAGCATCCTTATCCTTCTCTTTCAGCCGCACTCAACCAGGCTGTGAAAAGCAGGCAGAATACTGTGGGGATACAGGGATTGAGATTAAGATTACACCCACTTATGGAGACATTCAACAATGCATTTTATTGCTTTATTGTTAAATGTCAGACTACGACAAGTGGGAATAAGAGTGCTCTCTGTGGTGCTCTAAAAGGGAATCACAATAGATCTGAAGAGACTCTTGTACAAGTGAGAATAGGAAAATACTGAACGAATACGAATATAGGCTGACAATGACCAGATCTGGGTGACGGATGGCTTTCACTGTCTAAATCTTTTTTTTAATTTTTAATGTTAAACCCAATTTTAATGATTACTGTCAAAGAGGTGTCTCCGAGACGTGTTGCAAGCTGCCAACAGCAACAGACTTCTAGAGGCTTAGTTTGCTTTGTTGATTGTTCCCAAGGGGAAGTCTTCCCCACCAGGTTTGGTGCAAAACATGAGAAAACATGAACACATCACACAAAGAAAATCCACAGACATTAATAAAAGACATGTAGGCGGTGGATTCAGTACGAATCAAACAAAGTGCTTGTTGGATTGTCAAACAGCGTCAGAAACCCCGACCTTTTCAACGTCGGAATTGCGTGTGACAATTGTTTGTAACTTTCTGAAACCGACAATCCGACAAGCATGGTGTGATTGTCCCACATCTTCATACAGCCAATTAATAAGAATAACTTATTTGTTATTCTTCACAGTACTTCCGTCATTTTTCGTGTGCACAAACGAACAAATGTTATCCGGAAATCACGTCATAAATGCTATGTTGCACAAGCTACGTCTTGCGAACTACAAACTAACTCATGTCAAGCACGCCCAGGCCTTAACAGGCCTAATGTGTACCGAGCCTGTACCTTCGATACACAAGGCAGGAGTCATCCAAGGTTACATACTGTTAAGGCCACATCCAATCCATACAGCAGACATGAAGACGTGTGAGCTTCCTGTTAGTGTATCTTGAATGGGTCTGGATGTTCTCTTAGCCTTAACTATGTCTACATGCTTTATATGTGCACCCACATAACTCCGTGTATCTTGCTGTTTAATGAACAGTTGTGTGTAATGAAGTGGCCAACAAAGTCTATATTTTAGGGCTGCATAATTAATCGAAATATTAGCGAAATCGCAATGTGGCAAAGTGCAATGTCCAAATCGCAGAAGCTGCAATTTTTGGATAAAGGTCAAATGTGGGACAAGACAGCATTATAACGAAGTGCTGTTGGGCTGCAGAGATGCCCCTTCCCACAAATCTTGTTCTCCAGATGTAAGAAAACATGTTTGCTTGATACAGACCCCAACAAATCATCATCATCACGATTTTTATATTTTTTTCAGTGAAAACGAAAATTGTGATTATCTGCCGAAATAATGCTTTTTTAAAATATATATCATGCAGCCCCACTACATATCCATTTACATTTCTGCCTCTAAATTGGAAGCAGGATTAGATTTTATGCACATATAAATATAAACCAATTTTTCCCTATTTGTCTCAACCTAAGAGCGAAAAAACAGGAATATTTCAGAGAGAACAAGACGATATAATGCAGCAAGCTGCAGTTCACACTTTGGCAAACCTAGCCACCTGGACATTATCTCAAGAATTTTGTTTTCGATAAACTGTGAGTGTGGCTGATCAGGAAAAAAATAACACTGTAGGTCTAGTGTCTCTGCTATGTAGCAAATTCCCAAAATAGGTCATATCAATTGTGTGGGGACGCACTAGTGTGGTGGCTGTGTGCCATTACACTTTAATGGCCCTATGCTGAGATGGCAGTCTTGTCTTGGGGTTTCCTGCTGTGCAATCAGATAATCCTTCAATCTGATTCTTCTTCCCCACAATACCTACATCTTTAATATGCAGTTCAGAGCTGAGGAATGCCGATTATATCTGTATTACAACCTCAGCACTAAAAATGTCATTGTACAGGTGAAAAAACGCATATGTGTGGCCTCAGCTGAGCTTGGGCACTGTGTTATCCTTTGTTCCCTTACATAGTATTTGGACTGCTTGTCGACTCTCGCATTTTGTAAGACGCTTAAAGTTCTTGACCTGCTGCCACATCTAACTGTGGCTAAAGTAGAATGTGGAAACAACCCAACCCAACTCTGTAGTGTGATCTCTGCAGCACATCCCAACACAAAGTAAAAACAAAAATTACAGCTGAACTGCTGTCCTCTCAGCGGACTCAGCAGCTCTACATGGCGGCAACAAAAGAGAGTTACAACAACTATAACAAAAGCACCTGGGTCGCAAAAAGCCAATGTTAAATCAGTGCCCCGGTTCAGTGTGTCTAACAGATACAGTCATGCTTTGTCACAAGTGTAAGGTGCAAGTTAGAACATATGTAACTTTTTTATGTGTATATAGACACTGAAACCTATTGAAATGACTTAAAATAGTGCAGAAGTGCAAAAGTCAAACCCTAAATAATGTGTCATCTTGCAATTAGGGCCAGGCCTGGCTCTAGACAACAGGCAACCCTAGGCAGGATTTTCTTTGGGGGCCCTCCTTACTCTGCCTGGAACTGATAACTATGAAATAAAACTATAAAACTACTGTATATACAGTATATAGTTTAGATATAGATATATATATATACACACACACATATAACTATATAAAACTATTATTTGTTTTATGAGGACAACACGAGAACCCTTTGATATTGTACCACCACAGTGTGGCAAGAAGATTTGTGCAATCTACAAATCCTTGCATGACATTAATACACAAAACACAGATTTATAGTAAACATGCCTTCATTAAGAATTATGCCCTCGGACCTTAAATCTGAGGTCTCAGCAACATCCTCAAGGCACAAAGTCGTTCTAACCTGTCAATGAAAACATGAGGGTGATACCCCTCTTGACAACGGGCATGTTGGCAGAATAACGATACAACCCCGGCAACACTCAACAGCAGTCTTACAATTCAAAATAATATTGAAAGAAAATGAGATCATTCTTGCACTAATAATCTGAATGGTTCATTTATATGTAGTGTTAATTGCGTTTGCGCTTTAGTACATTTTGATAGGTTGATATAGGTTGTCAGATATTTATTTAGCATGCATGCCTGCTGTTTGTTGATTATTCTGCCGGTGAAATGAATTCCCGTTGAGGGTCAACCTCTCCCTCTCTGATGGTTCTCCGTTACAGTGGCACTCTATGCGGACCCGTGCAACGGTCAGTGAAAACATTCGCGAAGAGTCGAAGTCCCATCGGAGGCTACAGTACGTCAGTTCATTCGTCTTTTTTTAAACTAATCGTGCAGCAGCTTAAATTTCAGTACCACCAAAGACAGCCCCATCCCATCATGCTAATCCACAATAGGCATAACAGGTGGTGAGCAGATATTAGCTTGTGATTTGACACTACCGGAGTACTGGCTGGATGTAAAGGAAATCACTGTCCTTTAATACTCTGCTGCTTCCTAAGTTCCTACAAGATAAAATCGATGTCTATTCAATCAAGGAAATGCATTAGATTTAAAACACTACTCATTTAGATGACATCCCAAAGAGACCAATAACAAAATTATGTTTGGGATTACCATTGTGTTTACTCAAGAACTTCACTTTCTATGGTTGTAGGAGGTTTATGGTTCAATTGTATTGTAAATCATTTCCTCTGAACTCGGATCTATCTACTTCATAAAAATGGACAACTCCACGGCCTTTGGAGTACTTACAATCCATGTAGCTTGCTGTCAGTAAAAGCGCATTATGTCATGGACTACAAACAAACAAACAAAAAAAACAATCCATCAAAGAGCAAACCCCCACAACATCAACTTTAATAGTGATAATGGTGCTCTATGTACAAGTGCACTGGAGAACCTGAAGAGTAAAAATTTTGTTAATGTCAAAAAAAGTATTTCATTTCACACTTCTGCTGTATACATAGACAACAATGGCTTAATTTATCTACCCTTGCAAGACTTTTAGTCCCTGATATTAAAGCTGGAAACATGTACTTAAGCAGTAGGAAACAACCATTAGAACTTTACACCATTTTCATATCAATAATCCAGACCAATGTGTGAAATGTTTCACTATTTATGGGACTGCACAAGGGTCCAAGAATTTTGGAAAGATGTACATTACACATCATCACAAATAGTTTCAGCCAAACTACCAGAATGATGTGACCGGCCAATGTAAAGCTCCTGTTGTGTACCAGCTTTGTATCTAATTGTTAAGACTTAATAACCCTTTTATATAATATGCCTCTTGAAACCATTTCATTAATTTTTGTGTATATCCACACACACTTCCTGGCTTTACTAAATAATGTTATATATTATTGCTGTTATTATTGACTTTATTTGTGGGTATTTAAGTGTGCAGATTATTGACAGAGGGAGGCGGGGTGGGAAGAGGGTGACTTTGGGGGGGGGGTACATGCATATTACATGTGTTGAAGTGCTGAAAAAAACTAAATGCTAAATATATTTGTGAAAAAAATACTACTGATTAAAACTATTGCCCAAGGACAAAATCCTCAATCCTCCACTCGGTGGGGAGTGACAGAGATAGACTGTGTGTGTGTGTGTGTGTGTGTGTTATCCAGGATCACCAATATTAGTTTTAGTGAAGGTGGTGGGGGGGATGTCCCCTGTCCCCTGTGGCAATTACAAGCATGGTTTAGCCATTATTAGTGACATGTAATTTTTCTGGATGTCACTCTCAGGTATTGATTTGCCACTTCTTGTGAAAGTGGCCATATCTAACACCAAAAATGAGTATATACTTATACAGTATATACCAGACTACGCTAGCTGACAATGGTAAAGGTGGGGTCTGCCATTCTGGAGAAATCCAAAACCATGACATATACCATGATATAGAGCGAACAACAACACAGCAAGTAATGTAACTAATGTTAACTAGTTGGTGGGTTAGTAAAGGGTCGCTACAGTTGCTGCTGCAAAGCTAACAGACAGAGAGGACGAGAGGTTTCCCAGCGCAGCACAGTAGCTCCAGACAGCGATACTCACAGCTCTCCTGCTGCTACAGCAAACATCACAACAACTGCATATCTTGGCAAACTAGAAAGTAAGCTGAATGTCCGTGGGCAAGTCATTTAACATTTACCTGACACCCAAATCATGGCTGGAATAGTGTTGTGCAGCCAGGTCTGAGCCACTTTGTTTCACATTTACAGAGACAGAGCTGTGTAAAAATCAATCCCATATAGTAGGAGGGAAAGGCCTTCCTCTATGCAGCTACACTTAGGAACTGAAGCCAGTAGAGTGTGCATATTTTTACATAAAAATCTAGCCTTGTGCAGCTTTAATTTTGTGAATTTATTGTTCCAGGAGTGCTATTGCTTTTTGAATTCGTATTCCCTCTCTGCATATCTCCCCAGTAAACATCATTACACATCAGCAGGATGGGAGCTATGGGTTTTGGCAATCCTTATTATCCGCTTCCATTCCCACACTTTCACCTGTAACCAAATAGCATTAAAACTGTAATGATCTCATTTTTCTATTTTCCAAATGTAATTTACTGCCACTTGGCCTCAATTAGGCAAACTCTTGATTGCTGCCTTCAGTTTGGGATTGATGTCAGAAAACTCAGAATTAATTAGGGCTAATCAACAACACGGCTCATAGATGAGCGCATCTGCTTGAGGGGCAACAATTACATAACTGCAATAAATAAGAGAAGACATAGACCAAAATGTAGCTCTCCTTACTGCAGAGGTAGCTTACATGATAAATAAATACAACAGTGACTCCCAGCTTCTTTGACCTTCCCTATAAAACATCGCCAAAGTTCTGCTGAATCTTAAAAAAACCATAGAATAAACGCAAAGTTGCTGAGGAAAAGTTACAACTGAAACACTGTTAGTAAGAGACTATGTAATTGCATATTCCATATTTCTATGGAGGCTCAAAGCAGTCAGCCATGAGCTCATGGAGCGAGTCGGAAGCTACTGGTCTGTGTCTGCGCCGAGTTGGACGGGCCCGTGTACTGAGCATTTAAAGGCAAATCTCTGTTAATCACATATGGATGGAAAATAATTAGGGCTATCTTCCCCCGGCAGACGCCGATAGCCTGGGTGTTGAAGCAGGAAAAAAAACAGCTGCTGCAATAAATCTGATCTGATAATCCAGTACGCTGATTTGAAAACAACCAGAACAGCTTTTCTTACGGTCACTGAGCACATAGCAAGACGGACTATTTTCTCAGTGCTTGAAGATTTTTACTCATAAATTATTATCCTCTGCAAACAAAAAGTGCACGTCCCCCCTCTCTGATGACCTTATTTCTTATGAAAGGGAACAACTAATTCTATTTGAGGTGATTTCCAAAAAATAAGGTCTCATTTTCTGATTTACAACTATTTACTCTGACTGCTACGAAATCAAGGTGACTGGGTGTACGGCCACAAAAAAAAAAAGTAATTACAAAGTTGTGCTTTTATTGACTCTGGCCACTGTCACAATTCATTCACCCATGTATTGTCAACAGAACGACTCCAGAGAGTGTTTGCTGATAAAGCAATGCCTTAGATAATTGATTTGTTGGTTTGGAGTTTGGGGAGATAGTCGTCACTGTTCATTAATGAACTGAATAAAATATCTACATTCTTATTTATGTGCAGAGAACCTTTGCAGGAAGAGTTTTGAGACATTTTGGGAAACACAATAACTCGCTCTCTTGCTGAGAGTTAGATGAGGAGACTGACACTATTCTGGTATACTGTATGTCTGTTAATTGGTACGATAGCAGCTGTTTAGTTTAGCATAAAGATTGACAATGGGGGAAACAGCTAGCCTGGCTCTGTCCAATAATCTGCCCACCTGTATTTTGAAACTCCCTGTAAACAATTTGTGGTTTTGCGAGTCACTGCACCCAGGAAATAGTCCCACACACAGCCTCCCGTAAAACCACAAATTGTCATTTTGACCTTTCGGTTTTTGTGCTGGAATGTGGCTTTTGGCCAGGCTAGCTGTTCCCCTCGTTTCCAGTCTTTATGCTGAACTGAGCTAACTGGCTGCTCCTACGATATTAGTGATTAAGTTTTACACTCAAAAACCCTGCCAATCTACTTCATCAGCACCGCGTGGGTGTCGTTCGACCAGATTTGATTGACTGTTGCCTGGCAACATGAGCAAACAACCCCAAAACTGTCATCACATTTTGAGTACAATATTACTAAATCCTAACTAATATCAAAGTAAGTGACATCGCCTTTACAAAACAGAGCCCTGCAGAAATTACACCAGCGCGGACAAACTGTTCCAGCTGGAGCAGAAAACGTAGCGTTTGAGTCGGACCCTATTTTGTCATAGAAGTAGCTGTATGGAGAAATTGGTTTTCAGGGTCTCTACATTCAACGGAAACCATGCTTCTCATATTTCCCAAAATGCCTAACTATTGCTTTAACATGTGCCCAGATCATGAAAGCTATACATACTCATCTCAGTCATATAAGGCTAATGACGGCGTGCCCTGGGATAACCTACCCTTCATTATGTTAATCTGGTATCTTCGCCAACTCTACTGGGAGGGACATCTCTCCACTGAGGGCTTCAAGCACTTTGGTAGTTTCCTTTCCTCTCATTTTGCAAAGCACCTTTGAACATCACACTCTTTGGCATACAGTAATGTGGTTCTGAGTCATATCTGTGATTACAACTCTGTGCACATCATCACAGCTGATTAAATCCGGGTTACCTTTGTTTTCTTGAATGACATTTTCTTGCATGTATCGTTATAATTAATTGGGTGCTATGTAAGAATAGACTCCCGATATTCCTGGGGTGTAGGGGAGTTCATTTGGTTTGATTAATATTACAACACTGCAACTGGCCTGGCAAGCAGTCCACAGGGAGCCCTAAAACACATAATTGTCTTGAAGCTAATTAAAATAAAGAAAACATTTCACAGTAGATAAATAACGAAAAATGCTTTGATTATTTCTGTTCATGTGTGAAATAATCAGATAAACTTGGCTCACAAAAAGGCAACCCAAACAGAAATTACATGTGGAATCAGACAGTAATGGGCAGTTGAGTGCTCTGGCCATGCAAGAACAATATCTACAATGTGGAGAGGACTGCAGTCGGGAAACAAACAAAGAGAAGCACAACAACAAACTAAAATGCTGCAGGTGAGTAGTGCGCCGCCTGAGAATGGTTTACAAAGCCTTTATCACCCGTCCGATATTTGCTCACTGGGATGGTATGCAGGGGACGCGCTGCACTGTAAACTATCCACCTTTCCTCCTCTGACATAATCTCCAAGAATGGAAAACCAAACGAGGCAAGTGTACAATAGCCTGCCGTGTCAACCCCACGCTCGATCAACAGGTGGCGGAGGTGCTCGTCCGAGGAGGACAGATTCAAAGTGGGGGAGTGGGAGGAGGCGGTGGAGACTGTTTTGACTAATCTCCAGAAAGATCCTTAGTCATAAGTCATTAGTAAGCCTCCCGTGAGAATTTCACTGTAGGGTCTAAACATGGCTGCTGTCGTATGTCGCGCTGCACGCTTGCTCCCATTTCCCTGCCTCATTACTATGCTCTGCCTCCCTGCCTCTCCTTCCGCTAATTATGGAAATGAATCCACTTTACCTTCAACATTAAAACTCCAATATGCATAGATACCTTCAGGCATGGCGGTGGAATTCCTGTCCAAGTGCTAACCTTGGAAAACCAATTGAAGACAATTGAGAAAAGATACTGTTGCTTCGCTGAAATCCACATTGATCTTTGTTGAATGAGGCAAAACCTCCGCCGACATGATTAGCTATCATGAGATTGACCTTTGAAAAGACATCCCTTGTAACTGTGTAAGATTTTCATTCCATATACTGATACGGTGAAATGCAGGAGACGATGGCAGAGGCAAGTAAGAAAAAACTGGTCAAAAATAATGGGTCTTCAATGACTCTATGCATCGGGAGAAAGGCTTTACCTTAAGTCAAGTCAAGTCACTTAAAAACATTTAAAAACCAAAGTGCTGCACAAAACTAAAAGAAGTAAGCTGTAAACAGCCAGGAAAAAAAATACATGATACAATAACACAATGAAATAAAATATATCTAACACTCAAAATAAATAGAGTATACAGTATATACACACAAATGCATATACTATGTAACTAAAAGCCAGAAGATTCTGGCCACACAACAAACTTCAAGCCACAAAAGATCAAAGTCACTTTACATTTTTCAGTATGAAATTGCTGTTGAAACTATGATAGACAAGGTTTTTCTGATAACAATCGGTCTTAAAGAAGGCAGGGAAAGCACCACTGTTTCCCATTCCGCCTTCTCTTTGTTTCAAGCTTGCCATCATGTGGGAAGTTGAAAGCTGTAAAAAAATTGCTCCTGATGACGCACATGCAGCAAGTGACTAGAAGAGGATTTCCGAGGCAAGAACCAAAGGGGTGCTGCTGCTAAAGGAATGTCGTTTTCTTAAGGAAAAAAAAAAAAGAGGAGCACAACAAAGCCCTGCCTGCACACCCACACACAATCTGCTGCTGCACGATGTTGCTGCTTTTTGTTTCTTGAATAGATAATATGACACACAGACACACTGTGGGGTACAGTACTTTTATGTGGCAATTATGTCTAACACAAATTAACCCTGGGGCGCTTAGAAAGTCTATAACTATCTATTTATACATTGGCAAATTGTCTTTGAAGGAACACGTACAGCACTGAAAGTTCATGTAACAAACAATAAACGTGTTCGAAGGGCGAAAGAGGGGCCCTGGAGAGAGAGAGATAGCAAGGAATGTTATTTCAATTTACATTACACCATGCACATGGAAAATGTTCATTTCTGAATGGCTGGCTGGCGGCTGTTAAAATCATATGTCCGGACATTTCAAATATAGGCAGAAGACCATTTAACTACCCATCTGAATCAGTACACTATAGAGTTCGACTGATACTGGGTTGTTGAGGCCAAATCCTATATCAATAGTTCAGAGTTTTAAAAAGTGCGATAACAAGATATGACATTCAAACCTCAACAGTATTAAACAGTACAGTATAGACAGTATAAACATTTTTAATGTTTAAATCATTTCATAATTAAGAAGTGTGACCAAGATATGTAATAAGCAGGATATTTTACAGCCCAAACATGTCTTTGGTATTTCTGTTTCAGTTTCTCGTTACTTGTCGTCCAACATATCCGCAATGCCAACAGCCTACATGTATCGGCAATAAGCTATTATGGGCTGATCTATCTCACACACAAGGTACGTTATCATGCAGTTATTGGCAATATCTCTTGGTACAGTTGCTAAATGTTACGCTAGCTCTTTGACTAGAAATAAACTTTTTTTTTTAAATCTGATAATTTGAGTCCAGCTTCTCTTTAATGATGTCCTGAGACGGAATTAAGGGACCTGGCCATCGCCTCTGCCTCGTCCGTTATTATTGTGTATCAGGTCACCTCATCGTGTAGGGCTTACATAATCATGCTAGAATGTCAAAACAATATGTGCTCATTCAAGGCTTGAAAAGAACATTGATACAAACTGAAATATAGAAATCCCTTTTTGGGCATTGGTCAGACCAAAGCGTGGCACAGCAAAGTTAATATGTGTGTGTCCTCGCAAAATAGATGCTGCTCGGACATTTCCACCAAACTGTCTTACTACTTGTTAGCAAGACAGCTAGCTGGGTCAATAACTGCATGCTAACTGGACAATAAATTAGACGTTAATTTGAGCACAAAAAAATTGCACTATATCTCATTGCTGCATTTTGGACTCTCCACTCTTCCAAATTCCCCAGAGTTGAACTCTAAGTGAAAGCTTTGCACGGGTTCAGTTCACCTCAGCGAGCAAAGGTGTCGATTCCTTTGGAATTAATTAATTTTGGTCCAGAATTCCGCTGTTATAAATGCTGGTATGACCTGGCCTTTAGCGGTCTGTTTAGTGAAAATCAATCAAAACACAAAGATGTGTCTGAGGAGATAGACAATTGATTCTCTGGGAAGAACCACATTCAACCACATAAATGAGGCACAATTTTCAGAAAACAAAAAGCAAAACGATGGCATGACATGCACGACTTTCTGGGTGAATTATCAGTGTGAAGCAGGAACACTAAGGTAATGAGCTGTCAGTACTGCACTAGGGGGGCAAATCACTATTGACAGCAGAGCTACCACCTGCAAGGTTATTATTTCCTCCACAGAATGAATGGCAATCAATGTCTTAGAAAAGTTACTTAATTCACCTGCAGGGGTATCAAGGATTCAACTAGGACTGATGTAGTAAAAGCCAAGTCTTCTCATTAAAAACTTGTTCTACCATCCTCCCTACTCACATAAACTCAGATTCGGAGAGATTCTTTATTCTTTATTAACACTACTTAAGGGGTTACGGATGTTTGTGTAAGAACACATAATGAACTTCAGCAGGTTTGACAAGGCTGGACGTGCAAGGTTTGTAATAAGCCAATGAATCATTATTTGTGTGTGTGTGTATGTCATCCTCACTAAAAGCCAAAGGTAAATCAGACGGCCAGGTTCAGCCTGAGCTCTTGTCTCAAATGTGATCTTTTAGTAATGCTTCACTGCAGTTCTTGTAATGACAGCACTGTTGTCTTTTAACACATTTTAATTACCACCCCGCTCACCACACTGGAGATGAATGCACTTCATTTCAGATGTGAGACTGCGAGCCAGCGTACAAACAATGCTGATCAGCACCATGTGTGACTAAAGCTGAGGAGAATGTAGGCATTATAAAAAAAAAAAACAACCAAAAAAACCTGTTGTACTCTTAGCACTGCATGACTTCAGACTGTGCATGTGCAGCGTTTAGGCCAGCACTGTCTGGGAGGGAGTCAGATGAGCCCATTAGTACTTTTCTAAGGAGTCACTGCTCCATCCGGGGGGGGGGGGGCAATACACAACACAAAAACAATAGAAACAACCAAACTGTACCCCCTGAGTGCTACAAAATAATATTAAAATGACACGCGTATTGACATTTTACCTCATAAAACATATAATAAAGATTATTTTGCATAAGATAATTAGATTTTTTGAGAAACTATGAAATAATATAAAAATAGTACTCTTTCATCAGGGCTTTTTTTTAATCTAGAAAACTAGACAAATTCACTGTAGTTCACATTTAGTGATAAATACATTACTGGGACGCATAAAATTACTTTTCATTTGTCTAATCATTACATTCAAAAGTGGCATTATATTTAGCGATGACTGCTATGTAGTGTTCCACTTGTATACTATCTGCTAGCATTAGCTGCCGGTCAGTACCGGATTCCTCTTCTAGCTACAATGTACAGCATATAACCATGTGTGTGGGTTTTTTGTTTTTTTTTGGCGCCGGTCAAACTAATGGAACAACTGGCCTGGGGTCATTATCAACATCTTTATCTTTATCACAGCATGGAATGACAGCCAAATCAGTGGCGTCAACTCAATCCAGCTGACGTGAGTTTGCCCAACGAGATGAATGGAGAAATAATGTGAAATCTCGCTAACAGCCTGAAGAAGGTCAAACAGAATTAGCCTATGCTAAGCAATCCAAGTTCCTAGACTCTAAATGAAATCCCCCTGAACTGCGTTACATCTCTAACCTGTCCGCCATCAATCACCCAACTAAAGCAGGGTACCCAAACGCACTCGCTCCATCAGTCTGGGCTCCATCTATCCTTCTTCTCTTCCTCCTCAGTCAGCCAGTGAAACTCTTAGCATCCTCCATACCTGTCCACCGGCCACACTCCATCTCCATTTTTCACTTCTCAACTTTATCATCCCCCCTCATTAAGCGGCGCGGGACTTGTCGTATCTATCCTCACAAGTCAAAGTTAATTCCTTCTTCCCACTCGTTCTCATTCATTTATATCCCTGAACCTATAACCCCCTCATTGTCCTCCTCCATCTCAGCATTTCCTTCATTAGCACTGCCAGCCCAACCACTACAATCTTTCATTTTACGTTCCATTAGTCATATCTCCTAAATGTGGCACAGACTTGACGACAGGTGGTGATATTTTTACAAGCTGTTATGAGTGCTATTATTTTTTATCAAAAAGTACAAAAAGATTTGAGAGTGATTTGAAGAACAAACGACTTGGTTGGAGCGAACACTCGGCTAAGCAAATCTGATGTGATTTGTAAGGAGCAGTAAGCTGCAAAATTGCAAAAGCTACTCTTTTTTTTTTTTTTTTACCCAAAATATTTGGTGCCAAGTCCTCACTGGGGTGGTGTTTGTACTGCACTTCCGTAAAATCATGCCTGTTTCTGTTAATCCCAAACAACCCGCTGTAGCTGCTGAAAAATTCAAACACATTACTTCCTCTACATGAGATTTTGCCGAGACCAAGACCCAAAAAGAGATTAAATTACTATTGTTTTATGTTCACTGGTAATAAAAGGTAATGCAACAGACAATTATATACTAATATTGTGAGTTATTTACATTAACTGGTTAACACAGTTGGAGAATTTAATATGGAAAAAATAATGAATGCTGGGGGCTATCAATTATCTCTATAGTAGCTAAGTGACGTAAAAAATAACTCCACAGTTCATCAAGCAGGTCATCAAGAGACAGCCAGGGGTGTAATAAATGGCTCAGGGTTAATGAGAGTTTCGGACTAAGCCACACAGCAGTGTTTAGTCTTGTACATTACAGGACACTTCCAGATCACAGATATAACACATTTCTATAACTTGCAGCAAGTTCTCCTCTTGATGGGTCCATTCAAAAACCAGTTGGAAATTTAAGAGCTACGTTTTTGGAAATAAAAGAGGGAAGTGTAAGATCCCACTGCACCTTTAACTGAGCCCTGCAGCCATTCTAATGTTAAGCTTGTATCGATGGTCTGCATTTTTTCAGCAATATCCATTTAGTACTTGCCTATATAGTAGTTTTCATTGGTAGCGGTGGGGTCTGCCATTCCCACGCTGGCTTCAAATTGCCTAATTGTGCTAGGTATTCACGGCTAACAATTCGGCATGTAAGCCACTGTTTACTGTATCAGAGCTGTTAAGTTACTGCCAATACAATTGGAACATTTACTTGTATTGAAGTGCACTTGCTGGCACCACCAGTGACCACAGATGTCGCAAATCAACCAGGACTGTAATCTTCAGAAATCCAAATCTAAAGAACACAGTTGGGTGTTGCCGACCCCAAAAATGTATATAATCAGCCTCTTCCCTGCGTGCTCAGGCCAACAATTTATATCTTGGTAGAAAAGTAACAACATGAAAGGAAATGTAATGCAATTTTAGTGATTTTACTGTCAATTCAGACTAAGAAAGGTACATTTTCAGCTATGTGAGGTTACTCAGTTAATAGAACGGTGAGCAGCTGCCAAACTGGAGCTGAATATGGTCAAAATTCCATGTGCTGCCTCCGGCTGGGTGATGAAAGAATGATGATAAATGAATAAATCCCAAGGTTAATCTCAACATTTATTATACAGTAGTGCTGCTGACCTTCATGCCCTTGATGTTAAAACTTCAACAAACTGCTTTACAGATCATAGTAATAGATAAGACTAATGCAAAACCATACTACTGCAAGGTCTCACGACTGTTGAGGTGCTCTTGCCAACACACAAACAGAAGCTGCAAAAATGTTACTCTAGTACTACCCAACATCTGGCTATTTATATTCCATCTGTGCGTGGACCAAACTGGTGTTACAGCAAATGGGAGCTTGTTATGGCTATTGCTGAACACCTGTACAATGTAATGCAAGCCATGGGAATAGCCCTGCAGTAAATGTGATGTTTGTAAAGCTTATTATGCTCAATTTATGTTGAGGCTGACAGAGAGGTTTCAGCCCTATGATAATGTTTTGAAAATGTAGTTTCTAGTGATGGTGTTGGATTTCACTTTTCTGTATGGTTAGTTTGTGCCTCCATATACAAAAAAATATAAAATCAGTCAATAAATTAGGAAGGATTAGTTTATGGATAAATAGCTTTGTTGACAAAGGCATTGGTTAGATTTGCACTGATAAGGTTACAGCACAACAGAGGTTATGTATGGACATATATGCAGCGACAGAAGGAGTGACCTAGGAGTAATAATAAATGAAGGAAGAGAGGAAATAAATGAAGCAGTCATCCCTCATTTTACTTTTGCTGAGCTCCACATGTAGTGATCAACTTGTAATATTTTCTGATGTTTCATAACTTTTGGCATTTCAGAATTCCATGACACTCCAGAAATATTGTGAACAGTAAAAAAACTCTAATCTGATAGGATAACAGGAACTATTTTTGATACATACATTTAGGAAAAGGGCATAAAGCGCGGGAGAACGGGGTTCTAACCCTATCCCAAATCTTCAGTTAGGATTAACGAAAAAGTGGAAGAAGTATTCAGATGATTTACTTAAAGGAAAGTAGCAATACCACAGTGTAAAAATACTCTTATAAGTAAAAGTCCTGCATTCTAAATCTTACCAAAGTATCAGTGTTATACTCATAAAATACTGAGTTGTTACAACTGAGGCATTAAAGTATAAGCAGCATTGTAATGTCGTAGTTGTTCTAGGTAGAGCAAACAGAGTTTTCCCATTTGTCATTGAGTTGCGGGGTTCAGAGTTCATTTTTAACAGCGGAGAAAACAATCTCACAATAATCCGCTAATGAAGAACATGTGATATGATCGAAAGCTGAAGAACAGCTAATAAATGGACCTACTGGTGAGATTGTTTTCTCAACTAATCCCGTCTTCTGCAACTAATCCCGTCTTCTGCAACTAATCCCGTCTTCTGCTGCAAGTCAGTGTTGACTTAATATTTGAAAAAATCTGGATTTTCCCCTAATCTTAAGTGCTACGAGTAATTTATAAATAACCATAAAAACACTGATCATGCTTACATTGCCACGAGCAGATATAGTTAGGAAAAAAATGGAATATGTTGACCGTGAACATTTTGCGATTTGTTAATCAAAAATGTTTCTTTATTATTTAGATTCTTTTTTTAAACGCATTTTGGGCTGTATAACATGTCTTTCGAGTTGCATTTGTTGTTGCAAATTAGTTTTACATAAATGTCATTTTTAGGAGATGAAAAGATGTGACTGAATAAATTCAAACCATTACAGGACTTTCTTCTTCTACCAAAGTCATCAAAAGAAGTGACAGACAGACTCATAAATGATATTGCCACAATCTATGATATGATGTCATGGAAATCATCAAAGGCCTACTTTTTTCGATGACTCCCGACAGTGATAACACGGCTGCTGAATAAATGCAAAAGGTTCATTGATATTGCAGCGAAGACAGGTTGAGGACATTCAACAGGGCGGCTGAGCTCTGCTGCTCCTGTCCTCCGATTAGAACTTTCAGACGGGAGGAGACTTTATAGTCTAAATGCCAAAAGAAGGTTAGCAAAATCTTGTTAAGGAGTGAATATCTGATGCAATTATACAGGAGCCTTGAGAAAGACCTCTGAGCCTCTCAGCAAAGGTCTAATTACACAGAGCAAGGTTTGCCTGTGTTTGATATAATTAAGAGGTAGAGGAGTGGCTGTGTCACTGATGAACACCAATATCAGAGCATCAGGCACAACCTGTTGATGAAGTACCATCATCCAAAACACTTCAGTATTTTATGTTGATAATTTGATGCAGACAATAATTTCTCTAAATATCATAGTGTGTATGCAGATGCTGGCTTGTCTAATGAGAAATGAGGCCTAAACCTGACTGCATCGCAGTGTTGTCTCTAATACATTACTGTTACTGGTATGCAGTATTGTTATCAGGCAAAGTTCAATTTCCGCTGTTAAACAAAGACAAATGGATTCAACTGTGATGAAATGGTTGCCATCATAAACCAAAAAAATAAGTAAACACTAGTCAAGCAGAATGTAAAAATACTAAAATGCAAACGTAAGAAATAAAACTCTACAAAAACTCTAGTTTAGGTGAAAGACAGAGAGGAAGCGAGACCCGTCACTGTCATGGAAAAGAAGTGGTGAATGAAAAGAAGTTATTTCTTCAATCCATTTTCCTTTTTCGCTCATCCCTCCTTCTCTTGAATTATTTAATTTTAATACAAGCTGTGTAAGTGCTGGCTCTGAAATAGCTCTGACTTCTAAAAACAGCCAATAAGGGCACCAAGTTACCAAAATCCACTGAATGATTTATGGATTTCTGTAATAATAAACGGAGACTGATGTATTTTGGGAGTCTGGACAGAGACACAGAAACATGGCTCTTAAAGTGGTCCAGACAGAGGTTTTCCAGAAGAGAGCCAAAACAAAAAAACATGACTTTATAGTCATTGCACCTCTAAACAACCTTTGAACTCTACTAGGACAAACACAAACTGCAGGATGTGAATATTGACATACAGGAGACTACAAAACAACAGACTTTCCTGCATCACATACCTTCCTAGCTACCTTTCCATTACTCAGTCAGTGTGTGTCTGTCCCCCCTTAACTATAGTTGTATCTTCATGCTTGATTACAATTAAGGCACACACCAATGAGGAAGAGGCATATGGGCCTCATCTTAAAAGGGACAGGTCACCCCAAAATCAAAAATACATATTTTTTCCTCATAATGAGACCATATCGCACTTGGCTTGTGGTGCTCAAAGCAAAATACATTTGAAAAACTCAACAGCAGCGTGTCTTTCTAGAAATCATGACCCGGTTACTCAAGATAATCCACAGACCTTGGTGTGAGCAGTTTCGTGTGGGGACTATTTTTTACAGAACTCCACCCACCAACCGTATCACTGCGCATACGGTGAGCTAGCAGTAACAATATTTTAACTAATACTTTGATTTTGCTAACTTCCTTCTTGGATTGATTACGATTTAATTTTGTAGAGACATCCATGGTCTCCCAAGGATGAAACCTGGTGACTTTAGCAATCCCCTGACTTTTCATCTAGCACCACCAACAGTTCACAGTTTTCACTTATCCAGTAAAAGAGCCACTGGCTGGATTGGCACCACATTCTGTACAGGCATTCATGCTCCCCAGAGGATGAATGCTGATTGACGCATTCACATTCCCTGCAGGAAGAATTGTCTCAACTTTGGTTGACTTTTCATCTAGCGCTATCATCCGTTCAAACATTTTAATGTGTCCAATACATTCTGGTTTATGATCACATACCCACAAGACTAATGACATTTCCATCAGCCTCAGCCGTACTTTTAGTGCGGATTATTAAGTGCTAATTAGCAAATGTTAGTATGCTAACACGCTAAACTAAGATGGTGAACACAGTAAACATTATACCTGCCAAACAAAGGCATGTTGGTAGTCATTGTGAGCACATTAGCATGGTGATGTTAATATTTCCCTCAATGCTCTGCTGTGCCTAATTACAGCCTCACAGAGATGCTAGCGGGGCTCTTACTTCTCCCTCGTTCCAAATTGACTCCCTACTCACTATATTATACAGCGATTGCAAACAAAGGAAAACGGTGCATACCTTGGTCATGGAACATTCAGTAAGATGACATAACTGTACGAGAACTTAAAAATAACATGTAAGGCACACAAATACAAAACAAAGTTACAGATTACAGATAAGAATAGGGTTGGGCATCGAGAACCGGTTCCAACTTGGAATCGTTTAAAAAGCAATGATTCCATTGGAATTGTTTAGAAAATGTGTTTTTGATTCCGATCATCGGATCCAAACGCGGAACTTTTGGTTTCCATAGTAACCACCGGATTTCCGGAAGTGCTTGCCGCGCCCGCTTGTTCTGTTGCAGCCATGGAGCACGGTAAGCGGCGCTCAAAAGTGTGGCTTTATTTTACTTTTAAAAAAGCACAGTGCAACACATGTAACAAACGTATTTCTTGCACAGGAGGATGCACTACAATATGACCTAACACCTACGCCTGCATGGTGTACAGATTAAGGAGCGTAGCATATTTGACGTGCTGCGCAGGTCCACTGTCTCGTCCTCCTCGGGCAACCCTGCGCTAACCAACGTTATTAACGTTACCTCGTCACAATCAGGTAAGTGATTGTAGTGTAATAACAAAGCCCTTGACCAAATTGCTAATTGCGGTGAACAATAAAGTTACTGAAATTTTTTTTTCCCCCTCGTAGATGAATGTAGCGTTACGCAAATTGCCCCCTCAAATAATCGGAATCGAAAAGAACCAAAATCAAATTAAGAATTGGAATCAGAATCGTTCAAATCAAAACGATGCCCAACCCTAGATCAGAACAGATAAGAACTTCAGTCACTTGATAACAAGTAACAAGTCAATCTAAGACACTGCAGTAGCCCCGATCCCCCGAAGACTTTAATGCTCTAAAGGTAAAGCTAGTGAAACAGTTAGCAGGTCTAACTTTATATTTACTATGGCAGCAATTCCACTGACATACTTGTCAACAGCAGAAATACCTATCAATTAGATCTCAAGGTATTTTTAGTACCTAGGACTTGGTATTTGTGCTATCGGTTCATAGAAATGCCACTGCTAATAATGAACGCAAAGAAAAGCTACTTGACAGCTAATAGCTTCTACTTGCGTGAAAGAGTTTCTGAATTTGAGAGTTACAATAAGTGCTTCAGAGGTGCTTCACATCTTTGTCCATTACAAGGACAAAGGTAAATAACCCATTGCATGATGTAGGAGGAAAGGACCGGAGGACAGATGTTAGCAAATAAAAGAAAAAAAATAATAATCACATAAGCTATATCTAGCACTGTCCAATTTAATCATCCTGTATCAGCCAGTTCAGTTCAGCTGGTCTCCCTTTCTGCATATCAATCAAATAAACTGGGAGTGGGAGTAAACAGTGGGGGCAGTGACCCACTTCCTACATATGTCGTGCTTGATTTGGACTTGCCTTATATTATCCAATCATCCAATCCACTGCACTGACTTCAGTATAGTGTGAAAGAAGTCTGACTGGCAATGCATATTAAGGTACGTATGGACGCTCCTGCCCATGCAGCATTACACCAAGGCATGCAGACATGCATGACGGACAAGCACAGGAGAAAGACACAACTATCTCTGACAGGATGTCAGCTAAGTCTACTGAGAGCTGACAGCAGAGCCCAGATCACACTTGTCAATGTGGCCTTAAGGATTGCTTAAGATGTTCTGTCTCTCTTGATGCCCCTTCGCTTGGCTCTGTAAATTATCTGGAAGTTTGGGTTCAGTCGAAAACAGCCATGATGCAAGGACTGACACAGTACTCATACATATACAGGCATCTCTTGTACTGTCCATCTCACATGCCTCGATAACAGAGTGCACCAGTGTTAAAAAGGCACATAAGCAGAACAAGCAGCTCTCCTAACAACATTCTACAGTATATTTGTTATTGGTCAATTCAAATACAGTTAGGAAGAAATATGATTTGCCTTCGAGACCTGTAAGAATCAATGCTAAAAAAAAACCCAAAAAACACAAGATGCTTGGTTGGTGGACTTCTCATATGGTTCCACCAGAAAATAAGAACAATAAAGACAATAAAAAGTAGGAAAGCTACAACAGTACAACGAGAACAACTATGCAATTGCCCTCACCCTGCAGTACATCTGTACCTTATGTGCGAGCCTCTTGCAGCCATCACTGCTTGGAACAACTGCAGCTTAAAAGTTGTGTGGAAGAAGATTGTGTTTTCATCAGGACAGTGACCCTAAACACTGAAGCAGTGCTGTTCCTACCTTAAGACCAAGGCGTGCTGTCTCTAGCAATTTTTCCTTCCCATGTTCAGGCCTAATGCTTTTCCTCTCAGTGTTCAATAGACAAAACACATTTAAAGATAGACTCCCCCAATTCTTTGTTGAACTCGGGCAGCGCCCCCAAATCCCACAATGTCCTCCAAGCTCACAGTACATCATACTGTTTTAATATTAAAAACATCAACACACTAAAAAAATCTAAGAAAATGTCCCATAAAAGTACAATAGGAACACATTAAAGCAATTTAATTACTATTGAATTCTATACATTGCTCCTAAAATGGTATAACTGTACTACTGAGGTGTGAAAGGTGTCACTCATAGTGACAAACTCACAGAGAATTATGACTCGTTTTATAGCCTGCAAGTTTTGGTTCAGCCGTTTTCAGCTAAAAAGCTCCTAAAGCCCAATGTAAACTAGTTTGTAGTGTAATAAACAGAAGACACACAAAGCCAGATATTTCACCAAAGAGCGGGTGGAGACCAAAACAGAGCTAAAAAGGAGCGTGAATATTGGACTTACATTCATCAGGCAGCCTGGAACACAACTCCAAAAGCGGTAACAAAAACCTTGTATGATTAATGTTATCTGCTTAAATATTTAAATTATGTTTGGTCAATGAGAAAAGATTTCTTGAAAACGCTATCATATGGTCCTCGCTCAGTGTGTACAATTATTGTGGCGTTTTAACATGGTTGTTAGAGACTCACTAACTCTGCCAAGATTTTGGTCAAAAACCCAAGTTTAGCATTCTGCAGAGATGGGAGACCAAAATAAATACTTGTTTGGATGCTGCTCCTGTTGCTGAAGGTAACTGAGTCCTAAATAAACACTTTGTGAAAACTAAGCAGTAGATTCTTTGCTTCCTACTCAAGTGTGTCAGCAAAATAAACAATCTCCCAGCGTTTTCCAAAATCTGCTGTTATCAGTAAAGGGACAGTTCCAGGCTGAGGCAAGATACACAGATAGATTCATGGACCTAGTTCGTGATGTATGAGTTATTCTTTTCATCATTCGTGACAACCAATATCTGGGACTGCTCTTCGACCAGGGAGACACAGAGACACAAAGAGAAACTGAGGGAGGAAACGCACCCAGTATGATGAATGAGTGAGACAGGAATGGGATCAGGAGTAGTGTACTGAATAAATGAACAAATTAATGAAGTGAGAAAAAGAACAGGCAGCTCAACGCTGCCAACGACGACACGTTCCTCTCCTAAATAAAAAGTGCTGCTTCTAAAATTAGCTGCACTTGCCTCTGGTTACGCGCTGCGATCGCCATCATTATTAGCACCCTCGTGGTGTGATTCTCAACATAGCACAAGTTGCAATGTGGCTGTGGAAGATCATGCTATGTTTCTGACAGGTCCTGTGTTGTTCACAAGATTCTGAGAGCCCACTGGTGGTATTTCAGTACTGTAATCGCTGCGGCTTCATTCAGTGCTTGGAACTACAGTTGCCCAATACAGTTACCCATGCCCACGATATGCTGGTGCAGGTTTTTGCCTTTTTTGAAAAGAGTTAATGCGCTCAATAGGAGATGGAATCACCTTTTCCGAATAAGTTCTGACACAGCGAGCATTTAACTCACATAGCTGGGTCTGCTTTCGCCGTCGTCCTGGATATTCCCATATCCCATTTTCCTTTTTTTCCCTCGTAGATGGCCAAGGCGACTTGTTTTGTTTCTTCTTTTATGAGGTTTATTGGGAGCTGGTAAACAACTGGTTTCGTTTCCGTTTCGCCACCTGTACTTCCACTCTGTGTATTACTGCCATGCGTAACGTAGCCTATACTGCCAAATTCTGACGAAACTGGGCTTTGCATGGCCTAGTGTATTCGCTCCAAACCGGTTTTTTTTGCGACATTTCAAAAGTTCACCTCAAATTCGCTTGACAATTACATGGAAACACGACTACTTAGTCCCAATTAAAAAATATTTTCAACCACAGTTTGTGGCTGTGAAGCTCCAAAAGAAAATACTTATTTTGTTTTGCAGAAAGTTAGACAAGAAGGTCAATACCACTCTCATGTCTGTATATTAAGTATGACACTACCGCCAGGAGATGGTTAGGTTAGCTTAGTATAGGTTAGCACTGTCCTAAGTTAGCGGTCACGTTTTAACTGAACTAACCACCAAATTACCTCATTGATATAGCCGACAATATTTTAATATAGCAGTGTTCAGCTGAATCAGGCAAACATTCCCGCAATCAGAGACATACTGGTTCATTCTAACACTAGAAAACCACCTAACACTGTCTTCCTGGCTGGATAATCCACCAACAGTTCATGTCTTTTCAGCTGTGGCCACTGGGCACAATGTTCTCTAACAAATCAGACACCCAACACTTTACACATCCAAGGATTGGTAAGAAAAATACACCATAAAATCCTTCATGCTGTCTACATGAAATGTGCCTGTGGGCCTTTAAAAATGTGCATATCTAAATACAAAGCTGCGCACAAAACATGGATTATGCAATTACAAACCATTAGGCTAACCATGGCTCTGCAGTGTCATTAAAGAAAAATGATCACCCTCTCCTTGAGGTGGTGCCACAGTGAACTCGCTGCTATGCAGAGAGGCATATTAGCTTCATACTCTTAACACGGTTGAGCCTTTTGTCCTAAACGAAGGACCGACTGTGTTATGTTTCCTCTAATCGATTGAATATAGTGCATGAGCTGTGGCAACCAACTATCAAATCACAATTGTATACCTATTCTTGGTGGATATGTGTTTGCCTCATGCCTTTGTCCATTTTGACTCTCATGAAGAAAGTAGTGTTGAAACGATCTGGTTTCATTATTAAAGGCTGCAAATCAGTGTGCTCCAGTTCCTTTTTTTCCCTTGACGAATCGACTGTGTGTTTCGAAATCACAGTGTATGCTGTTGGTAGTAGGGTAGCTTTAAACTACAGAGGTGTGTAAAAACATATACTGTACTTTTTACTATATACTGGGAAAAAACACTAAACAATCTGGACTAAACTATATTAATTGAGATGCAGGGTCACCCTAATGATGCCTGGTGCGCCAAGAGAAAATTAGATGAAAGTGTGAGGGGGGGGGGGCACAGCCAACCCCAGCACCACCCTGCAGTTTGGTCCATTATCAGATCAGCAGTCGACTTCGGCGAAAGCTTTTCTCACTTCCTTTCTCCACATGCTCTCTTATCATTTTGTGACAAAACAGACATTCAAGTAAGTTGAGCATAGATGTTCAGTCTTGACCTTTGGAAACCATATCTGTGGTAAATTATTCTTAACTCAAAGTTCACTTACTAGTTGTTGTTGTTTTGACCTGCTTTTACGCTCACATACAGCCGCTGTGGTGAACACTACGCCGGTGAATCAGCGAGGACCCTGGACAAGAGACTGAATGAACAACATCAGCCATCTGTGAACACCAGACCAAAGCCCTGGACCAGCAGTCTGTGGACGGTCAAAGAATGACACCCGAGACCATGTCTGAACAGAGACAAGGGTTACCATCTCCCCCATACACAACTACATGTCGTCGGACGATCGAGTTTCCATTCTTAGGTCACGTGACGACAACCGGGCCAGTTACAAAATCAAGTCACTGTAGTGATTAAAAGAAAGTCCAGTGGTACCTGATGTTAAATTGATTGCATATTATACATCAATATCAGATTACTTTGTGGATATAATAGTATGTCAACATAACAGCAAAACAGATAGCGGAGGCGTTGGTGTTTCTCCCCCTATGACATCAACAGAGGAGATGATGGTGACGCACTCATTCATCTGCTCCCAGGCCACTGCTTGTCATACTTACATTGCTCATAGCAAAAGCTGCTAGCAAGGCCAGAGTATCACTTGGGAATGTGGGTCAGATGTTTTAGCCTTTAGAATAGAATATAAAACCTTTTTGTTTGACCATCTGTTTCTCTTTCTTAGCCATGTTTTTACTATTACAACCTTTGTTGGTTTTAAAAATACAGTAAGTAATGTGCAGTGAAGGAATATACTTTTCCTATTCTGAGTAACAATCCACCTTCACTGAGCACCCTAAATGTCATGGACTTTATCACTACAGTGACTGGTATCTTAACAAAAGCTACTTTAAGTTGTCTCACAAGACTAATATGTTTACTGCTCAGCAGGGTCCCTAAAGGCAAGGCTGCTTATGTCAGAATGGCACAATGAGTTGCACACATTGTGCCAGTTGACATTTTCATTTCTCATTTTAAAACCCTCAGATTCTTCCAGCTCTAAAACTGATCTATGTAAAATGTCGCTTGTATCCTTACACTCCCCCGTTTCTTCAACAGGGTTTTTCCTGCAAAGACAATGTCAAGACAGCTTCCTTGCCATAAATACTACGCTGCTTATACAAAAACATGATCGTGTTGACAATGATTATTTTAAGAGTGTGGCGTTAAAGGCAACACTGCCAATAATTGCAACAGTGGAATCACTCCAGGGTGGTGTTAGGTAATATAGCATATAGCAAGATGATTCATGAGCTAATTAGTGCTGGCCATTAAAAGCACAGTTCACATTATTAACAAGATGCTGCGAATTTGTCAGGTTTGACAGTCAGGCCGATTGAAAAGTGCCTGATGGTAACCCACTATTGGTTTGGCTACACATGCCCATTCTTAGTGGGATGTCACACTGACATGCCACTGCTGTTCAACTGGCATGAGACACATACAAACAGCATGTCACTTGTGTTCCACTGGGAGGTACTCTGCAAAACTGGTGTGCCATATGCCAATTAGAATAACAGCGGCTTACCACTTGTAAAGGTGGCATACCACTAACAACTGGCATATGACACGAGTGGCAAACCATCGTTAGGCTATATGGCGATGGACAGTGGTATCACAGATGACATACCGTTTATGAGTGCCACAAGCCTGTAAAACCGCATATACCACTTAAACGAGAGCGGCATACACAGGAAGACAAGACCAATGATAAAGGGGAGAGTCAGATTACTGGTGTTAGAAGGAAGAGGATTTTGAGGAGTCTTTCCTTATCTGAATCGAGGCTCTATGGATAGAGGGTGTTGTATGCTGTACAGATTGTAAATCCCCTTGAGGCAAATTTGTGATATTGGGCTACATAAATAATACTGATTTCATCTGATTAGTTGGCCTGCTAACTGATGACTTTGCCCGAATGCATTGGTAGTGATGGCAGAAAACAGAACGATTAAGATTTTTAGCTGTCCTTGTGAATGCCTCATTATCTTTCAGGTTTTGATTTGGAGTCTTGGGGAAAAAGGGAAACCACTTCAGCAACAAAACAGAAATAAGTGCTTTGAGTGAAATGCTCGCATCAGCATGCTAACTTGCTCACAATTACAATGCTAACAGGTTAATGGGTAGCTTAGTTTGTTAGCACGATAACATCCATCCAGATCAATTTTGGGCTTTTTAGCGCTTTCCTGCTGGGTTTTCCAATAGTCTTTTCCCACAAAGGCCAACATGTTACAAAAATCTTTTAGTGTAATGAAGACCAATACATCGCTGTAAACTACAGCCTCATAGAGGGCTGAGGACATAATGCAGAGGTGAATCAACACCTCAGTGACACATGATCAAGAAAAACTGACAAGCTTCACGGAGGTAAGATTTAATGCAGGGCTTTTGTAATTGAACTGAAATGTCTGGAATTCCAGTGTGTGTTTCAGTGAGTGCTCAAGCATCATACTGTCAAAAATAGCTGTGTAAAGTGATTGTAAAATGTAAATTACTTATTAACCAGTGTCCCTTTCATTTGAAATATGTTTAGAACTAAAGACCGAATTTGTCCCCCAATTATGGAGCTACAAGATTATCTAAATCATAGCAGGGGCTTCCTATATTCACGGGTGAGGTAACACCTTTGTCTCATTTGAGGAGGAGCCTGGTGGCCTGGTGTGAGTTAGAGTATAAACCTGGGCATGATGATTCAGAAGCTCTCTACATGGATAAAATTAATTCTGCAGCCATGTTCTCACTCCTGTCCACTAGCTGGCCTCCCTGAAGACCCCTGAGTGCCCTCACAGTTCGACAATGGTGGTTATGTCACGCTGCATCACTTACCTCCAATACAATCATGACATAAAAACAAGCAGACAAACACACACACATGCAGACATACAAAACAAGTATCTGCAGTATATAGAGTACATATTTCCCATCGGTCTCATAACTAAATGAATCCTGGTGCCTGTTTCTGACTTATAAATGTTGAAGACAGAAAAGAAATACTTTCAAAAAGAGGATCCACTAATGGACAAATAACAAACAACATACCATTCAGGACCAGGAGTGCAAAAGGAAGCACAATGAGCTTATCATATGGTGGGTAATTTTAAAACAGTGCGAAGAGGTGACATTCATGAGTCCCATGCTGGTACACATTCACATGAACCCACAGGCTTACAATGGGATCTAACAAAGGGGGGGAATTCAACGTTTCATCAATCAACAGAGGGCAAAATGTGAATTACTACTAGACTACAGACTGTGCCGCAGTAAAAGTTTCTAATAATTGATTTTTCAGAGTTTTTTAAACAGGTATTCATTTGAACACGATTTATTTATAATCAACAAAGAATGATACCATGGGCATTTCATTTAATCATCTTGTGGCTGTAGTAGTGAAATGCTCTCTCCAGCATCACCCTTCTCTTTTGAGGGCTTTAGATCCAGGAATGATTCCAGGAACTAAACAGGCAGAGCCAAGATTAGATTTTTACTTCAAAGATCAAATAAATTAATGGTAGGGAGAGAAAAAACCAAAACACTCTCTTTACTCAACATTTTCTACAGTGCCAGTAAAGATGAATGAATGGATGGATGAATGCGGAGGACGTGAGGAGAGAGCATCTGTGTAATGGCAAAAACCAGCCACGGCCTCTTTTTCACTTTCAAACAGTTAAGTCAATGAAAATCTGGAGCATTGATAGTATGCCACCCAGCATTTGTGTGTTGATGCTTGAGATGCCCCACAATCCCAGTGCTATTAGCCGAGAATGATAGGTGAAATAGGTTTTCTTAATTACACCTAAACAGGAAAAAAAAGCAGAGACTCAATAGAGCACAGTGCTGCATATCTGCACGTAAAGGACTCTAGATTGGATTGCTCTGATGCCTCCTCTGTAGAGAGGACCATGCCCCGCTAACGCTGCTTTATTTGGGTACCTTTCTAACATTAATATTATGTGAACTTCGAAGAACTGTCATTGCGAAGTCTATAATCTATTGTTTGAATGCTTGTGTACACATTTCAACCTACACATAAGATGAATGACGAAATATTGATTTTCCTCTCAGTTTTGTTTTGACTTTTTAACCAGTGTTCACCAGTAACCAAAAGAAACAAGCCACCAAGCCCAAGTATAATATAGAAAGCAAACCAAAATTCGCTGGCAAAAATAGGCTAGCTAAATAAGATAGCATGTTTAGCTTTTTCGTTACAGCCAATATTGGAAAAGTAACTCTCAAGCTATATTGTACATGAGCACACACTGTCCTTTTAATGGGTTGGCGTCTATGCCCAAAGTGCATTTAGCAGGAAAAAGCCTGGTGTAACTTGCCCACAGTAGTGGCCAATAAGCATCCATGACTGTCAGGGGACTGGATGTAACGCTTAAAAGCAGGCGTGATGATGGACGAAACGAGCAGCCCTGCTGGCCAATCACACGCAAGTTGAAATAGGCCAAAACGTTCTAACTTTCTGTTCTTCGATCCAGCAATCCACGGATATTATAGATTATTGATTTTTTTTTTTATATGTAAAATTGAACTGATACACGTTACATGTACCCTTTTGGGACTTGCTCTTCTTGGAAGGAGAGATGTGTGAGGGCAACCCATTAGCACACTGTCATTTTGGTGTCCAATGGACAATGCTTTGCACCGTCGGGTGACTGCCAGCTCTGGACATGTCAAAAGAACACTGTCATTGTCACTGTCACACTACAGTTACGCGTTGTATTGCTGGAAGCTATTTCCACAAACACGTTTTTCAATTAAAAATAACACATCAAACTGATCGAAGACAAACATTTTATTCCAAGTATGGCAATACTCCAAGGAAAGGTATAGATTAATGTTTGATTCTATAAAGAAAAAAAAGAATCTCTCCGACTAACAGCTTGCATGTAATGAAGACTTTTGCTTTCGAGTGATTAACTTTCTTTACAGCCGGCAGGTGCAGGTTCCATCTGCAGTCTCTAGCATTGTCAAAGCGGGAATACGTACACCGGATTAATCGAGTTACCTTGATTAAATCCTGTACCACCAGCACCATGCTGTCCTAAAGTAACCACACAAAACCCGCAGTGAAGAGGAAAGAGCACGACGTTGTAGAGAGGAAGCATGACTGGTCATATGACTGCGTTGGTAAAATCTCACAGCGGTGTGAATAGAAATGGGAATATTAGCTTCCTCTGGACTCTCCACTCTCGCTCCAAGCCAGCAGTGGAAGTGGAGAGAGAACAAGAGGAGCAAATGTGATTGGCCATGATTGTCCCCAGCCCATAACACACCCACTCATAATATATGATAATGGCATCCATCTAATCCCACCTTTTCCATGTGAGCCCTAGGTGTGCTGCATGCCTCCAGGCACCAAAAACCCACAAGTGTTCTGCCTACCTCTGCACACTCTGCGCTTAACTGCACTTTGCACCCTGCATCTGGATTTCTGTAATTCTAAATTCTCCATTTTCTTGAGAGAGGTGAAGCCTGCAGAATGTCAACACCTTGCATTGCAGACTATCCACATCCATTCTCACATTTGCTAGTCACCATCTTTAACATTGCATGCAACCTACAGAATTTACCACTCCAACTGTAAATAGTAACAGTACAGTAGTCAAGAGGGTTTACTTCAATAAAACTAGCTATAACTCAATGTAAAACATACTCCGTTAGAAGTAGAAGTACTGCATTCAAAATTGTTCTTAAGTAAAAATGCCTTATAAAGTCTTATCCACATATTTACTCAAAGTAAGAAAAGTAAAAGTACTCCTACAGAAAACTGACCCTCGTAAGTAGCATTTTACTGTTGTAGTGGGAGCAAATTTTAATACTGCAGGGTGGTTTAGTCTGTAACAATGCATCATATTTTATGTTTTATGTAGATCTTTGTGGCTGTATATCATTTTTAAACGATGACATTTACTTTCAGTGCTCTGTGCAGAAACAACCTGGGTGATGAAAAATAAACATGTGACAATGTTGAACTTGAGAATTCCCACAATAGATGCCCTAACAGGCTTTCGCCAAGGAGGTGTGGTCACTGTCTCTAATACCAATTTAGCTCCGCTCTTCTCTGCTGCCCTGGTGCAGTATAGTTTGGTGAGTAGTCCCAGCGTGGGCCAAAGAACAACTCAAGCCCTCCCAACCATTTGCTTTAGAATATAACTGCTCCTTCCCCTGTGACAGCCAGTTTACTTTCTTGCTTGAGCTATTGCATAAATGCAACAGGGCTTAATTAGTCACAATATGGGCATCCACCTAGTGTTGGCAAGCCGCCTCTTGCTGTGAAGAAAACAGTATTTCTGGCAGGCAGCTGTGAGTCACTTTGTCAGCGTTGAACATTCCTGCAGCACTCGTCTCTGCCGTGTTTGCGGGTGAAAAACCTATGGAATAGCTAGGGGTGATGGGCTGATAGTAATCCACAGTCCAGCAGCAGGTAGTGATGGAGTCCTGGTCTGATAACACGCACGAGCTGAACTGCTAGCTTAGACGCGAGATACAAGTCAAACTATAAATATGTACACTTAGTATTTACAGAAAAATGCCCAGTACGTGACTGTCATTTGCACAGAATTATGGTCATTTTTTTATGACGCGACATATTATTTATAGTAACCTGCTGTATATTTAGAGATTGTGGCAATATGCTGTACTAAGTTTCCAAGTTGCCCGCCCGAAAAGGAGAGGTTTGTTTTTCTTTTCAGCCTTTTCAGTTCACTAGCTGGGGGGCTGCAGCCCGGCACTCCTCCCCCCAGTACTTAACATTAATTAGTGACAGCTGATACGACCTTCTGCTGGTTTAGGTTTGCCAGTAGTTTTGACTATACTTTTCCAGTGTGAACACACTACATACACAAAACCTTAGATTTAGTATGTGGTATGGAAGAGGGTCACACCTTTGGATTACCTTTACATTCTGCAACTGTGGCCCTGTGTTGTGTTCCCAACTGCAAGAATTGTTAATTCCCTACATTTCTGCTTCTTCTCCGTAGCGCCGGTAGCCGAGCGTCATGGATATCGAAGAATTTCAAGCCATTCCTCCTGTTAAACCTGATTTCTCAGAAACCAAGGCAGGTGGCCATTACATAAACCTGTAATATTGTTATGTGATCTGGCAGATTCGTGCAATTTGGTGTTGAGGAAAATTAAGCAAATCAGTAAACAGGAGTTAAAAATATTTCCAGATCCCATTTTCTAACTCTATAGTTATGTGATTGTCATCCCTTATTGAGATGTCCCTCCGCGGGCATGTAAATCAGTCTGATAGTTTTTGGTGCATCACTACAGTAGCATTAGTATGGCTCTAGTATAGCCTTCAGTTTTTGAGAGGACACTCTGGATAAGAGAGGATAATACCAGGCGGCCCATGCTTCATCCCCAGTTCCCTGCTTCTGTGGCACCATAATTACATTTAGCCCTTGCCTAGACTGGAATTATAACTAAAACGTAGAGCAAATACCTGAATCCCCTCTCTCTCTTGCGCACCTTCACTCTTTCCTTCCCTGACTGTCCTCTCGACCAAGACCACTCAGTAAGCACAATCTTCCCAAAAATCTCATTAAGGCCCACCACAGTGCTGTTGCATTATTCATGTGTTTTTCCCAAGCGCTCTCAAAAAAATGGGTGAATAATTCCATCTGATGTTTGAAATGCACAGCGAGAAAATCGGCTAGGTTACATCCAAGCATACCTTTAAGCTAACAATACTGTTACCACATGCGACTCATCCCAGGACTATTTCAGTGGGACTCATTAGCTTGCAAACATTAGCATTTTATTTATGCGGGGCAAGCTAATCCACCTAACACTGTGTGTTCTTGACACTCCCCGCAGAGCCAGTCACTGTATCCATCAGGGCGGCTCGAGAGATCTAAATAATTCTTCAACTGATGTCAGCGGACCTGTCAAACTTTATAAAACTTGGAGAACTTCTCCTTGTGTACATGGATAGAGATAAGAGTGTTTGGGTGTGTACATGCCCGTCTGCCCAGTGTCGCTATGTGTTTATGTAACTGCAGTGGCTGGCAAAAAATGCTGATGAATCTTTTAGTTACGATTACAGTACATCGAGCTAGTGAAGTAGTTATTTCGTTTAAGAAGATGAGGGATTAATTAAAGATCATACAGCTTGTAGTGCATTTTTTCGGTTGTTCGACCAGCACATACCTTCGATGGTTGTTTCACAGATCTCACCAGTCCCCTCCGTATAACAGCGCAGGCAGCTTTTCAGGCAAACAGCGCGCACACACACACACAGAGGAGCAGAGGGGAGACAGGCCACGTGAACGTTACTCGAGTTTACGGCAACTCGTTACGTAACGCTGAAATTCAACCGTGGTCTTCTGTCGGGAGATGCAGTGACTTAAACCAATGGTGAGTAAGAAAAAAGCCTAAATAGTCTAATAATTGTGACCTATAAACCTTGACAGTTCTTATATGTTATATCCGGTGTGATGGATACTCACTACTGATTGGTTAGGGCAAACAAAACCAAACAACCCTCCCTCCCAAAAACAAATGGGCTAACCTGAACACCATGTCAGGCTAAATTAATAAAGTGGAACGAAACAGGAATTCAGTCTGATCAGGCTACTCTAGTCGTCCAAGCTGGACAAAGAACATTTGAAATTTACCTCATGCTAAAGATAGTGTTTCACTCCTTGAGTGATCCGCATCTGTCCAGTATTACAGCATTTGCCCATAACTAAAAAAATAAAAATCGACCATATTTTTGTCTCAGTCACAGAATGCTGACAAACCGGGTAGATGCAGAATTCGTTCAGTTTAGAATGGCTTTGATGCAGAAAAACAGTGAACCTACTGGGGCACAGAAATATGCTACTGTAGATTGGATCTGGATCCTGTGCTGCCAGAAAGGCTAATGAAGAACCCAACATTTTTACTGGCAAGAGCACTTGTATTGCTTGAGCCTGCCAGTAGCTCGGGTGCTAAGTGTAAAATTAAATCCCACTTTGATCTCAGAGATTAACATCTTTCAGGCAGCAGATGTAACAGCACCTCTGATACAACACTGACTCAACTATGGTGCAAATACGTTTCTGCAGCTTTCGACACCAACTCACACTTCCTCGTTGTCTTCACTTGGGGGCTCTCTTTATGACACAACTAAAGATAACACAAGTAACAGCAAACCTCTTCCCACTGCTCCATTTTTATGCATGCCAGGGAATCTTTTTTGAGTAACTGAGGATGCAGTATCATTTCATGACTCCAGTTTTACCTTCACAGGAGACATATGCTGCAGGCATGCCGCGAGGAAGGCGGGAGATTCCACAGCTGTTGCTGCTAAAATATGCAAATTGGTAAAATATGGTTCCAACTAAATATAACCCGTCATTAAAATTTTAGTGTTGCATTAAGCAGGAGTATAACGCAGTAATGACCCCTCTGAGTCACAACCTCAGGATGATTTAAGTAACCTGCGAGTGTGATGGCTGAGGATGCAGTGAAAGAAACGAATGTATGAATAAATATGTGCGCATCAATCTACCACTGATGTTACAGCGGGGTGTAGTGTGGCTTTGTCTTAAGTTTCATGGCTTTTGGCAGAGCTGTGGCTTGTATTAACTCAGCCAAATAAAGTATCACGCACTGCAGGATACATTGCACTGTATCTGACTATGTGACAGCCGGGACAGAGCAAATGTGAGTTTGGCTTGAATTGACTGTTCCGACTCGCATGGAGTATGGAATTACCCACACAATTGAATTCAGTTTGTCGGTCGCCTAACATACATGTACCACGGTGTGGCATGTTTCCACAGCTTCTCTCTCTCTGAGTACCATAAGGACGAGTGCCTCTCGTCTCCGTGTGCAGTGAGAGTGGAAGCTAACTCAGACTGGCAGATGGGTAGAGGGCATCCAGTAAACATCCACACAGGTCAGGATGACATTAAAATGTCTTTCACTGGCCACCTCGTTAAAGGGGGGAGCCCTCACACACGCACAGGCAGCAGAGTCGCGTTTATAACAGTCCGGTACCTACAGGCTTTAAACCCCACCCACACATAGCCGAAGACTTTCTAAGGTGTGCTTCTTGGCTGTTCATTTTTGACTTAGAACTTGTTTGTATTTTTCACATTTCTTCTGAAATATGGGTGTATAGTTCAACCAACATACATTTGTCTTTGTTTCCTGTTATAATTACTAATTACATTAAAACTGATACTTTTGTAACTGTCGAGTTCATTGGTATGAGTTGTAAGCAACTCACTCGAACACACACACACACACACACAAGCATCACAATCGGCGCTCTGGTGGGCACAGTTGGCAGCGCTGAAAATGCCCAGCATGCTGTCAGAAGCACGTTCACACTGACCCCAGACCAGTGAAACACACCAGACCAGGGCATCCTGCAGTCTGCTGAGCACGGATCAGCCAACTGGCCGTGACGCTGAGACATGGTTTGGCTGTCCTGTCTGTCCATGCAGCACCCAACATTCACAGCGTACAGTACACAGACCAGGGAGGGGAGAGCGCTGTTGATATAGTTTTTAAAAAGAGTGATACTGGCAATAATACTGAAACCACTGATGACTGGCCAAAAATGTTCTCTAACTTGGCTGATAATCTATATACTTTATACTTTGATTTATAGTTTCTAATATTTGAATAAAAACAAATCCAATACACGTCTCTTTACACTCAGCAACACATTCAATATGCGTCTTCACTAGCCAGCCACTAGCAGGTTCTAACAAAATCCAATCCAGAAGGTGTTCGCATCTGACACCAGTATTTAAAATGGGGACATTTCACAGGGATTTCAATTCATTCCAATGGAGTGGCTGCCTTTAGTGGATTCGCTAGCGAGAATCTTCAACGTCAAGTTCAACTTTGGTGAAGTTTGCCCCACAAATTCGCACTGTTGACGGAGAGCAAACTGTATCAACAGCGCTGACCTTTGAGAGGACGGCGTGCTGGAGAGACCAAAGTGGAGGAAGCTGTCGTTGCTCATTAGCTGTGTTGCACCAATCCCTTTTATTTAACGTCCCCTGTCTGAGTATTAACTGCTCTACAAAAGAGCAATGATTTGCAGAGAGTTACTAAGTCGACGGTACAAATATGTCTTTGGAATAAACTGTGTGACTTGTTGTCCCATTAGCAAAAGAGCTAAGCTAACAGCCTATCGAGTATGCTAACTGACGTAGCAATCTTGTTGGCTCTAAGAGGTATGTTCTATCTCTTCAATAACGTTTCAATGAATGAAATGGCAAGGGGAAGGAAAAGGAGCAGATTCATTTCACTGTACCACTCTCTAGTGAGACCAGGCCACAACACCTCCAGATACAGTTGAGCTAGCAAGCTAACAACCAATCAGTAACCATGCTTCTTGTTTTACAACACTGAGTATGTATCTGATCTGCCCAAGACACATCAGTGGCATCAGGTAAATGGGGGTATAAGACCGAAAAAAGCCTCCTTTAGATTACTGCCTGACGGGCTTTTGAGAATAGAAACCATTGCTTTTTATTTCTTTTTTTTATTGGACTTAATCTGAATACTCACTGTTGACATGTGTGCTAATGTTCAGTACTTTTTCACTTGACCTTTTCATGGCGTAAAAACATCCCAGTATTCGCAGGAATTACGTACATACGATTTCACAGCTCGCAGTGTACATCCAACGCCAACGTTCAGTGCCATGGCACGAAGTAGTGGCAATTTATCAGACTTCACACAGCGCCCTCTGGAGACACAAAAGGCTTTATACAACTTTTTTTCCACACATACGGTAGTACTCCCAAAGACCTGGAAACAGACTTTGAGGAGTTCCCCTTTAAACTGCATTTATATGAGCGAACACGAACACTGTTGAAACATAGGTTATTCAAAATCAATTTTATCAAAATGGGACTAATTCAGGATAACTCCTACTCAAGCAGTGTAGTTTGATCAAAGCATGAATAAAAACTGTATTAAGTCCATTTCATCAGAGGAGGACACGTGGGCAGTTATCATTTGAGTTTAGAAGCTGGTACAGGCCTGATATTTTGGAAAACCAAGATATCAGTCTAACTGTAAAGTGGCCACTGATTCTAATATGCTGGAATCTGTGGAACTTGCAGACTGAATATGTGTGTGCGTGTGTGTGTGTGTGTGTTTCCACCTGTTATGCGACCGTGTCCTGCTCACAACAGACGGTCTGAATCACGCTCGGGCAAGAAGGCAGAACTAAGGCCTTTCTGCTTTCATTTATAATTCAGAGCAGCGCCACATACCATTTGTCTCCTGCGGAATTACAATTTCATATCTCCTGTTTCTGGGGAATTGCTTTTAGAGACAGAAAAAAAAGGGGGTGCACACCTATTCAAAGTTTCAGGTGTTCATTTGTAAGGGCTCCTTAGGAAATAAAGCTGTATCATGTTAGGAAATTTATCAGCAAAAAAGATAAAGTATGAATGCAGTGAGCGATATTTCTACACAAAAGGCTTCAGAGGGTTGTATGCATCCATCAATGAGAAAATCAATAAACCTGCTCTGCTTTTGCTGCATCTCATCTTCCTTCTCTCTGTTCAACCTGCACTGATGCCTCTATAACGAATATTAAATCTCTTGATATACAAGTACACACTGGTGGGACCTTAATGGGCTTAATACAGTGATAACATAAAAGACTTGGGTACTGTGTACAGCACTGTGTAATGTCTGGGCAACAGATTATTAAAAGATGTAAACAGCTACATTATCTGCACAACATTGGAAAAGAGACAACACATGCTTTTATCAGCATTACCAACAAAAACTAATCGAAACACTTGCAATTTCACACATGAAGGACCGATGAAGATCTTCGAACCAAAATATTGTAATTCTTGAGCAGAAAAAGTTCATTCTAGACCTTAAAAATATTTTTGTAAAATTGTAATTCTTCAATAAAAGGTTTTAAATTTCAAGTACAGACAGTGTACTTGAGTCCTGTTGCAAGTCGGAGTGCTTCAAAGTCCTCTCCTACTGTAGGACTCTGCCTCCGGAAATCTGAAGGAAACTTTTTGGGAATCGTAAAATTGACTTGACTAATCCTTAATTAGCACAAAGGTTCAATAACAAAGCACTGCTCGGGTTCAGACTGAAGAGGCTTTTCTCCCAATCAGTCCCTTTACAAGCTTCTCCATTGTGACCAGAGAGTCTGGGACTCAGCTCTGGGACTCAAACATTACAACAATAGACCCAGTTTTGTTACGAAAAACGCCCCCAAAGCTCCTTGCAGAACTGTATGTACTCTATTTCTGCAGCAGAAAGTCTTTTCACATAAACTTCAGGACAGAAACATTTCCTTACAGAAAGGAATGCAGAGGCCAAATCAGTTTCACGTATAAGTCCAGTGAACCTTAAGGTGCTCTTAAAAGTGAAAAAAAGCTGATCACAGAACAAATATGTTCTTCAGAAACGTAAAGGCAGGGCAGGGAGAAAAGGTATATTAAAAGCCTTTATCTAGTGGGGTATATTGGTTCAAACATTTCCACGACTAAATAAGCAACAATCGCAGTTATGAAAGAACAGCCGTGCTGTAGTGGTTATTTATGAAGAGTTTAAGGAACAAAAACGCCGATTATCTGCTTGATCAGGACTGCGAGCGTGAGGCGTGGTCAGATTTGACCACAGACCCAAAAGTGAAGCCAACAGATCTCGATCGCCCCCTGGTGGCTGGCTGCAGTGTAGGTCATAAACTCCGCCTCCTCCATGTTAGCGGATGGGACATGGGCCAAACCAAAATATCAAAGTACACCTCAAATACATTTTCCCCGATTCTGTCGGTTTAGGTAGTTCTCATCGCGCTGATGTATGTTCCAGTGTTCGTTTTTCTGATCAGTTTGGTTTTACTTAGTTATTTGATGCTATAAAAAGGGGATATCAAGTCATGATTGACAGCTGAGGCCGGCTCGTGATTGAGTTGCCCGGTGTGTGTGGGCGGGACCTCGATACCGCGGCTCCAACTCCGATCCCTGCTGCGCAGACTCCGGTTGCAAATGATGTCAAAAGCGCAAGATGGCAGCTTCCGTGTCTGGGATATTTTGGCTTGACTTTTGTACAGTGGGAGGAAGTGGAGACGCGTCGTCCATCTATATATACACAGTCTACGGATGTGACTGACAGTGCTGGCAACATAAGTAAACAACCACACAACTGTCATCAAATGTTGCTGGTGCACGGAAAGATGTGCCATCATCTTTATGAAATGGAACCCTGCCCACTGTAAACTAGTGAGGAAAACAGGGACAAAAACACAAATAGAAACAACTAGAAATCGTTTAAGTTAAATCACCAACGCTGTTCTAACTTTGGCAGAAAGGTTCGAGTGTATGAGGGATTTTAACACTAATATTAAGAAGCTAATTGAGAAAATAGGTTTTCAGGGCCTTTAAAATGTTCTCAGCTACTATGAAAACAGAGAATTTTGTCTGCAATAACGACTCCTAATTCTACTGTATGAAGCGAAATAATGGAAAGCAGGAGTCAAATCAAGAGGCGTTTGATGCTAATTAGGAGTGCATATCCACACACGCTGTAGGTCTGCATACCTGCAGACACAGTGAAAAACTACAAAACTAAAAGTCTTAACGTTCAGGGAATGAAGCTCTGAGGCGCTCCGTCAATCTGATGATCAGGCACAATAACACAACAGAGACATTGGAAATAAAATGAACAAACAGTCAGCAAAACAGCAGAGGAGTAAACCCATCATTAATACATCAAAGTCAATCTCCGTATGACAGAGAAGGAGTAGAGGAAAGATTTATAGTTTACAGAAACGGTGCACAAAAATCCAATAATGTCCAGTGAGCTGCGAGAAAGATACTGTCTGTGTGTGTGTGTGTGTGTGTGTGAGTGTGTAGTTGTCTCATCTGCTGCACAGAGCTTCGCGGCAGCCTGGCTGGGACTCATTGGTCAACCTGTCATCACTGGTTCTGACTCACCGCTTAACCTTTGTGAGCGGACACCGTTATTTAGTACAACACTGGCCCCGTGGGAAGAGCGATGGATAAATGGATGGGGCTGCAGAAGGCTAGCCCCCTTGCCCCCCCCCCCCCCCCAACCACACACTGTACATACAACACACTTATCTACTGCACTCAGCTGCTCAGGTTTAGATGGAGTGGAGACTGATTCATTCAAAGTTAGAAAACAGTTCAGAGCAAACCTACGTAAGTGAGACTGTCAGTCCAAAAGTGTTCAATATTAAGTAAGATTATTTTAAACTAAACATTAGGCTAGATTTATATTGTAATACAATATTTGGCAAAAGACTAATAATTCACTTGTATGAATTTTTCTTCCTCACAAATTAGTTTGTACTGAAAATATTTGTACTTTTAGTCAGGGATGGCTATGGCAATGTCAATGTGAAGACATTTATGATCCCCAGAGGACGAATCCTAGACTTTGGTGATCCCCTGACTTTCCATCTAGTGCCCCCAGCAGGCCAACATTTTCATTATCCAGTGAAATACCTCCACATCCACGGGATGGATTAGAAAAAAAGTGCTGTGCCATTGGTTTCCTCCTGATAACTTTGATGGCGCTACTGACTTTTCCTCTAGCACCACCACAAGGTTGACATTTGTGTTTTTGAGTGGATTCTTTCAACAGGGTGGATTGTGGTGAAATTTGGCACACATTTATGTTCCCCTCAGGCTAAATTGTAATAACTTCGCCAATCCCCTTAACTTTGCATCTAGCGCCATCATCATGCCAAAAAAATGTCATTTGTGCAACACTGTTTTTTATCTATGATTAAATACCTGCTAAACTAATAACATTCCACTCAGCCTCAGCTGTACTTTGTGTTTAGTGCTAATTAGCAAATGTTAGCATGCTAACCTAAGATGGTGAACATGGTAAACACAATACCTGCTAAACATCAGACTGTTGGTGTAGTCACTGTGAGCATGCTAGCATGTTGCCGCCATACCGTAGTGTCTAAATACAGCCTCAGAGCTGCTATCGTGGCTATGTAACTCTTAGTCTTGTTAAACTGCACTGAAAATACAAAGTGACACAATTCTAATAATGGAGGAAATCCACATTGCTATTACCATATATACTATTGCTATAAAGGTGCAGTTGGCTAAGACAAATTGTACAGTGTGTTATAAAGAATGGAAACCAATTGAGGATTGTTAGCAAGACTCAAGGGTAACTAAAAAAATCGGCCATTATTCACTTTCCTTCATGCCAGAGGTGGTAGCTCAGAAGTATAAAAAGCAGCTGATGCAGGTATTTCAGCTGGCAGGCACTGACAAGCAAGTGTTGGAGCTCAGAACTCTTGGAGGTCAGAGTTACTGTGTTAGATATTTTTTGAATTGGGCAAGCAACCAAAAAGCCCAGAGGGATTTGGCATCGATGCTGGCAGTGTTGCCGGATAACTTTGCCTAAAATTCTAAAAACAGTTGAAATGCTACTGTGTGATTCGGCAGAACAAACAGAAGCCCTCCCCTTTGCAGTCTAATCTTCATAACATTAAAAGACCAGCCACCTGTTACAAGTAGCTGTTGCTACCTCTTGTGATCGCTGCATCTGAGAAAAAGACTGTGGTATTATGTTTGCAGACAAAGCCAGCATTGAAAATAGACCTGCAAGTGGGATCCCTGGAGCTAATTACTAGCCGCGCCATGATTGTGTTTAAATACCAGGTGGGCAGAGCAATGGCAGGTCCAGACAAAAGAGGAGAACAAAAGGCCACCCCTGTTTGATAAAAGGAGGACATAAAGTGAACCCGCCACTAGGAACATGTTATGGGTGTGTGATGTGTATGAGATTTTGTGGTCACACTATCCTAAAAGGTCACTGCCAGAGTAAAGACATTCTGTGTTGTGCTCAAAACTAATAAGCACTGCATCTGCTTGTGGGACGCCACGGTTGACGCTCCAAATTCATACTGTTTACACTATACCATGACTCTGGACTCATGAGTATGTAATATGGTGATCCACATCTAACTATATGTCAAAAGGTTCCGTTCCTATAAATGGTAACTTAACACTAAATCCCCATACACTTCATTACACTTTAATTGATTCCGGTCCCTGTGTGTAGTGTTCAGTACAACGTAAGTTATGTTTCTTTTTCCAGAGAATATCTGGTAATTCTTTCCTCTAGACCTCCAAATGTTTCAGAAAAATCTATGACACTCTGCCCCTGAATTACAGGCCATCGTCACGTTCACCACCCGTACCCCCCATCCCCAACATATAAATACTGCAATGAACCTTTAGCAGTGTGGGCAGTATGGTGTATTAAGGATTGAGACCTTGCAACTTGGGGTAGCAATTGTAGAAATACTACAGTAGTAAAAATACAATACTACTAGTAGGCTAGTAGCTTACAGTGTGGATCAGTGTTATAGTGTTTGGGGCAAACTCACACACTCCATACCACACATGCATATCCCCCTTTCTGTCCCTCTCCACCTCTGCTGCGCTTACTGAAGCCTCTCTAAGATAATGTTCAGTCCCATCCTACTGTGCTGTGATTGGCTAGTACTCGTTACCTTGACGCGTCCTTGTGATTACATGCTAGCTGTGAGTGCAGATGTGCCCCTTGGACAGAGATCCTAGGTGCTCCCGCTCCTGTGACTTACTGCATTCATTTTCTAGTTGGTCTTTATTACAAAATAGGAACGATCTGATTAGGCAATTTACCACAGTGACACCAATACTTCAGAGGGGCAAACTTTAAGATAATAAACATAGCCTTATCCATAAACAAAATAACAAATGGTATTTTAACTGAAAAGCTTTAATTTTGAATTATTTTGTCTATTTTGTTATCTTGTACTATTCTTTAACCCTTCGTTTTTCGTGCGTCGAAGTAACGAGCTAGCCAATCACAGCACTGTAGGCCGGGACTTGATGCTAAACGGGTGGGAAACAAATAAACAGTTCAAACACCTCTGAACCACCGTCTTGGCCATCATTGAAGGAGGAGAAGTCTGGGAGGACTGAAGTCACTGTCACTGCCTTCAAGTTTGACCTGGGAGAAGGACGTCCCAGGCTGTCACAGTTCAGTACTGACATTAAAACGAGAGTTATCTGTATAATTACGGTTCCAGGAATTCTGGGTGATCGTCGCAACGTTCTGACAGAGCTGGGAGTGTCAGTGATCGTGGGGTACCCGCATGGGGTGGGAGGGGTTGGTTTTAGGCGACGGTGTGTGTCAGGGTTCCGGTGGAGTTTTCAAATTTTCAAGCTGCTCTGTAGGCATTATTTCACCATCATTGTCTTTGTGACGCAGCCTTGGTGGGGACACTTAAAGAAAATCTGCACAAAGCTGTTAATACGGAGTGCCATTCTGTGCAACTGCAACTCCAATAATAATGGGGCAGAAGGGGGATGGATGCTCCCATGTGTGACTATAGCAAGCGCTAGATAGGATTCCTACCGATCGATTCATCCAGGCCTACAAACCAATTATTTCTCTGAGCTCTGCGACTGTCCACAGACTTCATTTTAATCACCCTTTACTCCCTCATATTCAGGCTAAGGCCATGTAATGGATCAGTGGCCACTGTTCTGAGTCAGGTGTCACATACCATTCAGATGTTTTTCGTGGAGTGGAAGCCAAATCATGGGTTGGCTTTGAGTGGGTGACACTAAATTACTGCCATAAAATTTTGATTCAGGTAAAATATCATCCAGGTCAACCAGCTGTTTCTTGTCATGCTTTGTCTTTGATTATCAGTCTGCTAATGAAAAACTCCATAACAACCACCTTTACTTTAGTGAGTATCTCAAAGCATGAAGGGCTTTGATGGGAAATAATTAGGGATGTAAAGATTAACTGATATGTATCAGAAAACAGATTTCAAGAGTCAGAAACCAATCTTTTCAAGTAACTCTCTCCTGCTACATTTCCCTATCACAGATCTTCTTTGAGCCATCCATTTCCTCTAGACGCTACAGTGTACAATGCTGCCTGAAAACGTTCGAAACTTTCAAACGGGCTTTGAATGGCAGTGTAATCTTTTCGTCACCAGTTTATCTGCATCGTTTTTGTAACGGATAATAGAACCATGAATCTAGACACATATCAAATTGCCTCAAAGGGATAGCTACACACCTCTAGTACTGAACATCTAAAAACATGGACCATCTACTTTAAAAAGTCTTTCAAATTCCATTTGTATGTCTCTCAAAAATGTAATTTTTTGGCCCTACTGTCACCTACTACAGATTTATTCAAAGCATGTCAATGAACTCTCATTAAACGCAATCTGTTGCAAAAGCAAGGCTTTTCACAAACTAAACTGAAAGCATTCTTAAAGGCTTATGATTCAATCGGATTGGAATATGGGAATCAGGATATTCTGCCTTGGTTAGTTGTTGGTAATGGGGTCACTTACATTTGAATCAAACGTTAAGCCATTTAGCTGTTTGACTGGATCAATTTAGCTTCTTCCTACTGGGACAATTAGACTTTATTAATATTCTATTGCGAAACCAGGGATGTGGCCTTGCTGACAGCTATGAAAGCTGCTAATGAGTGACAAATAGGCCAATAGCTAATGATAGCAGTCAGTGTTATGATGAAAGGCAAGATTCATGATAATCGTTCATATTGATTGATTATTTCATTTGATCTCTTGTGCTGCAAAGCTTTTATCTTATGACAATGCCGGCCCTAGCAAGCATACTCTTTCTGACCCCAGTCATAACAAGCACCGCCATGAGAGGCAATGATGGCACTTTTTAAACTCGGTGTCAAATTACTTTGTCTATGTGTGGGTGTGCATGAGAGACAGAGAGAGAGAGAGAGAGAGAGAGAGAGAGAGCAACAGAGTGAAAATAAAGAGAAAAGGATAATGTGACAGAGTATTCTGGTCAAGTGTTTCCCAAAATACATCTCCTGAGCTTTTCAGGCACACTAGGATGCTGCAATGATACTCCATAGCCCTTGAAGTCTCCCCATAATATGCCGTCACCCGGTCACATATTATTCTTACAGCAAGCCCGATGCACACACTCCTCTTGCTCGTATTCCAGGGCAGAGGGGAATGACAGGGTAACAGTGTCCGCTCAGTGGTTCTCAGTAGGTGTCCTGCTACAGCGATGGCCGGTATGTGTCGGGGCCAGAAACCTGTCCGCGGTGGGAGCAGTACCAGTCCGCTGAATACTAAAAAGGGTCAGTCACCCACAGGGTTGACACAGACCTGTCAGGGGGCTGCTGTCCCTGTGAATCTCTGGCTGGCCAACATCTAAAGCACCCCAGTCAAACATGATGGATCACCTGCTACATCGTCTTAGCAGCCGCACGGAAAATGACGGATGGCATGTCAGAAAGGGATACAGACGGGCAGCGATGTGACAGGCAAAGCACATCTAAGTAATAATGCAACAATTCCACGTGGCAATATCTGATCATAAACAAACCACATTGTAAAATATGAACGTTGAGTTTCATCTGGGCCAATCATTAGCTACTTGTTCTGACCTGTAACTGCAGCGCCCACCGTGGTGAGAACAATGCAACTTTGAGACTGTTGTGGGTAACCATATTCACCCTAGTTTATCCGTAACCCAGTCAGCTACGTCTTAAGTATTCCACATGATGGATGGACAAATGAAGAACTTTCTAGGCTTCCCTTCCTCGATTTCATTGTGGGAGACATAAACAGATTTGATGGCATCTACAAACTGTAAGAAACAGCCTACGAACAGCACGAGAGCCGCTCCACTCATGCGGGAAAAGGTCTGATTATGAGTCTGTGGCACCAGACCATCATTGAGGAGGATCAATAGTGACAGTTGAGTGCAGTGGAGTGACTACTCCCTCTGAGGAGCTATGTCATATCCCACCATCGTCAAAAAGACTGTCAGGCTCTGAAGAAGTCCAGGCAAGCAAATGCTTGTGGACTGGCTCCCACCCAAAGTGGCAAATCCTGGATTACACATGAAAACTATGTCACCAAGGACGAGGCCAAAGATCAAGTGCGTTCCTGCCCTGACATACTGTCAGTAGTTACCTTTACTACTGTGTTTAAGTGTATTTAAATGGGTTTTTATATTGCCCTATGTTGCTTTTATGATTAATGCAAAGCCCTTTGAATTGTCTTCTTGTCAAAATGTGCTATACACCTAAACTTGCTTTGGCTTACAGGCCAGCTGACGGCTTCTACTGTAAAATCACAGCTCAAACTACCATGAGGTTTCACTGAAGTTATGTTGGCGCATTGGTTTTATCCATTTCCTATTGTTCCACAATTCAAATGGGTGTGAGACTGCTAGCTTTAGAAGATTTTCATTTCATTACCGGATGATGACAATAACGATTTCACAGAATTTATTTGTAAAATATATGTATTTCTATGTAAGAACGCTTGCTCCTTTGTTGATGATGTACCTTCACCCACAGTAAACTTTAAGCTAATTTTAGCAGTAATGTTTGGTAATATAAGCTATTCTACGAGTTTGCAGAGTAGATTTCATGGCTGAGATGGCTAACAATTGCCAATTGGCTGGTACCTACTTCGGCAAAGCCACAAACGCAAGATTTTCCTTTTTACAGAATAAATCAAGTATTGCAATGTTCTATCAAACCCCTAAATGACCTCTGACCTTTGACCATGTACTGTGTGCTTATACCTTCTCCTGAAAAAGCTAGTGACTTCAAAATATGTTAGGGTCAATGTAAAGTCCCATTTCCCTACAGTACTTAATAGTTTTCACTTCTAGTGCCACCACCAGGTGGATATTTTTGTCTCAACATGTATGGATTGCCATGACATGCGGAACATACATTTGTATTCACCACATGGCTAATTGTAATTACTTTGGTGATCTTCTGACTTTTTAAATCTACTACCATCATCAGGCTAAAATTCACTTGTACATCACTTTGATTTATGACTAAATATCTGCAATACTTATGACATTCCTATCAGCCTCAGACGTACTTTGTATTTAGTGCTAATTAGCAAACATTAGCATGCTAACACACTAAACTAAGATGGCGAATACAACCTGCGAAACATCAGCAAGGGATGTAATGGTTCAACAAAGACTGGGTTCAATATGTGCTTTGGGGGGGGGTCACAGTGGCGACAGGAGTAAAACAAAGACTACACATGACCTGTATAGTTTAACAAGTCGGTTTGAGTTTGTGAGCAAAAAGAAAAGAACAAAAAGATGAAGTCATGCACAGATGAAGTGGCTGAATAAAGAGGTTCATGATATTAATAGCTTATATGGCTAGTGCACTGACAAGCCATGCAGCTCATTATATTTAATGAGCCACACTGCGTTTTTGTTTGTTATCACCAGATTTACTGATACAATGACAACTTTTTGCGCTGTAAATAAAGGCTACAACTGTCCAACTAGAAGCCTTAGTATATAAGGTTGCATTACTGTTTCCAAGCTCTCAGATCATTATTGGATTTCGTAAATCCTCTGGAAAGGTCTAAATGGAGACAGACATCAAGTATAATATAAATATAAATGTACGCTTTTCCATACAGGTGTATAACACATTATACCTTTTTCATAAACTCTTTATAAGAAATCTAAAGAAGCCCTTTGCACATCTTTCTTTCAAATGTACTGACATAAAACTGGGATATAGTAGCAATCAAATATAAAATCACAACAGGCTTCCACTGTTGTGTCAGAGCACCAGTCCTAGCCTAAACGTGTCACGAACACGTCCACTACTGATCGATTTGTGTTTCCCACAGTTGAGGATTGATGGTGCAGAGCCACATGTAATATAACATGGCAATGCTCATTTCTCTGTCCTCCAGCAGGTGAAACAGCTGTGTCACAATATTCCCTCTTTTAGTAGCACTTGAAATAGCGTGGCAAGGGGCTCGAGACATTCTCACAATGAAACCCGAGGCTGGACCTGGTTGCATTTAGAAATGTCAGGTAATCTGTCTTTCAGGGATGAGAAGGCAGCCGCTGGGGATACTCTTGTTTCCTCTAAAGAAATCAATGAAGGAGGTGGTTTTATTTGATAGAAAGCAAAGAGGGAGTAACAGGTTAAAGATGAAAATGCATTCAGAAAATGGCAAAAAAGCCATGATTTTTAGAATGAACAAGGTAGCTAAATGGATGCTTAAAAACACAAAGAAAAGTTATTATATGTGTAGAAGTATATGAGTAATATTATGCAACACACAGAAGTATGGTACATTAGTACATACTCATTTCTGACACAATGTAAAACAGAGCCATAATTTAATCTCCACAACTTTAATTTGTGCATTTTCTGCATCTACCTCTCTTCACTCAAGTTTCCTTTCTTTTCTTATTTTCCCCATCCCACCAGTCTAAATGAATGGGCGAGTGTGTGGTGGCCTATCTGTGGCAGGCCGGAGGAGTTTTGATTTATTTCCACAGCTCACCCAAACTGACGCACTGACAGCCCGGATTGTTCCGTAGCCATGATAAATGCCCCATAAACAGACGCTGCAAGCCTGTTAAATGTGCTAACTCTAGATCCACACAGGGCCAGAGAGGGAGAAAGAGGCTAGATAGGCAATCACAGAGTGGGCCGCTGTACTCTTTGATCTCATTTCCACATTAAAGCTACCAGGGTGATAGGATAAGACTGGTGATTCCAGCCAAAGTAGAACAAATGATCCTTTCATGCTCGCTCCCCTAATGTGGTAAAAAATTTATTACAACGCTTTGTTAAATAGTCCTGTGTTATGATAATCCTGCACGGCACAACGTGTAGAAATCACTACTCACATTCATAATGGGTTAATTAGCTGGTTGAAAAACAATAGACAATTCCGTGCAGTTCCATCTCCTACCTGAATCTGACGAATCATTTTAAGACTCTGAGGGCCTCATCGTTACGCACTTATCACCCGTTTGAGTATCTTTGTCTGTTGGGAGACCTTTTGGATGGCTGACTGACAGAGCCTGGGCGACAGAGCTGGAAAACAAGCCGATAAATCAGCCTCTGCCTACCCAAGTGCCCCTCCTAGCGCCCATCAGTCAGCTAAATGGGCAGCAGCAGCCACACATTTGAGCAATAGGTGGGTGGTGAGGCAGGGTGTGGGGTGGTAATGTGCGTGTTTGTATAGCGGAGGACAAGGAAACATACAAGGCTTTAGGTCAGATTTTTCCCTGCTCCCTGAGGCCTCAGTAACTAACTCAGAAACTAAGGCCTTCACTAAACAACATGTGAGTGAGCGCTTTAAAAATCCTCGCTTTGTCAGCATGGCAGCTACAGTATGGTTAATGTCGAGGAAATATTGCAAATAAGCTATGGGTATGGTATGATTAGAAAGCTATGTTAAATAAAAAGTCAAACGTTAACGGCAGCAAACTCGCTACATGCCCTTCCACCACCCCGGAAGAAAACCCTTACTTTCTGTGTCACACTCAGGGCACACTACTATCAGCATTGGCACTGAATGTCGGCTTTGGACTTCCTTTCTTAAATCCATCACTTGGGGCAATTTATCAGATTTTGTGCAGCTGCCTCTGGAGCACAAAAGGCTTTATATAACTTTCTTCACATGTCCAGTAGTACTCCCAAAGACCTTTAAATAGACTTTGAAGAGTGTTAATCATAAAATAAATACATAATCTAAATAATGTTCAGTAATATTTTTGGATAAATGTTTATTACTTATGCTACATTTCTCCTTTTTGTCTTCATGTCAGAAGACCAACTATTAAGAAGCTACCTGTATACCTTTTTCTAATGCTAGAAAATTGGTAACTAAATGCATGTTACAAATGAAACATGAACATTTAGCCAAATCCCACACATCCACCCGTTATCTAAACTCTCTTGGCGGGCGTGAGCTTACCTCGGCTGACACCGATCAAAAGGTGTACCCCACACTGCACAGGTCGTGAGGGTCACAGGGCTCAAAATATAGTATTGTCTAAGCAACTCTGAAATAAAACATCGGTGTGCACCAATGGATGAGTTCGCCTTCCTCTGAGCTTGGTAGCAGACTGGACTGATGTCATCCTACAGTAAAGTTGGGCTTTAGGAAGGCTTACGTCCATCACCCCTAGGCCCTATCACTGCTGTGCAGATAACTGGCGAAGAGTCTGGGGTTGATGGGTGCTCCCAAATGTGACATATTACCAGTTACAGGTGCAGTCAGAAGACTCTCATTCCAGCCATGCATGTATTCATTCCCACCCTCCCTCTCAGGTCAGCGGCTCTAATCATCATCCCCACAGTGGGGCTTCGGTGCTAGGTGGGTCTGGGGTGGGTTCTTGGCAGCACCATTTGTCAAACCCGCAGCACTCGTGGCAATTGGGCACCTGACAAAAGCTTAAAGGCGTATTATTCCATGAGGCGTCCCCTGTGTGTGTTGAAAAGCCACCACCTGTGACTGCTCCAAATGTCCATCTGTGTGTGTGTGCCGTGTAGGAGGGGTGTGTGCCAGTTGAGAAGCGCTGTCTTATTAAATTATCCCTCTGCCTTTTACAGCAAGGCCCCCGCCCTTCTCTTTCCATCTCTCTCCTAGGCTAAACATTTGTCTTTCCATTCATGGGTGAATTTGTATTCCATTGAGACGGTGGGAGACTGATGGTGGGAGAGGGGGAGGGTGGGGAATGGGTGCAAAGTCCGCATTCAGGCTTGCTGTTTTCCATCCCACTGCCTGGCTACAGCACTCAACAGGGAGACAATACTGAAAACCAAACCCTGTCCACAGTTGCTTCAACATGGCTTGTAATTAATACAAGCTTTAAAAATATTCATCATTAGCATAATATTTGTCATTGAAGTTGAACATTTATATAAATATGGCATCTATTTGGTCATTTTTTTATGTAAATATTACTGAGTCATCTTTATTTTGTCTCGATATATATTCTACTGCTGGCCTGTTACTTAACACTTTATGTGTTCCAATATATTATATGACTCACAGTCAAATTTACTTGCTGTAAACTAATACTGTTTGCTGTTACAAGAACCCAATTTCTGCCAAGGAGATCATAAAAAATGTCACCCTGTTTAATCTTATCTTAAAAATGTCAGGGCACTTCCTGTCTGATACAGCCCCTGTGCCCTCCTTTAGCACAGTATCACAGCCTGCTATTATGGTGTCAACCCCTCAGAGAGCACGGTCACCTGATTGGCCAGGTGACCGTTTATTTTGCAACACTCCATTAAGTTGACACAGCGACTCCTATCACGAGGTGCACCACTTTGGCCTTAATCAAATTGACAGCTGAGGAGCTATAATCAATGGGGGCTATTCACATAATTCCAGGCGGCAAAAATACAAACGATAGCGCCTGTTCTGGCATTCTATCCGCTGTGGAGGGAGGAAGGAATCTTCCTGCCGCCTATGGACGTTTGAAAGTGCAAGCAGCATTATTTCCGGAACCGAGCATTCTTTCCACTGTCCGTTACGTTTCGTACTACGCACCCTGGAATTCTAATAATTTACAGGATATATTTCATTGGCAAACACTTCACACCACATTCAAAACAAGTAGAATGTAACTGTTGTGAAGAGCCAAGCTCTGCTGTTGTACTTAAATTGTGCGTTTTGTATGTGACACCGAATTGAGTAAATCTGCAGTCTTACTTAAACGATGTATGCTCTTCTGTATATTGTGAGGGGGTAAGGAAAAGCATGGTTTGGTAGGAGCAGGGTGAAGTAGTATTTCCTGTGGAAAAAGAACAGCTGATATCTACATCCTAATTTAGTGTGTTCCGTCCTGTAGCCTCCATCAAACTTCTCCCATCGGAGTTCTCCAATTTTAAGGATGACAAGGACCCCTTATAGTTTTCGGGAGCACAATACACTTTTGTCACAGATCATTAAACCAGTCAACCAGTAACCTTCTGAAAAACAATAGTTGAGAATCTCCAAGGCCGCTCTGCTGACATTTAGGCTGTTTGTAAAACTCCCCACCCTTTCCAACAGCGCTTTGAAACCCACAGCCAAAGTATGCAGTTTAGTGGGCTTCTTTTTCAGGATCTGTGACAGATTTTTTTACTGCTCAGAGAGAAACCTTTCAGAATCAGTACTCAAACTCAGGCAAACAGGTACCGTACACATCAGTCCAAAAAGGCATAATTGCGGATATTTATTTTCCTGGTCTGTAAAACCTGTCCATAAATTGATTGGGCTGCAAACGTGCCTAGTATATTGCAGTCACAGTCGACGATATTAATGCTGTGCAAATCAAACAAACACAGGCGGAAAATAATGTTCAAGCTGTCCACATATTTAAAGGAAAATAATTACTAGACGAGACATGCTCTCTAGACGGCGTGAAGAAAAGAATGAAAAAAAAGAAAAAAGAAAAAGCAGTCCTCTCATCTATGTGTGTTTAGAGTCGCGTTTGGGCCCAGTTGTTGTTGTTGTTTTTTTTGGTTTTTGTAACAAGCTTACCACATTAACATAAAAGTAATCCGCTTTCAGTTCTGGCCCACTCAGTGAATTACAACCATCCTCTGAACCCCAAAACTCGAATTCGGCAGAAACAAAAGGATGTGTCACTAAATTTAACAAAAACGTGCATTATTCATTTGCAATAATGTAGTGGATTTCTTCATATGCGAGCTTACATTATTGATGCTCCGCTGATGTGACTGTTGTGTCCAGAGGTGGAATCTTTTACTAATGGCTTCCGTTTGCTGCCCATTCAACAACAATAATGAGCTTGTAAACAAACACGCAGCCATTCTGGCACTTTCCGTGTTCTCCATTTACTGGAACTTCATCAAACATTCATAAGTTTCTGTGGTAGCAAATCATGAAGAGGCATCAAGCTCCTCGCGCCACAACTGGCTGAGCTCAGGCAGAGGTGTCAGAGTCTCTCTCTTAGAACTCCGGCCTGAGGTACCAGCAACTCCAAATAAATCCTCACACTGCTGAGTTTCTGTATATGTTGTAGTGCCATTACCTTACTGGTTTTCCAAAAGGTGCTCACTGAACATTTTAAATCAAAGTGCTGGTAAAGGAAATGCATGGCCTTTAAAAATGCTTTAAATTTATAGATGCCTGTTTCCCAGATTTCATATTTTCCGTCTTTGAGCAAGGTTCTCTTTTAGCCCTTTCAAATTCTATCCAATGCCATCAAATCTGAGACCAGCCACTTTCACTGGACCTTAAGGCAACTTCAATGAGATGCCAATTGGACTATTCATTGGAATATTTAGAATACTAGAGTACTATCAGTTATCTGGATCCCTTGAAAATGCGGAAAAACACACTATTTATATGCATGATTATTTCCTATCAGTGTTCTCCACTGACTTCCATAAAAATTGATCTGGTTTAAATACAAAACTTAAATGACAACAAGTGGCCGTGGTGCTGCCATGGGTGGCACTGGTGGACTTCTGCTCCAGAAAAGCAAGTGCATACTGTGCATACTGTATACGACCCAATTCACATTTGCTAAGAAAGGTTTTGTTTTCTAAATGAATACACTTTTTTTTCTCCAAGTAGCACAAATCTAATGTCTTCACACATAAGCAATCCAAGAAACTATACAGAATTCCACATCTGTTTGTCATTTCTTATGACATTTGTTAAAGAGATCACTTCTCAACATCTTCAGTTTCATGATGAAGACAAGACTTTACAAAAATGTATATATGATGCAATTTAAGTAGGCAATACTGTTTTAAACTCTGTTTTAAAACTAAAGACAGATTGTAATTTTGTAATGACTCTATATTGGTGAGACTGAAACAGATTAAAGATCTTTTGACATGGAACCCATCACCTCCTGGAGGAATTTAAATAGTTTCTACAAACTAATGGGAGAGAAATGATCAATGGTATCAAGAGGAGGACAGTTTACATCCGGTATCATCATCATGAGCGCTGCGAAGATTTGAACAGCTTCTACTTTCTAATAGAAAAAGGTAAAAACCTCGGATTGTCAGAGCTGAAAGAGGTGGAAAAAACTATCAGCCCTGCATCAATAGTTAAAGATGCAGGGCTGAGTTTTAAAAAGTAGAGTTTCCTGGCATCGTATACTATGTTATTAAAGGAAAATAAACAAGAGTACCATTCTACAGTCTCGATCCCCTGGATGAAAACCTAATTTTATCCCTAAAAAAAACTACGACAGACCACAAAGCTTTGGCCATACATTTCACAGCAATTAAACACCACTACAATCAAACATTTTTAACAAGCAAGTCATATCCATCCACAGTAGATCGACTACAGTTCCATCTTCTGTTAAGTGCGAGGCTTACAGAGACACTACGGCATTAAAGGCATCCAAATGGACAAACGATTTTAGGCACAGGGGAAATGCTTGAACTACACCCGTAATTGAGCCCGTGCTAATCTTGGAAACCCTGATAAAGGCATCCTAATGGGCTGAGGCAAATTATCTGGCTCATAATCAGCAAGGCTTGCAATGGCCTGAAATGGAACGGCTACCTTTGCAGAAATGAACACATGAGGAAATAACAGCCACTGCAATTGTCGGCGCTGAGGTGACACACACACATAGTGTAGAAAACCAGTCCAGAGAGATAGGTGTATCTCAACACATGTTCACTAGAGCTTTACTCCTGGGAATGTTTCCTCACAGGAGGAGGTGCATGTCAAACGCAAAAATATCTGAGGAAATGGGAATCCAGGGAAGTATTTGCCTTGATCCCCCCCCCCCCCCAATCTCTGTCTCAACAGATTCTTACATTTCCATGCTTGATCTGCTGTGTCGCTCCATTTTGCAGATTGCTTTCTCTTTTGGACAGCCCCAGCTGACTAATCAAAATGCTGGCAGTGCCCAAAGAGAGACTCGGGAATCTCAGAAAACAAACATCCGCAGTAAATCAAAAGTGATTTCAGAGGATGATCACAGATGGTGCGACCGAAGAGAGCTCCTACAAATTCTGTGTCCCCGGTGATTCACACATTTCCCAAGCTGCTGTCTACACTTCTTCAGAATAGCCTGTAGCCCATTATGAATGCAAATAAAAAACATGGCTTGAGAGCAGTTCTGGAGGTTTATGCACGAACTGACAGGTAAAAAGATGGCTGCGTTACCACAAACATTTTCATGGAAAAAACACAACGGGAGGTCAAATAATAAGAAAAAATAAAAATGGAAGCTAAAATCTATAAAACAAAAACAGCCACAAATACGGGGAAACAAATATGACATGTTGCGCATTTTGAATACAGAAAGAATTCAAGCTAACAAATTTGTGAATCTGTACATGTAGTTCACAAACTTTCAATCGTGACTGTGGTGTGTGATCACTGCTCATAATCACACACACACACGCAGGTACACACATAAGAGACTCACCCCACTGCAAAGGAGCAAGCTGTAGGTGCTCCAGCACCAGCTGGTTGAGGACTCCCTCCACACTGGCCTCGCCACGGCGCCGCAGGGAAGGGTGGGAACAGTTAAGGACAACAGCATGGGGAGGCTTGGTGCATTTCAAGCGTTAATCGGCATGAGAAGCTCTGCTGTTTACACTTATACAACAGTTCCTTGCAACACCAGGAGCTGGCTGAAAAACAATCCTACTGTATTTTGGGATTGTAAAAGGCTAAAACTACAACAAACCTAACAGACTGCTTGCTGTCCACAGAGAGGAACTGAGTGGGACGACATTAGAGGTCCGCCACTTTAATCCAGGCAGAAATATCTCAGCTATTTGATGGATTGATGTACAGACATTCATTGTTTCCAAAGGATGAATCTAAATTGCTTCGTGATCCAATAAGTTTTCATCTAGCGCCACCAGCAGGTCAAACTTTTCACTTGTCCTGCGGACTATCGCAACATCTACTGAAGGGATCGGGACACAATTTTTATACAGACATTCTTGGTGCCGAGATGATGAATCCTAATTACTTTGGGGATCCTCTGACTTTTCAGCGCCCACCATGGGGTTCACATTTATTGTTTTGAGTGGTTGTTTGGAGGCTGGAGTCAAAGATGCCATCCAGAGTCCTACAATGTAGGGTTACACAATGAGACAGTGTACCTACCGAATTTGAAAGTAAGATATTTGCACTGTCTATGATGCTGCTCCTTCTGGTACACTTTCTCAAGCAATGTGTTTCAGCTCTCAGCAATCACACCGCATAGTCTAGTTACCATTAACATCATGTAAACTGTACAGGCAACCATGGGGGAATGAGCATATCTTATCTGACAGAGACTTTAAGCACCGACAAGGCCCTTTTTAGCAGACCCATAATGGATAATTAGCTTTGCTGCAGAGACAATATTAATGGACCTATACTGTAGTCATCATGTGTACTTTGTCCCTGACGGTGTGTAATATTTATAGAGAAGATTCTGTAGTGAATCCAGAATATTACGGTAATAACTTAATTTCCTTATGAATTATTACATTTAGAACAAAACTCCCGTCCATCATTGAAGATCGGCTGTGAGGAAACATTGCTGCTTTCTTACAGCCAAGTCAATTAAGTCTGCATCCCACTACGCAGTCGCTTACCTCCTAGTTTTAGTCATAGAACTGAGCTGCTCACACTCTTCTACCAGAAGATTAAAGGGCCAAATTGACTTTGTATGAGAGGGAGAACTTGTTAAAAAGGTGAAAGCTGTTTATGTAGTACATATGGAATGTGTGGATGCATGCTGCTCGTAATACACAAAGAAGTAATACCACCAAATCAGTCAGCGAGGCATTAGATACTGGTAGTAGTAGCAGTGGATTAGCATTGCAACCTGCCACAAAAAGGAGATACCCCTAGGGAATATAAAGAAAAATGTCAAGACGTGAAAGAATAACCAGTTACTATAAATTCAAACTTGCCCAAAATGGCATTGATTTTTCCAATTTACAGCTGCACAAATGAACTGCTTGTTAGTTGTGCAATGTATTCATTTAGGCGTCAAAGGTACCTGAAGAGCATGTTTCTGTAACCTGACTTATAACGTTAGCATTAAACTGATCGCAGGGTAGGCCATTGATGTATGTATGCTGCATCAAAACAAATATGGCTGTCAGGGAGCAATTACCTAGATAATAAGTGATGATAAGCACACCGCTGATCATTTACACAGCTGACATTTGAAATAATGGGTGAGACGAGCAGCGCCTAGAGAACCACAACCTGTGTCTATTAACCTTTGAGGGAGAGTACAGTATGCATGCGGGGGGGGGGGGGGGGGGGAAAGCGAGAACCAAAAACCCGAAGAAAAAAAAATGCTCCCAAAACTGATTCCTTCCTCGCCCGGTGGTGTCCCCTCCACTCGCAACCCGACTCAACACACCCC
>CM022477.1:21283532-21305064 GCA_011952105.1 Coreoperca whiteheadi
AAAATTATTAAAATATTTATAAATATGGGAGAGTAAGTGATGAGAGTGGGGGGGGGGGGGAGGGGGGGGGGGGGGGGGGGGGGGGGGTGTGGGGGGAGAGAGAGAGAGAGAATCTACAGACAAAACAAACTGTGCTGAAAAGTGCTTCTACTGTGCCTGCTGGATTGCTTCCAACTCAGAGTCTGACTCAATGAATCACATCACAACATGCACCTGCATCTTATTTGAATGAACCATGGCGAACAATTGCTGCCTTCAAACGGAACTCGTGGTTACGACATGGGAAGTCGTGTACACGGATATGCTTGCCGTTCAAGTGGTAAGTCGCGAGAACACCGCTGTTAGGCAATGGTAATATGGACGCCAAAAGACCCCTCGTTCTCGTTAATCTTTACTTCTTTCCAAGAAATGTTGCTTACTTTGTATTTCAGCCAAATGCGGTGGATCAAGAAATGAGATTTACAAAGAATTACAACTTGCCATCCACCAAAAAATGACCTCACATGGCCTCCGCCATTTTCGAAAACGTCAGCAAACACGTCACAACTCGTGACCTCAGAGCTTTCGGAAAATGCCCACTTTCGAGGTCGCAAATACAACAAGATGGGGGTGTTCACGTGGAACGCAGTAAACACGACCCCATTTGAAGGCAACAAACGAAAGTGTTGTGGCTTTGATCACCTGAAGCACAAACATGTAGAATTTGTACTTCGAGGCGTCAGTGGAACTGTTGGGTAACCGGAGCAGCTCGCAGCTACAGCATGTCTTCATCGGTACAGCCTGGCTGGTACAGTAGCGGGATGATCAGTAGCCTGAGCTTCTGGCTTTCCGCTGCAATCTTCAGTGGACCCTCATAACAAGTCTGCTTTGACACAGACATGTTACATAATATGGGGAAGTTCATTGTATCTACTGATCCCACTGCACAAAGAGTATTGGAGTATTGTTATTGGATTGTAGAGTTCAATACTATGAGTCCACCAGTAAAGGACACACACAGTACATTTCACCTACAAACTGTCTTTCCTAAGAGCACAATACGGTAGAATGTTTGGGGGGGGGTTTTGGCAGAAAAATGTTTCACAATTGCATCCTAACATCTATTAGCAAGTTATAATGTTAGCCACATTCTAACATTGTGTGAGAGTTTCTTGTAAGATAGATATGCTAATACAATATATTTATATACACCATACTATATATTAGGGCAGCAGGGCAGTGAAAGGTCTTGACAACTGTTGGATCGATTGCTGTGAAACTGACTACAGATATTCAAGGTCCCCAGGGAGATAAATTCTAATGACTTTGGTGATCCTCTCACTTTAACAACCAGCAACAGGTCAAAATTGCATTTAGCTCAAAGCACCACTGTGCCTATAGTACAGCCTCTGAGAGCCTCTAGAACTGTACTGGGACTTGAGGTGTTTGGACTCATATACTGTGTTATATACAGATGAAGGAAACAACCCCAAGCAACTTTAGGTTCCACAGAAATTGCAGATTAAAGGTCTATTGGTCTCGCAGGTGGCCATTTGAGTGGGTCCCCAATAATGTGTTTGATATTATATGGTTATAACTATGGTTATATGGAAAATGTATTCGAAAATTAAGCAAATAAAATCCCAAATCTGTGAACACACCGCAGACACACAGCAGCTGACAGAAAGAGGTCATATTATACAGAGAGATATTAGCTTTTTCTGGGTGAATAAATGTTAAAAAGCGAAGCTAAATGGCAACTAGAATGCTGAGCTTTCAAGTTTCATCAGAAGTCATAAGACCATAAAGCACATTATGTTTAATTAGGAAAGTAGTTTAAAAACAGGCACACACAAAGGGTAACATTTACTGCCTGATCCGGTACCGTCAGTAATCAATCCAAACACACATTATTAGGCCTGTAAATCGTTAATCAAAACCAATAACTACTCGCAGTCAACGTCAGACAACCTTATCATACTTTAGCAGTTACCCAGTGTTTCTGTAGTGGTGACAAACGGATTAAAAAATATATAGATATAGGCTACATAGAGTATCCTTTCACAGCTCACCGTGCACTCCTGGAAAATATTACGGCAAAGTCCCTACATACAAAATATGACATTAACAATTCCTTGCGTACACAAAAGCATAACTCCAGAAACACAAAATAAAAGGCATCCTGTGTCTAGAGTCTTCTTGTCACTTTGGCATCAATATAATCCATCAAGATAAATTCTATTTCCATACTTCCATGCTTTCCGTGTTTCAAATTTTCGATTTTGTCGCCGAAACGTGCTACCGGCCTCCGTTGTTTAACTGCTCTATCTTAGTGGGAGACGACAGACTCAACACGGACTCATAACGCTGTTAATTCACCGTCTATCGTGTACACGGTTTGCTGGTTCCCATTTCGTAAGGAGAGATACAGTATATGCACAAATGGTAAGAAACAGGTTGTTTTCACAACTAGGTTTCTTTTGTGTATTTCAAAGATTTCAACATGAATGTATTTTTCACAGCGTAGCATTGTCGGGGGGGGGAAATATGGCACATCCCCATGACGGGTCAACAGTGAGTTTACTGCGTCATTTTGGATTTTAACGTGTCAGAGACGCAGCAAGTATACCTAGCAACATCACTGTCTCACTATACTAATAAGTACAGCTATATTGGAAACCAGGGGTCGAAAATGGCACATGATTAAAAGGCCTCTTCCATCAATCATCCATATATTTTCTAGCACTTATCAAGGTATGTGTCAAAGTGGCAGCAGGCTAAGTAAGGTATGTCATTCAGCACTTCCTGGGGTTTTAAATGGATACATTTGACCGTGAGTTGGATAATGGGTCATGTGTCATGCTACCTGAGTTGAACACATTGTATGCTTGTTTTGATCTCCCCAACAAGGACTCAGCTGTAAAGTCTACTCTGTCTAGTCTAATTGACTACCGCCCTGTGGCTCTCACCCCCATTCTGATAAAGTGCTTTGAGAAACTGGTTCTCCAGCACATAACGAACAACCACCCAGCCAGCCTGGACCCTCACCAGTTTGCTTTCAGAACCAACAGATCCACAGAGGAAGCCATCTCCCCTGCCATCCACTCAGTCTTCACACACATCTTGAGAACAACACCTACATCAGAAAGCTGTTTGTTGATTTCAGCTCAGCATTCAAGACAATCTCCCCCATGAAACTGATTGGAAAACTTAGCACTCTGGGCTTGAGTACCACATTCTGTAATTGGAAATTGGACTTCCTTACAAACAGACCCCAGACAGTTCGGATTGGCGGTCACACCTCTTCCACTCTAGTGCTCAACACCGGAGCCCCCCAGGGCTGAGTGCTCAGCCCCCTCCTGTTCACGCTGTACACCCATGATTGCAGGCCCCGACACAGAGACAACTCTGTTGTGAAGTTTGCGGATGACACCACCATCATCTGCCGGATTACAAACAACGGTGAGACTTCATATCACCGATCTTGCAGACTGGTGCACAGAGAACAACCTACTGGTCAACGTCAGCAAAACCAAGGAGCTGATCATTGATTTTAGGAAAAAGGAGGCAAAGACTCACACTGTCTATATCAGTGGAGCTGAGGGGGAGCATGGGAACAATTTTAGTTTCCTGGGAATCAGCATCACAGAGAGCCGGACATGGACCTCTCACATCTCCACCGTGGTCAAGGAAGCTCAGAAATGCCTGTATTTCTTGAGGAAACTCAAGAAGGCAAAATTGCTGTTATTATTAACTTTTACAGAGGAGCAATCACTGGAAGCATCACAAACTGGCATGGGATGTGCACGGCCCAGGACCGGAGGGCTCTGCAGAAGGTGATTAAAACTGCTCAGAAGATCACTGGTGCCAACCCACCGAGCATCAGTGATATCGGTGGGGTGTCTGCACAGAGCCCAAAGGATACTAAAGGACAGTACCCACCCCAGCCACAGCCTGTTCACCCTGCTGCTATCTGGAAAGCGGTACAGAAGTATCTACTGTCGTACTACCAGACTGCAGAGCAGCTGTATTTATGTATGTGTGTATATTTATACACACACACACACATATATAGATAACAAAATCTCATTTTAAAATGATCAATAAATCTATCTTGTGTAGGGCTGGGACGATTCATCGACGTCATTGATTACATGGAGGCAAATTGTTGCTTTAAGAACTGGTATACCCCTGCTTTGGCTTTAAGCTTTTTGCTATTTTCTTATGATTAATTCTACCTGTTTGGTGCTTGCATGTGAGCTATATTAGCAGATTTTCAGTTAAATGGATTGTAGCATTAACAGTAGGCAGGTGGTTCCAGAGTCTGGGAGTCTGACTGGGAGGCAGCCAGAAAGATCCTTAGACCCAAGATTACATTGAGGAATGACACAGAGTGCTGCCTAAGGAGTACAGATGAGCACGGTGCCTTGAAGATGCTCTGTACAATTTAAAAACAAGTGCTTAACTGCACTGGTGTCCACTGAACGTCAATCTATACTTGAAGTAAAATGGTGTTGCTTCTGACTGTCCACAATATCTTAGACAAGCTTTAATCTGGATGTACTATGCTGGCAAAGGCAGCTTTATAGGAAGTTACAACAATAACTGAAGCGGATATTAGTGCAGGTTAAGACAGCTATTGAAATTCAACACACAGGGTTGATTCGTGAACTTGACAATGACCTCCTCAAGGGGAAGACACGCATAAGATGTCCCCTCCTTCATGTCTTCTATATTGCTCAGTGCCTGTACTATATATGGAAAAGCCTTTCCCTATGAGTGAATCACTATAACTGAACACCATCCACAAAACAGGGATAATAGTGTAGGAAACTCATAAATTACAAAATGTGACTGTTTCTTTGCTCATTGCCTAGAGAGTGCTCCAGAGTGTGACATGCACTGTAATCAAATCTTTTATTTCTCAAGTTCTTCATATTGTAAAGGGAAAATCCACCCCGAAGCACAATTTACATGGTGCTATTCCAAAGATTTAGACAGATGAGTCACACTGTGTACACACAGAAATGTCTCCCTGTGCTGGAAACGATAGCATCAAGACTTAACTTGATAACATCATGTGACCATCTTGATGTTGGTCCATTGACAATCACTGAATACAGTAAGTGACTTAACATAAGTAGTGTTTCAGATATTTCATCCAAATAACTCGTGTGTGAACATTCCAGTTGTGAATGAGAAAATGTGACTGTCTTTTGGTCTCAGTGTTCCACTATGGCCTTGAGAGTGTGGTACCTCTTTTTATTACATCAGTTATATATTTAGGGTTGTGCATTATCTAAATGTTTACTTTTTTTTGTTGCAACAGCCCAGAAAAATCCCAGTGGCTGTTTCACTGTCTAGTGAGCAGCTACAGGATGTGTCTAGTGATGACGTCATCGCCTGAGCCTGCCTATATGCTGTTCACCTTCGAAAGAAACGTGTTGGAATTCACAAATTGCACTCATAACATATATTCTCAATTGGATAAAAATCAAACAAGCTGTTTCAGGTTGATTTTTGCTACAGTAAGAGGGGTTGCTATCAAACTTGCTGCTGGGAATACATTTGTATGTAATTTTCTTTCTTCATCTCTGCCTACACGCTGTCAACTTACTTGTACATAAAACAATGCACATAATGATGGCTTGTTTATGCCTTCATGAAAAGGAAAAATATAATGGCAACTTCAGTAGCTCAGAGATTGGAATCATCATTAATTGTACACCATGCTCACCAACAATCTGACTGGCAGTTCTTCAATCTCTAAATATGTGCACCAGTTACTGCCAACTGGTGAGTTATGGGCTGATACAAAGCACTATTTGCATGATGACTAGCTGCTCCGTTCAACAGCAGGACCTTTTCCAGGAACCTTTTATGAAACTCATGAACTTATCTGGTTCAAATTTTGGTTTGTTGGTCTACGTTTCTGCTACCTGAATAGTCACTACTACCGAGGAAGTACTTTGAGATGGACCATGGCCTATCACAGTCGCGTCTTTAGTGTTGAATGTCACTAACTGGTCATAGACAGTCCTTGAGTCTGCTACACATAATGCACCACATACAATCAGATTGCAAGCAAGCACTGGTAGTCACTAATCGAATAGCACAGTATCGTCCACATAGGTGGAAATGTGCCTTTTGCCTCAGGTGGTCAAAATGAGGTTACTGACTTGAGCAGACTTCAGCAGCTGATGAGGTGGGATGAAAGCTGTGTTCAGTTTCACCCCACATTACTTCAGACACATGCTTTGCATCGGGAACTGCAGCAGAAAACATACATGGATGTCTTAGTGCACCTATTTCGCGAGGGTACATACCATGTGGACCAGTGGTTCAAAATGTTTATAATACTATATTTCTGTGCTCCTCGTATTGGGTAATTGCTATAAGGTGAGACAGACCAAAAGACATTACAGAGGATTTTAAGACAGTGTCTGTGTTAACAACCCCTCAGAACAGCAATGACCACGTACATGACATGCCAGAGGACATGAGTGTACAGTATGAAGGAATAGATACAAAGAGTTGTCTCCCTGAAGGCAGCATGCTGACAATAATTATACAAAAGATTACCTTTGATGGACCACAAAGCTTGCCCACTAATTTTATAATAGGTCTTTAAAACCAAACTTGAAGAGCTTTTTACTCGAGCTTTTTCTTAAATGAACACACCGTATTTGTACAGTATGCTTGTTTGTATTTGTGTATGTATTTTTATGTGCATATAAGCATGGATGTCTGTTTATTTACATAACTTGCATTTTTGCAGTTTTATGCTTACGTTTCTATGTAGAGCACTCTGAACTGCTTTTGTATGATATGGTTGATGATATGGTAGTTGAATTGATGCAAGCATGTGGCACAATTACACACCCACATATACACACACTAAGATATCACTTCACAGTGTCAGAGCCGAAAGTACTTCGCCATACGCTTTCCCATCTGTCAGCGCAGGACAACGAGTTCCGTGCTAGCCAGAGGGCCTCCAGATGTAGGATCCAGATGTCCTGTAGCACTGATCTGACTGATGTCAACAAACAACAACATTCGACAAACACAGGGCGGAATAATTCTGTTCGACCACTTAAACATTTTGGAGATTATTGCCTGTTCATCGTTTCAGTAGAGACTAAGGACACTCAATTATGAATGTTAATCTTTATCATCTGTATCTAGTGTCTTTCTAGCTCAGCTCAGGCTGGTTTCTCTGACATAACTCTAACCATACATGTAGCCACTGGAAGGATATAATGCTCCAACAGATGCCCAGCTTGCTGTTGATCTGGCAGCCCTGGGCATGCTGTCGTTCCTCCTCCAGCTGTTTGGGGTTAGTGAAGCGAGCCGTCTCCTGGTCCGGCTGTGGGAGACTCTCAAAGTCAAACTTGTCAACCTGGATGGCCATCCTGCAACAGGAGATGGGAGAAGCACTTACAGATACACGTTTCTGCTTATATACATATAAAATTGTGTGAAACTTTAAGACTAAGTTAAGAAAGGTTGAAATTACTAGGCTCAGATTTATGGAGTTCGTTATTTATTAACAAGAGCCAGGGTGTTCGTTGCCTGAAGTTACTTCAAGTGTCACATCCAGGATTCAAAGTCTTGGGGTAACTAAGCTGAGACCACACCCGTGCTCATAAAATGACCCCAAAGCCCACCTCTAAGTACCCATACCGCAGTTCAGGCCCTCCATGAAAATATAAATTGGACATATTCTTTCTCTGCACAAAACTCCGTGGAGTTCAGACCTGACCCCGGTGGAGTTCTGTAAAAAGACAGTGGATGCATAAGTCCATAAAGTGGAGATAAGAGAGGAGGAATATGGGATGAGGTGGACAGCCACCAATGTCCTCTGCATGAAGCAGCGTGTGATGCAACCCACATCCTCACAACTGCTCTGCCTCAGTAAAATACCAAAACACCGTAAAATACCGCACAACAAATACGGCAGGCATTAAAGCAGAAGTAATAGATTTGTTTCGCCATTTAGGAGCAGCAGGATACAAACACAATAGTTACATATTATTACTTTTGTCAGCACCTATTCACACATCTAGAATATAGGGAGCTGCATTAGCATTCATTTTGACTGTTTTTTACAAAAGGTCCAATATTCACTCTTTTTTTCTGATCTCTGCTGGGAGAAATATCTGACTTTTAAGCTGCTAGATGTTCTTCACCAGGTAGTCGCTAACTTTGTCCGTCCCCAGCTACGTGCTCGGCAGGTAGTGTACAGGTTTATCAGAGCCTGTTTGGCTGTCCACCTCATATATATATTTATATGTGTGTGTGTGTGTATTTAAGTGTTGTGATTATTTGCTTGTTCTGCCAAATTATTGCAACTTTTAGCTTGGTAACAATCCATTTTTGAGATAATCCAATTTTGAAAGGGTTTTAAGGGCATATGTGGTAGGAGAATTTTCTTAGTAAGTAGCATGTACTATAATCCTTTAATTTATGTGAAAACTCAAAAATCACCAAACTTGGAGATACATATTGATCTTTTATTGCACAGTGAAGCATGGCCACAATACAGCAGCACTTCACAGGAGAGAGAAAAAATGTCTCCGGCCTCTTACGGTCATGATGAGTGATAGGCTTTGCTTCAAGTGTTTAGCTGGGAGACAGACACCATCAGAGCCTTCTTCGCACAGAGAGAACAGAACAAAAAAGGTCTAACTTGCAGTCTATTTTCCTGTGCCCACAGTACTCCTATCATTCCCTACTCACAGAAATGGCACAATGTGACTTTGAGGTGAGCAGCTAACTGCAAACTACCTAGACATCCATCTCCACAGGTGGTCAACTTGCGATAAGAGGTTCCTATAAAAGCAGAGCCTCACTCAGAATGTAACTCAGTGTTTTAAGCCTTGATAAATCACTGTTTTGACAGGCACCACGCTGACCAATGCAAATGATTTCTCAGTGAACATATTGAAGGCCTGCGGCCACATGTGCAATTTTCATTGTGCTTGAGGCAAAGCACGGTGGATCCATGTATTGATCGTTAAGTTAATCTCTGGATTCCAGTTCAGAGGCCACAACAGCTCCCCGAGGAGTCATTTTCTGATGCACTGAGGGGAAGATGGGCAGAGCACGGTCAGACTGACTGAACTGGCCCGTACTTTGTTGTGTTTCCTCTCAATAGCCATCATCACTGAGCAATCAACATTATGTATTAAAACACGAAGAGAGATTATCTGAGAGCTGTATCGAACTAGCAAATCAGAAATCTTCTTATAATAAGGGGCAATGCGAGGCAGAAAGTCTGATTGTGAAACTTTTCTGTGTCTTTGATGTCTGTCTGGTCATTGGTCATTATCTGGTCACACGAGCAAGCACATGAGAATCATTACAGGCAATCTAGCGTATTGCGAATAATTAACGAAATTACACGACAAGAAAAAACAAACACAAAAAAAACCGTCTTGATGAGTCCAGAGACAAACATGCATCAAAGTGAGGTGAAGGAGAAAAGGCAATGCAATTACCATTTCACAGCCTTTACAGCAAAGCAGAACACAAATTAAATAACAATTAAGGCTTCAAAACAAAGACGAAAGGAAAGCTCCTGCTCCTGCTGCGACACACTCAAATACAGCCGCCTTTGAAGATTAGTGGCACTAGGCTTATGTCACTGACTGAAGTCCCATCTTCAGATGGGTACTGCTTTTCATTCAGTCATCATCAAAAAGCCTAAAAATACCACGTGGCAACAATGCAAATGGACACTAAATGGGAAGACACTATCTGCCAAGGCCTGGTTTTCTTTGGCCAGGTAATTACTAAGAGCCAGACGGCCACATTCAAATTGATGCTTCACACGGGGACAAATATAGAAATGAATGTTTTCTAAGGATTAAAACCAAACATTTAACGTTACAGTAGTGAAAAACAGCATTTCATATTTCCTGTAAACATTGACTTCATGTAGAATTTTCTCATTTATAACATTCTTCAGTTGAAGCGATTTGATTTGTCAATTTGAGTGGTCTGTCTGCATAGGCCGCTAACTCATGAACCATTTTGACTCATATGCTGCACATAAAAACCAGTCTAAATAGATTCCACTGGAATAACGTGATTATGATGCTACATTCTACCATTTTATATGCTGGTGTGACAAGGCCCTCACTGCAACAAGCGCGAAAAGTAGTACGAGCATGGGGTCTCAAGGTAATGGCAACATGACAGCAAACAAGACTTGAAAGAAAGCTAACCCCTTTCTACTACTATGAAACTTAACGGAAACCTCATTCAAAAACATCAAAACCATTTCAAGTTCATATAAGCTATAGGTGTACCAGTAAAGCAGTGTAAATAAAGAAAATGCATTATAATAGTATAAGCAAGTCATTGTCAGTGCAAAAAGACCACAAACGATCCCCAAGCACCCCTAACAGAGCTCGTTACTAAGGCAGGAGAGCATTAACAGGCCGAGCTCTCCCACCACCACTCCCACCATCTTCTTTTTCCATTGATTTGATTGTGGAGTCTTTCAAGGATTAGGCCATATCTGGAGAATAATCTAACCTATTACACGGCTTTTAATAATAACCTGTGTGCTGAGCTTGTGCCACCATGGAACATCTCAAGGCCTAATTCCCAGTCCATTGCACCTCCCTGCCTCCCTCCAGCCCCTCGGCTGATAACGGCCTCCTTGGCCGCCATTTCCTGGCCGAGAAAGGCGGCAAGAGATTGGAGAGATTGGTAGATTGGATGGATGGACCAATATTACCCTAATTTTGTGAATCAGTTAGCGTTCAAATAAATCCTGCAAAGACATGCACAGATGAAAGCTAGACCCGCAGAAATGAATAAATAAATGTTATTCGTGTCCATGCATACAGATAGAAAGGTCTGTTTTCTTGTCCACATGTGTCAGTCGGCGGGACTTTGTACTGGCCAAGTGGCATTTTGTCAGGTGCAAACAATGTTTTCAAGCCTGCATCCACTTGGGGTTTCGATGACTCACGATGAGTTTGACTCTAGGTGAGAGTAGTGGCAAAGCAGAGGTGTGGAACAGAAGATTTGTGCTTGCTCAGAGCAAGTTGAAAGCACATAGCATAGGGCACAGTCATGTTCTGTGCTATTTTCTGCCATGCATGTTTGAACAGATCCTACCCAAATATTATCAGTCAGTAAATACTATTTTGGTTGAATAACTAAAACCCTAACAGAAAACTGTAACAAATAACTGTCACAATCAACCAAATCCTACACAATATCTGCTTTGTCAGTGGAAAGTGTTTCATCCCTTGCTGCAGTACGGATAAATGGTTGGGTGTACAAAGCACAGGACCTTAACAGTGGACACCGGGATTTAAGCCCTGCGTCCCACTTGTTGTTAGGCCAATAAAACTCTTGGTTCAGGTTAAGGAAAGATTGTAGTTTTGGTTCAATTTGAAAACTTTATCAGACCATGACCTTTCTCTAAGCTTACCAAGAGCTTTGAGTTGCCCAATCATAATTTAAAAAAAAAGGCTAATCATGTTTTAGTTCCCAGGAGCAGATATTGTAGGGAAAACAAATAAAATATGATAAAAGTGAACGTTTTGCAGACAACCAGTAGAAACACTCAGATACACTCAATATATTTGTTACTACACACTCATTATGTTGTTAAAAAAACCAAATGTAATCTAGACGGCGTTACGTTTCCTACAAAGCGTACATGTATTTGATATTGCAAATGTGTTGTATGTGAATGGAGCTTCTAGGAAAAAATGTTGGTCAGAAAGTGGGGATCGTAATTTCTTTATATATTGATGCCATTAGGTGGCCCATGGAAGTCCCAGCATTTAACCACCAACACCTGTTTGACTCTACCACTGTTTCCCCACACAAGCCTTTCCCTGAGCATAATTATCACACACGAGTATTAATTGCTTTAATTTACAGAAACATAAAGCAATTTAAACTGGGGTCGTCCAGGTAACCTCTATATTTAAGCCCCTGACCATGGTCTAAGAGCTGCTAACTATGTGCATTCCCCAAAAATGTTTTTCTTCTCGCATTCCACTTCCTATCGTGGGACCCGTAATGCACACACAATGGCAGAACGTACTCCATGGGCAGTTGAGCATGGACGAAAACCAGCCAGTACAACCGACACTTGCTTGGCACTTTTGTTTAATCACTTTTTATGACGTCAAATGATGTTTCAATGCGTTATGTGCAATAAGTTGCACTCGTAACTACGTCCCATTCACCTGATACACAGGTCTTGGGACTGTAGCTGTATGGGAGTAACATACAAACTTTTTGATGGATCGGAACCAAGGACCTTCATGTTGTAAGAATGTTGCTTACCACTGATACAACAAAGAAAATGATTCAATTTCCTGTAGATTTTGCATTTATCCTATTTCAACAGTGCACAGTGAGACGCAATTATGCAACTCAAAAGGAGAGCTACAGTTATGTATTTGGCATTGTATAGCAGAGGTAAAATTATATTTCCACCCAAAACATCTAAAAGCAAACCAGACCTGTATCACTAAATATCATCTTGTCCACCGGGTGTGACTTCTGACACTATATTGCTGATTACCACCATCATGTAATGAGCTGTGTCAGTGAAGCCTTTTTTAATGGCAGTAATAGCACCAGCTTGGATGAGCCGGTCACAGTGAAATGACCCCTTCCTAATTAAATGCTGTGTTGCCTCAGATGAAAAGTACATGATAATCACATTAAAACATATGGGGTCGCTTTGATCGGACGACTGCAAAAGCCATGAATCATTTCGACTCCAAGGTCTACAAACTCAGCCACGGACACGAAGGAACAGTCAGTTCTCCCACGTCAGTGCTGTGCAAATGCAACTACTGTTGCTGGAGTATTGCAGCCACTACTATACTGCTATAGGGTGTAAAGGTATTTAACATATTTGTGTGAGGGTTTTTTTTTTGTTGTCTTTTGGTTTTACTGCAATGTGTGCACACAGTCTAGTGTGTGACTGTGAGCATGCTGTGAGTAATGTGTACAGTTTGATATTATACCCCACATAGCAGAACAGCAAATCATTTGCAACCAACATTTTATCAGAGCCTTTTTGCATCTTTTTTTTTTTTTTTTTTAAACAGCCAGTGATTGTGTTATGTCACAGGGGAGAAGCTGAGAGCTAAGAACGTACCCAGTGTGTGTATGTTTCCACAAAGAGGGTTATTTTTATCTCACATGCAAGAGCTTAAGGGCGGAGATCCATAGAGGCCTGTGCAGAGGCAGGCCAGAGCAACAGTCTATTTTTAGACTGCGGCTGACTCCGAGTAACCCTTTGTATGCAGCGGCTGCAGAGGCGCACCATCCATCCTCGTCTCGCTTGATATGATGAGCTGCGGTAAAAGCGAATCCTTGCTGCCAATTACTGTATGCGGATAGGTATCCAAGAATGCGTCTGTGCAGACAATCTTCTAATGCGCTGGCTGTCATTAAAATTTAGGCTTTGTAGACTACTACTAGGGTTGACAGAGTGAGCTATTTTCGTCTCTGCTGCTGAAACCCAGAAGCTCATTTTGGGGCATTTTGCCATATTTAGACGGCACAGTAGAGAGAGGCAGGGCATGGGGAGAAAGAAGGGAATGACACGCAACTCACGTCCCCAGCTGGATTGGCACGGCAATGTTGCAGTTTGTAAATAATAACACATTGCTATATGTATTACTGTTAGGGAATTGGATAATCCAATGACAGCATAGCTTAATGTATCGCCAAGGTTGAAGAAGGTTTACAGGTGACTGGAGAAGAAAACGGCTGTGAGGCCGATAAAAAAATCCCTGAGAAAATCGACAGTGGTGTGAAGTGGAATCCTAAGGAGAGGTCGAGCTGCAGCAGATGTACAGTATATCTCAGCGCTCATCTTTGTCGGAAAGGATTGTTCCTATGCCATATCCACAACGGATATAGGTTGGGGGTTTTTTTTATTAGACATGATATTGTTCATGGAATGAGCATGTACACTGTTTCGACTGGGTGAGGAAAGGCCACTTTGATACGCTAGTTGTTAAAAATAATAATCGAGTGAAAATCTTCACACTAGGCTGGGGCTGTTGAAGATGAGATAACTGGCTGCAGATGCATTATGTGCTCTGCTGCCATAAAAAGTAGCACAAGAAGGGGAAAGGTGGTCACCATGGAAACAAGCTTTGTTTGAAAAGCTCGCGCAATGAGGCGTGTCTGCCCTTGTGCGCGCCGATCCGGCAGAGCCAAAAGGCATGGCGAATGGAGTGGGGACGTGGAAACTGCTGCAGTGAGCGCTAACCCCCTACTCTGCAACGGGGGGTATGCTACTGAGCTAGCTCTGCAGTGATAACGGTGGACGGCAGTGGGAACTAGTTAGCGCCTCGGGGTTGATGCTGTGATGAGATCTAAACCCCCAAAAGGCCTGTTCAGATGCCCCGGGAGACACAGCTGCGGTGTTGGTGCAGAGCCGAGATTGTGATCTGAGAGCAACCTGCTGCTGGCAAAGAAACGGACACTGGGTGACTTTCAAGACTGAGAGCATTCGTGCCACTGAATGTTATCTTCATTACAATGAAAAACATTGAGCTTTGATGTTGAGCATAAAAATAGCCACTCACTGCCTAACATATCTGCTAACAGCAGTTTTAACTTGTGTTACTTTAGGATCTCTGTGAGCAGTTTCAACTTTAAAATAAAAATGATTGATGCTCGCCCTGTTTCATTTGTTTATTTCTTTTTTTTTTTTTTTTTTTTTTTTTTTAAATCAGATTGTATGGTGGTGTGTTTTATTGTATTTCATCTTCTGTAAATTATCTTTGTACTTGATTTGATTTCATTTGCCTGGAATGCTGAAATGTTTTAAAGCACTTTTGTAACTTTGTTTTGAATTGTGCATTATAATTAAGCATTATAATTTACTATTATTACTTAGGGTTGTACTTGCTATGCTCGTGACACGAAACAGAAAACACATCAGGTTTTAAGTGTGAGGTTTATTCTTGACCTTTTAAACAGTAGTTGTAAAAATAACATTTTTTTAAAAAAAATGCTCACGGAGGAAACTCCGACTGCTGAGGAACGCTGTGCGATCCTAGCAAGTGGACCTTGACTTAAGCTAGAGGCAAATGCATCAGGGCCTCTGCTCTTCAATTCTGATAATTAGACACTGTTCAAACACTTGTATCAAACCCATCTTATACAAAAAAAAATAAAATCAGCCACTAAAGAACTTGACTGACTTGCAGTCCAACCCACGTAATTACAATTCTTAAGAACTTGCTTTGTGGAAATGACTTTCCAGCCCGACATCTTGGACAACATTTCTTACTTTCGATTCATATTACTAACAGACACGTCTCATCATAATTTGCTCATTAGATCAAAGATTCAGTCGCGGAAAGGTCAGGGCTGTCTGACGGTACACAGGATCACTCCTTTTTCCTCAAGTGAAAGAACGGAAAGGAAGTGAGAGAGCGGTGCTGATTTACATGCTGTTTATGCAGAGCAGTGACCATTAGTGCCTGATCATTTTTCTCAGCTCAAGGTGGTTTTAAAAAAAAAAAAACTGCCACAGAGGAATAATTGTAGCGTGACTTAGTCATTTCACCAAAACCATGTGCATGGTGACGCATACTGATGAACGAATGTTACATTTTACAGTCTCACTAGGAAAACTTTTGCGGCCATTATTTGATCAGATATATCCAGAGAACTTCTGCTCTTCCTTTTGCATTCACACACATCATTGTGATGTGTGATGTATTTCACTGGGAATGTCAATGATTAACCCACTACCCGTTAATCACTGTTAATAACTTAATCAATCAAAAATATACTAAGAACATAAGAGGACGAGGATTGTGCTGTGGTTTTGGAACACTACCTGGCTGTGATATTAGATGGCGCCTCTGTCTGTTTAATGAGCCTGTACGGGCTGTACACATGGAATAATCGAGTGCCCCTCCTCTGCTGCCCTCCTTGGATGAAAAATAATCACCTTCCTGTGCCTGTTGCTAATGTCCTAAGAGCTAGTTTTTAACCCCCCCCGGTTGAGAAACCGGTTGGTACGTGTCGGTGAATACTCAAACATAAATACTGCGAAAATCCCACAGGGTTTAGCTAGCTACCCAGAGGCTCATGCCAAATTAGCAGCTTCAACAGACCCAGGGAACAGCTGCTCAATGAGCGCAGGCCACGGAGCTGCGCATCAGACAGCAGAGGGCCCCGAGAGGTAACGGTGCCAACGCTGGGACAACCAGTTCTTGACAGTCCCCCCTTCTCTGGGTGTAATTCCAATTTACTGGTGGAAGTGAGATGTTTAAAGTCTAAATGAAATCCCATTAGTTCGTTTTATAAATGTATTGTTAATTGTTTTGTTTCTTTTAAAAGGAAGAAATTAGTCAGAAATATCAGGAATGCTCCTTTTCGTCTGGAGGGGCGTGTCTGTGTTTAAAGGACAGCAGCTGGCAGGCCGAGCTCCGGTACTGAACACCCGCAGAGCCTACACGTCATGGGCGGACAGCGTGTTGTTAGTGGTATTGAAGAGTAAGGACCACACCAGCATCTAAACAAACACAAGTGATATTTGCAGGTATATTCACAAGCTGTTCAGTGTGCGGCAGCTGAGCAGCTTGGACTTCGTGGCAATTCTGGGCCTTGCAAGTAGTTCACAAATGCTGTTATCGTGGTATAATGTGCACTCCGTGTTGCACCCTTTTTTAATGATTAGGGGAACCTTGATTGTTAACATGTCCAATAACTGATTAAGGAAATTGCTTTAAATTTGCAGCCTTATATTTCACAAAAGCAGACCTGTAAGCGTGAGGTGAGCCTGTAAAATCCCACTGTGAATATTGTTTAACCAAGAATAATGTCATGCTAGGAAACTGTGGACGATCCGACCACAAAAGAAAAGACTGGTACACATTCTCTTCATGTCCTCTTAGCTCTGTTCTTCTCTGTTCAAAGAAAACATGGAAACATATTTAGTTTGGGCATCACTGTGTGGGGTGTCACGGGGTTCTTTGGGAGCCTTGTCGGGCTCCCAAACATCAAAGTGACCATTCACATTCTGGGGTACTTCACTTTTTTCCCCATTGGCCATTAAAGAACACCATCAAGGGGATAAAGACCTTGGAAAAGACATGTCTGTGAATGATATGAGAAGATGAAAGCAGCACTCTGTTACTCACCCTGTTGCCCCCCTCTCCATGTGTCGCCTTCACATGGAGAGAATACACCCTCAACATACTAAACTTGCTGCTCAAACACAACCAATAACATCTTTGTTTTCCAGTTATCACCTGTCACTATCCAAAACTACTTAAATGTGGTTGTACCATCTTCTGGTACAGCCGCACTGTTGCTGTCTTCATATTCCCCTCATATGGACACACGTCTAGAAACTATTAAATCTACTGTTCAAACTGCTCTATGTCTCTCCACGCATGAAGGCTTTTCTACTTGTGTAACCATTAAAAGGCTCAAGAGAAACAATTACAAATCGTTTGTTGTAGGAGGAAAGTGTGGATGATTGACAGAGTCATTTTTGGGACTGTCGGATTGAAGCCTTGGCTTCACCAGTCCTGGATGAAGACTCCGGAAAACATCTCGATCCTGACACCTCATTCATCACAGAACAGGAAAGAAATGTGAAATGACAGGGCCATCTGATGTCGAGAGAGGATGTGTCGAAGAGACAAACACAATATGGTTCAGCAGACGGAGAGCTACGAGTCCGTGGCCCCAATTCTCTCTGTATGCAAAATCCGCCGCCCCACTCTGATAATCTGCACGTGTGCCGAGTGTGTGTCAAAGGAAATGATCAGCATGTTGCCAAGATTGAGCTGGGGTTTGTTGAGTCAGGCGGCAGCCACTATTCTCTGTAAGGGTATCTACAGAAATATTGTATGCTGCGAAAAGGATCAATATGCTGAATCTGAGCTCATCTTCTGATAATGAATTTCTGTCTGTCGGGCTTCCAGAGAACTCTCTTCAGGACGGAAGCGCGGATTGGTGGATTCAAAGGCAACAGCTTTGGGAATGTCAGTCAGACAGTTTCTAGAGAAGCAGGGTGTTTTGAATCAATAATACAACTGGCACGTTACGCATTCTGAAGTTCTTATGTATGACATTGACTTTTTAATGGTATCAAGAGAGGAGATGAGTAACGGGAACCGTGGCAATTTGAGGAATCATACAACAGTGACCGATGGCCTTATTTAAAAGGGTAGAAAATGCATTCAAACTAAGACTAATGACAGAACAGAGCAAGCAACTTTTAATGTAATTTCTGTTTTATTGAACCCATCACCCAGTTTGAGTTGAATACTCTGCTGTGCATTGTCCCCTGACAACGGTGGAAGAAGTACTCCGATGCTTTACTTGAGTAAAAGCACTGATACAACAATGTAAAAATACTTTATTACAAGTTAAAACCCTGCAATCAAATTCCTACTTAAGTAAAAGTACAGTGCAAGTATTATCAGTAAAATGCACTTAAAAGTACTTCACCGAAGTACATTAATATACTGTATGTCATGGATTCTTAATACTGATGCAACAATGTATAAGCAGTATTCTACTGTTGCAACAGGTGGTGGTGGAGTAAGTTTGAACTACCTTATCTACAGCTAGGTAGTTTAGACCTCCAAAAGGTCACGAGATAAACCTGAGGGGTCGTGAGATGATTCACGGGAAGGGAAAGAAAATTTGAGTAAACTCATCATTTCAAGTCAAAAGACTTTTAAATCAGAACAACCTGTGTTTATAAGTTCTGAAGTGGTCTGACAATAAGATTGTCTGACATTGTGTGTTATATTTCTTATCAATTCAACTTTTTTTATTTGTAGTTGGAAGAAGAAGTGATTTACACAGTCTCGCTTCACACTAGTAGCGTCGCTGTAGTACATGAAGCATCAAACAGGGCAGGATGTGTGACGACATGTTTCCCTACCACTTACACTGTACGTCCTGCAATAAAATTATAAACTATCATGTGTTTAGGGTGGTTTGATTATTGTTTTTGTTTTGTTTGTTCTTACAGTTTAGCAATGGTAAAACCCTTGCTCCCAGCTAATCCATTAAAATACCGTATAGGGGTAAATAAAACACTATCTCTAAATGCAACTTTTTTTTTTCTTTAGCGACTTCTGAAGTAATCTCTCTTAGCAGCGCATTTCTGCACAGGAAAGATTATTTGGCTTGAGATGAGTGATGAGCTGTTTGGCTCTGTCTGAAAACATCCCTTTCCACCCACTAATTCCCCTCAAATAATAACATTCCACCCATGTGGAGAAAGGCCTATGAGTCACCAACAGTGTACCTCTGCTCGTGGCAAAGGATGCATTGGAGGGACGGCACTGACAGGAATCATAATTTGCCACTCTCCAGCGAAAGGACAAGCGGAGAAGAGAGCGAGAGGCTGAGGTAATCCACAGCACCGGCAAGAGAGTGCGAGGACGTGTGTGTGTGTGTGTGCACGTGGGTTCAGGTGGATCTGCGTGTCAGGGGAAAGCACAGCAGGAAAACGACAACTCTGGGACTACAAAAGTAAACCGCTCTCGTATTGTCCAATACAAATTTAGGATTACCCCCAGATTTTTTATTCCTGGCAAAGAAGAAAACCATGTGAAAAAGCATTTAGACTCTCATGGTACACTAAAACTGGAACCCAGACTAATACAATTGCTTTAGGTGAATCAGCAGCCCCATTATGGAATGCCGAGGAACCCCTGAAGCTGAAACAAGCAGGAGAAAGCTCCACCATGAAAGATGTTGGGGGCAGTAACTGTCAGATATAGCAAAACCAACACATCGGTCTCTTTTAGAGCACGTCTCCTGTCACACATACATGGTCAGGTGTAAACAAAGTTCAGTTTGTAAAGAATATGATGCTTATAAGTCTGCAATTTCAATGCTGGGATGGATTTTAACCTATCAAGATGTGTTACTAGAAAAGGGTTTCTTTTCCTCCAACTCCTGATCTAAGTCGTTTAACATTCAGTATCTGATGGTGCCCAGGCCGATGTGATATTTAGATTTTCATACATGGTACAGCTGCAAAGTCCAATTTAGATATTCTTTAAATAAAGTAGCATCGCAGCTTTGCTTTAATGGTGTCCTATAATATTTTGCACAGCATCCATTCGTATTTTGTATATTGTCTGTGTCGTGGCAGTATTGTTTGGGCCCAATTTGGTCAGCCTGCCTTCATTCCCTTTATGAAGAAAATACAGAACCCTAAATGCAGTTTGAATAAACAGAAGCAGTTTAGAGGCGTGGTGCGGCTGAAAAGTGACACTGAAATATCGCTGGCTGATGACCACTGCCTGTGTTTGTATTAATAATGGAAACAGTTAATACATTTGATTGGTTCACCCGCTGACTACGCTTACAGTAGAATAGGTTCCAGTGTTTTGATGGCACACAATACGGCATTTTTGACAGCCTTTGTACCCAGACTGCAACGGGTTAGTATAAAGGAAAAAAATCACAAATCGATCGGGCCAATCCCAATCCATTAATATATATTTTGATCCCTATCGCAATCCTTTCTGCAATACGCCCATAGATGATGCCCATTAACAAGCAAATGGACAGGAAGGTAGGGTGTCAATATATACACAGAGGGTTTGCTTGGAGCAATAACTGGCAGTAAAGCATACCTGCTAGGTCTTGGGTAAAAACATGAACTAACACCAGTATGTTGCTTTAATGTCTGAAGAAAGAGCAAGCATAGCTTGATCATTTTTTGCTTGGAAAAAAAACCACAAACAGAATTAAGAATGCTGGGAGGAAATCAACTCAACAAACTTGAGAGCTGGAAGACATTTTGCTTTGAGTCATCACCATATCACCAACTCACTCACCTCTGGCACTCGCTGGCGTGGAGGACCAGGTCCTGGTTGTTCTTGGCGCTGACGGTGAGCTCATGCTCTGTTGGGTTGAAGATGTCGAGCAGCAGATGACACTGGCGGGTGCTGTGGACGGACACAGACAAGAATTGAGCGTAGAACCAAAATCTCTCTGTTCAGTCAGAGTGAATAAGATGCCGTTTTTTTATTTGCACGGGGATCATACTGATGCACAGCCCCGTGCACTTTTTTAGACATAGAGATCTTTATTCATCACACACAAATACATAACAAAAAGCTCTATAGGGAGACTCTGTTGCCCATATAACCTGCGCATAATAACTTGTAAATGTGTGTGTGCGTTTACACTTTATGCAGGAGATCACAATTACTTTCTAAAAATAAACGGCCACATACACGCACACAGCAGACGCATGAGATCAAGAGAAGACACGGTGTGAAGTGCTCATCAGTCCTTGTCATAACATCAAAGGTGGTGGGGCTTTCATCAGGCCCACAGGCCTGGCTGGAGCAGGTCATCTCCACATCACCCGGGCCTGCTTTTCTCATGCAGATCATAAGAGGGCCAATTTGTGATTTAGATCAAGACAGGAGAGATGATGATGCTGGATTTCAGAGAGTTCATTTCAACCCCCAAGTAGGGTCGTCGCCCCCCCCCCCCCCCCCCCCCCCCACACCCCCCCACCCCCCCCCACACCCCG
>CM022477.1:21305089-21333258 GCA_011952105.1 Coreoperca whiteheadi
CCCCCACACACACACACACACACACACCGGTAATGACGGATGAAAGCAATGGATATCTCACAGAGAACAGACTGTCCGTTGCAGCCAGTGTGCTGTTACATCAGTAGTTTCTATAGGTGTAAAGGAGCAACGTGGCAAAACTCTACATTAAACAGTACACAGTCATTTTACACATACTATCCACGCTGAGCTTACAGGGTTTGGACACACTCTAAATCCATGAACATAAAACATAAAACAATCCAGAGCTGTAGTCCCTGCATAGTACAGCTGCACCATTAGCTTTACGAGGCCTAAAAAGAAAAGCAATAATTAATAATAATATGTTGGCCAGGACTAAATATGGAATGAAAACATATTTCAAGACAGAAAAAAAAAAACATTGTACAAGCATACATAGATATAATAATAGGCATGCAGAAGTATAGCGAGTGACGTGAAAACATATTTGATTTTATTTAATTATCAATAGGGTTGTTGGTTCTCACATTTTTCAGAGATCGAGTAATATGCTCAATTTCACACGGAGAATCAATCTATTGTATAGGCCCGAATATTGGACTAGAAAATGTAAAAGTTACACATGTAACACTTCCATTAAAGCAGAACTTAAGTCCCACATTTGTGTAGTTTTCAATCAGTCACATACTCGCACTCTCTCCTCTCCGCTGGAAGCGGTCGAAATTATTTTCTCTGGCAGTCAGCATTTTTTTTTTTTTTTTACGTCTTTTTGAGTCCCTCCTCATCAGGGACACCAGCAGTTCTTTCAACTCGTTTTCACTCCTCAGGAATTTATTTCCTCCGTGGCAGTAAAACCTACCTCCACACAAGCCATCATAAACTCCCGTAGGTTGAACTGGGCTTCCTAAACACTTACAGGGCTTCTCACACTAAAATACACACCATAAACAAACAGGACATTCGCTAACCTAGCAACAGTGGGGCTGCAAACATGCAACACTGTGTGTGTGGGAGAAACTCTTTCCGTTCAAAATGTACATTTGTTGTGAATAATACATATTTGTCAAGTCCTTGAGTATAACACAACCTCCGCTTTCTCAAACGTTTCCAGAAATAAAATACTGTCTACTACATATTGGAGCCAATATTTTTAGAATGCCGTCTTGGCAATGCGGAACCACTGGGTGTGCAGAAAAGGCATGCATGACATCACAGGAATCGATTCATCTATTACTTGTTCACATGCCTAATTATGCATAAACAATACATACATAATTGAAATGAAGTGAAGGGAAGTGAGGTGAAGTGAGAACAGCTGAAAAAAAAAAAAAAAGATGTATTATATACAGAAATGAAATAAAAAGGAGAGAAGGGAAGGGCGCTGAAGTGTAACTAATCATAACATGACAAAAGAATAAGCAACGTGATGGAGCCTCAGCGGGCATAGACACACTGCATGCCATATGCACACTTGGAATAGCTGTTACGTTTTTTTAAGCCTATGAGCATTCATTTATAGATAATAATGCATTGTATAGACCGTCTTTTGGTTCTTTTCGCTTTGAAACAACAACTCTCAGTTTTAAAAAGGAGGCATATGAAGCGTGTTCCACAGCAATTAGAATACGCGGAATCAAACCGCAAAAACATATGTAAATACGTATCGTTTGTAGAAATGTAAAGCTGCCAATCACCCCAAGTTTCCCTCCAGGTCGCTGAAGTGCCAAGAAATTCAGTTCATTGAAAGGCCACTTGAGGCTGACTCCAAAAGCGAGTCAATCCCCACAGAGCCCCACGTTAAAATGCCCAACTTAACAGAAATAAATGGGTTTACAGCCTGGTACAAGAAACGGCTAACTTCTCCTTCATGACAACTGGCAGGGGGGTGAACTTTTATATAACTCAAACATTTAAATAATATTACGGCTTAAATGTATGCATAATTAAGGGCGTGGCTGCTTTGAGTGACAGGTGGGTGGCCTGTTAGCCGGAGTCAGGGACTGCCAAGATGGTTTGAGCTTTACCACGGCTCTTCAGAAACCTGTGGGTGACGTCACAGACACTACGTCCATGTTTTATACAGTCTAGGCTTGCATCTTAAATCTCAGGGTTAATGGAGGCTTAAGTTGAGCTTGCCCAAGTCCCTAATAAACTGCTGTGGCAATTTTTAGGGCCTAACCATGTTTCTTTAATTGTCTGTTTGTCTTTGTTGGCAGACATGATTAACGGGCTGAGTGGGGCGAGGTACTGATTTATAGGCAAGGGCGTTTAAGCTGAGGTGATCAATCAGACCAGCCGGTTAAGAGACACAAGCTCATTGCTCATGCAATAAGTACCCAAGATAAACTGAAGGAAAAGAGCCAGCGGTATAGGCACAGGCAATGTGGATTTGACATGTGCCGGTCTTCGGTAATGCGATAAATCGCGGTAATGAATATGCACGATATTATTATTGCCGGCACCGCAAAATACCGTGAAAAAATAAAAATAAAAAACTTCCTATCCTTAGCTTCGTATCCTGTGCTGGGCTTTAACAGATTAGTTTCTGGTGCACTTATGCTTTTTGTTACCCTGCGTTGTTATAATTGCTTCCATTGTCTTCCTCATATGTAAGTCGCTTTGGATAAAAGTCTCTGCCCAATGACTAAATGGAAATGTAGATTTTCCATCAGCCGCTTAAAAAACACTGCGTATATGCTGCGCAAAGCACGCATGCGCACTCTGATGTAAACAATCCTCACTCACCTCGCATGGAGAAGAAGCACGGCGGAAGCTGCCGATTTATCCCCCTTCTAAAAGGGTAAAGTCAGAAGTTTATTTAGATTTATTGAAATGTTTGAGGTACTTTTTGTTAATTAAAAAAAAGTTATTTAAGTTACTATACCGTGATAAAAGCTCAATCAATTCATCGCAGCATGAAAAATTGATACCGGTGATAACAGTGGTGGACGACTTCCCTCGAGAACTGTTGCTGGGACTGCTACAGAATGTCAGTGGACCAAAGCTGAAGATTGTGTTTTTGAACTAGAGGGAACTGAATCATTTTCATAAGTATTTTGCTGAGCTACTACGCAGGGCCCCGAGATCTAAGCGAAATAAATCATTCAAAACCGCCAATAGGGTTTCAAACTACTTGTCTCCATTTCAGTCTGTGAATTTTTAAATTCCTATTTAAGAGCAGAGTGAGGTGGAGAGTGAACAAAGTTATCCCCGGTGTTTCAAAGTGAACGCTTATCAAACCTGCTCCTTTGGTCATAGTGTACAAAGCAAATCATCCACCAATGAAAAATCAATACTTCTTCCTTATGTACATTTAATGACAGGCAAAACACCTTTGGCTGCATGTGTCTGAACGCACATATCCCTGCAAAGAATTTTCATGCTAATGAACACCACCGTCTATTTCTGAGAACTCGACCACACTAGCAAATGAACCATGAGGTCAGCATTTTGCTATTATTGATTTGCTGCAGTAGAGTGACTCTCTAAACCTGGCGCCACACATTTTTATGCCAAGACCACAAAAAAGACATCAATACAAAACAAACAAATGCCAGGACCGCAGTCTGACCATCTCTGTTCCTACATCAACAAAACAGAACAAATCGAGCCACTGAACCTGAGTGGGCAACAGCTGGGACTGGGGACATTGTTATTGTGAGGTAGTGAGAGGTAAAAATGGAACACCATGTAGGAGGAGGCAAAAACGCAAAGATCAATGGAGCTGGGCCCACACCTCAGTCAGTTCTGCAGATCTAAGATCAATAAGTGCTGATTTTGCAGCCCTACTCTGGCACAAAAACGTGACATATTCCCTCCACACAAAATGTAATGGCCTTAATTACCCTTGCTCAGATTTAGAGTACTGCCATTGATGGGCTATTTTTAGCTACGGGAGCCAATAAGGGACAGTTGACTCTACTTTTATGTCCACATTTAAGAATTTAATGACTAGTGAAAATTTGCTAAAAACTAATAGCTGGCTTTCCAGCATGTGCACCATGTCAAATAATGAATTCAAATCAAATCATAAATAGTCACAAATAGGACCAGTTCACCCAAAAGCATATCTTCTCCTTTAACAGTGATTAGCCATGCAGATGGATTTGTATTAAGACATCTGTCGGAGATGTCTGCTTCCACTCCGAAACAATAGAAATGAATGGAAGTATATTTATAGCGCTTAAAGCATTAAGAAATGTAAGATTCACCAGCAATATCTCTGTCCAGAAACTCCATCATTGTTACTCTAGACAGTCAACAGGACGTGAAGTAAAACGTTTTCATAGGGCCTTTTTCTTCGGTAGAAAGTAGTTCCGATGAAAGGGGCAGCTGTTAGAGGCACCAGAACTGCCGAGGGTTTCCTTCATATAGGCGCTGCAAAGTGACAGCATTACTCACGAGTCCATAGATGATACACACGATGCACTTTCATATAAACACATCGGAGGATCAGTTCACGTCCCCCAGTAGAGCGATGCATTTTTCCGGGGCAACAGAATGCCGAGCAGATGGGATTTTAACAGGTCCCTGTGAGGTATGGGTCACTGAGCATTTCACACCTCCTGGCTCTCAGTCACTTTCTTTAACTGATCTGGTCTGGTCACCTTACATATGGCCAAATGTGAGCGAGCAAGAAGAGAGAAAGGAAGGTCTGTGCTGAATATGGCAAGACAGCGGTACCATAGGCAAAACGAGAGGTATAGAAATGTATAACGGCGTAAAGAGTGCAACAGAGGAGGGTAGCAGAGAGACAAAGAGAAATGTGAAGTGAAGTAATGAAAGACGTCATGAAAGACACATTAGAAGGGAGTCAGAAAGAAAGAAACTGATTGAGGAAATGAAAAGAAACAGACAGAGGAACTGAGAAACGGCGACACAGAGAAAGGAGCGAGCATTTGAAGAAGCAGTAGAAAGTAGGAGTGAGTGAGAAAGCCTAACAAAGGGAGAGAGAGAGGTGAATGAGATACAAGGGTTACAATGTAATGCAATCACAGAAGCCCAGTAAGACATACTTGCTGCCTGAAACTAAAAAGGTTTATTTTTTTTTAAGGCTGGTCCAGAGAGAGGCTGATTACTACGCTCATTTTTAAGACCTCCGTTCGTGCTGTTGTATTGGGGCCGGGACACAGCTGTCCGGTAAACTGCGGCAGGTGCATATAGTGTAACTATTCGCGTCACAGTTTGCAAGACGACATTTTGGACACGGAACATGAGAAAGGGAAGGAGAAGTAGAGGTACAGTAAGAGGAGGAGGGTAGGAGAAACACTGAAACAGATGTCGCACCATCCAATTCCATATTACCCTGCGCTGGAGGAGTATTAACCGCTGAGGACAGTTGGGGGAAGACATATTATCAGCACAAATACTTCTGTTATACCTCTAACTTTTGCCGTGCCATTTTATGGTCTCACTGGGCACTAATGGTAGACTGACAGACGGATGGACGGAGTGACCAGTAGGTAGAGCAGGAAAATCACAGTGGCATCGACTGAGACAGGTGGCTTTTCCTTTGTGAAGCTGTATTTCGCAATCTGTAATGTATTTCAAACGTTGAATCTCTACGTTTCAAGCACTGCGGTTAGGTTTGGGCACGTCGGTTTTGTCGGCGGAAACGGGAAGGAAACTGTGGTCTCTGCTGCTTTTGCAACTTCAGCAATCTGACTACCGCTCTCACCACCATCCGCCCCTCCTCCTCAGACTATGACATTTTGCTCTTAAAAGTTATCTTAACTACGTCACAAATGTTTATATAATCCGTTTTATACAAACTTTGATATGATACGTATTTTATGTTTTACAATGTATAGATTCAAAGTGTCCATGGTTTGTAGAAACATGAAATGGCAATCTTTTATTCTGGAGACTGAGCTGAAAAGCACACACGAGTTTACGTCACTGGAATCTTTTAAAACCACCTGTTATCGCATTTATCGGCAACAGGAATGTTAAAGGAGCAACATTTTCAACTGCAGTAGATGTCCTGCAATATGATGAACCACATAATGTGGTACAGTAATATAACTGCTGTTTGTATAACTGGATTGGTTACTTTTCATAGTGATGGGACCATAAAAAAAAAACAAAAAAAAACAAAACACAATTTGTGGATCATAAACAGGATCATCATGTTAATTATCAGTTTATGTGGCCAGTAAAGGCTGAATTAAAGAGAGACCATCTGCACAGTGTATTTGCACTTGTGACTCCAAACCCCCTCAGGTCCAATAAGTCACACTTGTATGCAAGATTTAAGCTTGAATCCAAACCATGGATTCCCACCGGACGAGCTGCCAAAGCAGCGCAGGAAACGCTGGCGCTCCGGCCATGACATCATCACCTCCCCCAAAAGCAGAGCGAACAGACCACTCGCTGTCTTTCCACTGTAACTCTGGTCACTACAGGTGGCGCTCAACGTTGAACTTTTATTTTCCTAGGAAGGTCTTGACTTGCTGGAAGAGCAACAGACAGTTTTGTGTTTGCTGAAACTCTTTTTGGATCCCGATTGTCATACTCCACATAATCTTTTCCTGCTGAAGGAAGATACGGTTTTAAAATTTGACTTTACGGAGAGAAGGACAATCGCTGAGCCACACTCTTTCCCCACTGAAAGTTGACTGCTGCTTCCCTCCGCTGCCGCCTGAAGGAATATGTAGTTTCGCCGTTGAACCCGCCGACAGCGCGGACCCGGCCACGTCAGTGTCCAAGCATGAGAGGACTCTGCTGGATAATCCAAAGTGTTAATTCGCTATCAAGAGCGATCCCAAGTAAGAGGCCTGTGTCTGGGCAGAGATAGATTTATAACTGCGCGTTATTTAATCTAAGCTTCATTGTTGTGAATTGTGCCTTGCATTATTGTGCAAAGTAACGGACTGCCGCGTCCTGTTTTTGCTGTGTGTTTTCGTGCTTAGCACGTTCCATTGTGAACCGGTACCTCGCTGCTGGACCGTTTAACTGTGTTAGTTTTAGCCACTGTGGAAGCTAATGCCTGTGCTTTATCAGACCAAAGTCCAGTAACATGGCTGTTAAATGAAAGTATGCTGCCGGGTTGCTGTGTGATAAGGGGACAGCTACTGTGCTTTACCACAAGGGTTCGGCATCGAGAACCAGTGGAATTGTTTATTAAATTTCTTTTCGATTCCGATCATCGGTTCCAAACGCGCAACTTTTGGTTTCCATAGTAACCACCGGATTTAAGTGCTTGACGCGCCCGCTTGTTCTGTTGCAGCCATGGAGCACGGTAAGCGGCGCTCAAAAGTGTAGCTTTTTTTTACTTTAAAAAAGCCTGGGTCAGCACAGTGCAACACATATAACAAACATATTTCTTGCACAGGAGGATGCACTACAAATATGACCAAACACCTACGCCTGCATGGTGTACAGATTAAGGAGCGTAGCGTATTTGACGTGCTGCGCAGGTCCACTGTCTCGTCCTCCTCACGCAACCCTGGCCAACCAACGTTATTAACGTTACCTCGTCACAATCAGGTAAGTGATTGTAGTGTAATAACAAAGCCCTTGACCAAATTGCTAATTGTGGTGAACAACAACGTTACTGAAATTATTTTTTTCCCCTCGTAAATGAATGTAGCGTTACGCAAATTGTCTCCTCAAAGAATCGAAAAGAACCGAAATCAAAAGTAAGAAACTGGAATCGGAATCAGAATCGTTCAAATAGAAACGATGCCTAACCCTATTTACCACGGCATTTGAGATCCCTTGTGCCTTTCTCCATGTGCTTTTCCTTGTCTTTCCTCTCCACTAACTCACCTTACATGTACACATACATTCCTAAACACACACACACACATCTCAAGCGAGCCAAATACAACCACGCATGTGGTCATGTCTGCTGTCTTCCTCGTACCCCCTTCTCTATTGTCCCACACACACACATACATACATACATACATACATACATACATTCACCCCCGTTAGGACAGTCATTGACATAATGCATTCCCTAGAACCTTAACAATCACAACCTTATCCCTAACCTTAATCCAATTGTAACGTGTACCCTAAAACCAAGTTTTAACCGACAAAAACCAGTCTCTTCCCTTGGGGACCTCAATTTTTGTCCCCAAGGTGAATCCCCATGGGTCCGTGCGCGTTCAGGATAAAGTCCCCACCGGGATATAAAACAAGGAAAACACACACACCTTACATGCTTGCTGATTGCTGTATCCTTATTTTGTTTAGAATAGACAATGGTGGTTGTCGGCTGAAGGTATTGATTATTGATCAGAGCTAAGGTTAAATGAACTCTATTGTACCTTTAAAGAGCAGTTGCCTGTGGTTCTTTTGTGTATGTGTAGTAATAACAGCTGGTTGTGACGGTCAGTGCTTGGATTCACCCTCCACTGTCCACTATTATCAATGTTAGTACTTTAAATATTGGCATTTTATGTGGGTTGTTAATAAGTCTTAAATTCTCATTAACTGAACATGCTAAATAACAAAGACTGACTAAAAAAAAGTAAAGAGAACCTCTTTCACCTCTCATTACAAAAACATTTCCATTCAGCGTTGTATCTCAAACACACCCTTGTGTGTATCATTGTGACTTTTAGCAAAGATTGTGCTTCGAGCTGTTCATTCTACCCTGACACAGTTAGATACAGATGAGTTAAAGTCAAATACGCTTTCAATAATTCTAACTATTTGGGTTAAGAAAGTGGAAATACATAGCAAGATCCTATTTAGAGTATTGTCAACATACATTTAAAATAGGAATACTGCAACTATAAATCAAGTCAATAAGAGTGTAAAAGGAGGAAAAGTTAGATCGAGAAAGCCAAAAAGATTGGGAGAACAGTGCTGCAGAGACAAACACAAAGAAAAAAAGGGAAGGATGGAGGATAGAGAGAAAGAGGTGAAGAACAAATAAAAAGAAGAGCAGCACGAGTAGAGAAAGAAAAGACAGAGCCAGTAAAAGGGAGAGGTACATACAGAAAAAGCAATGTGGAGCGAGATAATGAGACAAGGAAAAGAAAGAGAATGGATAAGAGACAGAAGTAGAGATAATATGTTAGTATTACAGAGATAATTTATTCTTCCTCTCTGTTACTGTAAGCAGCTACTGTACTACTGTGTGCTTTAAGAACTGAGCTCCACCACCGCTACATCACACACTAGCACAAGGACTTTCATGGGTGGATAGAGAGGCAGAGACGGGGGGGGGGGGCAGAGAAACACAAAAACAGATCGAAAGGATAAGTTGCTGTATTATTGAGCAATTTCATACAACCACTTCCAAATTCTCTTTTAACTCGCAGCCAAGGAGAAAGTCAATAGTACTTATCTCAACAAGTAAAGTGTGTTACAAGACTTTAATGTCTTGAATGCCCCCCTCAAGGGGGAGAATTCAAAAGGTAATTCTAACAAATAATTTATGAATTTGTGCAATTATGAAAACTACATTTGTGAATGATTGTGGTTAAATTCTAAGAAGTTCCTAGGTTTAAGTACTTCGGTCATCTCAACATCTCATATACAAGCTTTGTAGAGATAATGTCACCAACTATCAGATGCACGTACGCATTTTAATGCAAGCAATCCAATGCAGGTTATCCTTTCTCCATATTTCAGAATTGTCAGGGGGAGATTTTGTCTTATTTTTCACTTTCACAGATATCCCTGCTGGCAGGTTTAGGGTTGGGTAGCGATAGTAGTACTAGCACTAATATTCTTCAATATTAGTGTTGATACAATACCTGGGGTTTCAACACTTTACTTTGAGGAACAGAACGGTCCCTTCTAAAAGACACTTTATGTTAACTAACAAACAAAGCCAGACCTCTCAACTGGTTAGGGGTGAAAAAGGTGAGAAGGATGTTTGAACAAAGAAAAACGCAGACCTGCTTGGGAGTCCGGCGGCTTGCGATTGTTTTTTGAAAGCTACTAAACGCTCATTTCTGATGACTTGTAGAATTACTCTGGTGCAGGTCGCCAGATTGAGCAAAATAAAGTGCAAAGTATTAATTTATTAAGTGCAAATGTTTCCATATGATATGCTCACGTTCACAAAGAAAATGAACAAAGGGCAGTCCCAGCAGTATAATTAATAAGAATGCATTAGAATAAACGCGAGGCAAAAGTGGCATTTAACTGCTGATCTAGGATCCGTGTCATTACCTCAAATGTAACATTGACCAAGAGAGCACTCAAATAAGTATTAAAAACAAACATTAACACTAACATTAGTTATTCATTTCAAGCTAGCAAAATAGCCAGCTGTTATCTGAAACACACACACAGTCTTCTTGTTGTTCTTCAGTTTAGTTAGATTAATTTTGTGTTTTGCTTTTACCTTCTTTCTTATAAATGCTTGTGGATAACTATGCTGGTTTCTTTAATGTTGTTTTAGAATACATTTTGAATAAAACTCCAATTCCTTCAACCTACTAGCTATTAATGGTAATTTTGGTTATAGTTCTTAATTTAATTATTAATCAGAGTTCCAAATTGATTTAATTTATTTATTTTTTTTTAAGTGTAGCGCCCCAAGGAACTTTATTAATTAAGTTATTATGTATTATTATTTTTGATAATTCTGATAATTAATTGATTGCACCTACACAATTTGCCCCTTTAACCATTGTAGACCCCTACATTCGTAGACATAAATGAAGAATGGACAGTTGTGGGTGTTTGAAGTATTTAAGGACTTTGGAAAATGAATTTAGGTTAGTTACAATGGACATATAAGCCTATTTTTGGACTTTGTACAATGTGTCTACAGTCAAGTCAATTTTATTTATAAGTCCGAAATCAAAGATCCTCAAAGGTGCTAAGGTTTTAGGTAACTTCTCCCATGTGTTTTTAGATCCGAATCAAGTTGTGAAGTGGGCCTTCAAATCAGTAAATGTGACACTGAGCTATAGGAACAAACTTTATTTGACTTAAGAAGACCTGCAGGCAGGCTCCTCGAACCTTCCCGAGGCCTCCAATTTTAACACATTTCAAATGTTTTGAGATCATCTTGAGAGCCAATAAATACTGCATGTCAGTGTGATGAGGCAGAAAGTGCTACGGGTGCGGTAGAGGTAAGGAAGAGAGCGGCAGCAATGACAGCGTGATAGTAGAGCAGCCAGTGCAGCATCTCTATGTATGCATATGTATTAGCGCTGAGCCAAGATGGATGACTTACACTGCAGATATTATTACAGCTAATAATTCACCTCAAGTGGCCATTACTCGTCCACGATGTGTCTCTCTTGCTTCAAGTTTTTTCATGAGAGTTGGGGGGGCTGAAAAGTGGAGTGAAGTGAGACACGGGGAGTGTGTGTGTGTGTGTGAGGATGTGTGAGGGTTACTATAGTGATGTATGTGGGTGAGAGAGAGAGAATGTGAGAGCATGAGAAAAGACTGAACATCCATTTCATATCCATTCACGTCTGCCACTATCTGACCTGCCGTTGAAAACAGCATCTCTAAGTCTTCTGGTTTTGATAGCAACAATGTCATAGTGAGAGTGTTGCTGCAGTGGTTAAAGAGAAGGTCAATATCTATCCACCGAATCAAGACAGAAAATAATTGCTGCATTTGTTTCGTATTTGAGATGAAATGAAGCTTTCGAATATAGATTTTTCACCAATTATTGGGAGAATAAGAGCGGCGGTAAGGTAGAGATTTTCCTTAGCTTTTCTGGTGCTCCAGTGAAAGTTGAGTAGTTTTGCAATCTTATCTGACAATGACTGAGTTTAAATTAACAAGCCAAGATATACACAAAAATGGCATGCAAGTTCAAGGCAGATTAGAGACATTGAGGGAGAACAACTGAACAAAACGTAAGAAAGTGCTGTGCTGTTACAATGCGACAAATGCTTTACCAACCTGTAGCGAAGTAAAGTAACTAACCTCCCCCCCCCCCCTCCCCAGAGCACTGGTTCACCTATCACTGGAGAGCAAGGATCCATGCATTTGAATTAGGCAGCACTATTTGACTGACTCACTGGGGGTGATTTGGGTCCTGAAAACCCAACGTTGTGACATAGTAAGAGAAATATCTCTTCTTACACAAGGTTGTTTCAGTTTCATTTATTTTATGGTAGTTTCAAGTCACCAGTTGTGTGTGATGGAGGGGAATGTGATCAGTTTTTTGATATGTGCAGTAAAATAATGTAACTTAGGAACAGGAGGGAGTGCCCATGGTCAAAATAATTCAGCTTAGCTCTGCAGAGTGTTTAAGCCTCTTATTGAACATTGTTTTTATTTTCCAGTACGGCATTTCTCAGTTGTTGTCAGCCAAATTGTTCTGATAGACCCACTGTACCTGCTACCTGCCCAGCACCAAACAAAAGACGCACAAAGTTGCCTGCTAGATATTACCCTCAGGAGAGTGGATATTGGACTTACATGCATCAGGTGGCCAGAAGCACAACTTGAAATGAATTCTAATGTTGCTCCATGTCTGCTGGATGCGTAAGTAGGCAACTGTTTGCCAACACGTTCGCCATATCAACTTTATAAGGTGATAATAAATCAGTGTTGTGTTTACAGCTTGTTGCACAGCCCACAAGAGGCCAAAAAAAGAACCATCTATTAAATCAGGTTAAGTGACACATTTCTGAGAAACGTCTTGCTGTTGCTGCAGAATACATGGGATGCTTCGGTGCATGTACACATGCCCGTTATCATATGTTTATCACAATTTTTTTAAATGATTTTTTAAACCCTCACATGCCTGTATGGTGAAAAAGTTATTGGCTGCTGTAATTAATCCGCCTGGCAATACTGGCTGTGAAGCGAAACCTTTGCAGAGCGGCTACACTCATACCCACCTGATTTGGGTAACCCGGACTACTCATATTGGCTTCGGCTGAACTTTGAAATGCACCTTTGCTCTCACTCTACGAAAGCTGGCCAATATGGAAAGCAGGAATGATTACAGCCGCCCATAACTTTCACCGTACATATGAAATGTGAGTATTGTATTAAGACAGACTCGAAAAACCTTGAGATTGTTGCGTAATTAGCAAACAGAGCCGAAAGCTCACAGAAAAAAAAAAGAACGTAGACCACCTTACGCCATAGAAGACGCAGGTTAATGCTGTGTGTTACCTGGTTGCAGGGAGGGTGCTGACCCTAGTGAAGAATACAGACGGCTCCACGTCAACATGGACTCCCAAAGACAGCTCCCTGTAGTATCCCTCCACTCTGCCTGCTCCCCCTGAGTACTTGAAGTTCAGCACCGTTTCCAAAGTCTGCAAAAGGACAAGAGAAGGATATAAATATAGATCAAGATGGCTTGATAGTGTACCACATTGAAGGACTGTTTCAGCCAAACAAATCCACTAGCGGCATTTCAAAAGGGACATCTGTATGGAAGACTGAGTGTGATTGGGGTCAGAGCTCACAGCCAGCACGTCGGGGTCCTGCAATTCCATCAACAAAACTAGTTTGTTTTTAAGATTGATGCATCAAATGTCATTACAGCGAAATAATAAATGTACCACAGCCCAGCTATTGTGCTGTTTAATGAAATAGAAGTGTAATAGTGAGAAAGCCTGAGGGATGGGGAGGGTATGATTGGTGGTTCCAAACAGATGATTCAGAATTGACATGTCTCGTGAGAGAGGAGAGGGCAGGTGGGTGGGGTGGGATTTGCTGGCTGTGTTCCACAGTGATGGGAGGAAAGTGGACACGGAATTACTAAGAGGTATTCTGGAGAGGGGGTGACACAGGACAAGCAGCCAAGTGGGCGAAAGATGGGGAAATTAAAAGTGGCAGTTTATGGTGAGGGAGCACTAGCTGACTCAGGCAATGGGCTAAAGCGAGGTAACGGGAGCATCCAAGGTCCCGCTTTTCTTCCTACGAAGCCTATCATCTCTCCACATATTGCTGATGGAGGCACTGGCGGTGTCTTTCCAGAACAAATTTAACTGATTCCTTGATTATTTTCAATCTTTATCCCCTCTTCTAGGTGGGCAGAGCACCAAGTGGAATGATTCAGAGCCTGCTGGCTAGTCGTCTGGCCTATTACAACTTAATGACTGAAGCACAGCACACAAAGACCGATGAAAACATTAGAGAGGATTATTATGATTATAGACCAAGCACCTTAATTCTACATTTTCACTTATGTTGAACGCCATTTGCTTTATTTCCCATCCTTGGTATACTTTCATGTCATACATATAGTCTTATTATTTTTACATTGCCCTAGTCTATTTTACTGCTATTATTTTAAGCCATGCTAGCACCATGGCTCTATGGATGACAATGTTGGTCAGACCTCCACTTTGGTCCAGACTAAAATAAAGCATCTCAATAACTTTTGATGAATTGCGAGTGAATTTGGAACAAACGTTGATGGTGCTCAGAGGATGAATCATAGTGATTTTGGTGATCTCTGACTTTTCATTTAATAGCACTAAATGAAAAGTGGTGAAAAGCAGGTAAAAGTTTTCACTTATCCAGTGAAATATCGCAACATCTACTGGATGGATTGGCACAAAATATTGAGCAGATTGATAGTTGCCAGAGGATAAATCCAACTAACTTGGTGATCCCATGACTTTTAGGGGTTAGGGCGCCGACCATGAACCGCAACCTCCCTGGGTCACGTGAAGTCTTCAGGATGGCGGTTGAGACCTTGAATTTCCGCAGCTGTCGGAGGAAGTGGAGCCTCGTAACGGTCCAGAGTCCATTCCACACGTGAGAGGAATGGCCGTCTTTGAAGTCAGCTTCCACTTTTTCCCCTGTAGCGCCACTTAGCCTCTTTCACGGTCTGTCACAGGTCATAAGCTGCTGCCCTGTAATCCGACATGTCGGCTGAAATCAGCCCTGCGTTGTTAAGTGGTGGTGCGTGCCTTTAAAGCCGATCGCACAGCCCCGTCGGCCCATGGTTTCTGGTTGAGGAAGATCTTGATCTTGACAGCTGGGATGATAGTGTCAGTTAGCAGACTGATGTAGCTCACTGCTACCTCTTACCATAAACTTGCTGACGTCAGCCGAGGTCAAGCGGAACATCTCACAGTCGATGTCACCGAGACTGTATCGTAGTGTGGCTTCTGAGGGGTCAGTCCAGCGCTTGACCTCTGTCCTCACTGGGGATGCTCGTGGGATTCTTTATTCACGTTTTGGAAAATGGCGGCATGGTCTGATTTGCCGAAAGCTGGCAGGGAGACAGCTGTGTAGCTCTCCTTGAACTGCGTGTAGCAGTGATCCAGTGTATTTCCTCCTCTTGTGGCGAAATTGTTGCTGGTTATTCCCCATCTCTCTCCCCTTGTTTTCTGTCATCTCTCTACTTGCCTATCCAATACAGGCATAGAAATGCCCCCACAAAAATGTTTTAATAAAAAAAAAAATACAAGTGCAATCGTCAGGTCAAAATTTAGCTTTTGTCCAATGCTTGAAAAACTAATGGCGTTCCCATCGGCTTCAAGCTGTATGTTGCGTTTAATGGTGTATGGCTAATTAGTGAACTTCAACAGGTTAGGACGCTAGATTAGGATGAACCATGCTGAACATGGTAAACATACCTGCTAAATATTTCAGCATGATAAAGTCAGCATGTAGCTCAAAGCAGCATTGTGCTTGACTATAACCTCACAGAGCCGTTAGTATGGCCATGGACTCGTAGTCTTGTTATTGTTCACAATACATTTCGTTCACGCACATTAATCATTGCTTAGTGTATTGTAGCTCATTATATATAGAAGTATACTACAGGTTACTAACAATATTTATTCTACGACTAACACAGCTCACAGTAAGGCATCTGATACTGGTGAAACTGGCCTTATTATCATTAGCATTCAATAGAGAAAGACTGCTCTCATGGAGTATTTTATAAAGCGTGCCTGATGCAAAGGCTGCAAATTTAAATCCTGATATTCTCCCTGAATACCATTTTCCCCACTATTTGTCTTCCCTGGAAGATTAACAGTGGAGCCAATATGCCTTGGATGTGGAGGAAGAGCAGCAGCCCCACAGTGCAGGCGCGAGACGGACTCACGCTGTGCTGGCGACAGAATGAAAGGAACAGCATGTTGATATGAATCTCATTTGAATTGAGTGACTGAAATCGCTCAGATTCCTTGAGCAAAGACACTGGTTTCTTTTCCTCCTGCATGCTAAAAGATAAAACTAATGTTTTATCTTTCAATTATTATCAACAAATCTCATGAAAAAGGCAGAAAACAACGTGTTTATCCTTCTGATAATTCTGTCTGTGTCGCCAAAGCCTGATATTGCCACAGAACTGGTTGACATATTGCTTCATCACAATAAACCAGTGTAGTATATTTTACATTCTGACATATTTGTATTAATAGAGATCATTTCAAATACCGAGAACATGCACTGAAAAACTATGCAAGCTCATTTCTCTCTTTTGAGCAGTTGAGGGCTGTGTTCCATGCAGCTGTGTGATCCTGCGGCTGCCTGTGTGATACTAATGGCCTCAACATGATCCTCTTGAGGAACAGTGATTGTCTCAGAGATACTAGCAAACAGCGGCCGGGCACACCAATTCCCTTTTCAGACCGGGGTCGACCCCGAGCTCTTCAATCCTCTCTCTCTGCTCTCGGCCCCCCTCAGGACCCTATTTCAATCGCACTGGGCTAAAAATAGGCCCTGCTGTAATGAGCTGACTGCGTGGAGTAGGCCATTAGCAACACACAGCCGGGCCGCACACCTGCATTGACTTCACATGCATACAAACAACATGATTAGTGAGAAAGCCTGGATTAAGGTAACACTACGATTAAGGCGTTCACCATCACCGATAACCAGACTGCATGAGCTGCTTTATGTCTTGTAACCAACAAGCAAACAGGAATTGGAAGCACTGGTTAAGCACAGTCACAAAGTCAGCACGTTAACGCTGTAATGTCCGTTACACAGCAATATTTATTCAAGTCTTACGAACATTAGCCACCATAAACTACCGGCCACGCCAGACCATTAAATGGTAAGTGGTAACGCTCAGGGCCTCAGTATGCTTCAAACAAAGTGCTTGTCACATCGTCTAACAGCGTCTTACCTTTTGAAATGAAGGGGGACTGCACCTGACAACTATTGTAACTTTCGATTTGAAATTATCTCTTAAAGTGTAACTAAACCCCTAAATTCTGCTCTGCACAACCGCTGCAGGGGGCGCGGTCCTTGTGTGGCGCGGGAGGTAAGGAGACGCCGACCAGAGTGAATGAGACTGACCACCGCGGCCATATAGAGCTGGTAGCCAGCGTGGCAGAGCTAACCAGCCATGAGCAGCTGCCGTCGGCCTCCCCGTGCCCGCGCCGGGAGCTTTGACAGCCACGAGAAGCTCGTTCGTGGCCCTTGGTAAAAGGTTCTGCGTGGTACCGGTGCTGTAGCTGGGCTAACGTTAGCGGCTCACTGTGGGGGAGTGTCAGTGTGTGAGTTAGCCGTGGCCCTGCTGTTACAAAAATTCATCAAGGGAAAGAATGCAGTCCAGTGGTGCTTCTACAGCCATTAAAAGCACAAGTCCGAACCACAGACTGTAAATAAAGATGGGCGGCATGTCAGCTCTCTAAAAGGGAAGCCGAAACAATCTCGATCGCCCCCTGGTGGCTGGTTGCAGTGCAGGGCATAAACCCCGCCCCCTCCATGTTAGCGGATGTGACATGGGGCCAAACTAAAAACTCAAAGTACACATCAAAATACATTTTTCTAAAGATGGTTTCAGTCATTTTTGGCTGTTCTTCTCACACTGATGTATGTTCAAGTGTTCGTTTTTCTGATGAGTTTCGTTCTAATTAGTTATGTGATGCTATAAACACGGGGTTTCACGCCATGATTGACAGCTGAGCCCTGCTCGCGATTCAGTCAGCTGGGTGTTTATCCGATACCACTAATGCGCAGACTCTGGCTCCAAAGAACGTCAAAAGCACGAGATGGATGCGCCCGTACCCGGGATATTTTGGCTTCATTACAGTCCATGGGGAGGAAAAATTCAATTGCAATAGCCAGGTTTCAACCTGTAGAGGGCAGCTGCTATGCATACTTATAACGCAGTTTGTAGAATTCAAAATAGTTTACACTAAAATGAATCCATCAACAACACTACTAAATACCAATAAACAATGGTTTTCAGTTCCACTTTAAGGTCTCTTTTGTTGCTGTGGTGCATAAAAACACATCAATTGACTGGGCTTACAGACAATTGATTTTATTTATATAGCACCAAATCACAAATTTGGCTCAGAGGGTTTGATAATCTGTAAAAAAAATAAAACACCCTTGATCCCAAGAACCTCGAGGGACATTGACAAGCTCACCCTGACACACACAAGGGAATAAGGCCTCTCATATTACTATCAGAAAAATAATGCCCAGTCACCTGCCCTTGTCAGGCCTTCAGCCTTGAGATAACGGTGCAGCACTGTGTTGAAATAGTTGTGAAATGATTATCTGCTTTACATCAAAAGCAGAGATCTTCATTCATCACTTTACTGGGAGATTACAAAAGGCCTATATATAAAGGTCACTTTTGCTGATTGGCACCAAACTTTGGTAACAAGTGACTAGTTTACATAGAAGTGGGTCAGGATGTGGGTTGGCAGTGCATAATATTGCTGTTTACTTTGCTGTAAGGCAGTTATAATTGCTCTTTCCGCACCAACCCCTTTCCACCAATATATGACCACGTATCATCTACGCAGGTCACTGGACACAGGACAATCCTTTAACATCGCTCAACCTCCGCCCATTATGGGTCAAGAACTTAATGTAATGTCAATGGAATAAAAAGCTGAATCCCATGCTCATACAGTCTTCTCGTGCCAAAATAAGCACTCACTTGCTCAGACATTATACCTAAACATGGATTGCCTTTGCAGGTAAGATGCACACTTTCTGCAAACTTGGATGCAATAATCCTCTTTGAATATTCATCAATCATTTGTAAACTCCCTGAATGTGTACATGCTTGTTATGTTGTATATTTCACAGTTTTACTAATCTTATAACCACAAAGCAGGTCCTGTGTTAATATGACTGTACTGTTTAGATCCCCAAACTGACATAGGCTGGTGTCTTCCCTGGCCTTTGTTTTATCTTTAAAAAATACTTCAGTAATCTGAGTTTAGCTGCTAAGCATCACAGACATGACATGGATGGTATTGGACCCTTTTTTTTCTCTTTTCTTTTTTGCTGCGTCACAACAAAGCCTAGCAGACTATCCATCATATCCATCCATACAAGCGTAGCATTTGTTTGACTATAGAGGTGAAGTCTGAATGTCACACACAATATTCTCTCTCTTGGACATCACTGGTGAACAAAAAAATAAAAAATAAGAGAGAGAGAAGAGCAAAGCTGAAGGCTTTTTGAATGCTTTGGCACTGAGATAAAGATCCTGACACATCTTGCTGAGGAGATTATGGCATGGCCACATGTCTAAGATAAATCATCCCAGTGACAGGCAGGTAGGGACAGGGGGCTCTCAAAATTGCATCAGTGTACGTCCAATGCAGATGTAACTCCTTGACAGCTTAGCTTAGCACAAAGACTGGAAGGATCTAAGCAATGTCCACTCGGGGGACAGGAATACAAAGTTTATGTGCTCTTTATTGCCATTTTCCACTACATTTTCAGACATTAATAGCTGATAAATATCTCTATGACAAGTGTCTTGATTGACTTTACTAAATTAACTAATTTATGTTCAGGTTTTTGAAATATGAAAGGTAACTTTTTATATGGTCAGGGTTCAGCACCAAAATGCATTATGTGTATTTCCAGAAAAACCTATTAAATGCATTCCCTACACCATGAAGCATTTGCAAAGTCTTTTTTTATACGTATTGAAACCTATGGTTTAAATTAAACCTGTGACCTTTTACAGCACACGACAGTCACCAGCTGGTAATATGCATTCCCATCCTATAAGTTGCCAAGAAAGAAAAGAGAACAGAAAATGTTGTGTTCATGTAGGACCACATTGTTTGTAGAAATAAGATAATTGAGAAAATATGTTTTTGGGGCCTTAAAAAGTTTAGGACAATGGTTGTACAAATCAAACATAGTTGGCCTACTGGTCATCTAGTCTTCTCATTTTCAACAGTGCGAGGCACTAGTGACACCATATAGGCAATAAGAGGCCGCTTTTATATTTTTGCTTGTAGCTTCGAAACTGTTGGTCATAAAGGCAAAAGTCTTCATTTATCTACTGGACTGCTTGAATAGCAAAACATTTGTCATTGAAGGCCACACCAATCTTCTCTGGAAGGAGACAGCGCACGTGCCTTTACACAACAGTTGCAACCACAGGAGACGGGGCACCCTAGCTGCTACACCGCCCGCACCAAGAGCCGCTGGCCTATGACAAGATGGGATGAAACCAAGTCTTTCGCCTGAATCAGGGCCACCGACTCACCATTGTCAGAACTTGTCTGCATTTCAAATGGCGCAAAGGCGATCTTCACGTGACACTTATTTACAAGCCTCACTTAGAGAGTACGTTTGTGCTTCATGTTTATATTACATTTAGTCCAAAAACACTACATTTTGAAGCCCCATTTTGTGATTTAACCCAATAGGACAGACACTTGCATATTTCCGTACACATATTGACATTTTGAGGGGTCAATGTAGCTTTAAATAAGGACCAACGGGCTTGAGGTTACCAAAGAACGACAAACGCTTCAGAGCAAAATTAGTTTTGGCAGCTGCTTGTTCTCTTCCTTTCTGGCAATTCTGGAGTGAGGAAACCAACACACAGCTAATGGTAATAATTGCAAACACAAAAAACAGAATTCACCACGCTATTTCCCCAGTCTCAGCAAAAGCCACAGTAAAAGGCACTGGTGTGAAACATCATTATCTTCCTGCAGACGGCCAAATTGGAAATGGTGTAAAGCCCCTGTTTATGGGAGAACGCACTTACATTGATTTCTCTCGGTTTCAAAAACATTTATTTTTCCAACCTTAATTTGGAAAAAAAAATAAAATAAAATGTGGTGAATAACATGTTCCACTAGCTACACACATTACCCCGTTTTTTATTATCTATCCATAGATCCCTGGTTTGATTTCCGGGAGGTTTTCACTCATAACTGGGACAGGTGGTTGAATGGCGGATAGACAGTGGATCACAGTGTACTTTGATAATGTGATGAAATGGAAGTCTGTGTGCCTAATTGTCCTTAAAATGAGGCTTGACCCCTGCTTAGGTTGCATCTGCCTAGTGGCAGGGAAGTGAGCCGTCAGCCAGGAGAGCTATTTAGTCACCCGGTGGCCCCGGCTGAAAACTGAGAAATGACTTGAGGCCATTTGGATGCAATATGTCCATTTGGAGAGCTGCTGGGACTGCCTCTCATATGTACACCTGGCTGACAATCGCTGAGGCAATCAGTTGGGTGCCCCAGGGTTCCATCTTGAGGAGAAATGGTTAGAAGTTAAACAGGATCCTGAAGATAGCTTATATCTAGCTGAGGAAGGGAAATACTGATCAAGTACTAAGTTGTCTGCTGTCTCGGCAGATAAGTGGGAGAAACAGCGGTACAGCATTTTTGCTGTATTCTGGTTCATTACTGGAGTCTTGTTGTGATGGCCTCTAAAAGGTTTAAACTTGCAATATGCTTGCAACAATATGAGCAAATTAGATCACTGTGCTGCCTTTCATACAAAGCTTATCGATGTATAAGATCAACCTTCTTTTGCGTCTGCCTGTCAGCGCGTTTGCTTCTAAGAGGCACTTTCATTGTATTTGTGGCCTTGAGACAGCTTGACATTATCATGTTTCTGCTGTGCTCGTTGGCAAAAGATGATTCATGAGAGATGAGGGCAGGAGGGCTGATAAAAGTGAATATGTTCTCTATCGGTCCCATGGTGTAATGACTTCGCAATAATCGCTGGATGATGAGGAGCGAGGGCGCTGTGAACAAGTCTGTGTTGATTTGACAGCTGATGGGTGTTAGAGCATCTAAAACTGCTCAGTAACAACCGGGCTGCATGCAGACCAAAATAGCTGACACAGCTGACGGGGAAAAGGATTTTATTTCATTTTTTTCCAGGGGAGAGGACCCAGTGAAGCACGTAAGTTTGCATAGCATGGTATAATAATCTTCACCAGCTCCAAAACCACCCCCAAACCAAAAGCCTATCTGGAACAGCCCCGAGCCGGTCCACTTAATGATTTCCCTGACATTTCTGCCCACAGCATTTATAATGTCACGCACTGCACCCCCTCACAGTTAGGGATTGCTTCTGATGTGGCAATTAGAACGGGAGACATTTTGAAGAGTGGGTGAGCAACCTGCCCAACTATGAGGAATCTGTGACAAAGGGGTTATGGGATGTCAAGTTGAAATTATTATAGCAGGTGGAGGGTAGTCAAAATATTGCCAAAAAATGTGAAGAGCGCAGTGCCGACATAAATTGCCTCCAGCAGCTGTACTTAGCTGCATCAGACAGGTAATCTTATTGTCTGACTGTGGGATGTACAGCGAGGAGGAGAGCAATGTGAGGCTGCAGTGATGTCAATAATCATGTTTCCAAAGACAAAACTCTGCTATTCAGCTGATATTAAGCTTCAATTTCAAAATCTTAACAGAGCTATACAAGAACTGGCCACCTGTCGAATTCATACTCCAAACAGACAGGGGGCAGCATATCACCAGAAAGTGAAGGTGCTAACTGTAGCTGCCGTTAGCTAGGGAATACAGTACCGAGGTGATTTAGAGCGGCTCCGAAACGTAAGGTCAGGCGTCAGTCAGTGCCCACCTCCCGGGGCCTGAGCGGGGGTTACGGCGGGGTCAGGAGCCAAATCCAGCAAGGAAACCACCTCGGTGTTGGACTGAGTGCAGCCATGGGATGGGGATCGTTTTCGAACCTGCTTAACGATCCAAGCCTTTATCGATGCTTTTCTATTAATTTGGTGGACAGACGAGACAACAGTACATTCTTAACGGAACTGATATTGCTTCACTGTGAGTCTGTGACGGTTCGATTTCTGGACAGAATGACATTTCCCTAGCCTTCAAGAAACACTGTTGCTGGGCGTTTATTCAAAAAGGAGAACGCAGGGCCCCTTCAACACAACGTAGAACTATGAGAATAGTAAAATGATATATCAGCAGCAATAGATGTCGTCGATGCTGCAGCCTGTAAGTTAGCTCCATCAAACCTCACTACAGTTTTTGTTTTCATTTGTTATCTTATTTATTTTCCAGCTTTATCGCTGAAACATGTATTACCTATTCATCGGATAGGGAAGCGGGGGTTTGGATGAAAGAGCAGCGGACCTTAAGACAATCCACCCAGCCAGATGACCCGGACCAGACAGCAGGGCGGGGGCTGTGTGGGGAAGAGCAGCAGGAGCCACGTTGGCCCAGCTCGGACTTAAGGTGGCCCCTGGCTAATGTCCCGTCTGGACGAAACGGGACACACCCTTTTTAAACTGAAACATCTCATAGCAGAAGATTAAATACGCAGTGAGTATTTGAATCGCAGCGTGCGAACTGTCATTTCACAATTTTCAGACATGAAATATTTTATCCCTTGTTCATGTCACACATGATTGACAGGAGATTGAAATCTAATTTGACCACTAGATAGGAAAAATAATAAGTAACCCCCGATGACAGACTTTCACCTGAAACCTTCAAACATGGCTATAATTAAGACAAACCCAACTGGACTTTCTGAGCTCAAATATATTTTCTAACGCAGACCTTTATTGGTCCTTTTCCCTCATTTTCTTCTTGTTATTTGCATTTCTTTCAGTTTCACTTAACATTTTCTTTTTGTTTTTTCATGGTTTTATGTTTGGTAACAGCAAAGCACTTTGTAATTGTTGAGTTTTAAGAGTACTAAATAAATAAACTTCATTACACTCAGCTGCCAGTATTTTAGGTGCAACCAGCTAAACTAATGCGATCTAATATAAATCCCGTCTTTCAGTTTTTGTTGTGTGTGAGTGTTTTAGAAAGGCGTTGATGGCGTTTTGGAGGATGTAGTTCCTTGTGCTGCTGAACTGTATCGCGTTATACAGAGAGGTGTTTCTGTTATTTTGCCTAAACTCATTGATCTAAATGGGGTGGACAAAATAATAGGAACACTTGTCCCAAAAAAATTAAAAATAACACACCCTGTTACACATTCAGTGGAAGTTAACCAATCTGACAGAAGCTTCAGTGGCCTGGCTAGAAGCCAGAAAAAAAGAACAGTATTTCCCTCATCGGCGCACTACAGTTCTGGTGTGAAGATTAACCACGGTTTGCACAGTCTGCCACCCACCTGTTTGGACCAGGCCAATAGAGCACCACACACTGCGCACCTGTATTCTGAAACTTTCTGCACTTTAATTAATAGAGGACACCCACAGAAAACACTCCAAAATCGCACGCACACCTTTGATTCATGTTTTGCTGGTCTGGTTCAATTTCATTATACATTCCCTAGCCGGCAGACACGTCTAAATATTACAAAAAATGTCTGTAAGGCAGAGTAAATATTAATGCCTTATTAATTCTTACCATTCACAACAACTTGCATAATGTGTGAAGGCTTTTCGTTTCAGCTGATTATCTCCCTTTACAGTCACCTGAAGGCAGCGGGTTTGTGTTCCGTCTACAGTCTCTGCTTTGAATGGTACACATCCTGTGGTTATAAACACCATCCACTGCCCAACCAGCACCAGGCTGTTGGAAAATAACCACACAAACTTCAGTGCTCTTGTGCACGTCACACTGGCTGGTTATGATTCATTATTCTACACAGTTTATTAAGTGCAAATAAACAGGCGTGCTGGAGACAGTGACATCCTCACGAGTACATATGGGACACACAGTTCTCACAGTTCCATGAAAAATCTGCCTCGCTGAAACCCTTCAGGACTGCTTGTTCTCACAAAATCCAATCTGTATCCTCATCCAACAACACCAGGTTACCGGGGAAACCGCAGCGTAGCGCTTGTGCAAATATTTAAAACCACGGCTCCCTGGTTGGTTAGAACACCAGGGTCATCAAAACCGTACAGCATCATGGCCTTTGCATTACCTCACCATTTACTCCTATCCCATTCGAATACTGATGTGCAACCGCTGCATACACTTCAAACTATGGATGGTAATGATGAATCCTAAAGCAATTAATTGCCCTTACCAATAAGACATCTGTCCCACACATGTAGGTGCTTGCAGTGGCTGACATAAAAGGCTGCCGTTTGCTTCTTTTATCCTTTTACATTGCAAAACTCATGGCAAACGTTCATGAACAAGAAGTTACAACTCACGACGTAGACATACTCTTGCTCTTAAATAAAACCAAAAGATAATATTAGTTGTATAAAGAAAGATAATATGTTATATAAAGCCTGATCCATTTCCAATACTTTATTTAATTGACTGATCAGGGTACGCTAGCTGCCAAAAGAAGCCATTGTACTTGAACACTGTAACCTATTCTTAAAGGGCTACTCTGGCAATTTAGTATTTTACTTCCACAAAGTTGGGAGAATTACAAGAGATAGATTTCAACACGAATGGTCAAACTCAAAGCAACAGAGGCTGAGCCGTCATGTGGCTCATCACAGTGGATCCGACATTTCCCATAATGCAACTCAAATGCATCTTTTGTTGGACCCTCCCAGTCTGGTAATTCCACACATCTTTCAAACTCCATGCCAGCAGTTTGTGACCCAGTGACATTTTGCACGCTATATCAGATCTGCTGTTGGTTGGCGCTGCTCTTAGTTAAAGAAGAGGACAATATGCTTTTCATGGTGCAGATGAAGAGATAGCCTGTCCAAACCTTCCTGCCACAGAAGATCCATACTCCTCTGTTTAGCGGTATTATACAAAACTCAACAGTGGAGGGCCTCACAAAGCTTTGCAGGGGAGGCTCATGACAGACAGAGACACCAAAAGGGGTTACTTTGGGTAGCCTTGCTTGTTTGTCTTTTTGTACTGTATTGAGGGCAATCAGTTTATTAGCGTATAACACAGCTGTCCTTGAAAAATTTGTAAAACTCTAGATTTTTTTTAAAGATTTAAAAAAATATAAGCCACTTTTCAATTACTATTTTACAGTTCTATACTCACAGAATGCGTCTGCGGTAGGGCTGGGTCAGCTCGCCCCTGTCTGTCATGTGACCCTCGCCTTGCAAGTCAGTGGTCCCTGGACACTCTCCCTGTTTTGTTTTGTTTTTAATGAGGAGCTACGCAGCTGTCCCCACACATCTGCATTGCTTTATCAGTTGTAATGTAGGCCTAACGTGCAGCTGTAATGTGTAGGAAAAATACACGTAATATAAAACTACTTAATATCTTTGGACTGCTGGGGCGGCGCTGCTGTGTCTACGGGGGAGGGGACGAGTGGCTCGGGTCCTGCTCGTTGGGCTCCACCTGGAGCTGCTCGGTTGTCCGTCGGGACCCATCACCTTCCCTTATGTTTTACATCCCACACTTTTCATCATGATCATATATTCACTACAATTTTGCCATTGTCATCATAATTGTATGTGCTATGATTTTCTGCTATGAATCTATTTCGTACACACGACATCTATTGCATGTCTGTCCGTCCTGGGAGAGGGATCCCTCCTCTGTTGCTCTTCCTGAGGTTTCAATCTCCCCCCCCCGTTTAAAGGTTCTTTTTTTGGGTGGTTTTTCCTTAGTCGAATCGAGGGTCTAAGAACAGAGGGTGTCGTATGTTGTATGGGGTCTTTCTGCTGTCTGCAAGAGAATTTGTAAACTCCGACCACTATGGGATTAAAGAGTAATAAAATGACCAAATTTAAATTTTTGAATTCAGGGCTAGAATGTACCAAATACACTACACCATGCCTGATGTTAACAGCGTTGGGTCGTGGTGACACATAAAATAGAAACCCAGGTGTTTCTGCTTCATGCCTATAAGTACTTCCTGTGAATTCTCACAATAAAAGAACCATTTCATCCAGAGTAATTTGATTTCTTTTCTGAGTGGTGACTAATTCACTTACATATGGTTCAATCTGATTATACGTTGTGAGTCATGACAGGGAAGGAAGGTGGATGAACAGCAGCACTAAATGTTGTCAAGGGAGAGTGGCTTCTGTCCCAGATGAAGACTGGCCCCTGCACGCACACGCGGTTTCCGTGTGATCAGAGTTAAACAGAGGACCCACGGCCGCCTCAGACACGAAACGGCTGCTCTTTTAGTAACCCTGTGGTCTTGTGCAGGTGTCACACCGTTTACCAGCTGGAGCAACTACAGGGAGAAGCTTCACATTAGCCCTCGCCCCCAGCGCTGTTCTTATAGTATATCAACAGCCAGTCAACCATGGAGCGCTGCAGTCAGCTTCGAAGATGGGACATGCAGAGCTGAAAGCTAGGAGCGCCAAAGCATGAACAAAAATTATAAATTGCATGGCGACGCACACCCTTTTTTATAACCACACTTAGATATACACACACACATCGCCAACAATGACATGTCAAATGAAAAAGCAGCTGTACTGGATGGCGAAGCATGCCGGCGTATGAACATCCTGTCCAGGGCGACTGTGGTGCAGCTGAAGGTGGTCTGATCGACAACAGCAAATGGAGCCACACTTGGCCTGGCTCACTGGATTTCACACATGGATTCAAGTCCAGAAAAGCATGATGAAATGCTTGATTCTCTACTAATTTTACCCGCCGGGCATGCACACACACACGCGCACACACACACACTCACAGAGAAGCCAACAAACAGAACATTATCCTGACCATCTGGGGGTGGGACTGAATTTTACACTAAGGCTCATTTACTCGATCACTGTAGGTCTTGTTGTTCCTCGATATTTTTCGACTTGTATAAAGAATATAAAGGGCCTTTTCACAACTCCAAGTCCGAGCCAAGGTTCACGTTTTTGTTACATTGTATACATTTGAACCAGGTAGCTTTGGTTTCACATTGCCATTATGCAAGCGCACTAAAGAAATATACATGACAAACAACCTTCGCCCTGTCGTCATCACCTCCGTGACCTGCGTCATTGATTGGTTTGCTGACGGGTGTACGTCGGACATCGGCATGTTGTCGGTTCAGTCGGTAGCCTATCGCAGTTTGAATGAGTGGAGAAAAATGAATGAACGGATTCATTTTGTTACCGCTATAATAATGATGAATAATTTGGTCTCCTCCTCTCTCTCCGTGCGCTACCACGGCTCATTTTGTTTTGTCGGGGTTTTTTTTTTTTTTTTTCCTTTTTTCTGTTTTTACGAAGGCCTGCCAGGACTTCCTGTAAACGGTCTGAAAGTCCGAAACCG
>CM022477.1:21333283-21432934 GCA_011952105.1 Coreoperca whiteheadi
AATACTCTAGCTTTGCTCTTTTTGTTTTGTCGGTTTTTTTTTTTTTTTTTTTCCTTTTTCCAGTTCTGACGAAGGCCTGCCAGGACTTCCTGTAAACGGTCTGAAAGTCCGAAACCGTCCAAAAAATTTTTTCAGACTAGAAACGAACTAAAGCATGGTTCAGTTTTATCCGGACACAGGTTCGGCTGTTTCGGTTCTGTGAGCAGGGGGAGGTCAAACTAACTCTAATCACTGTAGGACTTCTTTTTTCCACCTATAGAGTACATTTTGACCTTTACAGAGCAGGCGTGTCACTATTTAAAAAAAATTGTGGCTGATTTGTTATGGTGTTTACGTTTATTTAAGCTACAGTGAGTCCGGCAATGTTTTACCAGTAAGGATGCAACTAACGATTACTGTCCTTTCATTATCGGTTCATCTATTGATTATCCCTTTGATTCATCTTTTCATCTATAAAGCATCTGTAAATAGTGAAAATGCCTGTCACAATTTTCCAGAGCCCGAGGCCACATCTTCAAATTGCTTGTCGTGTCTAACAGTCTAAATAAGATGCAGTCTACAGAAACAAATCCTATGTAAACACAGAAAAGCAGCAAGTCCTCACATTTGAGACGCTAGAACAAGGCAATGTTTGGCATTTTACTTGGTTGTTGACTTCAATCAATCAAAATAGTCGAGGCTAGGGACATTTTCTGTCAATTGCCGAAAAGAGTAATTGACTAATTATTTCAGCTCTAATTAGCATATCAGGAAAACAAGCACTCGAGCTTCTTCTGAAATCTGTTATTTCCATAGAAAACGCGTCAATTTCATTTTTAACTGTAGCGAACCTCTGGCCTTAAGCCTGTCCGTCAACTATGAACATAATTCTTTCATTACATGAACAGTAATTAGGAAGACGAGTTCAAAACTCGGTTATCCCTGGCGTCAGGGTCTTAATGGACAAGATCATTTGGCCATCAGTTAGAGACAGGAAATCTGCAGTGTCACATCACAGCGTTAGCATTGACGGAGCAGCGACAGGTCATCAGGGACAAGATGTGCGGTGCTGGCTTGTCTTCTCTGTCTCTGGTATAGGAGTACATCCTGGATGCAGGAGCTAAACCCTAAATAAGGGGGCCAGGATGGCTACAGTCTAAAAGGCTGACTTGCTGCGTGCCAACGCTCAGGTCAACGCTAATGCCAACTGCAAGGCGGGCCTGCAGGTTCGCTGACTCTCACAGGAAATAAAGCACACCCTCTCACAGTTTACTCAAATATGAACAATCCTCACATGAGCAAATCTCAAAGGTTTAATGTGATGAGTTACGGATATCCAGCAGCCAGCGCCTAGAGGAATTGCTAATGCAAAGCAAAATAAAAGCCTCACATGAAAATCGCATCACTCTACATTTGCGTGAGTTCTGCAGAAAGAAGTAGAGTGAATTATACGCTGTATTATCGTGAGGGTAATGACAACCCTGCTGGAGGAAGAATGAAGCAAGTAATTACATTTGGGCTTACTGAACTACTACCTAGGGCATGAGAGAGCCAGCAGCAGGCCTTGCTGTATCTCTGTCGGAGAGGACAAGGACACGCAACGAGTATCTTCTCATATGTGACTCAAGCACAAGCAGCAAAAAAAAAACAAAAAAAAAACAACGTCCGTAACGTGACACCAGAATCAGCTCCTCGGTGACACATCCCCCACCACTAATCCCATCCATCTTCTTATTAGTCCTCACTCATGCTTCCTCCTGTCACCTATCACCGAGGCACAAGGAATGTTGTTGTAGCCTGAAGACAACAGGCAGCCATATACAGATAAACTGGAAAAAGGGAAGGCGGGAGGGACACAGCTGTGGCTTGCAGCTGTAGCATCAAACTCCAATCAGTGAGGCCTGAGTACTGCGGACAGGTAAATTAAGCACTCAAGAGATTAAACGGCTTGTAGGAATAAAAATGTTGGCAAACAGCCGGCGAACGTGGCAGTACGGGGTGTGTTGGTTTTCTGTGTGTGTGTGTGTGTTCCGGATGATGATTATGCCTTTTGATTAGTCTTAATTATCTCACATTCCCTGTCTCTCCTGTGCGCAGCCAGCTCCAGGCACAGCGAAAGACTCCCGGCGCTAGAAGACTTTCCAAGACCTGACGCCAAAATCTAAAAATAGACATATAGATTGACAGATGGTGGCACGCTTGACAGTGTGAGAGGGCTCGCTCGTAGAGATGAACCTACAGCTCCCCTCGGCTTTATAGTGAGTTTCAGCTCATTGTTTCTCTGTCTGACCGCAACTTCACTGTTTTGGTTCACTCTCAATGCTCTCAGAGGTTTTTTCAGATGCAGCAAAAGTGCTCTAAACACCCACTGTACACTGTTCAGCACCGAGCAGCTGACAGATACGTCCTTCAGGAGTTGGTAGAGACTAAAAAACAGAGCTAAAGGAAGCGCGAATATGACTCCAAATGAATGTGAATGTTGCGCTGTAACTGCTGGAGCAACAGAAAATCTGCTTGGTCTTGCTGCGCAGTGCACTAAAGTAACCTTGCGAAAACACGCCTTTCATTGAAGGCAGGTGCGTAGAATTCTACAGCAGAGCTAGCAGCTACACACAACTGCATGTTTCATGCTTCATCAACATAACAAGTTACATTATTGATATACAAGAATCTATTGTTTGGAATTTGTGAATCAATTTAAAAGTGGCTGAAAGATTTGGTGATTTTCTTCCCTGGCCACTAATATATTTATTAAGACATTCCAAATACTCACAGTCCCAAAGATTTGGGGAGTAAATTACCAGTTTCTCTAGAACACACAAAGCTCCTCCTTCAGTCTTTCTCTTGCTATTTCAATCCTAATCCCCACAATAAGCAGCTCACTTAAAAACATGAAGCATTCATGATGGGATGGAGCTCTAAGGCTGATGGAGAGACGATGAAGGAGTCACATCCAGCAGAGAATGGCCATAAAACAAAGTGGTTCCACCATAAACCACTGACATGACTTAGTCCATACAGAAATGACTGGGATGTCGAGGAGCGACGCAGAATCCTGAGTTATTCTGTAATCATGAGGGATATGAATAATCAAGTTACTCTACATTCCATACAAAAACATAATTTCTCAGTTAGTATGACTGCACTAACGCGCATGTAGAGGAACGGAAACATGAACCTTCGGGACTCTGTACTGTTGAAAAAAAGATCAATTTTCAAAAACCAATACTCATTCAAAATTACATACATCTGAACATAAAGTTGGTGGTGGACAAGCCAAAAGAGGGAGAAAAGAAGAAGCAGTTTGAATCCTGAGCCAAGAAAAACAAAATCATTTGGTTGCTCAGCTGGAGTTTTACACTTGGGCAGACAGCTGTGGCAGTTATAAATATCTGTATCGCGAGCTGGGATCTGTATCCGTGAAGAGAGCTGAACTGCCATCGGCAGGGCTGGGCTTCTAAAAATAGCAGGCAGGCAGCCGACTCTGCCTCTGTCTCCACTGGATTTGATTAGCCCTGAAGAAGCTCTGCCCGCCCCAACAACCCCCCACTCTGCGTGCGTGTGTGTGTGTGTGTGTGTGTGTGGGTGTGGGTGTGGGTGTGTGTGTCACACAGTATGTCTTGCCTGGAGGCCGGTTTGCTTTCTCACTGCACACAACCAGAGACGCATTGTTAAGAAAATGCTTACATCAGCTTTTCGGAATCGTGATCCCGTTTTCCTACTCGACCTCATGTTTAAGGTTAATACCTCGGCATATACAGTATACAGTGACTTATGTTTTACCGGCAATATAAAAACAAATAAAACCTTGTTCAAATCATGACACAGCAACTTTGTGTTGCGTTATTCGACACAAAAGATAACCAAAAAGAATCTAATGTGGCTTGGTCGTTCCCATGTGGCCTTAAACAAAATATTGAAGCAGAGTTCTTCCTAAGAGATTTTCAAAGGGGAACTGCTAAAATAATCATTACGAGAGCTGAAATTAAGCTGGGACCAGCTTGCCATCATGTAATAGGGATCTTAATCATTTATGATTGATTATTTAAAGCTGCACTCACCAATATTTTTATATTAACAATGGATCGAATGGAACAAATTCACAATGTTTTATCTTCAAACTTAGTGTCTCTCACCTATAAACAGGCACGTGTTTGCCAACACGTTCACCATAACGATCTTATAAGGTAAAAATGTGTCATACGCTGTACTTTCAGTTTGTTCCACTGCTCCAAGTGGCCAAAAAAAAAAAACTAATGAATGCAGCTTTGTCGATTTACAGCGGTTTTTGTGCAATTCTGCAACCATAGCGCAGAATCTTCTGGCTTCTTTTCCACAGCTATTCCACAGCAGGGTTCTTTTGGAATTCCCCAAACCAGATAATCACTAGTTGGGTTGTGTGAATTGGTTAAAATCATTATCATGGTATCAACAAGAATAGTTTTCAGTTGTCAATATATACTGCATCATAATATGCCAAGTGTATGTGAAGCTGCAACTAACGATTATTTCATTATCAATTAATAATCGATTCTTAATGTCATAAAAAATTTAAAATGGCCATCAAAGTTTGCCAGGGCCCAAGGGAGACGTCTTCAAATTGCTCAGTCCAAAAATATCCCAAATACAAATATATAAAAACAGATGCAAGCAGAAAATCTTTAGTTTTAAGAAGCTGACCTAATGGAGGATCAACAGATTTTGGATTATCAAAACTGTTGCATATTCACGGTCGTGTTCGATCAATAAACGTATTCATTAACTAAATGTTTCAGCTCTAAATGTATGCCAAATCATTTCAAGCAAATGTAACTATTCCTCTATTTTCCTGGGATCCACTTGAACCAACCGAAAGACCTCTGAACGTTTCTAAAACCCACTGTCAAATATCTGACAAATGACCACCTGGAATGGGACGGTTTAATTTCCTATTTGGCTGGGTTACGAGGTGCACGTCATATAGAAAATTGTGTACTCTAAGACCCCTGATGCTGGCCGGTGGAAGCCCAGTAACAGCCTCCTCTCTCGCTCACACTGTTTGCTCTCCAGCCTCAGGGGAACACATACAGTACATCTACGTTGCAACAGCAATCTCTGTATTGCGAGAACATGGCATTATGAACAGGAGAGCAAAGCTGCACTGGACTTTGCAGCTTCGCAGCATTTGGTGTTTTGAAGATAATCACTGGGCGTGTATGAGGGGCCGGGCTATTTTAGTATCACAGCTCCACTTGAAATGCCCTCGATGACATCTGTGCAGTGAAGATAGGGTCATAGGAAGAGCTAAGTGAATGAGCAGGACTGCACACCGGCCAGCATTACAGCGACTCCTGGATAATCACATGGGGGGATTACTGTATCCCCTTCTTTTCTCTTACTCCAAGCCTGTCACTCAAGTCGCCCCTCACATAAATCCCCAGCAGATGGAGTTGGGGGTCCAAATCCCCATAAAACTCGGCATCTGCTGCTGTTTCAGTCACGTGCACAGATACTCCGAGGTGGATGATCACAGCAGAACTTTGTAGATGTAACTAAAGGCACAGCACACAGCATTTTTTTTTTTTCCTTTAACACACAATCGAACCATAACAGAGCCTGAAGAGGTGATGGGCTCCTGCTGAAGACAGGCAGGTGGAATGAGACATAAAGCTGTGGTGATGGTGTGAGAGGAGTAACTGACAGTGTCAAAGAAACCAAGTTGTGGAAGTGCCCTTACTCTCCTAGGGGATGAGTCATTGAAAATGTGTAAATAATCGGCAAAACCAACACGTCTGAGCAGCCAGGCCTCCTTCACCCGCGGTGGATTCATCCCACCCTGACAGCGTACACATTTTTCAAGGCATTCGTAATTCGGTGGGAGGATTGAAAAACGGGTGCTTAGATTGAGCGATGAAAGGTCAGTGAGATAAACATGTTGACTCCTCCTGTGCTGATTACAGATCAGCCGTGATTGATTGCACTTACTCATTGTCTGCAAGCTCAAGTGTACATGCCAAGCAATGCCAAAAGAGTGCATAGGTACTCGTAGATCGCACATACAAAACATATATAGAAAGGGTATGTAGAAACTCAGCGCTGAGCAATAAAAAAGGCCACATTTGGTTTAGGTGGTCAAAAATGGCGAAATTCAAACTTAATTGGCACATGTAAGATTTAGATATGCAGGGAACCCTGCTTCACTGCCAGCCAGTTTGGCTAGAAGGTTTTCAATTTCCGCTGCATCTGTCCATCCATCCTCCCGGCCAAAACCAGTTATTAGCAGCTAATATAAATTCTCTCTCATTCTATCATGCACACACACTGACAAATCAAGAACCACATGACACTAGAAGTATGCCTATTCAAATAGCGCTCTAATATATGCAGAGACATAGCTCAAAAAGTTGGCAATACGAGGGCTAGAAAAGTTCACAGCGATGTCTTCAAGCAACATATCAGCTCTCCCTGTTACAGACTGAATCAGGAAGATCGGCCTGATGGAAAACTGTTTGAGGATGAAGGCTCCATATTGCGAAAAACCACATTTATTGCCATAAATGTGGGTCGCTGCTGTGTCTACCAACGCAGAAAGAGAAGACAAACAAGTAGCCCCGGGATTCCACCGGGCATGGCTGGGTCGCGTTACGGCTGAGACACGGCCGCCGTAGCTGATTGCGGCCATTCTACACCATGCTTGTGATCCCACCAGACGCGCCGCAGCGTCCCAGAAGCGGCTCTCTATTTTTGGCAGAAGCCGCATCGAGCTGCACAGAGGAGATGAACCAGGCAGGAAGTCAGACACAGAAACGGCGTAGACAATATGGTCAATTTTCAAAATAAAACACCGTGTACAGACTCCCGGGCGTATATCAACAAAATACACAACTAAAACAGACAAAAATAGAAACCATTTAACTATGTAGCCAACTTAACCACGGTAGAAGCACAAAAGTCAAGGAAAAAGGACCAAATCAACAACGTCAGGCAGGCAAACCGCTCAGCTTCTGAAACGCTCCCGGTGCGCTATGAAGCCGCTCGGACAACGGAACAAAACCGGCTCGCAGACGCAACGTTATAGAGCTGTGCCTGGTAGAATCCTGGCGTAAGATAACGCAGATATGTGGAAGAAAGGCAATGCCTAGGCAACGTTCCTGGAAAAACCAAACAAGAACAACGCGAGAACGTCGATAGTGAACGAATCTGTAAAAGAAAAAAAGCAGACTGCGTTCAGTGACCAAATTTTTTACGTCCAATGCCAAAGCTTTAGAATTCTTGCTTTCTACAGTATCTGTGCATGACAACTGGTATGGTTAAGGTAAGGTAAAGGCTGTGAATCATAAAGAGGCGAATATTAATTGCATGCCTGTGACGGGACGCAGATTCTGACTGACAGGTAACTCACTGATTAGACAGCTTTGGTGACGGCCATCCTGCATCATCAGCACTACATGAACCCGCACGAGGAAATGCGATTCTGCTGACGGACAGAAAGTCGTGCGGCACTCAAACACGTCTTATGTGTTTGTTTATCTTCTCTGGTTGTCACCAAGAGCTCAACAAGACATAGCGGAGACTGCACCCTGGACCTTGCATAAATAATGACGAACGGGTAGAAATGGGACAAATAAGATAACATCACAAGATAGTTACTGTATGGCTGCGGTTTTGCTTTTTTTTTTTATTGAGGAACTGCTCAAATACACACAGTAGGACACAATCCCAACACACCTGATGGTTACTGTAATCTCGATAATAAAAGGTCTATTCCATTAAACATCGGCACCAACAATGAAAACCTGTGCAAATAAAGCGCCAAATTAAAGCGGAGATGTTGTCCAAAGAGGTTACCGTATCATTTTATGGCAACGGACCAAAGAGTCTTCCTCATATCAGTTTGGTTTTTTTTTTCCCCCTATAAACAAACAACATCAGACATAGTGTATTGCATCGAACAATGTTGTACCTGGCCACCCGTTGTACGTCAGCATGTGTCAAGTGCTTGCTGGGTGCTGTGGGTTTGAGTCAATTTGCTGAAAACAATACAGCCCATAACAGCAATGAGTCATTCAGCCGGAAACTTACTACATTTACTAGTAACAGTGTGGCCCGATGTAATTCAAACTTGTATTTTCTTGCTTCATTCTTCTTCTTTTTTTTGAAGGTAGGGTTACACACAAATTCTGTTTTATTGTTTGATCTATTTCGGTAACATTTTATTTTGCATATTTTGTTTGCAGCTAAACTTACAGCAAAGGAGTTGTAGAAAAAAACTTTAAAAAAAGAAAGAAAATGAAGCAATCTAGACGATTTCAAACAACTTCCTGTGTAGGCTCCGCGCACTCCTGGAGTACAATATGTATGTGACATAAACAGATTTAACTTTACGTTAGTCATATCTTTGTATGCTAATATCTTGCAGTGGAAAATCTGCGCTCTTGATGTTTGCTCATTCATGCGTATTTGACCCAATCACATGATGCCCATGGTTGACCACTGTATTACTGTGGTTACGTATATAACGTATGTATAACATTGAGCGTCCAGTGCAGCTTTGCTCTCCTGTTCATAATGCCATGATCTTGAAATACAGAGATTGCGTGTAATCCACGTATATGTGGATTGGTAATATGATCTTCTGGAACATGATGTCATTATTTCTTATTTAAATCAAAGGAAAAGAAGAAGAAGAAGAAGAAGAAGAGAAACCGTTGTCACTGACTCAGTCTTGTTTGACCATGAAAAAGAGACATTGTCCTGTATTTTCTCCACCATTAGTCATCATCCTGCCAATCTTTTCTAACGAAAGTAAGAAAAGTTTACTTTGTTTTGCAGCACAGCTGAACATTAGACATCAATGTGGTTCTCTCTCCTGATGATTCACAGAGGAGAGAAAGGGGCTTGTTCTTCTAGTTTTTAGAAAGGTAAGACGATGCAGCCACCACACTTACAGGTGGTGTGGCTTTTGGGCTACAGATGACCTTCAGCAGGTAGACTCGGCCAGCCCGCCAATTTCTACCCCGTGAACATCCACATTTCCTCAACAAAACCAACTCCCCTGCTGATCAGCTCAACCCAGTGCATTCTCATTCTGCCTGTCTCCGTCTTGCCTCTTTTCCTATCCCTGTCACACTTTCCATTCTTCCCCTTTGTACTCTTTGCTGTTTCACACAAAAAACCCTGCCAACAGTTCCCATCTCAGTTCTATACCGGTGTTAGAGCTCGGAGTCCTGATTCAAAGAGCAGTGCATCTGCAGCCAAGGTGAGACACAGGCCAAATAAACTCAGTGTTCTTTCTATAGCCATGTCCCAAAAGCTGTACACACAAAAGCTGTGGTATGGTATGAAGAGCGAGAGAAAGATCCAGAGCGAGTGGGTTAAATAAACCAACCTGACATATTCCTTATCTGCAGAAAGGGGTGAAAATGCATTTTCCCTAAACTATGCTACAAGCCAGGAAACACAAACAAAAGAAAACAACTGCTTGCATCTTGATCCAGGACTGAGCAAAACGATAGGGCTTGTTTGTTGTGCACTTCACACAGATTAATGTTTATTCACCTTGATATGGCTGTACTCTGCCTTGCCGGACTCGCTGCCGACAGGCTTGGTCTCGGACCTCGGTTTGAGGACTTGGCGCAGCGGACTGGAGATTGGCAGGCCTGTCACACTGATCCCATCTGAAACGACACCATGGCATCAAACAGAGTAGAGACAAGGTTATCATTAAACAGCAGCTAGCAGAGCATCAGATTAAACAGTCTCACGTTGGTAGACATCAACAGTCTGTGATGTATTACAGTGTTTTACGGGAGCTATTTTGTGATTAATTGTTTTAATTATTTTTTCAATGTATTCACTTTCCCTCATCCATCTCTTGTTTAGTTAGCCATTTCCTACATTTCCCAGAAGGGCCATGTTCCACACAATAACTTGAAGATCCCCATGAAACAGGCCTGGATCAAAAGGTAGGAATATATGCATATTCATTTAATTTGTCAATGCTTGACCCCCTTGCCTCAAAAAAACAAGCTGTTAGCCTTTCTGGATAACTAGCTTAAAACCTACAGTAGTAACCTAGAGTTACTGTATTTCCATTAGTTTATTATGTTATTATGTGGGGTTACAGCAAGGGCGTAGAATTAGGTAGGAAACATGTCCCTACCGGCCCTAGCTAATATCCAGCGACTACTGAATTGTCCCTAGCGATAATTTTGACCAGACACAACATTTAAATATGCCTGACAGTGGTTTTGTCCACTGCCTTTAGCCACGGGGCCGTTTTTTTTTTAACTGCCAAAACATTTAATATGAATTTGAATTATGAGCTCAAACAACTACCGAATGTTTTGTGGCAAACACAGCTATCCCCGCCCACGCAGAGTCTTCACTGCAGTCTTTGGGACTTTCTCACCAGACTTAGCGACTTCATTTCTAAAAAGCGACTAGTGAGTTATTCAGACCATCGGGGGGAAATGAGAAATGTACACAAATGTATTGAAATGTCATTTATTCCACAGCTCTTCTGGCAACAGCACAGCGTCTGCCCCTCTCCTCTGCACCGTGCGCACCAGTGACCGGATGAAATACGCACAAAAGGCAGCAGTGAGAGCGAGTTACTATGGTTACGGGGACGCTGTGTCTCTCTGTCGCTCTCAGGGAGGTTTACACTCCAGTCAAGCTCGCCAAACTCGTTGGTTATTCCTCATATTATTACATTATTCCACATCCTCTTGTAAAAGTGAAGCATACCTTTTGAAAATCTGAACACAAAACGATGAGTCTGTAACTCCTGTAGAACAATGCTGCTCCTTTATTTCCATGGCTTCTTCACGGATCATTATTTAATGAGGATGCTGACCTTTTTTTCCTGGCACATGCAGCTTGATCCTCAGATTTTGTAATATTATATTGTGTATGTAGCCATCACATGCACATTTAAGACCCTTTCACTGACTTATTGTTTTTAAAACAAGTCAGCCGGTGACGGTTTTCAATCAACGCATGACGTTTCAGCGATAGCTGAAGCTAGCTAGCTGAAGCGGATCAAATCTGCTAGTGACAGTTGTCATACCGGTCGACAAAATCGAAGGCGTCCGGCTAAAAGAAGCCTGCTTTGGTTTACCTCTGTGTGAAATTCCAAGACCCACTGTTTCAAATATTACCGCAATAATTAAAGCTCATTTTGTATGATAAATCTGCCATCATTATCATTGTAAACTGTATATGTGCGGTGCGAGAAAACGGTCAATTGCAAGTTTATTAGACTTCGCCCAAACTAATGCACTCTAGTTCTGCAAACAAATCTTCATAAAAGGTTATTATGTTTGGAGAGGTGTTGATTCACCTTTATAGTCATTTTGGTGGCTGTAGTTTGTGGAGCTGTTGAATTGTACTGCATTATACTCACCCTCACTGACATAAATACACATAGATACAGACAATATATGGCTATGTATGGCAAGGTGCACTTACTTAATCATTAATACAATGTACTAATTATATCACTGTACTTCTATCAATATACTGTGCTCATTTTGTCTTGTTATATTGCAGATATCCTACTTGTTTCCCACTTTTGGTACAGAAATTGCCCTAAACGTTTTCGATATTTTAAAATGACAGAAAATCTGAGATCATAGGGTTCATGGTGCTACTATAAGCATGCAAAGAATAAATGAATGCGTTTATATCTGTGACCTTGAGAGAAGCAGTGTGGACACAGGAGCAGCTGCACTATCAGCAGCTGCGGTAGGCACCACCACAGGGGCTGCTGCTCTCATCCCACTCAGACAATACTCAAAAATGACGCCCAGAGCCCACGCTCTGACGTCAAAGGAATCATATCGCTCTCTGACGTCAGTGGAATGCCGAGCCCTGCAATTTCCCCAAAGAGAGGGGAAATTACTGGCATTTGCAGCAGCTCAGGCTATTGGGTTCCCGATAGACAGACAAATTCACATATTCGCAGACTTTCAAACTATAATAACTGCATGCAAGATTGGTCAAACAGAACCAGTTGGAAGAGTATTTCTGTTAAAAATAAAAAGTCAGAGCAATAGACTGGTGTGTATGGAATGAATATGTTGTTGTGCTGATTGAATTAATGCCGGGAAAATGTGGATTATGCTAAACCATGACAGAGGACGTTTGAGTGTGTATAGAAGGCAAACCACAGGAACAGAAAATGAATGCGGCAAACTGGAGTCGATCAGAAAACAGGGAGACTTCATAGTAAAATAATTAATCATAAAACAGGGGAAATTCGAAATAAAGGTGTGTCTCCAATAATCGGCAAACTAAAGAAAACCGCAGGCTCTCCTCATTCCCTTATTTTAAATCTCTCTCTTTAGGGTGCTACAGAGCACCATCTCTTTCTTGTTATTGCCTCATTCGCTATATCCTGCTGTTAAACAGATGAGATATGCATCTGGACGTAGACGCAGAGTGGCAAGAAAGGAAAGAACCAAAATTACAGATAACGCTTGTAGACTTTATGAACTGCAGCCTTCATTATTGCACGAGCTCTGTTTCAAGAGGTACACATGACTCGTTGTGTCCTGTGGCACGGAGACTGTGTGAGTAATGGGCGGCGTGATTGACGATGGCACTGCTCACAATCATCCCCCTCCTTCCAATCAGCATCGGTCTTTTTCTCCGTCTAACGGCCTCGGGGAGAATCGGGTGAACTCAGCATTTCTCTCACGGGCCACCTCGCTGCCTGAGTTTAGGTAGAACAGCAAAGATTGGGAGTGTCACTTCTGGAATAATTGTAACATTATTACCACAGATCTGAAGGCGAGGAGATACTGTGGATCTCTGCAGTGTCAACTCGGCCCACATTTACAACCCCTTTTTCCTGGAAGATAGATAGATCTAATAAATATGGAAAATATGACTTGTTGCAGCGTAAACATTAAAACCTCAATATCCTGTTCAAGGGAGAGAATCATGAGAATGGAAAAAACTAAATCAAACACTAAACACTGCTTGACCTGAGGCTCATTTAACATGTGCATTTAGGGGCATACTGGAGGGAGGGAGGAAGGACTAAGTATACAGGGCCATCATGTGAGAAGGGCCCACAAAGATACTAGAATGAATAGCTGTGGAGGGGCCCATACAGTACATACGTATGTACAGAATTGTGCACTGTGTACAATATCACCTGAAGATGGAAAATCCAATAAACTGTGAGTATGCTGTAGTTTTGTGTTATTTCTGGACAACAAATACACCATTAATTCCATTCAAACCATGAGAACAACAACAAAAAAAGAAGCAAACTTACAGGGCCTCATTCAAAACCACACTGTTCTTCTTAGCTGACAAGTGAAACTGTTACAACATCATTACGCTTCTATCAGTCTTACAGAGCGAGGGAGAGGCATGGGGCTACATGATGAGCAGAAAGCGGTTAGGTAATGTACAAAGATCTGAACAAATGATTGCCGTCATTACAGAACGCCGTTCTAGTCTGGACGCTCCATTAAAGCCAGAAGGAAATCATCTATAAACAACTGCTTTGTTGTAACAGCAGTAACAAATGTCTGGCATGCAGAGATTCACATGGCGTTTAACTTGAGTCAACTATAGAACAGCTTCTCAGTTTCTTCTACAGGCTTTTTCATTATACAGCTACCAATGTATTGTATCGTAAAAAAAAATAAAATAAAAAATGTCTTGTGTCGTTTAAATAACCCACAGGCCTCAGCACTTCCACACATTGTCAGAAACCAAAATCCCTCGTGATAAGGAGTCACCATTGTTCTTTTTGTGGACTGTCCTGCGGAGAGCTCGCCTGTCAAACACTGTGGTCTTTTTCCTTTGATTTTACGTTAATTAGGTTTACTTAGGCTTCTCTAGGTTGAAGTCTTATCTTTGTCTGTTTAGCAGATGGTGGCCATGGTGGCTATGACTGCTCATGATAGCTGCTCAGCTCTCCTTCTATTAATTTCCAACCAAACAGCGCCACCTCCTTTGTTACTAAAGCGGGGTATAATTTTAAATGACTATTTCTCATGTTGATTACAAAATATACATACACAATACATTTCATGATACCTGATTTGGGAAAATACAAACATGAAGAGATACACAGCTAAAATCCAGATGTGATTTAGTTCACTTTTGTTAACACTTTGCCACATATATGCATCTCTGTTAACTACTGTACATGCAAGTCAGGATCAGTCCCTCTCCAGGCCAGAGGGTGCTGGTAATGCACCTGGAGCTGTTTGGTAACTGCATAAAACCCCAGAAGAAGAATAACTTGTGCATTGAAGTAGTTCAGCTACACCAACAACAACGAGATACAGCCAACAACCATCCTCTCGTTCAAGCCACTCCCTTACCCACAGTGATCATTCAGTGGTTGAACTGATCAGGGATCAGATAAATGCTACAACCGCTCTGTGTGCCTTATGAATGAGCACTTAGGTTGATATTGCTGGAGCCGCTTTTTCCTGTCACTCTATGAGATAGTGAGAACAACGGCATATCTCGATGTAATTTCAGCTGCCATTGTCACAGCATCATTAGCTATTTCCACAGATTGCTTACTGACATAGTTATACTCGGGAGGAGTAAGGGTGGGGTTATGCTAAGAAAGAAGTGGTTCGTACGATGTGTTGTCCAACCACGGAAATCGAAAGCACGTATAGTTGTTTCGAACGGCCACACTCAAAGGCAGAGAGAAAAGCCGGCCGCCATAGAGAGGGGGGAGGTGTGAAATAAATATGGGTACAGTATATCCGCGCACATTTTCAGGAAGTCTCTCGTGGAAGTGTACCATACTGTTGCACTCAGTTGTCCAGATAAAAAGTGACAAGAATAGTTGAGTAATGAATGAAAAAACAAAAAAAGAGTTCTTGAGAAAGAAGTTCAAACCTTAGGCCCTTCGTCACCTCTGCACAGCTTGTTAACTACAGAGTGAAGTGAGTGTGGATGTTGGACTGTCAGCTTTCAGAAAGTTACAGAAATTGTTTACAATGGCCTTTAAGCTTAAGCCGCGTTCATGTCATGTGGGATTGATGGTAGAGCTAGGACAGATTCCCACATTAACGATTTGCAAACGTTCCAAGTCGGGTACATAGGACCTTTCAGAAAGTTTCCCTGAGTTTATTCTGAGTTTCCCCAGTCCTAATTCGTACTTGAAAGTTGTCCACCTTCCAAGGTGGTTTAAGACATCAGATTTCAATCAGTATCGAATGCTTCTTGGATTTTAAACTTAGCTTTTTTGAAATCCAATTGCTATCCAGTCCGCCCAACACGCATGAGCGGACTGAGTACAAATGGGGTCTTTGATTTAAATCAAGACGTTTCTGATCAAACAAATTGGTAAACAAGATTACAAATTTGACCAGACAATAAATGCCAGCTTTCAATACTTCACTGTTTTTAACACTTAGTACTAGGGACTAATTTGGTCGATACCAACAGAGTTCTATGGTTCGATACCCAGCCGTCTTAGCTATAAGGATTTTTCCTTCAAGAAAATTACTACCAGACTCCAGATATTTAGAACAGCAAATATAAAACCTTTCATAAAGTGGTTATAGGTTGAATTATAGCTGTGTGGTATCACTTGACAGCAGAGAGAAGTAAAACAGAACTCTAACATGAACACGTCACAGGTTATTACTTTAAAATGTGTTCTTGGGGGCTGCTGGCATAAGCTGAAAGTTAAGTAATTTCAAACTGACTACATAAGTAGGACAGCAGTGTGTTCTCTCGCTGATGTCGACTGAGGACAAACAATGAGAAAACACTGAGACAGCCCCTCCCTGTCCCTTACTAATTTCAACAGAGCTTCTGAATCCTTTTTCCTCTCCGGTGTTCGTCGGTATAATGTGTTTTTGGTGTCTTCTTACTTGGTTGTTGATTCAGGCATTTACTGTGGTCCAGTCTTCAAAGGCAACCACATTAATGTAAGCAGTAGCACTGTTATTAGGTACAACACTTTAACACGATAAAGCTTGCTGTTAGTCAAGGCCCATTAGTCCTGAGTAATGACATCACTCCCATCTGATCCTGAGTTACGGTGCCGTGGTCTCGAGCCGAACTCAAAGTGAGGGATAAACTCGTCTGAGGATAAATCAATGTGGCTCGACCGGTTTTGAGTGTTTCCTCTGCACTGTTTTATGTGGCCTTGTCTGATTCGCCCCTTCTGCCTCAGCTGAAGCACGAAGGACATCAAGTGCAGCACTGCCAGGCAACATCACAGTTAAGGCTGATGGATGGACTCTCTCCACAACATGCATGTAAATACAGGCTGATCCGTATAAACAGCACATAATTAGTTGAAAATTGGTCTGATCGCTCAACATTCTGATAGTTGTTGATCAGGTACAAACTAATTCCCACCTTCAGTGCGGCATGAGAGACAGAAAAAGCTAACCCGTGGTCATACGAGGGCTGCTAGACATCTGAGCTTACAGGTACATTTAATATAGAGTGCTGATGTTAACACAATGTACCACCAGGGTACACATCAGAGAGACTCCGACACACACGACCCGGGCAGTGAGCTATCATCTATCCTCAAGCTGCGGAGCTGGGAAAAGAGACGGTGTGAAAGGGAAACCGAGAGACAGAAAAACAGTGCGTATGTACTGTAGATCCTTTCACTTGGGGCAGAGCGGAGAAATTCATTCATATGCATTCCCAATCATTTTCAGGCTTTCCATGTTGGCTTGGGAGCAGCTGATGTTATGTTATTACAGCTTTTGTAATACTAAGACTATTTTCATTCAGTAGTGACCTATCAGGTGTTTCCAAGGACAATGAATATTTATCATTTATATAACAGATTTCAATTCAATAGGTCAGAAACAATGGGCCAGAATCATAAAGGTTCATTTTCAAAATTCAATCTCTTGTTAAAATTTCATTTGTTGCTATAATTGCTGTAAACAAAGGAGGTGGCAGCGACAGGTGGGTCCCTTGACATCACTATTTAGTGCAGTTGTCATGTCTAGCTTATTTCAGCTCATCTTAGCAAAAAGACTGGAAGTAGAGGAAACAGCTAGCCTTCATCTGTCCAAAGTTTCAAAAATCTGCCAACACCTACATTTAAAAAAAAAAAAAATGTTTCTATCTAACACGTTAGATCGTGTTTGTTAAGTGACACTTACGATTAGTAGTTTTACAGGGAACTGCGCCAAGATAATCCCCTGCTGGCTCTAGCTTCATATTTAGCATACAGACACGAACTAACTTTCAGCAAGAAAGCAAATAAGCGAATTTCCCAAAATGTTAAACCTCTCCTTTAAGGACATACTGTACTTTTCATAATTCCTGCCTGTCCAAAAAGCCTGTTGACATTTGTCCACTTCCCTGACAACTCTTGTTGCAAAGTTGGTATTTTTGACCTTTAACACACCTTCCACTGTTAGCATTTGTCAAAAATAAATGTTTTATTGATGTTTCTGCTGGACGAGCAGCGCTCTCTTCTCGTTGTGCGCTCTGAGCAGCTGTGGCTCAGGAGGTTGAGCGACTCGTCCACTAACCGCAGGGTTGGTGGCTCCTCCTGTGCATGAGTCAACGTGACCTTGAGCAAGACACCAAACCCAAAAAATGGCTCCCGACGGTCAGGACCAAGCGCATTGCACCCTTGCAGCGTAGCTCGGTGCCACTGGTACGTGAGTGTTTGAGTGAAAGGCTGAACGAGAGGCGGTGGGGAAGGTGGGGACACATTAAATGAATTCATTAATTCACTAAGACGACTGCCTATTGTGTGTGATGATTTCAACTCTCCTGCTGAAAGTTATGCATATGTTGGATGCAGAAATGAGTGTTAACGTGCCGCTGTACATGGAGCACTTTTTGCGACTTGGATTCTGGCTGCCTTATTTGAGATTCAGCAGTAATAGGATACAGGTCTCAAGGTCTCTACACCTCCATTTCTCTTCTAGCTTCTGGCTTCCTCACTTCAGCTGTCGGATTTCTTGTCTTGTAATTCTTATTCCTGTTTTTTTTTTTTCTTTTTTAAGTTGTCTGACCTTCTCCCCTACCTCGAAGCTCATTCATTGTGTTCCATCTCCAGTCGCTGGTAGTTCATGCTTAGCCTCCTTTCTATCCTGTCTCGCTCCCGACCTCCCTACCTCCTTCTTCAGGCTGTTGAACCTCTTCACCACAGATTCTATATTAATGAGCGTTCAATATAGACGTGCTCCTGCACCACAGAGACTTTGTGTTTTTGTGCGTCTATGCGTGTGGATTCAGATGACTGAGAAAGCAAATACATACGACGCTGCATGTTTATCTCAGCCCCAGTGCCACTCTCCTTATGAGGTCATTTAGGCGATACTGTTTCAATGTTTTAATTAGCTGAGCAATAATTGGGGCCCTGAATTAAGGAGATAAGACATGGTTCTGTCTAAACAGCAGCTCTGAATTCAGTTATTATGGTGACATGATGGGATGCAGTTTTTGCTAAACACATTTGATGCCATCTACCACTGAAATCACTTTAATAATGTTGCGTTAATATACTGATGAACGTATTTGCAAGAAGCCAGTTTTGCTTTGTTTTCAGTCTGTGCTCATGTGTGCTGGAAGATAACCAATTCTTTGTTAAATAAACTGTGAAATCTTGATTATTTTGGGCACAACTGATGCTTTCAACAACTGTTCAATTGTATGCTTAGTTTTGCAGATATTTGGTCGTAAGTACAGAACAAATTTTGACCTGATGATGGAGCTGGATAAAAAGCCAGGGCATCACCAGAGTGATTACAATTCATCCTGAGGGGGACATGTCTGCCTGTACCAAAATAAATGGCAAATAGTCATCAAAACATTTCCTTCTGAACCACCTATGTCCACCTGCTGGTGGCGCTAGAAGACCAACCAAGTACGATTATGGAAAGAAGCTATAGATGACGAAATATCTCGCGAAGATTGGAACGAGGCATGTGACAAGGCTCAGATGCAGACAGTCAACAGTAGCTTGAAACTCATACAGTTCAAACCCTAACCCTGTAAATGGGAATGTGTCAAAGAAACTGCCACTGGATTCTAAGCGGTTTATCCTGGGTATATATCCCATCAGCCCCCCCTTACGGAGCAAAGAGGTCCGTTTCATAGATATGTGTATTTTACAAGCTAAACGTGTAATTGCTCTTAATTGGAAAAATATCAATGAGCCAAGAATTGGAATGTGGATTAAAGAAACGTCATCAAATATGTCATAAGAAAAAATAACATACATTGTCAAAAAGAAAATGTATGGAGACCTTTTACTAACTTCTTAAGGCACAATGTTAATGTTGGTAACCTGTTTTGAGGGAGTAGGGTAGCATCATGACCTTCTGCATTGAAGTATGTCTAAAAGCAACCCCCGGGTTTTTTTCCTTTCTGTCTGGGGATGGGGTGATGGGAGGGACAAAAGGGAGAAAATGTTTGCTGTGTTTTATGTGATTGTTATTCATTGTGTAATCTGATGAATATGCAAACTGAACATTTAATAAATATATGGTAAAAAAAAAAAAAAAAAAGAAGACCAACCAAGTAACATTGCCATCCCTAGAGCTACACCGCAGCTAAAAATATGTTAAACCCTTAAAGTTTTCACAGTTGTGTTGTACCTTGGACCATTTTTATATTTAATAAGCTCTTGCATTACGCAGCAGGTTTACACTTCCAAAGGCCAGTCTGTGTCCACTCACCATCATTGAGGTCCTGCAGCAGGTTCTCCTGACCAGAGAAGTCCAGCTTCACTTTGATGCTGACAGTCAGTGTCACGGTCTGGCCCGGCTTTAAAGGCAGGTGAGTCAAAGCCTCCTCTAGCTCCCAGCTCAGAAACTCCCCAAACACTTTCTCTGCGCACACAAAAGGGCGAGAAGGGCAAATTCAATACAAACAAAATGATTGAGAAAATAAATAATAAGGCTTTTCTGAGCGTGATGATACCTGCTGGGATAACTGATGGCCAGAAAAGATGGGAAGACTTGCCAAGTTTGGGTTAACACATTTGGATGAAAATATTTTTGGAGAAGGAAAACAAAAGGACTGTTTTCGATGCAGAAAAATTCACTTGCACATCACTAAGGAAACAAGTGCTACTATGATGTTTCTTTTGCAATAAGCTTTCCAGAGCAACAAAGCTGCTGATTGGCCTCATACCTACAAGCCCTTTGGCTGCTCGTCACTAGACCCGACTCCCTAATTTATGCCTCCAACCCCTTCTACCTGAGACGAAATGACTCAGCTGCATCCACTTCACCCAGGAGCATCAAATGGATGATACATCACCTGAATAAAGCATGTGTTCCGTCTATGCAGGTGAGCCATTCCTGCTCTTAGGGATTGCAGGAACAGCAAGCAGGCTGATTTTAACAGAGGCGCAGCAGAAGGGGAGATGCAAGCTCACTGTAAGAACAACAGTTTACACGTCCCTGCTTGATTCATAACCAAAGCCTTTAAAATCCTCAGAGGATGTGAATGCAGGCAGCACTGAATAAAGATTTTGTGAATAACGCTCCAGTTTAAATATTCATAAACTCAGAGCTCCTTGCAGTGAATTAAAAGAGAGAGAAAAAGAGAAGGGGAGCAGAGAGTGAGGCAATGGGGAAATGAGTCAAAAGAAATGGGATTGGGAAGAAAAAACAAGTCATTCACTTAAATATGCAACGCCAGGCCTTGTAATTCAACAGGTAGACAGCCAGGACTGTGGATGACATTATCATCATCACACTACTAAACTGTGAGTCACAAGAAATGGCAGCACAATGACTGTCGAGATATCTTCCATGCCTTATTTAAAGTATTAACCAGAGACATTCCTAATCTTGAAAATACAATGTGCAGATCACATCAACGCTAGCAGAGCAGATATGAAACCAACTCTATTTCAAACACCGTTCGGCACACTCAGGCTAGGTTTTCAGAATTTCATTCTCTCTGGCTGTGACTCCCCTGCTTTTCTTTCTTCCTCAATAATCCACCTGTTAGAAAGTGTAGGGACATTGCAGTAGAGCTGCAAGGTACATATAACAGGCACCGGTCAGGACAACATCAGGACTAACCTGCGTAACTGCATGAGGTATTGTGTAACTGAGGTATTGTGTAACTGTTACTCTACAAATAAATTCTCATTAAAAATTTAGGAGCCACCGAACATCCAATTTCTCATCAAGTCAAAAAGTAATTAGGGAACAAAGGGCTCGGGGTGTATCCAATTGAAGCAATCAATACAGTGTCAACAGCAGGCACAGATTAAAGGTAGACCGAACACCAAAGAGAAACATCTGGCCTCTACACGGTCAAATCCTCAGGTGCACAATTAATGTTCACAAAAACAATTCAAAGCAGGCCATGGGAAATAATTAAACCACAATCATATTTACTTAAGTGTTAATCGCCAAGAATTAGCAAGATATATGCCAAAACCCTATGACGGATACATTTTTTCACAGCAAAAGCCAAAGACTGTATTAGTTGCACTCACTGGACCACGATCCGATCAGCGCGCTCCCAGAAGTTGTTTGCGGTCACGTGATTTCGATGTGGAGGCAGGAAGTGAAAGGCAGAATGGACGGGATGGAGGGAAGCCCGGACTGCGCTCGTTATTGTTTTGTCATTGTGTCGTCCCGGTCAACATCCGGAATCGCCCAATTAATTCTTAAAGTGTGGCTAAACACCTATTTTGTGGTCACAATGACATTTGACCTTTAATAATAGTAATAGTAATAAACTCCATAATAGCCTTTTTTCTATTTCCAGCCAGCCAGAACAGAATAGAAATCCTAGCATGTTCTAGTGATTACCGGGGGTTAGTCTCCATCAAGTTGAATTTGGTTTGAAGTTATTTTATTTTCCATCGCTGGTGGTAGGATTTGCCTTTCCCTCGCAAAATTAGAATCTGAATAGAAATGTGTAGTAGTATTAAAAGAGTACTCCACTGATTTAGCATTGCACTCCTTTAACATTGCCAAAAAAACGGGATCGAGATCGAAGCAGCAGGACCAGAGACATCATCTTTTCTATTTCACGCATTCTTCTTTGTTGTCAAAACCTGAAGCCTTCATTACCCACAAGGCAACCTGGCAGCCTGTAGTGAGGCCAGAGATTTGGGTGTGTTATGCTAGTAGCGGCTAATGTAGCCTCGAGCCTCTAGCCTGCAGCAGAGATGAGGAGCGAGGGGTCAACAGGGGTCTGGTAAGCTCACTTCTTTCTAAGGCCACGCCATCAGATTGTTTTCATTTTCAAACTTGTAGTCAACTTTCCCATTTAAGGAGATGATGCATTCATGCCGCCCAATAACATACTGAATGTCATGAAAGAGGTTGATAATCTCGTGAGACTTGCAAAGAGTGTGTGCTGCTCTCCATATGCACATGACAGCAACACACCAGAAGGAAGCACTAGCACTAGCAAACGACTGGAATGTGAACTGATGTCAAAGCTTAACTCAAGTCCGCGGTATTTACGCTTTTCGCTTTGCTTGTTACTTATGAAAATGATAGCCATATAGGGAGGAAAGTGAGGAGAGGTTTCTGGCGCAAAAAGACAAATGCCATGTTCCAATGCCGCTACGGGACCATAAATAACCAGCCATCACATGGAAATTGATGTAGTCAAATGAGAAAGGAGGACTGCACTGGCAGCTGACAGCCAGCCCTGCTCATTGTAACAAAAAAATAAATAAAGCAATATTAATCCCCTCTTTTTCTTTTTTATGTGCTGCACAGAGGAAAGTGGTTTGTCCTTATGAGACATTTGATATGAATGCACATAAGAGTTTTAGAGAACAATTGAGCTGAGTCGATGTTAATATCCACAGAAGAGTAAAGAGGTAGCAGTGATGCACAAAAGGTCCGATGTCGGCTTATTCAGAGACAACTCAGTTTATGGTTACTCTTATTTAAATACAAAAGATTATAGTATTAATGGTTTGTTTTTGTTATCTATAATGCTTTTATGAATAAATATATATTTTTGAGAAACTGAGCTCCTATCTCATATGTCAAGATGGCTGTGGCTCTGCTGTGGCAGAAAGAGTAATGTTTTGTTTGTTTTGCCACAGATGTCCTCCTATTGTGACTCTTCATGTTTTATTCATTCAGAAAAATGCAGAAGGCTTCAGAGAGGCCCTCTCAACTGTGGCCTAAAGCCACTACCAGGTTATAACTAAGGGGGCAGGCAAGGTAAGAATTGGTATAAAAATAACCCACAAGCGGATATGATGACCGGGGATGGCAAAGTCCTGTCACCATGGTGCCTCGGTGCGACACCAAAGCCTCCATCACTACTTCATCAATGATCCCGTGCTTGGTGATCAGACATGCAGACAAAGCATAGCATAATATCAACTTACATACCGTACATGGGCCTGAGGTACCCATAGTATGAATTGTCGTGTGGAAACAATTGCTAGGATGAAAAAACATTCATAATGTACAATGGTTGGAAGAGAATTCATCTGAAAAAGGCTAAGAGTCTAAAGCCATGCTAGCAGCTCTGTGATGCTGGAATGATTGGAAATAATCTTACTATATTTTTTGACTTGAAGTAATTCTATTGATGAGAATATACTGTAGGCATTAACTGTTGGTAGTATGATGTCACGCAGTCACCTGGAATCCTGCATCTTGCTATCTTCACGTCAAAGACCACAATGGAAGTAAGTCTGGGACTTTGTTGCGTCATCCTTGATATTTTAGCTGTGTGTGGTTTGATTTCCTACCATCCATCCATCCATCCAGCCATCTTCCTCCGCTTATCCGGGGCCGGGTCGCGGGGGCAGCAGTCTGAGCAGAGACGCCCAGACTTTCAATTTAACTAAGCTAAAAATACTTCAGACCAGGCATACACGTGCTTTACTAGAGCGATTTGAGGGTGATAAGGTGGAGATGGAAAAATAAGATGAGATAAAGAATCTAATACTAAATTATTGTTTGTTTAGGTTGTAAGCAAGTTTCATTGATTGCGATGTTTCTTTACAGTATACACAGCAATCTGTAAAATGGCCATCAAATCAATTCCTCTGGTGCGGTCAATTTTATTTTTATTTAAACTGGAGGAAACATTTTATTTGCCGGTGTTTATAACCTTTCGGATTTATTGTATCAATTGTGAAGCACTTTGTAAAGCCTGTTTTGATATGAGCGCTATAAATCATTTAGGCATTGTTGTAGGATTTGAAAGAAATTGGGGAAATTGAGGTACTTCTTTGCCATTCTTTTCGCTGACAGGTGTAGAGCAGGCACAAGTATTTTTATGCAAACTGGTGATGAAGGGCACGTCTATGTCTATTTATGGCTTTATGTGGGAGTGTGCACCCAGTTTCGCAATGATTGAGATTTATACAATAGAACCATGAGTGGGCACGGCTTTATTAAAGCTTTTACAAAGAATGAGTATGAGTATGCATCTGGCCCACAGCTCTCCAGTGATTAAAGTGTTAAGGCTGCAGTGGAACTCTTGAAAACTCTTAATTTCTCAAGAATGCCATGCAACTAAAAGTAAAAAGGATAGTTAACTCAGTTCTAGCTGCCCACATTCAGAGAGCTGTATCCATTTAGAAACCGTCTTTAAAGAATACCTTTTTAAGAAGATGATTCCTCATCATTAACGGAATGAGATGGTAAAACACCAGATTTGATTAAGATTTGATTGACCAGATTGCGAATACATTTTCATTAAAATGTGGTAATTTCCTCAAGGACTGGGCTTATTTAAGTTATGGCAACAAAAAATGTGAAGTTACTTAGAGAAAAGAACTGGATGATCAATTGCACTGCAATAAAATTAGCAGGTTGGGTTCTATCATGCAGTCCACCAGGCTGGGAGCTGTGGCTGGACTGTCACTTACTGACACATTTACAAAAGACTCCATCAAGGAACAGGGGGACACTTAAAGACCTTGTTATTCAATAAGATGAAAACTTGGAACACAGCAACCTTTCTTACTGCCTAACAGAGACAAGAAACACAGAAGCTGCAGTATGGCTGCAGGGCAGAGACGTACAGTCCAAGATGTGCTAATGTTCAGCCTCTAGAACAAAGTGGGAACAATACCCTGAAAATATGGGTCATTTTAAGTATGTACAGCAATATATTGTTTTTAGCAGTAACAAAGTAATATAAACACGTTACTAATAGGATTTCGGTACTATTATTACATTTACTATGTCAAGTGAGAAGTCATCCACAGTGCGCCACTAGAAAAAATAAAAAATCCTGTTGCCGAAATCCGATGGCTGAGATGGGTACAGCGTCAGACTCGAAATGGGTATACTCCCATTACGTTCAGTGTATCACAGAAAAGGAAAAGAACATAATAATCAAGTGCAATCTATGTCTAGGGACGCTGCAGAACTCTCTACAGCGAGAAATAGCACAAGTAACCTGAACCTTTATCAGCCTTTGATCCTTTGTCTGCCTGCCCATCCCTGTGTCCAAGGCTATTTGTGTATTTAGAACGGTCTAGGATTTTTAATTATTCTATATCATCACACTATTGTTAATATAAGTACGATTTTAATACAAAGTGGAAACCACTGCATGTGAATGCATGAATGGGCCCTATCTGCGCTCCAGAGGAGAGCCTTCATTAGGTTATACAATATCGCCCACCACTGGATTTGTGATGAAGGCAATAAACATGAGCTTCTGTCCTTTGATTACCTGCTGACACAACATTGCCATATAATGGGACTTACTTCTGCAGTTATTTTGGTGAAAGTAACAAAACAGTTGTGCAATCGGTAACCGATTACTCTACACAGGCCATGATATTGTGAAGTAACTAGTAATATATAACATTTTGAAAGTAACTTTCCCAACACTGGTTATCTTCTGGCAGCATAAAACAGAAACCACTCCGCTATATACACTGCTTCTATGCTGACTACAATGTTAAAAAAAAAATAAAAAACTCTTTCTAAACATGAAAAAGTCTAAACAGAAAAGCTCTGTCTCCCACCTGACTTCTAAAACAAGACTAGATAAAAATGGCTCTGACAGAGAGACTTGACGCACTAAGATGACAATTGCATAAATGCTTAAATACAACTTCAGAGATGGAACAATGGGAACCCTTGCAAGATAACAAGAGATTTTACTTCTCCCCTAGCTCATCCCAAATGCACAATCTTTCCAAACAAACCCACCCTCAACCGCTGTTGTCTTGCCCTTGAGGTGTTCTCTTCACCAGCCTTTATATGGTCTGGGTGAATACTCAAATCTGATTGGCTGCAGGTTGTCCATTAAATCCTGACAATGGCCACCTACGTAGTAGCTCAAGTGAAACCGTGTGCTCACCATTCTAAAAATCGGATTTACGATACTGAGTGTTGTCCTTGAGTGCTTCGTCCTCTGAGCACCACAGGATGGTGACTGTAACACACAAGCTGCAAGAAGTACACTGCCCCTCTGAACCTACTGATACTTTTTATCACATAAGCAGTCGTCTCACATTCCGTTCGCTAAGTAACTCGCGACTTGTGGCTGCGGGCCGACAGTACACAATACTTATTCGTGAAAATCTTGAAATTGATTGGGGGACAATGACATACTGTCAAATTATATTAACTGTTTGTCCACTGTAGTCGATGTTGTTGACTTTGAATCTTGCTAGCATTATGCTAGCTTTCTGGCTCAAAGCTGAGCCGAAGGGTTCTATATTCTTGTCTATATGACAAGAAATATCTCCCCTTTGGCAAATTGTATCTAAGGTGTGTCCTATTTACTGGAGTAGTGAACAAACTTTCCATTGCATAAGAACCTTATGAGATGGTATGGGTGGGATTGTTCCAGGCATTAGGCAAACCCTCAGGCATTACGTGGGAAACGGAGTTATGGCTTATGAAAAACTTTTGGTATTAATTGTAAAATGCATAAATAAATTAATGGTCTTATTTTTGTTTCTTTGGCAAGTGACCATGGTATAAGCAAGATAATGCCCGATGAGGTGTCCATTTTTAGGAATTAATGGATGACGGAGTTGCCTCCACGGAGTGCATTAAGAAAGGGACAATGCCCAACGAGGTATCCATTATCAGAATCCATGTGTCAGACAGTTCTGGACTATAGCAGGAAAACTAAAGTGAGTTGTTGTTCAAAGCCTGTGGCTCCTGTGTTGTGTAGCAGGTGCTGTCTGGCTCACTGCGACCGTCTGCCTATGATAGAACACTGATGTTACTGTGGCTGTACGGAAACAAGCTATCCAACTATGTAGACAGAGAACTAACGGTATTCTGACGGATTAATGCCAAACTAAGGGGAGCCATCACGAAACCATAAAATATTAAATATTCTGTCCATTTTCCCCTTAGGTTTCTGATTTTTTTCCCCCCAAAGGAGAAAACAGAACATCTGATTTACAGAGCAGATGTGTATGCTGAAGCAGACAAAAATCATGCAATTTAATCTCATGTGGACTTTAAATTGTCCTAAATCACTAAAAGTCGTGTAGAACCTCACAAAACCGGCATTATTAAAATAATGAATGAAAATGGCTCCTCACAACCTTAGACCAGCAGACAGAAAGTGTCCGTCAGAGAGATCTAAAATTTGATCAAAACTGATAAAATAAATTAAGCCATGTGGGTTATTTTTATACCAATTCTTACCTTACTCAGCTACTGCAGCCTTAAATATGCAACTTATACCCTGAGAACTAGAAAAGCCATAAGAAAGAGAAAGACATTTTCTAAAGTTACTGGTTGGTTAATGTTTGACATCTCCAATCTGGGATGAATAAAGAACATGAAGTTTGGAGAGTTGCCACTCAACAAAAAAACAAAAAAAACTGGAGCAAAACTTTGGAAAGAGTCAAAATACTTGTCATACTTGTTTCCAGGGAGACAGGTGAGACTTTACAGCTGGTTGTCATCTCTTGAGGGGTTAACTAATACATCTTAATGAGACATGGGACAAAGATGCCATTTTTTTATTTTCTAAAAAAAATGTCCAAATCGTGAGATTGTCTGCCATGGAACATCTCCACTCAGTTGAGTCACTGGCTGAGGGAGGAGCTATTACACCACAGGTTCCGTCTGTGCAAACCGATACAATTCTTCTTCAAGAGTGAAATGTCTTAATTTCTTTAATAATCTTTGTGGTAAGAGCGCATCCTAGATGTGCTTTCACTCAGTACAACCACTTAAACAGTTTCAACATCAAACACTAACACAGACAGCATTTAGAACAAAGTGAAAGCCAGATTCAATTTATAAAATGACTCCTGTGGCACACTCCAGACGGAAGCCGATCTGACATTAAAATGGCCTTCAAAGGTCTCCCAGCTCAGATGTGGTATCCTTAATTGCTTACAGAGGTTATTTCTTTGTACTGTAATGAAGCCTGCTGCAAGAGCACACCCAAGGAAATGAGTGGTGAAAAAAGGAGGGAATCTTGACTGTGGTCGCTGTGCCAGAATTAGATGAAAAAACGCATAATGTGTGGGGTACAGTATGCGTTTGGATGCTGCTCATACATCCAACATTATAAAACATATTCAGAGCGAGTGGAGAGGAGCAGAGACAACTTGGGAGACTGATCATCTATATTAGTGGTTGTGTTTTTCCCAGCATGGATAGGTAATCAGGTAGAGGGCGAGACAGTAAGAACAAAAGTCCAACTCACAACTGCTAAAACAGCTACTTGAAATATGTTCATTCTTAAGCAAATGAACATGGTCGTACTTTATAATAATCACTGCTGAATCCTGTTGATATTTAAATGTGTTACATGATCATGATGAAGCTAAATGTACGTTATTAACAACTGTATTTGACTATTTTCAAGACCTGTTTGTATATGTATCAGAGTGAGTGTGGTAAATACTGACTGCCAAGGCATTGATAGCTAGAATACTGATAACATTATCGTAGCTTCCAGAGGCCGCTGCTAAGTTCCCTCAAGGACAAGAACAGCAGAGAGAGACAAGGACAAAAAGTAATATTGATGTTAAAGTATTACCACATACATATAGCCACTAAACCAAACTGCTAATGTGATAATCAAGTGGTGATCATTTTTGAACGGGATCACTGTATTGTATTCTAATCACTTGGTGAATGATTTATACAGAAGAGTCCGTTCTTTCCGTTTGTACATGTACTAATGACGTTTTAGGATAGGATATGGCTGGCATTGTTTGATATCAATGAGATATTATAGTATATATAATAAAATAAAATACAGAATATTGCAAGCTTTGTGCACTCACAAGTCCAAGTTGTTCAGTAATTAGGGCTGGATATCAAAACTAAATAGATTTCAAGTACTGAGTGTAATGTGTCCATAGCAGCGAGTATTGGAGTACAGAAAGCTGGCCTCTCTTTAATTAGACACCTTTTTATTCAAATAATATTTTGCCACTTTCAGTCTTTATTTAAAAGGTTACAATGCTGGATGTTAATATTAAACGTGGCCTAGGTTTCAAATACTGAGGTAAACGTAGGTAGGGATTTCTGCTCGGAATACTAGATTTCCGTTTTTTCTACTGTCCTGCCTAGCTGAAGTCAGCTCAGCATAGATGTCCTTATATTGTTATCTGCTCACGATCTGCTCGAGGCAAAGCACGGCCACAAATCTGTCTCAGTTATTTGGGCGCTCTGCTCATAGATGTGGAGATCCCAACAATGGTATAACAGTAGTGCATGGTAAAGTGCATTCATTCGCATTTTCTTTTGCCAATTAAAATGTGCGCTACATTTGAATGGAAACGTATTCTTTACATTGGGAGTAGAGAGTGAGCTTTGTAGAAGACCAAGAGAAGACCAGAACAGGTAAAGGATTGAAATCTAACTAAACAGCTGACCAGCTTTCTTCTTTGTCTCCATCTGTGGGGACTAAATGTAGTCATATTATGAGCTAAAGGGGCTAGAACAAAGTATAAAGAATTGAATGTTCAGTGCTGAGGCTTCAAAGAACAGGTGCTACTGGTCACTCTGTTGCCCTGGATAGGTATCACTGCTCTAAACAGAGAATGGTGTGAGGAAGAAATGAAATCAGAGAGAATCAGAGGATAAGGAATCTAAAAAGTTATTCCCTGACACTGGAAAAGATAAGGATTGGAAGGAGAGTAGAGGACAGCTCGGAAGGGCTGAAAAAGGATAAAGCAGAAAACAAAACTAAGAAACTTGAAAACAAGGATATGGGTGATGATGATTTAGTCAGAATACGTTTGAAAGAGCTTTGCTGGCGGTTTCTCTTTTGGTCAGTTTTATCTGCTACAACTGAAAATGACTATTTTTCCACTTTTTAAGAGTTTGACCTTCTTCTGACCTTTGGCCTTCGAGCTTGGCAGCGTTCAGGAACAGTGAGTGTTGCAAAAGCGTAGGGGAAAAGGAAAGGGACAGAAATGTTCATTTATTATTGGGGTTTAACAATTAATACACTTTTATTGAAGTACTTTGTTTTAAATGTCAAATCAATTCTAACTGAATTTTAAGTGTTGATTGGTTGTTGAACCTTAGCATGATTAGCCAATCCTTCTGCACTATATTAAACATTTTATCCACATTCATGACACCCCTGAGCTATTGAGTTGGAGCAATTCATAAGCATTTATTTACTTTTGTACCATGAGTTACTCACGGGGTGTATTAATTAAATAGAATATAGTATCATTTATAGTTAAGTCTATAATAATTATTACAAACTAAATGGTTCAAGTGCATTCATTCAAGTATAAAGTGTCTCTCGAAAGTGTTTCAGTTAAGCTACAGATGGTGTTTTTCTAATTCAGGTCTAGAGAAGTCAGTTCTTTTTGCTTGTTGATCCAACTCTGAAAATAGCATTCCCTTGGAGGCAAAAACTATATTTGCAGCCTAAATCTTTTCCAACAGCCACAACAACAGTTCCATTTCAAAGAGAACTCCTGTTGACTAGAGAGACTACACTGTACCTGGCCATCAGCCAGCAGGGAGCAGGCTATGTGGAAAGCAGGGAGGCTGAGTCCTGCACTCGTTACCATTGACAGGCTAATTCTTATCCACCTTAGAGCGAGGGCTCCATGGTGCTTTTGTACAGACGTTGTCAGAGAGAAATATATACTAATTATCTCATCACACAGGCCCATAAAATCTACGTCATTTGGGCTGGTCACCAAAGATCTTTCCTATCGCTACACAATAGAGTGACTCTTTGAAATAAAAAGTGGGAGAAATATACAACTGAGCAGTGCAAGACTGACTGAAGCAGCCTGGTAAGACAATGAGTTTTAACCCTTGAACAACGGAAACGTTAGTGTTGCCTGTCTTATATTGAACACAAAACCCCGGGGCCATTTTGGAAATGCTGGATCAATTCCATATATACTGGCCTCCAGCTCGTCCTCATTTGCTCATCGCTGTGTGATTGAACTCCTGCTCACAGCACAGGTATGAGAAGTGGTTACAAAAGCAGATTTTTCTTGGGTTCGTCCTGAAGCTACTTCATTCCCAGCGTTTAATCAGTTTATATACAGTGCTATTTCCTCAGTGCAGTCCAATCGGGTGTGTTTTGAGAACAGCAGGTCAAAGACCTTTGTTAAAAGGGTTTGTGACAAAGTGGGTACAGTGATACATGCAGCGTATTGAAGACAGCTTAAAGACAGACCTGCCAGTGGATCTAGTTTTTCTAATCAATCCTAATTTATATTTTTTCTAACTAGCAGAGCTACTCGGCAATCTTTCCGTGTAACTCCTGATTTGTGCAGATGTACCCGCTGGGACACAAATACCCCTGGTTGGGAGTTTGCAATACGTAACGAGGAATTGCAGTTCGTAAGTAGGTAAGTTAGTGTCACCATTACATAGTTTGTCCACCAAAGAGCACCGACAAGTTTATTTGTAAAATATCCCAGTTGAAGATGAATTGAAATGTAAGGGAGCTGCGTTATGTTATGATTTAGTGTCAAAAGATGAATATTAGCCAATGTTTAGTTAATATATTATTGTTATAGTTTGTTGCGAATTTGTTTAACTTTCAAATATGGGCATCAAAAATCGAGTATCAGTCGGGCTCTTCTTTCCATAGTGATATCAGTTGGTACCAGAGATCGGCCAAATGCAGGGCTGGGTTTTGGTTGCTCATTAAACTGACAAAAATGGAAATATACAGTATGACAATAATGTCAGTATTTAGAGTTATTTGTGGATCAGAGTTGGACATTGAGCTGTGTGAAATTTCAAGTGATCCGGACCTTCGGGGTTTTAATAATGTTACTTTTTTCACACAGATTGAGACAATAAAGCAAAAGGGGGGAAAAGAGACAGCCAGTGGGAGCGAGGGGGGACTGCAGAGATCTGAGGGCTTGAGCAGGTGTTGAACAATGAGATGGAACACAGAATGAAAAGCCACGGGGGCATGAAAGATGTAGAACCAAAGACAACGGGTAGCGACCTCTGTGGTACTGTGGACACGGGGGCTGCAAGAGGCTGCAGCAGAAACTCCGTGGGTGATGAAGTACAATAAAAGCTGTCCTGACTGAAACGGTAATCTCAATGCATCACTGTTTTAGCGTGTTTTCACACCTTCTACACGTGCTATTATTCCACATTTTTTCTTTCCTTTTTTTTTTTTTGCTTTACTGTACTGACGCAACATTTTTATTTAGACGTTAACATCTGAGATGAGAACTGCTCAGAACTAAAAAAAAACAAAAAAAAAAACAAAAAAAAGTATTGACAGAAAAGGCTTTAGTCATCGTGATAGGGGTGCTAACCTTTGGTGCTGACTATCTTAGAGGTGAGCTCCAGAGTCTCGATGTCCTCCAATCCAATGTTCTCCAAGGTGACGGTCAGCTGCTGGGTCTCTCCGTTGAAAAGCTGGACGGACACGGTGCTGGACAGTTCCTCTTTGGACAGTGGCTGAGGCGTGTGGGCTGACCTGTTCAGGTTTGTGGAGGAGGGAGAACTTTTCAGTGATGAGAGTAAGTGAAGCGGACTCATTTTCTTGCTTTCGAAGAGAAAACAGAACCTGGGATGTTTGGAAGCCCTGACCTCCTCACCACCGTTAGCTGCCCCCTGCGTCGCTACAATAAAATCTTATGCAAAACAAAACCTGGGGGGTTATTTCTGACAACACCTGCACTTTTGATAAACAAGTAAATGCAGTGGGCAGAGCCAGCTTTTTTCTGCTCAGGGTTCTTGCAAGGATCACGGCCGTTTTTTCCCTTGGATGACTTTGAGATGGTGACGCATGCCTTTATCTCGTCTCAGCTTCACTATTGCAACAGTCTCTGCTCAGGTGGGAGCCAGTCACTGCTGTCACGCCTACAGCTGGTCCAACACGCTGCTGCCCGGCTCTTAACAGGCCCACGTAAGCGTGACCACATCACGCCCACCAGATGCTTCTGGTCACCCCAAGGTCCAGATTAAAGCATGGGGGAGATCGGGCCTTTCCTATCATCGCTCCTAAATTATGGAACAGCCTAACCCTCCAAATCAGGACCTCACCTACAGAGGACACTTTTAAAACTGGCATTTTCATTCCCTGGCTTTTAAATCTAACTGAGTTTGATATTATTGGATTTTATTTGTATATATCTGTATGTGTGCATTAGATATATTTTATTTCATTGTGTTATTGTATCATATATTTTGTCCCGGCCGTTACCAGCTTGTTTCTTTTAATTTGGTGCAGCACTTTGTTGTCTGTTGTTTTTAAATGCGCTTAAAAATAAACTAGACTTTACTTGGCTTTTATTCCCTTGAGGGGTCAATATAAATTAAGATTTCTAAGAAACTAACTCAAGAGATATCAGGCTTGTAATGGTGAGGGCAAGTTTGATGTGGTTTAATATGATGCAAACAGTTCCATTATACTATATCCCATAATTTGAAGAACAATTTCTCAGGCATTAATCAACCAGAGAAGATGCAGATGATAAATGCCTTTTGGAATTTCATTAGCTGGAAAGTCATTTGTTGATGGCTTTTTTTTCCTTTTTTTTACCTACAGTGGGGAATCCTGCTGAGAGTTTAGCCCTGCTTTCAATGATTTGTGGGTTTTGCCATCAAACCTCATTTGGATAGTAGTCAAAGGGTTTTGACATGTGAAAGCTAAGGTCCCTTTATAGATCAGTGTAACCAAATCAGAGCTGGGTTAAATGAAACAAAAAAGGCCAATCAACACTTTCCAAAAGCCTTGGATGATATTTAGAGTGGTCAGTGGATTGCGCGCAGCATTAACGATAGACGTACTCTGCATACAACAGGTAAATGATAGGTCTGTTTCACTCAAAATGGCACGCAATTCTAAAGACAGTACAGAATATAAAGTACACAGCATACAGACGCTTGGCGCCACGAGTGTAATGGTCATTTAAAAAATGAATCCACACTGAACCACATAAAGCGGAAAACCGCTCATCCACTTTTCTTTGGGAGTGGGAAACTGTGTGTCTGTTGTATCTCTGGCCGCATCTCAGTCAGTGACACGGCAAAGTATTTTCATCAGCGAAACCCCTGCAGCTGATGCTGTAAGTCTTTAAGAGCTGCTGGCATCGGTTTTTGCAAAGTAATGCAAATACCGGAGCAAAAGGGAATGTACGAGATTATGAGAGACCAATGCGGGTGTTCTCTACAACTTCATCATACATGCACATGTCCAGTATCATAACTGTAAAATTCAACAAACTCTCTGCCAGAGGCTAGAATTACAATGCCAGTCATCACCAACTGCCTATACTTTGTATCTGAGCTTGACAACGGGTCAACACAACAATAACTCTCCCAAATGTTTGACATTTCAAATGTATTTTGAAAGGTATAATACGAATTGATGGAAAACCTATTTTTAAATTTAAAAAAAATTTAAAATCTAAATGGTTTTGCAACTACACGATCATGCCACATTGTTTGCATTTCAGCAGATGATTCTCCCCTTTAAACTCCAACAGTCAAATTGTTTTAGAAGAAGTGGCTGAAGGCATTCAGCAGATCTGTGCTCTTTAGAAAAGTTTTAAATAATGAAAGCTAATGTTTAACACGGATGTTCGTAATGTGAAAAAGAGAAGCGGTAGGAACTGCAGCTTTTCTGCTGGAGGCAAGAAGATATCTGAGAAATCAATGAGGCACCTCTTCAACTGAAGTCAAAGCTGAAGGTCTACCTGTGGACCCAAGAGACCACATATTACATTTTTATTCTATTTGCTTCCGCTATGGTACTCTTCCATCACTGGAAGATAAAAAGATTTTCCACATCAAAAGCTGCTGAAGTGCTGTACTTACAGGCATGACCTAAATAGTGGATTTTGCAGCAGCTCTGCTGTCAGAATGATTTACAACCCTCCAACAGGGTGCTTTACCTGTTATTTTCTACTAACAATGTAACCTATACGTTCTCCTCTTATGGTTCCTACTTTTACTGCAACAAAAATGTCATTACACCTTGTAAATGAAAACATATTCACCTGCTACTCTGATGTTTAAGTTGTCAGAGACGGAAGCTACTTCTGATTGAAAAAACAAAAACATGCTCTGTTCCAAATATCATCAGTTTTGTTACTGCGTTGTGCAGCCAAGACCTCCGCTGTGTTTTTGGTTTGTTGTGTATTTACAGTGTCTCAGTGCACAAGAGCCCGGGCAGTGTGTGAGTTAAATGAGCAATACTTACTTGTTCATTATCATTTAAGCTCTAGTTTGAACACGTGTTTAGAAGAGTAATGCTAACTATCATTATCAGCATTATTTACTAGTTTAACTCACAGCCACTTCCAAATGTGTTTAAATCATATTCATTCAGAAAATATTTGTACTTTTTGCCACTGGAAATGTGTGGTTGCATTTTATTTTAAAAGTGTTTTTATGAATAGTACTGATAATCTTCAGAAGTCTAGTTTATGGCCACAGTTAATCTTAGTTTTGAGGTTAGTTAGTGCAAGGTTGGGTCCACAGACCTGGTCCCGACTGGAGTTTTCAGAAAGCGTGAAACTGCTAGTTTGTATGAAATGCTGGTCGGCATAAAGGGCTGAACTCGAGTTTCCATACTGACTGAAGATTACAATAGGCTTCCTATAGACTGACTACAGCTTATATTAGTTGTGACTTTTAGCCATGAAGCCCTCTCTTTTTAATCCGAAAGATACTTAAATGCGAGTCAGTGCATAAACATTTTACGCGGTGACCAAATAAATACAACCCGAAACTTTAACGACTAACACACACTTCAACATGTTCAATCTTCAGGGCTCTGCTGAACATTTACCCTTTGTTACTTGTTAGGAAATTGAGTATCAACTCTATCCAACTGGAGTGCTGTCTGAGAGTAGTAGGACAGGGACACGTTGTCATTGTTTTGGCTCTGTGAAACAATGACTACTATATGAGGCAGAAGTGCTGACTTTCAGCTCCAAGGGTGCTCACATCAACAGTTGCCCTTTTATACTTTTATGGTCACCAGACCTCAATTCAATTGAGCATGTGCGTCACTTACTGAAGAGCAAAGTGAAGCCAAAAACTCCTAACAAGAATTGACAATAAGATTACTTTATTTATGTTTATCTTCATTCTCTCATACATTTTCTATTAAATCACTGTATCCAATGTGGATGTAACCCACCCCCAAATTGAAGCTGCGAGTCAGCACTTTAACCTCCTATGTCTCATTTCATATCCAATGTGCTGGAGTACAAAGCTTACAAAATGAAAACCATGTCACGGTCCTACTTACAGACTGCCCTGTAAACTAGTCAAATGTAGCGGGTAGCTGGATGTTCAAACATAAATGACAGCGTTGGGGTTCAGAGGGTTTCTGACCGTGGCAGTGATGTGCTGAGCTGGAGACGAGGAAGAGAGGGGATGACCTCCACCAAACAGCCACTCGTCTTCACACCAGACAGGCCCTCCAACAGGCAATCGCTGGTCACACCAAACACTGACGTGTGGTAACCTGGGTTCAAGGGCAGAATGCAAGAAATGTTTAGCTTGAGTGGATGATGTTTTGAAGAACAGATCAAGGACTCAAATGCGTTTGACACTACAGTGGAAGCAACAGAAATCCCAGCTGATTTGGCCACTTCGTTGTTGTGTGCAACACTGGAGTGATGGAGCAGGTTTTCAGCTGGACTCACCGTTGACGGTGATGTTGCCAGCTGTACGTGGGACGCCAACCAGAGTGACGGGGTACAGGCCAGACTCTGCAGGCAGGGACAGCGCAGCGGGCAGGGATTCAAACTCCACTCCAGAGGTCAGCAAACCCTGAAAACAGGATAAAATAGGATGGGGCATGATCAGAATAGAACATGCAGAAGCAAAACTAAACCTTCCTTTATAGCATTAAGGACACAGAAGTGAAATCAAGTCCTTGGCCAACGACAGCATGAGCCAGCTGAGATGAAAAGCTGAAAATAAAATAGTTCGCGAGCCCACACAAACTGTAAATGATTGTGCTTTCTGCACGGAAAACCCTTCCATCACAACAAACACCTTCATGACAACGTTTTGTGCAGAGATTGAAAAAGAAAAATGTAACCGGTAACAAAATTGTTTCATAAACAATCAAAACTGACTATGAAGCATCTACAAATAATCAAATCTCTCCGTTCTCATTGGACTCCTTAATTAGCATTTGACTCTCCATGCTAACATGGCCCCCATTTGCTTTCCCTTTGAAAAAAAAGCAGAGTGATGTGCAACTGTCTGATTCTCCAGTAAGAGTTCGGCATGAAGTATCTCTCCAGCTGTTGCTTGTGATTCATCATCTTAATTTACCCACGATGTCCTGAAGATCAAATCCTCTGCCAGCATGAGATGGTCATTTCCACTGGAGAAAATTGCTCTCCATGGGAAATGGCCACTTGAGCCATGTGTGCCTTAGAAGCGATTGAAAATAAGTCCTACAGATCACAACACAGAAGGAAGAGGGATCAGGCGGACGGGTTTCAAACTCAGCAGTCCGAATTCCCACTGAGCATTGCGGGGACAAGAATATCCCATGCCAAGGTTTTTTATGCATCGGAAAATCTTGAGCTCCATGTCCAAACGGCCCTTTAATTAAAGTTTTTGTAGTGAATTTGAATCAACTCAGAAATACCAATTATATAAAATAATTGCTCCAAGAATAATTCTGGCTACTTAAAACTTGGGTCTTGTTATTGCAGTTTTGGCCATCATTTCTATCGGTTATGATAACATTGTATTCACCAATTTAATTGCTGAGATCTGCGAACAAGGCCAGACAATCAGACAGGTTGTTTCTTGACCTGTCAGATTTCTACTTCGACATGTCACTGCAGTCCCAGATCTCAGCAATTAAATTGGTGAATACAGCATTATTATTACTGACAGGCTGGGCAGCAAAATCTTCTACTTTTCAAAACTACTGAAAATAATTAATACACTGGAACGTTCGTAAGAAGGGCCTCGTATCTGGCCAAGGGGGAAGTCGACAACCCCTGAGTCCTGAATGAGCAATCAAGACATATTCACTTATTGACATTCAGTAGTGATGTCGCCATCTATTGCCGAGCACCATATTAAAAAGGGCCGAAGCACAGCCATGAACAGCACTGGCAAATTCATTGTTTTTTCACCCTCCTACCACTCGTTCTCATCTGAGCTCTAAAGCGCTACAGTGGTATAATAAGGGAAATACACATAAGCGACGCCTTTACTGTTTACTTTACTTTTGTAACTTTAGTTGAATGAAGTTTGGTTTGCATACTTATTCTACCCTTACTCACACTTTGTTTAACAAAGAAACTGGACTTTTAACAGTACTAGGCCACGTTCAGAGCAACTTTAGCTCAGCATGAAATAACGCAGCTCCTTCATTTATTTGAATGAGTAACACTATTGACATGCCAATATTTAGCAGGTATAATGTTTAAGATTTTCACTCTCTTAGTTAAGGGTGTTCGCATGCTAACATTTGCTAATTAGCTCTAAACATAAAATACAGCTGAGGTAGATGGGAATTGTATTAGTTTAGTGGGGTTTTGGCCATAAACTAATCGATTAGACAAATTCAAATTTGGACCCGATGATGGTGCTAGATGAAAGGTCATTAGCATTTATCCTCTCCTGAACATTAATAGCAAAATTCACCTCAATCCATCCAGGTGTTAGTTCAGTCTGGACCAACCAACCAACCAACCAACCGTCAGCCCAGCAAACATTGCCATCCCCAGAGCCACGCTGCTATTGTTGCTGAAAGGCATCATTTACAACAATCACTGCAAAGCCTTGTGAACCCTCGACTACAACCTTTACCACAACAATGGTCTTTTCTCTAGTCTTCTCCCCCAACATGCCAATTTTGATTGCTGATATCCATACATGTCTGTGGTATTTGTTGAAAGGAGTGTTCCTCTGGGTTTGGTACTTTTCCGTACCATTTGCGCAGTTTGCACGTGAGTCTGGAAAATGTTCTTTGATAAAATGTTTTATTAATGAATACAATTGAAGTACACAGTGGATAGTTGTCAAATTGGCTGCAGTGGCAAAAACAGGCCACGTCACCTTAGCCTCATTTGTAGTCAGAAACGCCCTTCATGTGGCTTTAAAGTTTTCTTTGAATGTGTACTCATGCCCCCTCCGAATAACACTATTTACATTCCCAGTACACACTGCTGACGTAATGACTGCATCAATCCCTACCAGCAGACACTACCTCACTAGAGGGAAGGCTGCCGAAGAGCTGAGCCTCTGAGGTACCTCGGCTGTGATTTAAACTCCCCTTGCTTTCACTTCAGGACATTATACACCTTTATTGGAGAGCAGAAGTATCAGTGTTAACCTATTGGAAATAGTTCATTTGCATTCAGCCTTGAAAAGGTCAATTAGCCTGTTTAACTAACAATAACAATTAGAGCACATTGTTTGAGCTGGTGTGCATCGACTTCATTGTGCAACACTGACAGTATGTGGTTAACCTTTTGTTTTGCTTTAACAAATGCTTTGATAATGGTATGATTATTATTTATGATTGCTATTATTTCTTTCTTCTGGCACATCTGCAAATTCAATAGCAACAATAAGTCCTACAGAGTAACCCCGACAAAATAAGACAAACAGATTCCCAAGACGGAAATCTCTCTTGGTATTAAATTTGACTCAAAATCCCAACACTGCCCAATAAAACTACAGTGTGCTTCATTATTATTACAGCTGCTTCATTATTGAAGTAAATGATGAATCCATCTTTACTGCAAATAAGTCAGTTGATCAAAGTTCAGTAAATGAGAGACAAAACTACAAGTATCATTGGTCGTTTTGAGAAAAAGCACATAAACAACAGAAGCGTCTGACAGTGGCCCCTCTGAAAATGAAATGGTGGGAGGTAGGAGTTGTGGTAAAAAGCATATCTTTAATAGAAATCAATAGAGCACAAAGCAAAGCTGGGTATTAGTGCTGAAGTCATGTGGTGAATGAGAAGGGGAGCCGGTCTTGCCAAACTACAGGGTCACCTTGGTGACGGAAGATGTAAAAGTGACCGTGTGCGTGTGTAGGTGTTGTGTGTGTGTGTGTGTTTGTTTCCCCGTGTGTTTCAGAGAGCTGGTGTATTTATAGTGGATGGATGGTTGCCCCGGTCTAACGGCAGTCACTTTGTCTGGAGTACAGAGGAGCTCTCGGCAGCTTGCGTCACCATGTCTGTCTCCGCCTGCGTGACTCTACAACGCCACCTGAGGTTCCCAGCTGCCATGGAGCTGTGAAGGGCTTCAGCCTCCATCTGTGACCTGATCAGGAGTTAATGACATCCTCATGACTGTTTGACCTTGCCTGTTTGATTGTTTCACCTCACAGCAACTCTGAAAACAGACAACTTGTATATTGTGAGAAGTACTGAAACTCCCTGATCTTCAGATGACACTTCAGATCACTCATCACGTGCACACGCCAAGAAGTCTCTGCAGACTTTCAGAGCCTTCTTATCAGAGTCCTTTGCTTGCTGGGCCAGCTCCCTTCCTGCTGACTCCTGACACACATGAAGGCCACGGAAATAATTTACTACGGCTCTTCAAAACCTTTTCATTTATATGGCAAATTTGTTTGATAACACAAAGAGTCATTTAGGAGTTTACTTTGTGACAATCAGAAGATCTTTTGTAATGATTGTAAAGTGCGTCACATGACCTGCGATTCAGGCTGGGGCCACTACTCCCAAATCACAGTACAGCTCAGCAATATTCCTGGGCACTTGGCCTCCATTATTTTCATAATCAATGAAAGTTTGTTGATCCATTTTTTGAATAATAACTTTGTCAATAAGTGAAAGATTTATTCTCATGAGGCCTCTCCCCTAAACTAACTGAGACACAGGTTATTTTAAATTAATGATGTAGTTAATGAAGATTTAATGGTAGCTGGACCCTTTTTTTATTTACCTTATCTGTTTACGGTTATTTCCTTTTGTACTGACATTTGATGCCTATGCCTTTCTTTTATTAGCCCTGTTCAACTTTGCCATTTATTCACTCTGAATACTGTGCAATGCCGACCAGGGGTGAGAGATGAGATAGGACGGTGGGTGGGTGAATGATATCAAGCAACAAATCCTCCCATCTGAGAGGCGGGAAATAGCTAATTGAAAATTAAAATAATGAGTTGATGAACTCATAAATGAATCGTTTATCGTTATTTATCGTTTTTGCACACATGTACTTGTCAGTAAACGTACGACCCTAAAGACTAAATCAAAGTGACTAATGCAGCAAAAAGAGCTAAAGAGAGAAATATTTATCAGACGCAAATTTGGCTCACTGGAGCATTAACACACACACACACACACACAAATGCACACTCCGAGTCAACTGGCTGGTGATTGATCCTCCAGTTTAAACACTTTCCACATGTTCCAAACTGGAGGCCTGCATTTCTTCTGTCTGTAACAGCATGTGCCGTTATCAGACGATGCAGGGCGGCTAAATCAACCAGCAAGACCTGTCCAAGTCTATCTGGCATCAGCTCGGAGACAGCTGCCACAATTAAGAGGCCACTGTCTCCGCTCACACTCCGCCACGAAACTCTCACGGCAATTTGTTCTCGGCTTCCCGAATAATTAAAGGCAACATCACTTTTGACAGGTAGTACATTGGGCGTGATGCTGTGTGTGCCGCTGCTCTCTAGCAGCTGAAAGTAGACCTCTCCCTGCTGGCCTTTTATTGAACCTGATGATTGCGTTGCATTTCAAGGTTGTCCCACATCGCTGTATTCATAAACAGACACGGCAGTGAGCAGCGAGAACAGCAATGTATTTGGTAATCTTTTGCACCCTTGAACCTGATAAAGTGGCTCAACTGGTGTGTGTGTGTGTGTGTGTGTTTGAAAAGAAGTGGTAAGGGAGTGACAGTCTATAAATTAGAAATGGATGTCGCAGAAGTGTAGGTCTGCACGACAGTAGGAGGTCCTTTAATAAGGAAATGTTCTGAACGTAAAAAGCTGCAGTCACCAAGCAGCTATTAAAACAATACAATTAAATTGGACTCCCCGATCTCTGATGGCTCTTTTCTAACTTTATTTTACACAGAAAAGGAGCGCAAATGCTCTTAACGCTTACCTCAATATAGAACCTATCTGGTCTGACAGGATGGTGTGTGAAGCCATAAACGTAATGGCACAGGGGGTGGGCCTCTCCCTAGTGATGTTTTCTCACTGTCAGGAGCGAGAAGAGTTTGTTCTCACCATCTCATACAATCATTACAGTATTAAACTGTCAAAAAAGCTTTTACAGGACCTCAATTAGGCTATCAAGGATGACTACAAAGCATTATCACATGCCCCGTTGCAATTCTTAGGTGGGTCCAGAGGGACTGTTTGTATTACTACAGCGAGAGAACGGCGTGTCAGCAACCTCCTGTTTTCACAAAGCTGTGGTTAGATATTGAAAAACAAAACCTGATTTATCAAATATTTAAAACCACTGGTTCTCCTTCAAAGCATGGTATTACAGTACATTCGCAGTTTAGGTACGATACATTTCACTGACCATGTTCTCCACACGAAGTTCATAAGGCATGGGGTTGTAGACCATGAGCTGCACTTCACAAACATCTCCTTGAACCCACTGGAAGTCTGGCAGAAGAAACAGAGACAAGAATACATGAGAATAAGATGTCAGTGGTATTTAAACCCATTTGTAATTAATGAGCTGAGGGAGATACACCATTAGGCCACATTGCTTTTCATGTTCAAAGGCAACAGTCATTGTCAGTGATAGATGATGTCAATTTAACACCAAAAAAAAAAGAGTCTAATAAAGTAATAACATTTTCCTGAATAATCACAGAATGCCTGTTAGCTCATCCAGTTTCTTACGCTTCAGGAGCACCCAGCCTTTTAAAGCATCTTTAAATAGTTTGACATTTTAGTTCGATGTGAAGATCGATACCACGCTCAAATCAGTCCATTTAATATAAAGCCACAGCCAGCGGCCGGTTAGATAGCTTAGCATAAAGACCCGGAAGCAGGAGAGAACCGCTAACCTGGCTCTATCCAAAGATTTACCCCTAAATTTGACTAATTAACACACATTTAGTATCTGTAATTCATACACAAATGTAAAATTGACTGAATTTGTAGTTTTACAGGGACTTAAGTGTAAAACTAAGCTAATCACCTGCTGGCTCTAGCTTCGTATAACTCTTGGGAAGTAAGGGATTAGGTGTATTTCCCATACATGCTGGATGAAGTAGCATTACAGTCCAGGTGAAAAAACAGAACCAGGTTCAACGTTTTTGCTTCGATGACCCTACGGGGGTTTTGCGTCAACAGAATGAATGAATGAGGGCTGTTTTCACGCAGGGCTAATGCTCTTGGGCCAGAATGAGAGCAGCTCCCTAGGGAGTCTGGAAGGGGACACGGAGGTACTTTTGTTTTTTTGTAAATTATAAAGCGCGAGTGCATTTTACAACTCGCACACATGCTTTAGTGAAGAGCACGTGTGCGCGTTATAAGTAAGCCGCGTGCATTCCCCAACTTAAAAAATAAACCAGTTTAAAGCGAGGACTATAGGGAATGACAATGTCGGTGACTTGCTCGGTGCCTGTTCTAAACACTGCAAACGTCAAGAAATTGTCCACATGTTCACGTTGACGGCCTTAAATTTGTGTCATGATCATTTTAAATGTGTTTGCACCTACGTACGGCCTATAAATGAAACAGTTTGAGGTATTTGTTGACGCCCAGCTGGAACACAGTGTGGAGATCGCTGTTAGGGCGCTGTGCAAAGAGTGTGCTGAATTGTGTAGAAAACCATTGTGATAAGTGAGATAAATGTCTGTAGACTTTATGTAGAAACAATCAATGGTAGATATCCTACAGATGTATCACAAGTTCATCTTTCTGTACAGTATCACGCTTTGCGACAGCTCACTCTGCGTGCCCTTTAGTAAAGCTTTAGTAAAGTTAAAGTTAAGAAAGTTTTATAAATCGCACGCTCGCTTTATGAAAACTTTACATCCATGTCCCCTCCCGAACTCGGTAGCTCCCTGCAGCCAGCTTTCAGAATCTTGTGAAAAACCTTCTCAGATGAGTGGCGGCCATTACAGCAGCATATTAATGCCCAGGTTTTCGGAATAAGATGTTCAGGAATGTTCAGTAATCCCATATGGGTGTAATGAGTCTAGACATGGGTCATGTAGCGTTTATACATTTAATTATATTTGTTTTAATTTCAATCATTTGAATTGATGCTGGAGCTGTTAAAGGTATGATAGGACATTTTCAATGGATTATTGTTAGTTTACAGAATAAAATTTACTGAGCTGTTGTGGCGAGCTAACAGCAGGCACAATGAGGTCCATTTATGGACCTAATTAAATGGACTCCAGAGAAATGTGAACCGTAAAAGGTAGGTTGGCCCTGCTTTATAGGGGCTGAATTCAAGCAGAGGTCCATACATTTAGGCTATATTCAGAGAAAAGCTGCAGTCACCGATTTTCGGAGAGATTTTAGAAACAGCACAGTCTTACTTTTATAAAAAAAATATATATATAAGAAATTACAGCTCTGCACTGCAGTATCCATCATTCTTCAATGAGTTGTTGAAAGGCTTTGTTAGAATGAGAAGCTACATTAGTCCCACTGTAGTCATACCCATCTCCATTTTTAAATGTAACATATTCTAGTCAATTTGGAGAGTCCTTTGCCGTAAATAGACTTGCACAAGAGGGCCTGAAAATCCCAGCTCAGACGCTGGCAGGAAAAAGGATTTATGGAAGGCAAACTCCAGCCATGCACCTTGGGAAATTAAGTCAGTCAAAAGAAAGATATCTATGATATGAATGTCTGGAAAGCCCCATACAACCTCAGGTCTAGCTCACGGGCATGCTCTCATAGCCAGCCAATTAAGTGTGAAATACACCTCAGAAAATAGAGAAACAAAGTGGATTGCTGCCATTTGTGTTGCCTCAGTCCAAACTCTTCACGTGACCATTGAGGGTCTGCACAAATCTCCAAAGGCTTCAGCTTTTTGAAACCGTGTCGTACGTAGCAATAATGAACAGTTTGAGTCGATGCATGGCTGCATGTTTGGTTAAACACTGTGTTTGGTCCCTTAAAGGGCAAATTATTTTGTCAAACTCTCATGTGCTGTGAAAATCATATTTTATTGACAGAACTGAAGATGTTTACTGGTTTTCCTGCATCCTACAGAGAAATATTCTATAAAACTATCTGCAACATTAATCTTTCATACTAAAAAATACACGCACACCATGCCTGGGCACTGGTGCATCCATGTTAAATAAACCCAATGAGAATGCATTCAAACGTAACGAAAGCTGAGCTTTTGCGCTCGTTTGAAATTACGAGTCATTAGCGCCTCAGAAGGAGTATTAAGTTAATACTGTACATGGAAGAATTTAAACAGCCCATACAAGAAATACAGGATAAAAACAAAAATGCTTTATCCGTTTGACTTTAGAAATAGTAGTTTGTTAAAATAATCTTGACTCAAGCCCCGTTGACAAATGTCATTAACACTACTTTGCCAAAAAGAGTAAGAAAGTGCAGCCAATGCAAGAACGATCCAAGCAGGAGAAAAAGAAAATTGGAAGTTGGACAGTGGGAACACATGCAATATACAGGTGAGGCAACAGATAATGAGAAGAAATACCAATGCTACCCAGACTGGTTCCCAGAAAAAGACATTAATTAATCTTTTTAGCCAGTGTAACACACACTGGACTGAGGTCAGGTGACTTGGCCAGTCAAGATCATTCCACTGTTTGGCTCTAAAACTCTGTATGTTCAAGGATCACTGCCCTGCTGTATTACTCTAAAATTAGGGGACAATGTATAAAAGAAAAAGGTCTACTTACTATGGATATGAACGCCCCCAAGCACCCTTAAAGCTGGAAGTCAGCACTTTAACCTCATAGTTACGGTTTTAAACCCAGTGTGCTGGAGTACAGAGCCAAAACAATAGAAAATGTGTCATTTTCCAAACACTTATAGACCACACTGTGTCCCTGTTTCCCTTATGAGGACTTGATGAAGTAAAATTCATCTCCCTGTATGCCCATATACCCCTGTAATAGATAGCTTATCCCCCACATCAAAGTGAATGGATAGCCACAGACTACACACTTCTTAAAACTCAGTTTCAGAGCAATTATAGGGAAAACTGTCTCCCATTAGAGAACCTCTTCTTTTATGGCTGAACATCATCCTGATTCATAGCATGTGACTTAAAAAAGCAAGAAAATACACGCTCATATATCGTCAGTGTCCGCACACATCAATTGCCAGTGCCTAGCACAGAATACTAAAGGTTTTGGTTCACCATCACTAAAAAGAATAAGTGGGAAGTGATGGTTTACTCTGAAGCTGGAAAGGTTTACAGCTCAGAGTATCATGAAGTCCTCAAGAAGTAAGTAAGTACATACTACACACAAGTCCAGAAATGTCTTTCTCATGTTGCGAAAGACATTGTTAGCTGTGTTAGGACATTAAAAAAGGGCAAAGGAGGTTGCGGCTGATATCATACAGCGTGTTGCAGCCTTGTTTGCAATTGTCTGTAGAAGCAGAAATAATACGGTGTTCTGTATGATAGGACGTGCCCACATGTGGCCATTGTGTGATGAATGCTTGTGCAGAGTTAACCCATCATACAAAGACTTGATTTCTAAAGTTCTTGCGTTTTGGGCGATGCCTTGAAGGAGTTAAGAGAGAATCTTTACTGCATTAGCTGGCAGCAAGCTCTCCATAGGCAGACGGATTAAGATGGAAAGGCATGTTTGAATTAATCTCCAAAGCCTCACAACAACATACTGCACCAGAGGAATATCTGACTTTCAAAGAAAAGCACAGCTTGAGAGTATGGGTATTGGCTGCTTAATATAATAATAACTATTTGAAATATAGCAGTTTTCTGAAAGCATTGTTTACAAAGTGCTTTACATACAGTAAAACCCAAAACAGTAGCAATACAGAATCAAAATAAAGGTAATATAGGAGGTAAAGAGATACAGTTAAAACTACACAGAGACAAACACATACTATTAAGAACAGATCAAAAACTATGAATGCAAGTTCACATAAAAGCCAGTTTATATAAGGATGTTTTTAGAAGGGATTTAAACGATTAAACTGATTTTGCCAGCCTAATTTCCTCAGGGAGGCCGTTCCAAAGTTCAGGCGCCCTAATAGAGAAAGCACAGTATCCTTTAGTTTTAAGTATGGACTGTGGAACAGCCAAAAGGGCCTTGCCCGAGGATGTCAGGCTGTGCTCCGGCTCATAGAGACCTAGACCTTTCTCTGCACTAAAAGTAACCTTAAAAGAAAGGATCCTAAAATCAATTCTAAACTTTACTGGTAACCAGATGTGCTAATACTGGGTTAATATGGTCTCTACGTTTAGTCCAGGTTAAAATATCGAGCTGCGGCATTCTGAACAGGCTGGAGATGGGAGATTGATTTTTGACTGAGGCAGGTATAGAGAGAGTTGCAATAGTCTAAACGAGATGAAATAAAAGCATAAATTACCCTCTCTAAATCTGGACGAGATAAAAATGACTTTATTTTTGATACATTTCTGCGTTGAAAGGAGGCAGGAGTGCCCAACTCTCTTTACCGGCTCCTTGAAAGTCAGGTCACTGTCAAAAATCACTCCAAGGTTTCTGGCCACAGGCTTTATATTAGATGATAAGTCACCTAGATCTTATAAGACGAGATTTCTTGCTTTGTGCTTGCCGAATAAGAGTATTTCAGTTTTGCTTTCTTTCAACTGAAGAAAGTTATTTGACATCCAACATTTAATGTCCTTGAAACAGTTTGAGGGAATTGAAGCAGTTGGGATCATTATGTATTAAGGGTACATACAATTATATGTCGTCAGCATAGCTATGAAAATAAACACTGTGCTTTCGAATTATTTGACCTATGGAGGCATGCAGAGGGAGAAGAAAATGAGGCCAAGAATTGAGCCCTCTGGTACCCCACAGGTGTTGCCTGCTATGGATGACGTTGACTTGGCTGTAGTGATTTTTTTCCATTTGTGAGCTGCGGTGATTCAGGTGGAGACCATCGCTTCTGAAGAGAGCAGACCGTTCGCAAAAAAGATTGTCAATTAAACCATAATTCAGACAAGAACACTGGGACTAAAGCCAACGGTGGGGGCTAAGCAGTCTGCTAAAACGGTAGGGGGCCAGAGATGAAAATGCCCTTCCCATTGGACTGAGCGTTAAAAAGAAGATAAAAATCCTGTTTCAAAAGTTCAGATTGTCAACGTGGGACGTCATTAGTGCCACAGTGAACGGAGGGGTACAGAGTTAGTAGACCAGTAAGCTCGTCTATAACATCTGTTACCTTGTTACCTAGGAAGGCAGTGGGTCACCACAGAGTCAAACCTGACGTCCCTGATGATGGGGCCCCCGATGACGAGGGTCGTTGGCTGTGGCTGTGGCTGTGATGAGGGGGTGAGGAGGGAGCAGCGTCGACTGCCCTGTGGCTCTGGACAGTGTAATGATGAGAAGGTGGCCTCACTCTTAGAGGGGAGTTAAATCAAGCTTGCTCCGGGTTAAGAACTTTAAAAAAAACTTTTTTTTTTTTTTTTTTAAAGTCGGCCGATGCACTGACAGCGTGGGAACCAAATATTCACTAGCACACTAAATCGGAGAGACAGCAAGATCCTCCCACTGGCATTAGTATGTAAATATGTAACTACACTGTTTGTCCATGTGAGGCACTTAAACAGAACAGACATAGAAATATCCCGGCTTATCTTCAGCTTCCAGTGGTCTAAAATGTTGTTTCATCAGCTTTTCCAAACCCATTTTAGAGCAGTGCTAAAGGTATGATTACCAACGATTCCAGAATTGAAATAGTGGCCAAGTCCCACGTAACTGCCAGGGTCATTAATAAAGGCTGGGGGGAAAACACTGAGGGTGGTGTAATTACGTGTACTGTAATGGCTCACGCAGTAAATTCAACATTTCCAAAGTACTAATGCTATGAGTACAACAACAGATCCATGTCACACTCAGAACACTTCTGTTCTGCGTGTCTCTTTATTTTACAGAAATATTCATTTCTTTCACTATTTTCTTTTCCAGTCGCTTCCACTTTGTTGTTTTTAAATCAATCGATGTTAAGCTACTATCAATAAAACCCAAAACTTCCTGCAGACTTCACACATTAAAGCCTACCAGGAGAGGGAAGGTTGGACAGGAAGTGTCAGCTTCACTGACAATAGCTTAACAACAATCAAGAAAGTCTGACGTGATTCTGTTGTACTGATGAAATACGTGCAGTGGACAATAAGATGACAGATAAAAGATGGACAACGTTTTTAGAGTTTTGCTTTAACCAGGAAACGGTAAATTAGGAATAAAGACATCCTGAAAAGAACAAATAACAAATATTTTTTTAAAAGCCAATATCTGTATATCCTGACTCAGACGACAATTCTTAGAATACTGTTGCACGTAAGACATCCATGTTATTTTGTACATTATATTTCATTTAATTTTATCGAAGACACCCAAACCAAGCAACAAGATAGACAACCATGGTTTGGTAATACAACAAGATTTCCTGATGAACCATCTCTGAATTAATTTTTGTAGTTTTTGTTGTAGTAGCAAAAAACAGACAAAATAGGTACTTTCCTAACAACACAAGCAAAGAAGAAACAAACCGCTCAAAGGCTTTGGTTAGTCAGTCAGACTCATACTACCAAAACCACCAACAATGTTTATAGTAAATGATTTAAAAAAAAAAAAAAAAAAAAAAAAAAACCTACAGTGAAAGAATAAAAACCTAAAAACGACTATTTTACATCAGTATTTGTCATATTTTACACGGACTGCTCCAGGAGTTAGGCTGGGCATTGATGTTACAATTGGGCTTTGATAAAAATATACTCTGACACAAAAGATGTAAACTTCTGCTTCAAAGGGCCAGGGACGGGGCTCAAAGGGCTTCAAAGTGCTACAAGATGAAGGGAGCCCTGCGTGATGTGCCTGACTCAGCACTGGCAACATGTTGCTGCTGATGTCTACAACCTGAACCAACACAATGTCAAATATTCACACCATCCAAAGGACAGCCACACTCACGTTCTCACTGCTACTTAAATACGTTATAATGCTAAATTTGACTTTGTTTGATGATTCTGAATCTGGGATTGCATAAAACACTGAAATGGCTTCACTTGCGATTTCCGGTCATGAAAGCAGCAGTTCAGTCCAGCATAGCTTCCAGCCTGTTGCTGCTGCTTGCATACCAAGTGATGAATAAACTGTATGTTTCTCAGGTGGTTAGGAGAGGGAGTCATCGAGCCTTGGGCGGTATCGGGTTTTTCATGCCTTCCTGAGATTTCACTGGGGTAAAGGACTGTATTTGTGTAAAAAAAAAAAAACAACAACAACAAAAACGTTAAAAGTCAGCTGCTGGTGTTAGAAGTCATTAGCATGTATGACACTGTCTAGACTACAACGCTGCATCTAACAGTGCACTCACACCAGACGCTTCATGATCTAAAAAAGCGGTCAGCAAGTCATTCATTTTCAAAGGGAGCTGGCGACGAGAGGCGTCCAATGCCGTGGCAGCAGCGAGCGGCGCGATGCCAGCGACCAGAGCGACGAGTTGAAGTTGAGCGGCGCAGAACTTTATGCAAATTAGCAGGGACACGCTAAAGCAGCAACCAATTGCAGGCCGGTTGGAAACTTTTAACATATCGCTCAACCCTAACCTCAACACAGCATCACCGTATCAGTTTAATAGAAAAAATAGAATACCATAATAAGTGTATTGATAAAAAGAAAAAGCACTTAAAAGAGTACTACACCAATTTAGCATTGCACTTCACCAACAGTGTCGGACAGTTAAATTTATTTTTTTTTTTTTTTACAAAATCGATACTTCAGAACCGGAGATATCTTTTTTTTTTATTCCATGCATTCTTCCTTGTCAAAACCTGGCGCCTACATTGCCCACAATGCAACTCAACCGCTGACAGTTTATTTGGTGATTCGGGTGTGCTATGCTAGTGGCGGCTAATGTAGCCTGGAGCCTCTAGCTTCAAGCAGAGATGAGGAGCGGGCTACAAGGCGTCTGATAAGCTCACGTCTTTCTAACTCCACACCCCCAGATTTGTTTCATTTTCGTAAGATGTACTCTTCATCCCCAACCGACGCTGACTCAAGTGACATCACTTCAGCACATTGTTCAGACTTCACGCAGCTCCCTCTGGAGACACTAAACGTTTTATGCAACTTTTTTCATATATGCAGCAGTACTCCCCAACACCTGTAAACAGACATGATGATGTGTAAAAACAATAGATTGTGTTCCATTGGCTGATGGTTCTGCAACACTGAGCTTCGTCAGAGCTTGATGAAGGAGCTTGGAGTGCTCCTGCTTTTTGAAAATTTGTAATACTAAAGGAGTCACAGTCGAGCCGAGTGCGCCTCCTGTTGACTATATTCAAGTTACAACGTTCAACCTGAAACATTAGGCTCCTTTCGGCCTTCTGCTTGGGAATGTCCAGGATGTACGCGTGTCTGGATGAAAGGGGTCAGCAATGTGTCACAACTGACAACCCACTTTCCGATGGACCCTACATTGGCTCTAATGGGGACTCGAAAGGACAAATGAAACCTGGCTTGCGTGTTTGACTGCTGCCAAGAAGATTATAGTTTAGCACTGGAAACCTCCATCTGATTAACCACTAAACATTGGTTACGATGTCTGTTGGAGGTTTTATAAATGCAAGGATTCAGCACAGATCGACAATGCTCAACCGTGGACACGAACAGGTGGAGCGAAGTGGGGGAAGGGAGATTAAGGAAAAGAGAAAATTCAAAAGAGAAGTTTGATCCAGTCTGTAATCTTTAGTTACTAAAATCTATTACTCCTACATGTTTCACCTGATGTAGATGTAAACACCCTCAAATTAAAGCTGAGATTCAGCATTGAAACCTCAGTCCTTTCTCATTCATGTGCTGGAGGGTGGGTATCAGGATACACCTTTAATCAACGAACCCAAGTGGTGGGGTGTTAGAATGCACAGTAGGTTGAGATGAGCAAAAAAACACAACAGAAATGATGCTGGGCTTACCTATCTTCTTACAACGCTCCTCTCCTCTGTTGTGCATGATGATTGGTGAGTAAATGAAGGGGCTGGCAGTGGACATATTCTGTCCCAGCAGGCCTTTCACTTTGTGAGGACGCAGACTGACAGGCAGATTGAGCAGCTTCACTGATCTGGTGGGGGGCATGGCAACAACGACATGAGTAAGTCTCATTTCCCACAAGCACTCAAGGCACGTTACACACCAAAAATGATCTTTTTACCCACATTTCACCTGGACGTTCTGCTGTGTACTTCGCATAGTTAGTTAGTTAGTGCAACTTTAGAGTTACAAAAGCTTACGCAGTATAATCCAAGTGTTTCAGATCAATATTCGTGATTATTATAGTACATTGCAAGAGATTTATAAAACTGCTCTTTGTTAAAGATTGCAAAGTCAGCAAACCAATAAAACAGAAGTACAGATACTTGAAGAAAGTGTGTACTTCTCAATTTCAGGCACCAGGGGCCTATTAATTCATCCACAGATACCATGTTAATTTAATCTAGCAGACAAAGACTCCTGCTCATCAGAACCCACAGTTCTGTAGGGAAGTTACTGTTGCTCATTAATATGCCAAGCAATATAATACTTAGGTCTTTATGGTTATGCACTAATGACTTGTACAATCAAAGAGATAAGAACTTGAGAGAAAGTTCTCTCTTTTTTTTTTTATTTATTTATTTTTTTAAACTTCTTCATTGGCAATGCCTGGTTTGTTTCCAGCTCTCATGCACTTCTGCTTCCACAGTATCCTACTAACTGCAGCATGTGCAGTAGAACCTATATTACCTAATTATTTTCACACTCAAAAAGCTCTGAGCGCTCTAAATTTGGTAGAACACATCCTTCCGCCTTGTTGAGCACCTTGTTATCCGGTGTTTTGAAGTTTCTTTCTCACTAGCAGTGTCCTAAACATCCAGCTAGCAGTTTCTCATTTTTAGCGGGCACTGACCGTCACGTTCGCAGGTTATAATGGCAAATTGAGATATGGTTTTTAAGTTAACATTCCATTAAAGATTAATGGAAAGCCTCATTTCAAAGCAACTGACATTAAAAGCAGCGATTACATATTCAGAGCCGTTTTTCATTTATTACACAATCTTTCAGCAGTAACGGCTAACTAACTGCCAAACCTTTATGTGTCAAAGGTATAACTGCTCAAGATTTCGAATTTGGATGACATTTTGCCAATTTAAAAATCTTGCCTATATGTGACAAGATACCTGAAAGTAACAATAACATTCACTCCTGTCTTACCGGACAATGGGGAGCTTTGTAAAGGGCACCGGGGGGAGCTTCAGGCCATCAGGAAGGGTGATGACCTCCATTCCACCTGGACACTTGGAGGTGTAGTTCTCCAGACTCTGGGTCACCTCTTTCTTCTCTATAAATGTAGGAGCATAATACAGTAGGAAAATCAATGAGCACAAGGCCAGAGCACATAAAGAAATCTATAGAAACAATTATCCGATGATCAGGCAGCAACGGTTAGGACATAACACGCTCTCCTTCACAGTTCCCCACACCCAGATCATCTGAGTGCTATCTCCACTGTAGAGACTTCATCTTCGTGTGTGATATAAATTAACTGGACATTAATGACCTGTTGGGTGTCTCGCTCTCTCAGCAATAACAGTCCCAGCCTTCAAGAAAAATTGTAAGTATTATTGTACCATCAATACCTTTTTGGGGGAACATTAGTGCTTAACAAGCCATACAATTTTATTTGGCTCTGCAAGTTTCAAGAGTGTCCATCAAGGGGAGAATGACATTTGCATGCAAAGACTTCATACAGATCTATAACCCTTTATGATGTCTTATGAATGCGAGCTTTTTCTATTAATGTTAAGTTTGTGTGTTTCTTCACCTCATTGTACAGTCAATAAAAATGTTCACAGCTGTCCTGTAAAAATACTAGAATTTAAACTGTATCCTTATTGTTTTATCCAGCTGCCTAAGATATATACTGTAGATACTGTAGATAGGAGATGAGATGCTTGGTTTGACAGCCAAAAGAATTAGTTTAAGGGTTTCCATGTCTCCTAGCAACAGTAAAAATATTCCAAGAAAACTGTCCACATCAATATGTTAATATGTGTACAACCGCGTAAATACAGACCGGGAGCCAGAAACCCACCACCAGTAGATCAGAGGGAAGTCAGGAAAGGAAGGAACGAAAGGAGGGAAAGGGGGAGAAAGGAGGGAATAATGTGAGCCGGAGATGGATGGAGAAAGGAAGGAGTCGGGGGAAGAAGAAGCATAGAAGGAATGAAATAGCAAGAGATGAATGGATGGTAGCTCCGTTGTCCTGCTGGATCACAGCTGTCATGACTGATGACATATTTGTCCATTTTTTTCTTGTTTGCCATGTCTGAGTGTTCACAGCAGCCGTCTGGTTAGGGGCCACTCCAGGACAAAAGCTCATATAAAAAAAAAAAATTATTTTTTGTTTAAATGTTGATTCTGTACCCATAATGTGTTTTGCCAAGAATAGAATATAAAAGTGACCTAACATCAAATTTGTATAGCTTCCATTATGATTCATAAAATCAGCATTGATCAAAGCAAAAGTCAATTTTAGTTTAAATGTGTCTTATTTGGAACTCAGATCAAAGAAATGATGTGAAATGGCAGCAAAACACCATTTAAGCAGCTTTAGAAAAAGCTGCTATTTACTGATGTGTGTCATGATTATTTTGATCAAATTTCTTCAATAATGCTGGTTCCTTTCAGTTTAATCTGTAACTTTAAAGCGCCATTAATTCTATTTTTTGTCTTTTGGCCACTTGGGGGCAGTGGAGCTGTAAACATAGACATTTCATCACCTTATAAAGTGTTTCTGGCCTCCGCCAACGCCTGAGAAAAACATCAAGCTCTCTAGCTGCTAAACGCTCCGCTATGTTCGTCCAGCTAGTTGCTAACTTTGCCGTACTACTGTCTGGCGCTGCGCAGGCAGTGTGCCGTGAACTTTACATAACGGCACCATGGAAAACAGGTTGGAAACAAGGATTGGTGAGAGCGGAGTGCGAGTGCCAGAAAACTAAAACAATGGTAAAAAACGTTCTGTTAAACTGAGGGGAAGGGCAGACTTGGAGGATAATTCTCTGTGTTATTGGTAAGATGGACACCTGTAATTTAATCCATTGTTAATATAAAAATATTGGATTAGTGCAGTTTTCATGTCTAATCAGTGCCTGAAGCAACAAGCCCCCTACAACACAGCCCCCTGCACACATTTTAACGCTGGGCTGATTTCTGTCTGAACGCCTCCTTAGGCTTAGGCCGCTCAGCATTCACCATGGAGATCAAAAGCATTTATATGCAGTCGGTGACAGAGCACTATCGGACTGATTATTCAGCCACCCAAGCAGTGCAATCTCTTCTTATATTTGGCCGCAACATTTTTTTTTAGCACCATTAAAATAGATTCAGAGAAGTATGAGAAATGGTAAATGGTTTGTTTTGTTTGTCGTTTGGATTGTGACTGCTGACCAGTTGTTTCCCCTTGCACAACACTCAAATGCATGACAGTGGTCAGCTGGGCATTGGCTTTAGTGTTTGTGGTGTGTTCAATTTGAATTTGTACCAAAAGAAAAACATTTGTTGAGCTGTCCTTCGTCAGGACTAGTTCCTCGAGGTCAGCTTGACGTGATAGATAATCAAACCCCGTGGGAGTTTAAACGAGGATAGAAACTATTTCTTGACTTGTTTCTACCCTGCTTTTCACCAGCAGCCCTGCCCAGACAGACACAACACAGCCCACGGTTAGCCTGACAGCTGGAACACACTGTCCAGATAAGCAAAGAAACATTTCTTACACTTAACAAAAGGAGGGGAGAAAGGGTGCAGCTCTTAACACTTCAAACGGTTCCCCAAACGAAAGAATCTCATCTCCACGTATCAACCTTCCAAGAGGAAGGATGAAAGGCTGCATGGGTAAAGGTTTGCTCTGAATCCTCGTCTCCGGAAACGGACTTGTTCGACAGAAGAGCAGGAGCGAGACACTTTGGAAATTTGGACCCGTTAAATCTGCCTTCATCTAATATGTTTGTTTGCAAAGTCTTCTTTCCTGGCAACCATTTTGGTAACGCTGCACTGACGTTGGCCGAACGTCATTCATTTCTGAATAAACCGTGAAACAAATGCTCACACAAGTTAGTGTGACAGTAATGAGAGGGTTCAGGTATTCTGACAGCATCGTTTGTACGTAGCCTTGTTAACGCCTCCCAATTTGTCGGGATAGATGGAACGTAATTCGGAAAGCAGCGGGTGCCAATTGAGTTGGTTTGGCAACTGTTTTGCAAGCTGGAGCCCCATGAAAAGTAACATAATATGAGGCGAGTTGGTGTAAGGGACAATCTGTGAAGGGCAAACAATGTATTGATTCATTTTTAGATGATGCACCAAAACGAGTCTTTCAAGTATGCTGTGATGCACAAAATGTTCTGTTTTCCTCCCACCCGCCCTGCCTGCCTTATTTCTTCCTTGATGTGTCTCCTCTCTGCTGTTGCCCCCAAAATGAGGCATTACAGCTCAAGTTTTACTGTTCTAGAGAACAATTCCCACTCTTGTGTCAGTTGGGTTCACACTGTTGCAGCTCTGTGTGCGCACGAGTGCCACTTGTTCTCTCAGTTTGGTCATCTGGTCGGGTCTTGGTAGGTTGTAGTCCCCATGACAGGTCAACAGGACAAGATATGGACATATTCTGCACTATTTGGTCAGTTGACCGATTTTAAATATTGCAGGGATGAAGGGATGCACACGACAGGTGCTACAGTGATTGGTTCAAACCAGCACAAGTCACCAAAGTTAGTTCACCTTGGCTTTCTGTGCAGTGGAAAAACACTCGCACCTTGCTAGCATGGCATGAATGGTCGCGGTTGCTCACGGCTCAGCTCGGCACAAATATCCCGTATCGAAAAACAGCATGAGAAAATGCCGAATCCAGGTCTCTGGACAGCGGTAGCGAAAACACTCCAAGGTAAAACTAACAAACACTGAAAAGCACACAGAAATTGAAAAACACAAAATATTCACAAACATTGCCCCTTTATGTCATGGTTGGTATGGGATCCATATGGAGTTGTACTCCAGTGGCAATAAATGCTTCCGGGTATTTCTTTACCAAAATACTCTTCACACCCCCAACCATCTCACATTCATAAATTCTGGCTGCATTTAGTTTCATCATCGCACACGCTTACCCAGGACCAAATTGTGATTATTTCATAATGGCTCTTAATTACCATTCTATAAAAATGCTAATACAGAGCTGTGTGATGCATATGAAAGAATTTAGTAAAGACCCTTGAGGCGACAATATAGCCAATGGTTGAATATGAAAACAAGCAAGATGACTAAACTAAACTACAGGTTGCAGACCTCTGAATGTCCAATCAGGGCCTTTGTATTAGGGACCGACGGTGGAAATGTTAATGAACTCAGCCAGAGCCATGGTAGAAAGCGTGGATGAAACTAATGCAGCTACTGAGGCTGATAGAAATCAAGTGACTGAAATACCTGCTCTTAAATCAGATCAACATGTGCATATGGAGTCCCATCAGTCTACTGAAATACATGGAGATCAAAAGCATTTATATGCATGTTTGTATGCAATGTGTGTCTTTGTGAACGGATCCTAAAAGATGCCGAGAGACTTGGCTTGACGGCAGCATGACTTGGAGTGCACAGCAACAAGGAAACAGTAAATGGTAAAATAATCTGAAATAATAGGCCATTTTCTGTTTGGAAGAAAAAGGCAAACAAGAAGCGGATGTCAGCCAGAATAATGAAGCGGTAACCAAATGGCAAATGAGGCAATAATAAACTGAAATTTTAAACAAGTTTATGGTCTTTGAGCATGTCCTGAAGTGACACGCTATCATTCTCCTGATGCTTTTAAAGGTTTTCACAATTTGATGAAATGTAAAATATCAGCAGTACAGTTTAGAGCCCCCCCGAGATTTCGATATTCACTGTGCTTAGAGACTTATCATTCTTAGACACTATGGGAAGAGGTGAGACTAGAGCTTCAAATACCGTTAATGACAGCGCAGACAATGGGAACATTTTCAAAGGGTGATTTATCAAATTATATTGTGAAATGAAAACTACCGACAGACCACAAACAGACATGTCAGCAGCTTTATGAATAATTTAGATTTCTGGCTGGTATTTTCAAGGAAAAAGCCAGCGGCAAAAATATACTTAAAGTGAAACATAAATCATCAGAACAATAAAAACACAACGGTTAAAAAGAATAATCCTTGTAGACTGGAAACTGAGCAACTGAAAGAGTGACATTAATCTTTCCGATTTAAATTCACTATTTAAAAGTAAGCAATATCAAACTTTTGCATCCCTATTTTTGTGAGTTTACAAATACTGTTGCACGCACTGCTTTGACATGTTGACTTTCTCCTGACCCAGGAGCGCTCCTTTCCGCTTAGTTTGGCATTGCATGTGCCTGCAAGGGTGGAGGGCAGAGTCAGGCGTTGGCTTTTTGGTGAGCCCGATGCAAATCAAGCGTTCATTTGGTGATTCAACCAGCTACTGGTACTTACTAAGTGCTGCAAATCCATCGTATGTAATATGCAATGTATGGGACTATGGCAACAACGCCAATAAAGACAAATCTTAACAGGGCATTTTAGCAATTTGGCACTTTTGTGCTTCCAAAAAAGCTGGAGGACTCACAAGAGATTACAGCAGCAGCAGAGGCCAAGATCTTTTAGTCCCTAATAGGGGTCAAGTTCTCAAAAAAACTGGATCCTTTATTTCCCATAATGCAACTCGATAGTGTATTTTTGTATTTCAAACTCCACGCCCCCAGTTTCTAATTATTAAAAATGTCTAATCTTTGAGCCAAACAGAGATAGTCCTGATAACACTATTGGGGTTACTTTCTCAGACTTGACAAAGCTCCTCCAGAGTCACAAACGACATTACACAACTGTTGCCACTGGCTGAGAGGTGGGCCTAATGACTGGTAAACTGAGCTTACTGGGTAAAACCAGTGCAGTGCCCCTTTCACATTATCCGTCATCTACATCTGCTTTCAGGCTACACGAGAGCACTCTTTTACAAATCTCTACAGATAGTTGTGTAAACAGGATTACTGAACGTGCTATGGTAACTGTAACTGCACATGTGGTTATTGGAGGTATACTTGTCTTTGAACATTAAATGTACGGTATATAAATGTCTATCATTACCCTGGGAAAACATCGGGACCAGGCTTTCATCTCTCCGGAAATGGGAGTTATTATAAAAAAATTTAAAAAAGGGGACATCATCTGCACTTGGCATTACTACTGCGAGTCTGCATCCCCTAGACAATCATATCAATTTACTACTTGGAGAAGTGAAGTGCAGTGATGTTGATAGGATTTTAATGTAGTGAGTCCACGGGACCCACAGGAGGTCATTTGAGTGGCTCCCAGGGAAATTCAGTGAATCCCCAATAAACCGTGTGTTTCCTGAACAAATCGTAATGTTAAACTCGTGTTTGGTGTTGCGTGGTTAGAATTATCGGTGAATATGTGTCTGAAAGTTAAACAAATAAAACCCCAAATCTGTAAATACACTGCAGACGCACAGCGGAAAGAGGAGGTCATATTAAACCGAGAAATATTAGCCTTTTCTGGGCGAACAAATGTTAAAAGGGGAAGCTAAAGGGCAAGGAGAAGGCTGAGCTTTCAAGTTTCATGAGAATAGTGAAGTTGGGCCGATAACACCTGCGGTGCAGTTTTCCTACATGCCATACCGTATCAGCCCCCTTCGTGTTTTCCTAAATGTTGGGAGCTGCAGAGTTAAGCAGCGCTACGAACAGCAAAAGCACCAATCACCTGAGACACCCAACAGTCACAGTGCAATTATCACGCTGTTGTTAATCTGGTAACCAGCTGGGTAAAAGGTAATAACAGGTCAAAGAAAGCACATCAAGGTAAGAGCATGTCCAAATTTAAACTTGTGATTAAAGGCAGGGATACAGTATGTAAACATGATGATGACAAGAGGGTAGTATGCATTCCCCACAGGCTTGTCAATGATCTAATAGAGAATTTTGTGGCTTTAAATGCAACACTGTGATTGATTGACATTATGGAGGCAGCTGAAGCCATTAATCAGTGCCAGGGGGCCTTTACTGTAAATCACACTGATGTTGCAAATCAGTGGGGAAAACGACACTATAACTTACACGGCTTGAAAGGTGTAATTTAAAAAAAGCATCAGGGATACCATCTTTGTTTGAATTGACATCAGGTGTTAACCCTCACATATTAAAAGAAGATCAGCTCAACATATGGGCTGGGAATTAAAAGGTTCTGATGAATTAACACCAACGTGTACGAATGAAGTACCACATACTTCGAGTAAAAACTGTACTAAATGGTTTGAATCTACTTTTAAGTGGAAAATAGCTTATTCCAGACCTGCAAATCACTCCATATGTTAATTTTTTTCCATTCAGGTTCCATCTTTTGTAGTCATCTAGTTTACAACAGACCTCAGCTAAATGTGACTTGAGATTTTTTCAGTGCGTTTTAGGTCTGGTTTTCATTTCTTTGTATTTTTATTTGAACTTTATCTCAAATATTGGCGAAAGATTTGTCAAAATTTTAAATAATTTAAAATATAAGCTGTGTATATCTGAAGGTATTTATTAAAGGCTGATGATTCTTTTTTTTTTCTGAGCGAAAAATACATAAAATGTTTAAATATATCAGGATGTTACCATAGTGCCCAGTCCAAAATGTATATTGAGATGTAATCAGTATGTAACTGAGACCACCGATGTCCATACTGGTTCTATCTAAATTGCATAGAAGCATTATATCAAGAGCAGTAATTGGTTTTTAGTTTGTCCTTTTGGTTTCTTTCTCTCACTGAACCAAACGTCTCAAACGTCTTTATGGCCTCGCTCACACATTCAGCCAGCAGCTCTGTTTAAAGATGTAAGCAGTTCTGTTCTGAGAGATGGTGACAAACGAGCCATGGGTTAGTCATATCCAGTGGAAACGAGCGACTGCCCATGGCCTCCTTTTTAATTCTCCCTCCACCTTACCACGCGTCCCTCACTAATGCCATTCTCTAAGGCAGTCCTACAATCAGCTATACTTAACCCTACCTGGTCACCTTCTCGTGACCCAGAGGAATTCTGGCACCGCTAAAAAGGTAAACGCGTTCATAAAACAGTTCTGAGCTATGTTTCTAATGATACCAGCCAGGACTTGAAAGGGTTTTGCTTGATGGTAAAATGTCTCACTGCCCCACCCCATTAGGCACACCCCTTGCCTTTCTACCAGTTCAGGATCATGTTGGCCTTAAACATTGACTGTATATAAAGACGGACAACAGGACAGCTCCACAAAAGTGAAGCCAAAACATCTTGATCGCCCCCTGGTGGCTGGCTGCAGTATAGGTCATAAGCCCCGCCACGATCATGTTAGCAGATGGGAAACGGGCCAAACTAAAAACCTCAAAGTACACGTCAAATACATTTTCCCCCACAGATGGTTGATCAAACAGACTGATGTATGTTCAAGTGTTGCTTTTTCTGATAAGTTTAATTTTAATTAATTATTTGAGGCTATAAACAGGGGATTTCACATCATGATTGACAGCTGAGGCCGGCTCGCGACTGAGTCGCCCATGCGAACGGACCTCGATACCGCGGCTCCTACTCCGATCACTACTGCACAGACTCTGGCTCCTAATGACGTCACCAGCACAAGATGGCAGCTCCTAAATCTTGGATATTTTGGCTGCATTTTTGTACAGTGGGAGGAAGTGGAGACGCGTCGTCCATCTTTATATACAGTCTAAGGCCTGAAATCACATGACCATATACAAAAATCAGCCATGTATAGGCTATTGGCTGATATGCATGTAGGTAATACACAAGTAGTATACCACAAGTGATGCTGAGGTTTTGAGCCTTTAAGACCTGTAAATATCTAAGAAGTTTCATTTTTTGACTACAATATGTGTAGTCAGTGTGATGACTGCATATTATTATTCAATAGCCATATGTGGAGTGCCTGAATTAAACAGTATTGTCCATTTATATGTAATTTCATGTCCATAAAACTCCTTTCCTGCCCAACTCCATTCTACGCTTGACATACACACACACACAAAAACACATCAATGGGGACTTATTCCACTAGAGCAACCTACAATAACCTTTCTGACATTACTAATATTACACTGCAGATGGGAGTAGAGGGATGGTAGTGCACCCAAACTGCAGCAGGCAGCACTCTGAGCCCAGAAAGTTACACAAAGTAAATATGAAATGCTATTTTATTGTAGCAAAAAGACATTGCTCAAGAACTCAGCTTACAAGGTCACCTTTTCCAATGAGAGAACGCTCCGCAGTAGCAGTAGTAATTACATCATTTGGTAGCGTTTTTCTAGTTTTTATAGGTATGGCTGTAGAGTGTAATATTATTCCAGCAGTTTCTAAGAACGCTTGTATAAGCAGCACCCTAAACACAGCTGCAGAAGTCCCTGTGCTGATGTTTAATATTTTATACTGTAAGCTTGCTTCATCTTGTCCGTACCTCATCTCCTTCTCCTCCCTCCCTCCCTCCATTCTCATGCTCTGTAGCCAACCAAGGATTACGCTGGCCTCTATTGTGTGGCCAGTGGACCGTGTGGCTCACACTGCTTCAGTAAAAACCCTATCTCCTGGCTGCACAGGATTTCTGGTCAGAGCACAATGTTGCACTCCCGCCAAGAAAAAGCCGGCTTTGTTGTGCATAGCATACTATTAAGCACAAGGTATAATGCCGCAATCACCAAAGGACAGGGTAGCTGCTTTTTGAAGGCCGGGCGTGAAGCTGGAAGCGCCTAACAGGAGGGGAAAGTCTACATTGAAGAAGAAAGTGTAATATTGCTACTTTTCAAGCCTCCTTCTGAGAGTTTATAGTGAGCTGACCTTGATCAGACAGGAAGTCCAGCATGGTCTGCAGCAGGAAGGACAGGTGGCGCACAGACAGGCCGGGGTTGCCCATGCGGCGGGAGGCGTACACGAGCTCATGCAGGAGGCGCATCTGTACAGCAGCCCAGCCTCGGTGGGTGCCTGAGAGAGAGAGGCGACACAGAGAAATTCACATGAACAAGGCTGACAAGGCTCATTGCTGACATCTAATGTTACACAGCTGTCAAATCAGATTAGGACGGATGCATCAATTCATTGTTGACCATCACTTGATTTTAATGATGTCAAAGTCACCATTTACCTTTTTTTTTTTTTTATTAAAAAAGGATTGTTAGTGCGTATTAGAACTCAAATGATTACTCAATTAACTGATTTGTTGGACAAAGGAAAATGAATCAGCAACTTTTTTGATAATTGCTTACTGTAATCGCTGTTGCAAACGTTGCTAATTCCAGCTTCTCATTGTGAGAACATGCTGCTTCTCTTTGTCTTATGTGACAGTAAACAAAACATGTTTAGGTTGTTGACTGTCGGTCAGACAAAACAAGCACTTTCGTGACATTACTTACATTCAGATGGGCATTTTTCACTATTTTTTATTACATTTTCTTGATCACGCAAACAGCTGTTTAAGTTATGAATTGCAGCCCTAGTAAATTGCATAAAATGATAAATACATAAATAAGTAATAGTTGCAGGAATCAACCCTGTAATTGCTTCATAATATACCAATACCTGACATGAATGACTTAAAGTATTTCTATTTGGGACTGCTGCTCTTATCAGCCAACAGTTCCAAAAGCAGCTCTGGTGCACCTTTACTAATCAAACCTCGACAGAGTAAACTGTCAACATTAACAACAAGGGCATAATAACATAACACAGGTCAATTCACTGAACATCGATAATATCACTTGACAGAATGTGAATTTGTAATATGTACTGATATTTGAAACATATTCATAGTAATGTTGTGAAAACACATTTTAGCCATATCTCCCAGCACACCTACACAATAACTACTAAGAATTACTCTCGAATATATTCAGTGGCATTAATGCTTGAGACGGTGCAACAAGTGCGTGCTAAACCTTCACCCGTCTGTATTTGGCATGCTTCACACACAAAAAGGTCACATGTAATTAGATCAAACTCAGGTCTTCCCATTGGAGCCACGTTGTCACGTGCGCCAACACGGTGCTAACTTAGTCGGTGTTGTTTGCTCTGCAGAGCTCCACGAGACATCTTAATAGCATTCTAGCCTGACACCAACTGTTACATAAGACCCTCAGCCCCCTACGAGATCCCCTGCTCCACTCCCAGCTGTCGACTGTTGACTCACTAAGTGGGAAAGAAAACTAGAGGAAAGATGTGCTAGGGAGGCCGCAGAGGCCAGAGGGAGGATATTTGGTAAACACTCTGATGTTTCCCCAGCTTAAATACCACTTCCAATAACGCAGAATCATGCCCGTGATGCTTTTCAGTTATCAGCATTTTTCTGCCACCGTTATTATTCATCCTGACCTCTTCTGCCATCTGAACAAACTGTAAATGCAATTCCTTCATCAGCTATTTTTTTCTGTCATGAAACTGCACCCACTAAGCAGTCTAAAAATAGCTGACTTCCACCTGTCTGCCAAAACCAGTGCTTATCTGCAGAACAGTAATCCAAAAGGACACTTTGGATTTTCTGAGGATGTCTCTCTCGCTCGAACACAAAAAATTACTTCATTCGTGGTATTTTCAGACTTGAACTGGAGGTGTCTGGCAATCCATTTAACAAACCACCAAAATAATGAGCAAGGTGCCACGGCCAAGCAGTCGCACTCTCATGCAAAACCTGACTCAAGAGGCCCTGCAGCTTCGGGCCGACTCTGATGAAACTAGGGGAATGTGCCGGGTGATGAGACGCCACATACCACAATTATTCACCTCTACAATAAACGTGTCATTTATTTAGAGAAAAGAAACTCCCTCAACGTGAGAGGAGGAAAGAAAACGAAATACAGTGTCCCCATTTCTGGTAACAGAGGGGGGTAATGAAAAACTTTAAAAAACCATTAGTTCCACTGTATCTCAGGGCACAGCCACCTTACTGGAATGCACCACTGATGGCCATTTTTGTTCTCATTTGAACTTCCCTCTTCAGCTTATTGCTAGATAAACTCCCACCTGATCCCTTCTGCCTAAAGACTTACAACCGTGAGTGCCTGCCTTCCCATCAGCGCTGTGTGGACTCGGAGTGGATACCCAGGTCTCATTTGGGACTTGGATGTTACAGCTGGCATATCAGTATAGAGAAATTATGTTAAAGCAGGAGTGCGGAACTTTTGTCTCCCCCTTCTGGCAGTGAGAGTAATAACATGTAACCAATCAGCAGCCATGATTGAGAAAAAGTTCTATTGTGAACAAATGTATACCAAATGACACGAACGCACTCTGGAAAATCGGAAGTGTCGTCTTAAAGTTTAGATTTGTGTTCTGATTTTGAGGTTTTGAAATTGAGAAAAGAAATGTCATAAGACATATGGAGAGATACCTGTTAAAACAGATTATATGGCTATTGTATTTAACATTGGTTTACTTTTTGTTCATAAAAAGGGGAAATAAAGCCTGGTCCAGATTGACCGATACTCGTGATATCAAGGACCAGGGCATCAATAGTTAAGTGCTATTTTAAATAACATCTAAAACTAGCTTTCACAGTCAAAGTCCAAACATTTTACCTCAAACAATCTGCAGCTTGTTTCTATTCACAGTTTATAAAGGAAACTAGGAGAGAGACTAACAGCACATAAGAGAGAAATCCTCTCACTGTGTCCCTTGAATAACGATCATAAGAGAAAATATGGATGTCCCTAAGCTCTTCTGTTCGCTGTGAGCTCTGTCTTTTCAGTGGCCACCGCTTGCCATTGAGTGGCTGCAATGAGCAAGGGTCGATAGTCTGTAGAACCACGAGGCTTATCGTGAGGACTTCACCCAACACTGTACAGAACTGTGCCTCTTTTCCAAATAAGTGCTGGCTTGAATGTAGAACACCCTGTCGGAGCACTCTTGAGAGAACAGCAAAGGTTGAGGTGGAATGAAGCGATGCTATTCATTTTCTTTATCTATTAATATGTGTTTACACTGCTGCCACTCACGTCTTCTGGAAGGAGCGCGTGCTTTCAGTATTTGAACAATATTAATTCAGTGATTTACGCTTTTTCACCGACATGAATCCAGCATTACTTGACTTGTGACCCTTAAAAATAAATCTGTGTTCCAGTCTCTGTTCTACTTCATTGCCACTGTTGACTATACAGACGGTGGTCGCTGTATGTTCAACAAACAAAAGAACCTCTTCAGGTGCAGAGCTAAATTCTGATTGGTGTACTGATTTGAATTATACATAAGACAATGACTCCATAGTTTTAGAACAAAATTCAGGGCACTGAAAATAACCCACAATGTGCTAACAGGGTGGATTTGCTGCTTCATAGGAAAGCATGTTGGATTCACAGTATAAGCACAATAAAAGCTTTTTGGCCTTAAACTCAATACATTATATTTCCTCAAACAATGAATATACAGTACATACTTTCTATATCATCGCCTCTTGATTTTATGCTTTTGTATTTCCATGTGTCCTGACTCTAAACTCTTAACTCTAAGTAAAGTTTTATTAGGTAAACAATACATCAATAAATCCAAAAATGATCGACGATGAAAGTAATTGTTAGTTGCAGCCCTGAAACACACTATATCAACTATGTGAGGTGAATAGTTTGGAGATTAAACTTTCCCACGCAAAAGTGTGATTAAAAAGGTGGATAACAAATCTATACCATATGTCTGGTGTCAAACGTCTTCTCAATTGACTTATAAGAATATGCTTATAACCAAGTTTACCTTTGCTGAAGTCCTTGGGATCAAGTGACAGGCTGTATCCAGGCAATGTCTCTAGGAGCAGCTTGTAGCAGGCCCTCCAGCCGGGCTCTGGGATGGTGGGAGCCACGCACTGCATGGCTGCAACGCGCTTGAAAAACGCGGACTTGCGATGAAAGCCGATCAGTTCGTAGAGCTCGGACAGTATGCTGTAGCGCTGGATCTTCTCCTCCTCCGATAGCTGCAGTTATGGAGACAACATTTAAGTCTTCTGCTTATTGTTACTTCACTTGGATGTTTGAGCTTGTTTTCACATTCATCTGCCGAAGGGGGAAGGTTTCTCTGGCCTCATCCTAAATCTGAGTTTAACAGGTGTCACAGGCAGGATTTAATGACATCACAACTAGTTTGGAAGACAACGATGGTACAAAAAGCAACTTACACAAGTGTGATGCGGAAACGTGTAACCTCTCTTGTACATACACTGAGAATTGACTTTTCATTGAAGTAAAAGACATTTCATGTCCAGAGGTTAAACTTTTGACATGAGCAATATTTGCATATTCATAGATTCTGGATTTTTTTCAGCGAGAGAGGTGGGGGAGATGTCATTTTAATCTTTTTGAGGGAAAAACAATATCAGAACATAAATTATTATCTTTATATATCTTCAGACACGTCTGGAGGGGATCTTTAACCATCCAAACATAACTGTTCGTTCTTTCATTGAGTTGGGACCTCCTGCGAAGTACATGAAGGATTATTAATAAGGCTACTTTCACTAGATACTAGCACTATACTTAAAATTCCACAGACAGAGAAATATAAACATGCACTAATTATAACATAATGACAAATATATCAGTATTTCAAATCTGAGAAAAAGAGGCTGAATCACTGCCACTGTTCAACTCAAAGGGCAAGAGGAAATTCCGTTTGCTGCATAGCTCACATAAGAAAAAAAGACTCCAGCATAAGGACAAAACTCTCATGCTGAAGAAGAAAAAAAAGAGATAAAGATCACTAAACAAATTTTTATAGTTCAAAAAGGGTTGTATTCTGAGGGATGAAAATGGTATAGGTGAGTTCTGTTTAAGTGTGCTTTTACTACTTACTACTAATATTAAGATATCCTGCAGTCACCCCTGAACTGTACACCGTACTGCTATTGGTCACATTAATCATCCAGTGTCGCTGCTAAAGCATTCATTTCCCAGTGAGATAGCGTACCTGTCCCAGGTTGATGTAAACAGCGTTCTGCAGGAACTCGGAGGCCTCCCTGGCCCTCTTCTGGATGGCCAGCACCCTGACCGCTTTCACACAGGCCTCCAGCTCGATCACTCCTGCGGTCTTATACTGAGAGAGATAAGAGGAGGAGCGGGGGAGGGCTCGGCGTTAATGAAAAATGAATAGTCAACAAGGGTTCGCCTTGACTTCTACAACCCATCTCATAATCAGGAGGCATGTTTTTTCATTAACATATGACCACCCTCATCAGTCAGTGCAGACGTGGGATCAGAGACAAGTGTGATAACTCGGATCCCCTGTGGCTTGTCTTTTCAGGGATTCCCAGCCACTACTCCATTTGAGCATGTTGCTGAGGCGTCGCGCCGCACGCAAGCGTGTGCACTTTTTATCTCGACATCCCTCCACTTCCAACCTCATTGTCTCCTTATTAAAATTCAATTAATATCTGAATGGCAATGTAATTTAATTCTGAATAAACTAGTTACAGGTAAAAGGGCTGAGGGAGGTCAGTGCAAAAAGGCAATTATAATAATGAAGATAAAGCACAGGGTTGCTTGTGAATAGTTTGGTAGCATAATGAGCCTATTCAGCTTTCCCTAAGCATTAGGGATACTTTCATACTATTCTTTGTGACTTTGTACCAGTACAGTGGTCAAAGGAGAGTACAAATTTATTATGAAAAGGACAGACACCTAACACAAATTGTTTTGTCTGTCTAATACTGCTTTTTAAAAGAGGTGATCACTGACTAATATGGTATTTTCAGATATTACACATGCTCTCATGCTTGTTTGTAAGTCTTGTGCCCATGAAGCACTCAGAAATAAACAGCTGCTGTCAGCATTTATTGGTCTGATACTACTCAAACACAGTTCTGTTACTGCCTTTAAACTCCGTGAAACCAAATCAAATACTGCCCCCTGGTGAGATGGATAAATATTACCACACAGATTTCTTCCCACCAGTTCTGGTTTTTGTATCAAAGTAGACACTATCACGTACAGTATGACCATTATTCTAAAGGCTGGACGGATATGCATAACTACATGACCGAGTGTGGTCATGTGACACCGATCTTGATTTCCTTATGCTGGCTCCATAACAAATAAAGAATCCTACTGTTGTGATCACTTTTAAAGCTCTCAATGGGGTCGGGCACTATTACGCCTGTATCCTACCTACCTACCTATCTAAAAGAGAAAACGTGTGTTGCAGTCCGCCTAAAGCCCATTTGCTCCTAATGAAGATGTAAATCTTTAAAAACAGGTCCTGAATATATATCTACACATATAATTTTCTGCAGGGTTCACCAAGTTCAGCTTTGAGACCTTTTTAATACCACACAGAATGCAATTCAATACCTGTTTCACAGTCATACCGGCCAAAGTATGAAAGAATCATAGGAAATCAGAAGGGGCGCTATGGCCTAGAATTCTTGATTATTATATTTCATTTGTCTTCATTACTCCCCAGCAGTATATAACAGTAAATTCTAACGATATAATTAATTCAATTAATGGGAGCTGGACCCAGATAAGTGGCATAAATTGGATTGGATTATCCTATTTAAAAAGAGTACTTAATTTAAAATTCATTGAAGTTTTTGCTATAATCGACACGTGCCTATTATGAGACGATGAGCTTCCTAGCTACTGTAGCTAGGAGTAGTTACAGTGTTTGCTACAGGTCTGATGGTACATAAACAATGATACTGGCTGAATTCTAGAGTAAAGGGTTCTGCAGTTTTTGGTCAGTACCTTTCCATAGTAGGAGATGGCCTCTTTGTATTTCTCGATAATGTCCTCAGGGCTCAAGCAGTTTTTTGCTCGTCCAATCTCAGTGCTGGTGTCTGCACTAATGCCGTTGGCTGTGAGGGCACCTACACTCAAAAGAGGATGGTATATGATTAGTTTATGAAAGACACCGGGATCGGCATCCATCAATCTGTTCCACCACAACAGGAAAGGAAACAACAGGGGTGACAACAGAAAGGAGGGGAAAAAAATCCACTTTATACTCTTTTAAAGACACCGCCCTGGCTACCACCGCCACATGCATATTATATATATTTATATATAACAAATAAGACACAGATATACAGTGTTGAAAATGTTGTTCACAGAACAGGTTTGTTTAACTTTATCTGAACAGATAACAACAGATAATGTTGAATGGAACTCTGTGAAATGTGTGTACTCCTAGTTCTGATGGCTCTGGATAATCCTGCTCTCCCTTACACCAGGAAAAAGTGATTATCATGAATAATCGGGGCCTTTGGAGTCTCCAAGATGTGAACAAGACGACGCCCCAGCCGGAGTTTAACTCGCACCTGGAATGTTTCAAAAGCAATTGCTAGGTGCATCTCTTGGCCAGATCTGATGAGAATACAAATACCAATTGAGAGCGCATCGCCTAGCAACGGGGCTGTGTCCATAGCAACACTGTGGTGCTGTCAGTATGACAAACATGTGACTAATGAGATGCTGCACTGCACTACTTCTTAGGCCAATATGCACACGCAACATGACAAAGAGAAAACACTTAAGCCAGTAATCGCAGAGAGCTAAATAAAGTACAAGCTTGGAGGCGATCAAGTCAAAGAATAGAAACATTATTCTTCTTTTCTCTTAAGCTATGAAAGTGAGAGGTTAAGCAACAGTGAGCATTCACCAAGCAGGAAATCAAAGTGTGCACCAATGGTGATGAACTGCCTGGTGCTTCAACAGGAGATACTGTATGTAACCTTGAGTTCAAATAACTAAATACTGTGGGAACATATTCAAAACATTTTTGATAGGGTTAAGTGATTTTTGTGTGAGAATCAAGAGTAAGAAGTGAGCTGTTAGAGTAATGGGGCCTCAATAAATAAGGAATAGAAGTAACTAAGCGTGGCCATTTAAAGTCTTGGTCTTCAATCGTGCAGTCATGTGATACTGATCACCGAGAGCGTGGCTGTGAGAAAGAGGAGGTACATTAGAAAAGAAACAAAAGGGGATGGTAAACCAACACAGGTGAACACTACCTGCCATAGGGGGGAAAACCATCAATCAATTTCCAAACCAAAAAATAAACCATAGGAATCAGGGTGCTGATAATGGAAGATGAAAAATGCCATCAAACACACAAGCAAACAGGCAGATTGTCTACAAGAGCTATGTTGGTTAGGCATACCATACCTGGGTCAATGAGAACCTCCTGAGCCCCTACAGACAGAGAGAAAGAATGCAGATTCACTCCATGACGCAAGGCGCAATGTTAGCAGTGTTAGTCCCGACAATCTGCTTAATGGCTGCTGCTGTTCTCCTGTAAACTATGCTCATCGAGAGCCACGACAAACGTTTGGCATGAAATTGACTTCGCCAAAACAATGGTAAAGCTACCCTGTGAAGTCTTAGACCTCGTTTTATGAGTGGGTCCCCGTTTTATATGCACGTGCACACAGGTGCCGCGATAAACAGTCGAGCCACTGATGGTGCCAATAACAACGCTCCGAGACACACAGCAGCGAGCTGGTAAGAAGGACGGAAACAATGCAGGGAAGAAAAATCAGCTTCGAAAAAGGTTTGATGAGGAAGGACATGCACGCGACACATTTGTTAGACCACAAGGCTGGTTTTGGTGAGTAACGCTGAATGTACTGTAAACATCCCTGTTGTTTGTTTACAAGGAAAAACGCCAGAGGGAACCGTTAACAGTTGTACCATCATATAAAAATTCTGAAAGAAAAATCTTAAACTTGTACATTTGTTTTTTAAACTAGTGGATGTTAACTTCAGTTCTCAAATCATTTACTGAATAATTGGTTGAAGACCAATAGTACAAAATGACACACAATAAAAGTCATTTATATATGGTTGTTAAAGCTTCTGATTTACTTGCTTTCCATTATTGCAATACCAATGCTGCTGCCACTAGGGCTCATTGGCCCCTGTCTTTGCACCAGTTATCTGTATGTATTTGTATTTCTGTCTTTACTGTATTTTCAACTCTACAACAGCTCATTTTAAACTACACATGTTACATACCAGCCTGCTGTTTATACTATATATTACAGAGCCACGTTTTCTACCATATACATACAGAATACATGGGTTCTGTCCATACTGTACATATCATAGCTGCATTCAGTTGAACTGTACATTTTGTATATTAGTGTCTTGTTCATTTTGTAAATTCATTTTATATATATATATATATATATATGTATATGCACTTTGCTACGGTTTGCTGGTTAGATGCTAGCTGGACAGATGCTAAACTGTGCTTCATTGTACTGGTATTTACAGTGTGCCAAGACAATAAAGTTTAATCAAAATATATCTGATTTCAAAATCTGTAAATTAGATTAGAAATGTATAAAATGAACAATTAAAAAATAATAATCTGTAAATTAATCAATAATCCCAAATTAAATAGTCCTCAGATATCACCCAGGCATCATAAAAACAGCTTTAAAACTTTATCACTGTTTATAGTCACTGGCATAGGATGATGCTCTGCTGATTCGCCAGTCAAGATTTATTTTTGCAATAAGTGTAGTTACACGCAAGGCAGTATTAATATAGCACCACGTTAATAGCATGTTAATAACAGAGTAGACAGATACAATTATGTTAAGTTTTAATGAAATTAGCAGTCATCAGGGTAAATAAGAGAAGCTTCAGCAGTTTAGGAAGCTGACATCTTGTACTCTGCACACAAAGGAAGCAGCTTAGCTGAGCAAAGCTGAGCGATGTTTGAGTTGCCAGTATGCAGTGACATTCTCACTCAATCACAACTCGCTCACAGACAACAGCCTCTCCGCTATTATCCCATCCAGACCACGGTTTCTGTCAGTTACAGAGCGATGTGTTCACCTGGTCTGTGGCGTTTCCCTGCATCTGCCGGCTGGGAGATACTTGGCTTGCGTCCCACAGTCTTGCCTGCTGTGCCTCCGGGGTAGTGGAATATGACAGAGGCTGAACACAAACCCTCCAACGCAGCTAGAGAGAAAAAATAATAAAAGACAAAGACATTCTATCTCTTAACTTAGTTCTTATTCAAGTTCGACAACCCTGACGTATACGCTGCTGACTGTTTGTGCTCTATGAAACGTTTTCTGCTAGAGCACTCGCTACATGTCAGATAAGAGCATCAGCAAACTACATAGGGCAAAAACTAATTATAAGAGTCCTTTTTTTGTTGAATGTGTTTATGTTAAAAAAATAACTCTCAAATATCAATAGTGGTAATGGCCTCAAAAATCCAGTATGGGTCAGATACTAGCTGATACGTTTCCAGGACACATGAGCTAACACTGACATTGAGAAATAAACTAACTCTAGCCTTGTAAATCCCAGCTTACAGTAAAAAGCCTCCATTCTCCGGACTTACCACCCAGCCAGAGGAAGTCGTTAACCCCCCTGAGCAGCTCCACAGCCATGTGGTAATGGACCAGGGCGTCCTGCAGCATGCCTGCCTGGAGACACAAGTCCCCAACATGCTTCCTCATGCGTCCCTGGCAACGCTTCTTATAATGCCTGAGAGAAAGCAGCAGGTCAGGAGAGACACACTTTTTCAGATAACAGCAGGATGAATGAAGGGGCTCGAAATCTTGTTTTTTAGCTTTTAAATTGATTTTGGTTGATTCCTACAGCTGTCGTCATTTCTTAAGTCAGCAGGGTGCCAGGAGAGGAGACCCAAGTGAATCTTATCAGTCAGCTACAGAGGGGATGTATGGGGGCGGGAAAGCACAAGCAAAGGAGAGCAACTGAGCGAGGACAGCGTATGAGCTGGCCTACAGTACGACCCCTGTACTCTTGCACAACAACACAGGGCCTCAGCGAGGAGCAGCTTCGCCAGCACACAGGGGAAATCCAACGGTTTTGAGGAAAGTTATGAACCCCCTAGTGCAAGACATTAGAGCATTCTGAAAGACTGGGAAGGTCATGTGCAGACAATAACGAGAATCAACAGGTGATCACCGACTAAAGGTGAAATGGAGCCATGGACCAAATTTTCTTAGCTGCACAGGAGGCAGAAATATTAAAAATCAACATAAACATCTATTCTGGGAAAATCTGTATCATACATCATTCATCAAATATTCATGCTAATGCTCACTAGGCTACTGCTGAACAATGAAATTGTTCTGGCAGAGTAATACTAAAATGAAACAGCTGCTCTTAAGAGAGTCATGAAAAATTAACCACGGCAATCAAACTGGCTCTTCAGACATGGATGCCATTATCAGATTCATGTTTATATGAGTGGCTGCAGTGCTATGCCAAGCTGGAAGGTAATGTATTCGGTCATGAATTAAGATATGAGATCCATGCGGCCAGCATGTCGCTCCGGCTTCTAAAGCCAAACAGACAAAACCCCAAACTGCACCTTCCCAATCCCAATGTTCCCCTGAAGCTGGGACACAGCTCAGTAGCATGTACTGGGCCAAACTGTGTTCAGTGGGTCCAAACTATCAGCTCCTCCTTTAAAAAAAGACCATACCAGTGTTTTTGAATGTTTCACTACACAAACATTGCATAGAAATATTGCTTACTTTGAATTGCAAAAACAGTGTTTTAGGTTGAGGCCATCGTGGCCACTGGTTTCAGTTCAATCTAATTGCAGAGACTGGACTTACAGTCACAATTAAACCAACATAATTCCTGACTCTTTTTTTCCTCAATTTATAGGGACAGCATCTAAACATTTATAGGCCTATCAGCAATACCGTTGTTGTTTCTGTCTGTATGTACTCTGTGCTCTTAGTAACAACACCTTGTTTAACAAGTCCGATCCTTCCCAATCATTTCCAAGAAGTTTCCTGGAAAGAACTGTGTAATTTGGTACTAATTATAGGGAAAAAAGAGACAGCATTCAATTGGTACACTTCCAATTAATGAATTCCAATTAACTGCTAGTGTAACCTACAGTCTTTTAGTCAGCGCACAGCAGGTCAGCAGAAAATGCTAAATTTGTCTACCGGCAAGCATACAATTCAAAATACGTTATAAATTATTAATACATGACTATTTAATAGGCTTTAATTGGAGCTTTTCTTTCAAGGATATTCCTATTTTCCCTATTATTGAAATAGAACTACATAGTTCTTTCCAGGAAACTGCCTCGGAGATTCCAAACCCGTAAAACATAGCGTTACCTAGTTAACATCTCCCTCTCTCATAGCACCAACAAAAAATGTTTTACTTGTTTCCAGTTATTACCAAATAATCTTCCCTCTTTGTATTATATATTATAATACATTTAAATTATATTGGCTAATTACAGTGCTGGTCAGAAGCACCAACACTGCTTTAATAAGTGGGTTCCTAAAAAAACATCACATGCAAGACAACGTTGGAAAATCCGACAAGGAAGAACAAATAACAAGGAAACATGGACATGGTAAAAACAGTAATGTGAACGTGGCAGCTTCTTGCTTTGACACGGTTTCTGTTCGGCGGGCGGATGAGCTTTCGAATGTTGAGGCTTCCCACCAGCACTCGAAAGCCCTCAGCTACTGTATTTGGGCAGCTGCTATAATACAGTGGAGTAACTTAAAACAAGATGAATGGAGGCATAAGCAGACAGACGGATCGATAGATACATGAATACATATTGTAAACAGAAAGATATATAGAAAGCGGCCGAAACCAGCGGCTGCCAGGAGGGGAGAAAGGTAGGCAGTAAGAGTATACATATACAAGAGTATTTGTTGTAAATGAGCAAAACCACAGAAAAACACAGGTATGGTCCTTTAACTGCTGTCTGAATCAACCATACAAATGATGTAAGAATTTAAATACAATTTAAAAAGTCATCACTGGGCCTCTGTGGACACAACATGGTCAACTAAATGTAACTTAGCAGTTCCTTTACTGGAACTGTGTCAAACACAAGACTGCTGATGTAACATTCGACGAGTGTAACGACCTGTAACGTAGTACTGCAAATCAGGCCTCATCTACACTGCTAAGAAAAACATAACCTTTCACTTTAGTAGCTAGTGTTACTGATGTGGACTAGACTCTTTTGTGTAACTTTTTGTAACGGTGCCCAATCATGCCTCTGTTATTTTAGCAGCTATGGGAATGTTTTTGGCCTGGAACTTCAATCAAGCTTTTTCAAATCACGTTGTGTAGAAACTGAAACCCGTGGAGGAGTGATGAGTTTGGCTTGGAGTCAGGAGCAAATGCACAACAGCACAGAGGTCTTGGGTGTTTCTTTCAGGGCAGCGCTAAAGCTGATGGGCTTGGTATTGGGGGGGTGGGGGGGGGGGGGGGGTTACTACACTTATGAGTCTAACATCTCACCTTTTCACACCCAACAATAAACTCACAGGACAGTATGAAAGAAAAAAGAAAACAAAGAAGAAAGACAAATAAAGCAAGGTAAACAGAGGAAAATGAACGCAGCAAAAATCGAAGGAGAATTTTGGTGCAGGCAAGCCTGACGTGTAACAAGCAACTTGACGCAGGCAAAAAAAAAACAACACACACTAACAACTTGCACATAATGAAGAATATCCCATTTACCGCCTGCAATGAACACTCAAGCACTCCATAACCAGCCTCTAAATGCTAAAGTACTTTTGAAAAAGGGGGTTATGGTGCAGCAAACAGAACAACTCACCTGCTATCCGTGTCCAAACCCACAAAGTCCTTCTTCTCAAAGGGCACACAGAGCAGTGGTATCTTGTCACCTGACTTGTCTGTGGCCCGGTCAAGCCGCTTGGACTCCAGAACAATAAATATTGACTCCACAAAGTCCTCCACCCTCTTCTCCACATCGGAGCAGTCTTCAAAGCTGGGATAGAAGGCCATGTCTGTCCGCTGCTGCTCTGCAATGTCTCCCTGCAGCCCAAACACCAGCAACCGCGAGTCGTACAGCGTGGAGCTGTACGTCTCCTTCTGGCCGTGGAAGCGCTCGGCGGTCTGGGGCCACTCCTTGGCCGAGGCGCAGGTGGTGACGGCGATGAGGCCCACCACCTTGCGGTGCGTCTGGAAGTCCCCCCACTCGTTGTTTTCAGGCAGGTAGTGGTGGCGGTAGCGGATGTAGAGGAGGCGCTGCGAGTCCCTGATGTTCACCTGGCTCACGCTGGCGACGCGTTTGTAGATCTTGAAGAACTGGTCCTCGGGTACGATGCCAACCGGCTGGACTACCACTAGTACCGTCTGGTGGTCCTCGGCGCTCTGCATGTAGTCTGGGACGCTCATCTTCACATGTGGCTTCATGGGACAGAAACACAGAAACAAATCCATCGAGCTGATCATATTTCCCGCTTTTTGTCTCATCAATTAACATGCAACCCTTCCTCCATTTCTTCACTAGAGAGTAGTTCCAATGAAAACTGTTCACAGCACATATTGCCCGGGTTAAAGCAGGACACGGCTTCCAGAGACAGATGCTGCTCTTAAACTTGTTTAACGCAATTTTTCAATGAGGTGAGCACCTCGAAATGTCATCACATTTTTCAAAAGACGTGGCACATCAAAGAAAATAACTCTGATAGGTTATTAGAGTAGGGGAGAAAATTGTGTTTTTTACTTTGGGTGCACGAGCCTACCAAAGAGAACAAAAGAATGCAGAGATTCACAAATAATAAAATCACGTGACAAACCAAAACGTGTTTGGCAAAAAAAACCCAAAAAATAGCGTTTTGTGTCTTCATTGTCAAAATTTATGACACAATTATATATGGACTGTCCTGTATTTGTGCCACTGTATCGTTTACCATTTCAATTTCATGAATATTCTCTGCTAAAGTTAATTGACAACAAACATTAGCCGGGTTTGTGTTCGGCGCTTAGCGTTACCTTTGGCGAAGCGCGAAGCAGCACACCTGCTGCTGTCTTTGCGAACATAAAACACCAAGCAGTGTCCGCCAAAAGTGACAGCTGAAAACGTTATTGCAGTGCTTAAATGTGACGAACACGAGGTGTGTAACGACACAGAAGCCTTCGTGTCATTAGCTTGTGTTTCGCTCATTTTATATGAAGAGAAAGAGCGTTAAGATATGTCGCCTCAAAACACTTGCGTCTGCTAGCTTAGCGTAGCTAGCCAACCTACGAATTGACCGTTCAGGAGAGTCACACAGACAGCAACAACGCCGACTGAAATAACCCTGGTCATTAATGGACATGTCAGCGCAGCAAGCTTTTTCGCCTTTCACACCAATGGCTTTAATATGTAATGTTAACTCACGTTACCTTAGCAGGAACCTGTCAAGTTTCACAGCTTCCTTCTTTGGACCAGCGTTTGGCGACACTCAAGCAACGGCAAGACTTCCGGTGGCCGTTTTCACAATAAAACCCTCACGACACTAGTCAATGTGTTTGTCAAATTGTGAGCTAATACAGCTCGACGATATGAGCTAATCAAACTGCTGTAGGTTAGATGGACTGAACAATGAATATCTACTATTACTATTGCTAACAGTTTTACCAGTTTCCCACATCAACCCGATCCAACAACCAATATTAACCAGCCAATTATAAATATCAAGTATTAATATATATCTTATAATATTGGGGGTGCAATAAATAAAATAGGAGCCAAGTTGAATTACAAAAATAATTCGAATCAGCAAGATAGCATCAGTAAACTCTTGTTTTTTTATTTCCCTACATAAATCATATTCATTCAACTTAGACCCATTCCATATTTTTCACCTGGTCATCTATGCCCCCCCCCCAGAGGGACCCGCCCCCTAATTTGAAAACCACTGGGCTAAGAAGAAGATGCAAAGATGTAATTCCACTCAATTATGTACATACATGTGGGAATAATCCTCTACAATAGCATGTTTGCCCACATAAGCACCACACAAAATGATGGGAATATGCAACTTTGCGTTAAAGGGGCAGTTCACCCCAAAAACAAAAGAACATATTTTGCCTCTTACCTGTTACCTGCTATTTATCCATAGATTGGTTTGGTGTGAGTTGCCAAGATTTGAAAATATCGCTGCATATTTCTGAATATAGTGGAACTCGGCTTGTGGTGCTGAAAGCGCCAAAAGAAATTACATTTGAAAAATTCAACGTCTATTTCCAGAAATCCTGACCCGGTTACTCAAGATAATCCACAGATTTGTTGTGAGCAGCTCCATGTAGGAGTGTCATGTATTTTCGTTCTACTGATAGTTCCTACATGAAACTGCTTACGACAAGGTGTGCTTTTATTTTAGGGGTGAACTTTCCCTTTAAAAAAATGCCAACGTTTACGATTTTACTTTGAAAACGCGAATCCTTGTTTCCTGCGTTGCCGTTACCTTGATTACGTTTTTTCTTCGTCGTCGCCTTGCTCTTCTTCCTCTGCAAAGATAGAAGGCTTATATGCTACTTCAGCTCCGCCTAAAGAACAAGTGAGGTACTGGAACAGAGCAAAACTTGGTTGAGCATTTTAATGTACTTAATATTATATTTTTTTTATATTCATATTGTAATGTGATCATATTTAAATGTACTGATTTCCTAATTACTGAATGTTAATTTAAATAACTTGACTAAAGGAATGACCTCATATAAGCAAATCGTTTGAAACCAGTTGTTATGCATTTCCATTTACAAACGTGATGTCTTATTTCATAATTATTCAGAATATCTTGATAATAAAGTCCGAATACAATGGTTCAGTGAGAATATGTAGCTCACACTCAACATTGCAATGAATGTGCGGACACTGCAGATCCAGAGTGTGGAAGATGTCATCCACGCGACTGTACCGGCAATCAGAATATTCCACTGACTTGCAAATTAGAAATGACCCTCTTGTGGGTGAGCAAATGCCCCCACGCTATCCTGTAACATTCCTCATTCCAATGACGACTAGGAATAGAAAATTACGCATTTTAATGACGGGGTTTTTTCCCCACACTGATTCAGAGTTTCAAGATGCCAGAGTTGATGTAGGCATACTTTGATGTTTAGATAGGTCCCACAGATGACTTCGGAAATAAATCCACACAGGTAGATTTCAACTCCACTTTATTTATTTTTTTAACCCATAAATCACTTTTCACAATCTTCTTGGAAGACAACAGCATTTTATTCCCTATTTTCTTCGGGGGTTTTTTGGCCAAGGGGAATTGGTCCAAAAGCAAATCAGGATCTCAGAGAGAGAGACATGGAATGTGTAAAACATGATTGATAGTGAATATACATCAATAACATCTACAACCATCGACTTACAAAACCGAGCACAGACATTGCGTATGAAGGCCGTCGTTACTAAGGATCCCAAAGCGTAACAACACAACGTTTAAAGCAAGGGGGTTTGACAATTGTTACGAGGAAGAGAGGGAAACCATGTTGTTCCCAATTTTAAAAAAAAATAAAAAGACACGTGACCCAATACATGAACATTATATTTCAACTGAGATCAATCAACTGAATTAATGTGCATACATAAAAGTACAGAGTGAAGCCTTCATTTTTCCCCATGTGGTGAGTGTTCCCTAAGGCTAGTAAGACTGAGTCAGGTCAAACTCAACACACCAGCTTTGACCCTTGTGTCCGTGTTCAGAATGAGGCAGGGTTTCAGTGCATAGTCACATTACTGCATCTTCACGCCCAGGACAATCAGTGACAGTGTAACAGACAATAAACAGAGGAAGGGAAAGCTACGTGGTTGAACGCTAGAAGATTCACACCGTTTCAGTCTAGTCGTTTACAGGCCACGTGAAATGCTCCCTTCTAAAAAGGTTTGCTGTCTTTTTTTTGCCCTGTCAGGCAACAATACCGAGCACCTACACGTGCTGGGAACCAAGCGTTCAAGTTCCACAGATAACGGAACAGAAGAAGTTGCCAGGAAAGTGCTAATACTACAGGGAATATCCACCTGCTGAAGCGCATTACAGATATACTGTACACTGTGCACAAGATGGGACATTAAGAAATGTGTTCGTGCTGCTCCCCAGGATGCTAAAACTAACTACTGAAATGTTCTGCCACGGATTGTTTTAGTATACCAAGCTTTTTAATAAGTTTGGCCCATTGGTGACCATTATAACTCAACTAATGGAAGGGTTTGGTTCCCAAATTAAACATGAAATGGAAATGGAAACACATAGATCACTGGGTCAGCCGGTAAAATAGCCACCATGTGTGTGTTTCAATTGTAGCATGTTAATGCCCCCCACAGGTCCCTAAATCTGAAAATTATAAATAAACACACACCTGGGGCATGGCCTCCGTGCGCTAAACGGTAGCTACGGCCCTTGTCACCGAGAAATACTTCAAACCTCCAATGTGCACGATCCGATCACGTCTGACTGATTTCTTAGGTCCCCCCAGTGGTATCAAAAACACCAAACAGTGCGGCTGATGGCGATGCCCACTGATACCTTTTGGTGTCTACCTTTGGTGGGATTATGTGCCGTTTCTGATAATACATTAAATTTCACCAACATATTATCGGGCTTTATCTTTGTTAGACATTTACACAACTTAGCTTTTGACCACCAGTAGCGCTGTGGAGCAATGTTTTAAGAGCGGCTCCATGTTTTGGCGGTATCGTGGGCAGATGACTGACACACACACACACACACACACACACACACACACACACACACACACCAGTTTCAGGCTATTCAAAGAGGAGCAGCGATGTGTTCAAAAAGACGGCGAGGATGAGGACTGCGAGCTATCAACACATGGGTGTGCAACAATGCACGGTTTTAAATGTGTTTCGGAAAATCGTCTTTGCAAATGTAAGGGAGGACACGCACTCAACACGTTCGGTAGACCTCGAGGACAACGCGTTTGGTTCAGAAACACTGAGAGCGAACATAACTTGCTTGTTTACAAGATAAAATAAAATAAAAATAAAAAAACGCCACCTATAATGCGCTGCAGACAAGAACTAGTTTCATTAAAGGAATTTGAATTTTTCAACATTTGCCAAATCGAATACGCTTGTTGAGTTCTGGTGGCATCGTCGCCCCTAGAAGCAGGTCACATCGGCTCAAGGCGTCAGCGAGCTACAATTCAGAACCAAACCTCTGGTCATTTATTGCATAAGGTGACCAATGGACCAAAATTCCAGACGGCTGTCCACGCCATAAAGGCGCCCTCAAGCTGCTATAGTTCTTGATTAATTGGGTTTTGAAAGAAGGACATTGCAGTCCTTGCTACTTCCGTGTGCATTTGCATCCATGTGAAGCACAAACAGTGTGCAGTCCTGTACAACATGGGAACTTGAAGGCGCCAGAAAAATAAAAAACATAAAACAAAAGACGACTAACTAGTTAAGACTGAGTGATGATGGTGGGTTTGGTCTGCAGTGGGTCAGGAAGATTCTGGGTTGGGTGTTTGTCATCCAGTGGATTAGGTTAATCTCCGGCGATCGTGTGGCCACAGCCAGGGATTAGTCAGCCCTAATTACCGCACATTTAGACACCCCACCGATTCCTAGGGGACTAGGAGCACTTAGTAACACTTGTCTGTCAGACATGGAAACAGTCTGAAAGAAATCAAAGGAAAGAACAGGGGAAAAAAACAAAAAAAAAAAAACAACAACAACACAAAAATATGACAGATTAAGACTGATTTAAAGTCTAACGGTGCAGTAGGGGAATGTGTGTCTTCTGATTAGTTGGATACGAGATATTTGGCATTCTTCATTATGGCATTGAAAGTGAGGGGACCTCTATTTGGGCACGGGGTGGGTGGATAGGTGGTTTGGGGGCTTACGATGAGAGGATTACACTCGGCCCTCCTCACGCCAGTTTCAGAAATTGATCCACTGTGTCTGCTTCCACCGCCTCAGAAAACATTTCATAGTTCTGTGGAGAGGAAGAGTGTCGATCAGCAGACAAGAAAACAGGAATTAAAACATGACAACTGTATAGCGTCAAGAGTTGGCAAAAAAAAAAAAAAAAAACTACAGAAAGACCATGACCTATGTGCGCCGAACTTTAGGTAGCGCTTGGAATTTATGGTGAACAGAGAGCTCAAACATGGAGTTGTCATTTCTTCACTGAAACCACAGTTGGGGTTCCTGTGCGTGATATTGTACAGTACGTAATATCAGTTTCAAATCAACTTACGATATCGATTGCATTTCTGGGCACAATGACTGATGAGAGCCCAGAGCTATTAGGGTGAACACTAGTTCTGAATCATGCCCGATGTGATCGTTTCCGGTCACCTTTGGGCAGCGGAAACAAGCCGTAACAAAACGCTTTGCCAACAGTGACATCATCACTCAGTTTCTGGCCACCTGATGAATGCAAGTTCAAGATTCACTCTCTTTTAACTCTGTTAGTGGTCTCCACCGGCTCCTGAGGGGAAATATCTGGCTCTTTAGCTGCTAAACGCTCCGCTACGTTCACCAGCTGGTCTCCTAACTGTCTGTCTGCTGCTTGCTGCTGAGCAGGCAGAGCACAGTGGGGTATGTTTTAGAGCTTTTTCCACAGAAAACAGCTGCCTGCCGCAGCCAAGAACAACGCTATGATGTGGACTAAATATCGACTTTGCAAATGTTTCATGGAGGAAGGAAATGCATTCGCCAGGTTTGTTAGACCTCAAGGACGCACAATGGGATTTGGGTGAGTCACACTGGACGTAAACAGAACTTTTGTATATTTACAAGAAAACTCCACAGGCCATCTTTAAAAGGTGTTTTCTTGGGGGGTTCTGTTCTTCAATTATGTGGCATGTGTGCGCGCGTTCCTCACCCCACAGTACTGGTCTTCGTTGAACAGCTGCGGAGGCACTGCGGTGGGGTCCCCGGCTTTGCTCCGCATTTCGTCACGAAGCTCCCCGCCCACAGAGATGTCGATGAGCTCGTACTGGATGCTTTTACTGTCAAGGATCCGTATCACTTCTGCCTGTTGAGACTTCACCTGAGGAGCAACAGCAACCATCAGCGATGCACTCAACCCCAGCATAACCGCTAGGAACCAGCCGGTTCCTTAAACCCTGCTGCCTGCATACAGTGACATTTGCCATCACAACTCAAAGCCTCCTTTTACTGGACTACATTTCTAACGACAAGCGGTGCAAAAGACTCTGTTAGAGTTTTAGTCAGTGTGATAGATAGCAAGCAGAGGAAGGCCATCAAACAACTTTGATGGAAGGTTTAAATAAACCTTGTAATATTACCATGTCTATAAAGACACCATTCAAGAAATTAAACTATACGATACAAGTACTTTTTGAGGCTATGCGCCTTTAACAACAGCTTTATCTGGATTCTGGATGATGATTAATAGACCCGGTGAATGCTCTGCTATCTTTTTGGGACGAATGAGGAAGTTGGGGGGGGGTTTGTAAAAGCAACCACACCTAAGCACAGCACTTACTAGACACGCACACACACACACACACACACACACACACAGGCTGGCATTTAGCCTTGCTGGCCACACACTGTTGTTGCAATGGCCAGCGTCATGTCCTTAAACAGGAACCGTGAAAGTACACCCAGCAGTGGAAAGCGTCTCTGCGTCGCGTGAAGAACAAAAACGGAACTAAATATTTTTCAAGAAGGAAGCGATTCACTTTGAAACGGGACTGTCAGGTGACATGTTTAGGTCTGCGCCAGTGAAGTGGTATAGAGAGGAAAACCTTCTGGAAATGCTGCGTGCACAGTATCGCACGGTCGACTCTTTGAAGTGCCATACCACTGCAGAACAATTCATAATATGTATAAAGAGAGAAAGCACATTTTAAAGTGAACTTAAACACAACAGACATTATAAAAGGGCATAACACAAAGAGGTTTATATTTAAGTGGGATTTATTTTCATATGGGCCTTCGTTTCATGGGTATGCCTTCATTTAGGGAGAGAGTGAATGGTCTTGCTATAGTCTAAATCAAAGAAAATATACACCAATAAATACATTCAAATAAATGATAAGAAATTGATTTCCGTCTGATGTTGGCTCTCTAATGATTTAGATTTTTTTAACTACATGAAAAATGAGGGAGAAATGCTTTGAAAGGATAAAATAAACGCAGAACAGATTAATACAGAAATGCAGCAGAAAAAAACTGGGTGTCAAAGTCTCCCTCAGCAAACCAGAAATTGGCAGGTGATCTTGCAGCACTACTGCACATGAGCGGGTTAAAAGCTAATGCACGTCACAAAACTGTTTCCACTACAGGAATTCCTCCTCACTTAATAGGCACCAGATGTTTTGGCCCATTGCGTGGCCATACGCTGTGTTCATAAAAGTGCTGCAAAAAATATTCCTACACAAAAGGATGTTGTGGTTTACCATGTCAGTGCATTGATTACTGCAGACAGTATGGATGTCAACCTTTTCCACTCGATTCAGATATTTTATCCAAATGTGTGGTGAAACCTCACTACGAAATCAAACTATTTTAAAATAGTTTTGCTTTTAAACCAACACATACATTAAAATAAATAGAAAGGCCTGACTTTTCCTGGACTAGAGGGTCTACTGGTCAATTCGGCTCACTATAAAACTACCAGGCAGCTCTTACTTATGTAACCTTTCGGATTTTATTATTGGTTCCCATGCCCCCCTTACCACCAACCTAAGTTACAGCAACTTGATTGAAACAAAACGATAGAGTAGCAGGTGTGCCACTTACAAAAGATGAAATCCCGCTAAAACAAGTGTTGTTCAGTGTATTTGATGTGTGCAGAACTGATAAATACATACTGTACACATGAGGCTTTAACATTAGTATTTATATTTGCCTTTAGCTAGGCAACCTTAAATTGCCTTCTTTTTTTTTTACATGAAGTTTGGCGTATAGTGCTCGATACAGGAAACGGATACATAGGGTCGCTACACTATTCCGGCCAGCCTTAGGAAACCAACATGACACAAAGGTCAACGTTTAGGATAAGTAAGACGGTTCATCTTTTGAGGAGAAATGTCTGCCAAAATAGCTAGCCAAACATGCTCGGAAAAAAAACCCCAACACCTTCCCACTACCAAGATAAAGGAGATGAGGTTGAATCACGCATTATGGCTCGTCTTTGCATGTCCTTTAGGTTTTATTACCGTACATTTACGACTGATAACGTTCATCTTCTTTATGCCTGGAACCTGATAATGCTGCCGTTACAATACTGATATAAATGGGCGCTGAGTGCCGTAACGTTAGGCCCACCGCACTGTTAGCCCGGAAGAAGCCTTTACTGATAGGGCGCTGGGTGTGCCTGTCGGACTGAGCGTTGTAGCTGCTGCCACCGGAGAGGAAAGACACAAACACAACGTAAAGTTAGTGAATTGACTGCCACTTGACTCACCGTCCGCGAGGCCGTAACTGTGGTGTAGTACAGTTTGATTCCCATTGCTGCAGGTCCTTCCACTCCCTTTGTGTTTGTGCCTGCGAGGCGCTTCCTCTCGCTTGCGTCAAGCTGAAACACTTAGCGATTCAAAAGGCAAGGAAGTTCAGCGGCGTTGCTTTCAAAATAAAAGACACGCATTTTCACACCAGAGGAAAGAAATACCGCAAAAAGTCGGGTGTGACTAGAAATGTGTATCGGGTCGCATATTCTTCGCAGGGCTACATAAAGCAGGAAACATGGACATTGTGAATAAGGTAGCCTATGTGTTGCCCCCTTTTAGGGGCATTTACTAAACTGAAAAAAAAAATGTTATTGTTATTGTCAAATTAACACAAAATTCTTAATTTGCTCCACAAAAATGTGTTTTATTTGAAAAAATAACAAGTGAGAACAGCAACAAAAAAGAATGATAGGTATTCAAGCGCCCTTTTGGTCCAAGCTCTGGTAATGTCTGATCCCTGCTCTGTCACTCTGCTGCTGCACTTTCTCTTTCCTCCCATCAGCTGTAGAGGATATAGATAAATGGTAAATGGACTGTACTTGTATAGTGCCTTTCTAGTCTTCTGACTACTCAGAGCGCATTTACACTACATATCATATTCACCCCATACACACACTGATGGCAGGAGCTTATCAGTACAAAGTAAACTAGTCACACACCAAAGGCACAGCTTCGGGAGCAATTCGGGTTTCACTATCTTGCTCAAGGATACTTGACACATGGCTGGGGGAAGCCGGGATCGAACCTACCGATCGGTGGACGACCCACTCTCCCACCAAGCCACAGCCGCCCACGATCTTACAGCACCTGGTATTCCCAGGCAGTCTACCATCCAAGTACTAACCAGGCCCTATCTTGGTTAGGCTTCCGAGAGCGGCTGAGATCGGGACTGTTCCGGTTGGTATGGCCGTAAGCCATAAACAGTTGAGAATTATTACATTTTGACTGAGCGCAGCTGTTCTAGCCTTTAGGGCAGGGAGTGAGGTACACACACACGCAGGGAGAGTAGAGATGTGACAAGACGGAGAAATTATTTGACATAACATGCTACAAAAAGAGACAACTAGAGGAACTAGCTGGAAACAGAGCTTTTAATCAAGAATGGACAGACTCTTACATGTTTAATCTTCCCACAGGCAGTTCAAAACCAGTATGTCTCACATGTGGTGTGTATGACACACGTGTCATACAAAAAGTACGTAACTCTGGAACATACCCAATAGATTGACGTAACCTTGGCTGCCAATGCCTCAAATGAATCTAGGCTTAACATAAACATAAATCATTTTTGCACAGAGTCGAGGATGTCGGGTTTTATAACCCATTTCTTACATTAGTGTCGAGCTACAAAGGGATCTTTCCACGGCCAGTATGGACAGGAGCGACCAGTAACTCTTTTACTGTACAAACTGAGACGTGAGTGTTAACCCCCGATTCCTCCCTCTGTATGTGCATTGTGTACAGTATTCTTTTGCTGTTTAAGCACAGTAGTAGCTCAAATAATGAAACTCGATTTTGTCAGAGTCCCTCTTCAGGACAGGGCTGCAAGATCAGCTAATGAAGCAGGAAGCCCCTATCATGTCCATTATTTTATTAGCGTATTATCCCATATTCCAAGTATTGATTCGATTCATTCTGGTAAACTCGACTCTACGCTCTCTCCATACTGAGGACCACTGGCTGTACAGTTTAAAGAGACAGCGCAGAACTTTATTCATATTTTACTTTGGTGTTAAAATGATGGTGCTTTATAGTGAAAACAGCAGCCGATGTAAAATCTGCCAGTAAAATACTGAAGAATTTGCTAAGAACACGTACACATCATTGGGTTTGTTGATTGAATGGTGCTCAAACATTTCTAGATCATTTAAATGGTTGGTTCGATGCCATTTCTAAGCCAGCCAGTGTCCATGTGTCATGCTCCCTATTCAAAGCATGTCTAGTGTCACAGTGAACATGGCGTTGGAAGTTGCACTAACAGATCCAGGCTGGAATGAACTTCTCCTTGTTTTCACATCTACAAATGTTGCCTCCAGCTGGCTGGCTTATGATTGATGGTACAAACCTGTATAGGTTTTATTGATCTTATTTTAAATTTGTGATGTCATCAGTAAATGTAAAAAGGTGGTGGTTGTTCACAAGACATGTTAGGTACAACACAATGTGAAATGGTACCGGCGCCGGAAAGTGCGTTTCATTTGAGAAACAGCCACCGTTTCACCATCGCCCTCTCCTTTCGTTCCCGCATACACTACAGTCCTTCAATTCTGGCATGTACTTGCCCCTGGCTTTGACAGACTGTTACCTTTCTGTTACCTACTGAACTTGTCTCCCTATTTGGCTTTGGTTCCGAAATCCGAAATGCCAAGGATATTTTGCACAGCAGCTGCGTAGATCAGAAAATCAGTACTGCAGAACAGTGGAGCTTATTTTGACCAGAGTGGTGACTACAACCAACAGGACTTTTCTAACCATGTACTACCCTGACCATGCTGTCTGCATACAAATGCCTCTGGAGAATGGATCCGCTGGGGCACAGGAAGCCTTCATTCCTCTTACAAGATTTAGTGTTCCAGGCAAGCGACTACATCACTCAGCAGCAGCACACACAGCGGGCCTTGCAGTGTTTGTGGCCACAAGTATAACAGTGGAGGAGCAGTCCGAGTATTTCTAAGAATAGTTTGACATATTGTCTTGATTATTTCTTTACAGGTTCTGTCTCATTCCAAGGTGCGTGGCAGCAAGACTAGAGTCATGCTAGCAGCTCTGTGAGGCTGTACTTAGGCCCAGCTGTGCGTTGAACTAAATGCTAAAAGGCTCACAAAGACACTGATGATGATGATGTTTATCCTGTTCACCATCTTAGTTTAACAGGTTAGCATGCTAACATTTGCCAATTAGCACTAAACACAAAGCACAGCTGAGGCTGATGGAATGTCATTAGTTTTGCAGGTATTTGGTCATAAACCAAAAATATTGTACAAATTCAAACGCTGACTTGTTAACGGATCACCAAAGTGATTACAATTCATTTTGTAGGGGGATATGAATGCCTGTACCAATTTCTGTGGTAATCCATTTATATATTATGTGGAGCTGGCTGCAAAATTAATTTCCAATTGTGGGACAATAAAGATACTTTGGTTTTAACTAACAGTTGTCAAGAGATTTAATTCAAAACCATAAATTCAACCTCATGGTGGTGCTAGAGAAAAGGTCAGGAGATCATCAAAGTCAGTAGGATACATTGTCTGGGAACCATGAATGTCTGTAGAAGTTTTGTTGCCAATCCATCCAGTTGATGTTGAGACGTTTCACTCGATAAGGGATCACCAAAGTCATTGGGATTCAACCTCTTTGCACTACGGATATTTCTACCAAATGTCATGGCCATTCATCTAATACTTGTCAAGACATGTTACTGACAACCAGAAATGTGAGACTTCATGGTGGCACCAGAGGAAACGTCTGGGGATCATCAAAGTCAGTAAGCCTTATCCCCTGAGGACAATGAATGTCAAACTGTTATTGCAATCCATGTAATAGTTGTTGAGATATTTCAGTCTGTACCACAGGACCACCATGCGTACAGTTTGGCAGACCCATCCCCAGAGCCATTCTGTCAGCACGGCTATAACATGTAGTCCTTCATGACTGTATAATGGCACGTTCAAAAAATGTCTCCCCTTTACCAGAAGCTCCTCTGAAAAAAGCAACAACATTTTGTTAGCTGCCTCTACTTCCAAAGAACCATTCACTGTGAGGGACATACAGTAAATAATGAGGCAGTGTTGCTTAAGGAAACTTCAATGTGACACATGGCTGCCAAGGGGATTCCATCTGGGATAGTCCAGTTCTGACACACTCTCTCTAACCACTAGACCACCCAGCAACAGTAAGTAATTTGAAGATATCCATATTCCCCAAATTGTAAGCATCTATGACATTTTTGTTTAAGAAGACATCATACTCATCATTGACAAGTCAGCTAGGGTATTGTTCTTGCCATAATGCTGAGTCCCATTAGGTCTAATTAGCAGTGATGACATTTAATTTGAAACTTATCACGAGGGAAGCAGGCTGGCCCCTTCTATTGTGAGTCAGACAGGAGGAATGTGGGAGAGAGTCCAACAGTGCCATAACTCAGCTGATTCAGGGTTTTAGCGAGTAACTGAGCCGTGCAGTATGGACCAGTGCTCACCAATACACAGCAAGACTGGAGCCGGACCGCAGGGCCAGACAGCAGGGTCAATATATCGGATCATCTGCAAGTGAGGTGAACAATATCATCTCTGGAGGTTTTCACCGGAGGAATAGAAAACCAATTCTGCTCCTGACATGAGTATATTAACCTGGTCTTTCTGCTAATGTGTTTGCCTCAAATAAAAGTACCTTCATCAACATTTGGGGGCAGCAGAAAAGTAAGTTTCCCTTTGTCTAGATCCACCTGAGAGCAGGCAAGATCCTAACTCTGATAAAGGAGATATTCAAAGACATCTTTCGTTTTTGTGTTTGGTTTATGGAATAGACAAGTCTTTGTTGTCGGGACAAGGTGACATGATCAACAGTGGTACAGTGCAACCACAGTAAGGAACCATGAAACTTCTGTGATGCCCCTAGAAAAATTGGCTGCTGCAACAGCAAACGCTTGCACAATTTAACGAGTCAAACGTGAATAGTGGGATTGGGGGAAATCAAACATAACAGAAAGAAAACAATTAAGGAGAAAACAGTTGGAAAGGGAGACATTTAATGTAAACAGGTACAAATCAGTTAAAAAAATGCATTTTTTCACCTATGACGTAGAAATCATGGAATGCCAATTTTGGCATTACAGTGTAGATGTGAATGGGTTTTTTTTTTGTTTTTTTTAAAACATTAAACTCACATAAAACATGACTGGTACCCCAAATGTTTTCATGTTATTAACATTGAGGCAGTGGCACTCAAGCCATGTGCGGTGCAGCACTACATTACTGTAAATGGCACAAACTAGAACTACATGCAAGCTGAGACTGAGATAACTCTGATGACATCGCAAAGGGCGTTATTTTTTTCAGACTTTGTAAGACTTCCTTCAGTGCCACAGAGGACATCACGCCTTGTTTTCACAGGCTGAATTATTGCCCACTCCCCATGACAAGTAAAATTATGTGCAAGTTACCCTGAAATGTAGCTTTTGAAAGAGATAGAGACATGCGTGCTGGCATGTGTTAAATTGCGCGAAAGGTACATTTCTCATTTACTCGCTGAGTTTTGGTTCCTCTCGTCTTCCAAAAAGAGAGGACGTTTGCCGCCTGCATCTAGCTAGTCTCAACTAAATGTCTGGACCTACAGGCCCATGTTTTTACACGTTGACCCACTACAATGAGGCACAGATTCAGTTTGCGTTATTATGAACATACACAAACACAAACACCCTTACAGTATGCAACTTTCCTCCTGGAAACAGAAACTGCTGCTGCTTTGATGAGACCTTTGTTAAGAGCTAAAGTCTTGAACTAAAAGGCAGGCAAAATGGGGAACTGGACACACCAAGATTCTAAAGGGCAGAATTTTGCGCTGAAAGCCAATTTATTCCAATGGAGTCGCCGCAATCAGGAGGTCCGCGCGAAGGAGGAGGCTGAATGAATCCGTGTTCAGCTTTCGTGAACTTTGACTCGCAAACCAGCTACAGCAGTTCACCAAATAGGCTTGCGAGTACCTATTTTGCGCGAGTGAGTGGATGTCCCTTTCTGGTGTGACCGCCGCTTAAAGACGCCACGTAGGCGTTTCACAGGAGGTTGCATGCCGTGCTATTTCGTGGTCATGTCTTGTCCTCACCCTGAGGTTGCCAGGCAACCAGCAGAGGCTTACCAGAAGTCAGTGCGCCCAGTCAAGTAACAGTCCAGCATGTGAGCCCCCCCAAAACCGCAATTTGTCATTTTGCTAAACAAATAGATAAAACAGGCTAATTACCAAGTTTTCGAGGTGCTGGTAGGTGGATTGTTTCGCCTTTGGACTGGTTAATCTATGGCAATCTATTATTTGGACTTGATTTTGAAGTCAAGCACCAATTTGAGACGGTTCCCCAGAGCCAGCACACCAGCCCCAGACAGCGATACTCACAACTCTCCCGCTAGCATTTCCCACATACAGAGCCAGGGCTGTGTACAAACAGGTTTGGTTTTTTTTTATCAGCGCACACACTGAACGGACAGCTAGTGGAACGTGAGGAGATATTCGCTGAATTTGACAAAAAGACGTGCATTGGATCAGAATCCCACACCCCACTTTTAATTTAAGTTTTACGTTTTGCAGGTGTCCAATGAATCATATAAATTAGTTTTATCTGGATATAAAAGTCTGGTTTTGAGTTCTATGGTAAGTCTGTAATACCAAGATATTCACCCGATGCTGACTGCAGAGTGGACAAATTCTTACATGAATGGCTCTGTAATAAAGAAGTTGTTTAAGAAATGCGATATGTGGAGGGGGCTTCTGAGGGGATCCAAAGCCCTGTATCAACAGATGAACCGATTCTGGGGAAGACAACATTTTTTCCATTAAAGTGCCGAAGGATTTAAATGTCCTTCCTATATACACCGTACGTTTTATTGTTACAACAGTCTGACAACAGAAACAAAACAACTAAATCATGAGTTAGGTTACATTAAACACAATATGAGTGATCACAGCGAGCAGGAGGGGGCAGAACATACAACAACCGCAGCAACAACCCAGACAATGAAAAGAAACTACACACTGCTTCTAGTTAGCTGATGACAATCTTTTCTTACAGAAGCACAATAGTGCACACACTGCAACACAAACATATTCATCTTTTAACAAAATGGTAACAAAAGGGCTCTTACAAGAGGTCAATAGAATAGGAAAACACTGTAAAAAATAAATTAATAAATAAATAAAAGGGCCTTACTTAAGTAACAAGTACTAGGTAAGCTTAAATGAACAATAGAGTTTGTCACCCACTGTAAGCAGTATGGCTTGGAGGTTTACACTGGAGATAAAGAACCAGTGGCTCAACTATTTGGTGTATGACAGACCTATGGGGGTAAACACAGTGTAAACAGACAGCGTCTGTTGCCTCGTCCTTCACCTAATGTAAGTTTAATGCAAACTAAGCTACGTTCATGGCCACTTGGGGGCAGCAGGTATACTGTATTTCGTCCAATAGCAATGCTTGCTTCTGATAAAAAGGAGACATTTAGAGATGTCTTATTGTTGCGAAGAATGCACAAGAATTGGCATTGTAAAAAATACTTTATTAGTATGTTTTAAATTTGAACACACATTAAAATGACATAATACATGACTGATTTCGCAAACATTTTCAAGTTATTAACATTGAGGCACTGGTACTTATTCAATTATCCAATTCTTTTGTGTTCTTCTGCGGTAACGCACTTGTTTTGCATTACCCCACAATACGTTTTGTGTTCCGTCCGGTCCACAGAAAAGGGCAGAGGAGTATTACTATATATGTATTAGTAGACCACCGCTGGTTGACCACAGCGTGAGTGGGAATCCCGTGTGGCTTACCGATGCTTTCTTGGCCATTGTTAAATGGAGCAGTAAAGAGTAGTCAAAGAACAGCTACCGTAGCCATATCCATAGCATCATTGATTCAACCACAAATGCAGTCGCAGTCTGAGCAATAGCCATATCCACAGCCACAGCTTCACCCGCCAGTCCGCCATCGCAGAGGGCCCCAGCAAAACGCAGGCTGCTCGTCTGCCAAGTTTGGGTCAACCTGGCTCAACGTCTGCCAGAACGCAACGCAACGCAACGTCGTCTGGCATGGTCCTGCGTTGGCCAATCAAAACACATGCAAGCACACATTTGTGGTACATTGTAACGAGAAGGTTGTATTTCAACCGTTTACCTTCGGAACGTTGCGATGAGATGGGGGAGCCAGCACGAACGCTTGAAGGCGCTCTACTGTTGCTTGTAAAGCTGAGACGGACCTTGCCCCTTAGCCTTTGTGTGAGCTTCCACGCGCTAGCCCAGAAAATGGTCCTCTCCAAACCGGAGGCCTTCAGCTTGACGCAGCCTTTGCTGCCTCACAGCGAGCAGAAGGATGCTGCAGTTAATACATGGGGTCAGGCAGGGCTTTCCTAACGGTCGGGGCACAACTCATCGCCATCCTCAATCTTAAAATCGGGCTCTACAGAGGGCATAGCTCGCCATCACTGTCAATTCAGATAGGGACTCAGGCGAGGCAGTCTGAGCTAGAACAATGAAAGGGCCCCAGGACGTGTATCTGAACATATAACAGACCTACTTCCACAAATGCAGACTAACAACTAACTCCAAGTGGGCTGCCAGCCAGGAAAGTAGTCCACACATCACACTGTGACTTTGTTTACAGGCACTGGCAGTCAGGGAGGGATGAAGTAGAACATGGGTTTCCTACATTGAGTGAGGTAGCAGCTCTGTTTTAAGGGTCCTTGACACGGATCGATAGTGAGCTACACTTTCATGGTGGCAGGTCACCTACTGTAACTGGTAAGATGTAGAATGAAGGGAACACATTTATTTACACATGCAGTTTACTCATACAGACGACATGATTCCCTTGCATATGGTCCTAACGCAGTTTCTTGGCTTAAAGGCCACGTTCTTTTTTTGTATGTTCACTCTGTACAATAAGGCACAGACACACTTTGTGCTAGCCGTTAGCCTGAGCTTACAAATGACCAACACACATGCACAGCCTCGCAAGTGTCAGGTGTATCCTTGGAGTATGTAAACAACAGCTGAGGTCCTGCTAGGAGGAACACCATTTAACAGGTTGCCATGGAGACCAATGAGCCCATTGAGAGGCATCCATCGAGGAACAGCCCTCAGATTCGGCATGCTAAAAAAAAACAAAAAACACTTTCATGGTATACTGGTATTTTTCAACGCTTCTCCCACAAAAAGAAAAAAGATTACAGTACCTGCATTGACACATTATACCCTCCAAAAAAAGTACGTAAAAGGCTTTTGTTTTTTTTAACACTAAAATGACAGTGGTTGCAATAACAACATACATGTTTTATGCTATTAAGCATTACAAGCCACAGCACTTCATCTCATTCTTTAGCTCTTGGTCTCGAGTCGAGCCAAAGGTAACCAGTCTAGGAGACAGGAGCTGCTGTTGCTTTGCTGGCAGTAAAAAAAAAACAAAAAAAACAACACACAACAGATCTAGTATAACTAAACAGCAAGTGGATCGGGGACATTGGTGGACATTCCTTTCGTTTGGCAGTGGCAAGAAAAACTGAGAAAAGCCTACAGTTTTTATATAATGTCACGAAAATAAACGTGCATTAAGAGACATACATCTGTAACGGTTTCATAACAGTATATCAACAGGCAAAATAAGGACAAACTCAATTCCTAATTGGGGTTTCAGTTCATCAAACGATCAGAGGCAGAGCATATCAATAGATCAGACAAGTGAGGTATACTTTCACTTATGTCTTGTCATTGTTGTCAGTGAAAATACAGTTTGGTAACCGACATTACACTTTATTAGCCTGGAGGCAGGCTGCATGCGTTCTATACTGTATTTGAAAGAGAACGATGAAGATAACATAGTGGAAGCTTGTTGTTCCTTGCACAGTGTGCAAAGGTCAAGCCGCCCCAGATAAATATTACCCAATTCTCCCCATCCATCTGGAACCTCACAGTCATGTTTGATATTTCTGTAGTCGCTCACAGCGATTATGTCTGTCTCCAAAAGATGTTTCTTTTAACTCAGTCCTACTGTCTTTACCTGCTGGTCAGCAGTAGGCATTATTATTTCCCAAAGGCATACATTATCATGGTGCCTTTATCTTTAACTCGTACGCTCGTGTAACGCCCACACGCACTTTTCCCTTATGACTCAAAAGGCACAAACAAGATTTCCAATAGGACACAATACAGTGATCGCTGACATCATGTTATGCATTATACAAAACAGTCTACATGTACAGTATTTACTGCATGTCTAAAATAAGGCATATCATTAGGACTTGATTATATAAATACATCTAAGATACCGCTTCGAAATATCCAGCTCTCTTAAATACAGTCTAAAGGCAGTGCATTAAATCCCATCTAAAAGTGCTATGAAACTGACTTAAGCTAGCAAAACAACCCAGGAAAACGGGAAGTTTAAATCCTAAGGCTTTAGATTCTGAAGAATCTGCACACCATGCCATTATCTGGTGGCATTAAGGGGTTGAGAACAGTGAAAATCACATTTTAAGGCAGTAATCAGCACCGACTGCATGCTAAATTTAACAAACAATTGGCTCTCAAGGCACAATGACAAAGGCCTTGCATGATGTAACGTGGTAGATTTTTTTTAATGTTACTATATAACAGTGTCTGAAGTTCAATTATGAAGTCGATTTTTGCCTAGGAGAAACGTTCCCACATGCTTTGATCAGGGTATCACTTATAAACCATTTCAATAACAAAACCTAGAGTCACTCCCTTTCAAAATATATATTATCATTTGCAAATTGTAGACACTATTCCATATATTACCCCAGTCTTTTGGTTTAAAAGACAACAATTCCAACAATCTGACATCTTAACAAATCCAACGGCGTGCCATCTACTTTAATCAGTAACCGCAGTGATCTCGTAAATGCCAGTGATATGCAAGTTTTGAGAATCTGATTTTGATTATGTTCCCTTTTTCGAAAAAAAAAGGGCCAGCCTTTGCTGACGCCTGAAAAATACTGATGGTGTGAATTGTTACAAAAATTCCAATACAAATCAGTACCAAAACGCTAACCCCTAGGATCATTAGGTATCGCTCTTGTTAAATTCCACTTACTGGTAGGGTTGGGAAATGTTCAAATTTCAACAGCCATTTACATAATACAAAGCCCGCTGCAAATATAATTAGTTCCCTTTCTGCCCATGCAGTAAGTCTGGAAGGAAAGGCACATAAATGCTTTTGCACATAGTTCCTATAATATCTAGTATATTATTTGGACTTGGTTTTGAAGTCAAGCACTTGCTTGACTTTCCTCAGCATGACGGCAACAATTAGCGCACATGCCACCAAAGTGACCGCATACAGTCCCACAAAGAGAGCAGCCTCGCCGCTGCTATGCAGACGCGCGTACAGCGTCCTACGCCCCACGTAGTCGAGGTGGGACGCATGGATCTGGCACAGGGTGCAGCAAGATAGAAAAACGTGGAAAATCTGATGACTCTGTCCCAGAAAATCGCACCGCCCGGGGAAGCAGCGCTCCAGCAGGGGGTAGGTGAAGAAGAAGGCGCAGCTGAGAAAGAAAGCCACCTGGCCAAAGTGATAGACAATGGCTGGGTCATTGCTGGCTGTGGACCACGACATGAGCCTTTTAGCCACGGGACTGCTGTCCCAGGCATAGGCGAGCGCTGAGGGCACCACCTGGCACACCTTACGCACCCAGGTCGGTAGGCTGTGGTTGCAGTATTTGCCGTAGCAGCAACCCAGGCATGACAGACAGCTGAGAACAGCGGCGGCGGGCATGAAGATCCCATGCACGTGTCTGTGCAGGCTCTCATCCACGGCATAGTAAAAGTGAACGATGGCGCTGCCATACTGGTACTGTGCTACCCCGACATAGTCCAGAAAGAAGAAGGTATAGTGACACAGCTCAGACTTGCCACCCAGTAGGTGAGCTGCTACACTGAATGCTGTGTAGGTCAAGGAGGACAGGAAGAGGACCAACAGGGGCCAGGAATGAGGATCGCTGACAAAGTCCACCGTTTCGGCGAGTTGGCGCAATTTAACCAGATAAACTAACAACGCCAGCAGGTGAGTCCAGATGTTGATGGTCTCATTGTGGCGCTGGAATAAAGACAGGAAGTAGTAACGCCAGCTCTGGTTGAGCGGCCGGTAGCCGGTGCAGACGTGGAGCTCCCGGAAGTAATAGGGAACCTCAGTGTCTCTCACAGTGCCGGGCATGGAGGGCGCTGCCTCGGTCAGCATCCGGGGAAGCTCCCTGATCTGCTGCAGGCTGATGAACACGCGCCCAATTCTCTCCAGCACAATCGTCGCCATGGCTGTGAGTAGCGGAGGTGTGCACATGGGGCGATCCCTGCAGAAGACCGTAAGAGTTAAAATCCACAAAAATGAAGCTTTTTAGTTGAAGGTTCTGTATATGGGATTCTGAACATTAATGTAGCAGCAAACAACTATTTGTTGTGTATAGATATAGTGACTGGTTTTATAACTTTATGCAACATAAACTAATTAAATATGCCTCTTATATAATATACCAGAGGTGGATACAGTAGCCAGACACTGTCCAGCAGGCCTTACTTGTGGTGATAAGTAAGTTAGACTAATTCACTGCTTAATACTTCCGTGCTCCTTAGCAGTATGGCTTTGAAATTTAATACCTGACTTAAATAGGGAGTAGCTGAGCATTCGGTGCATGCCGTTCGTTTATAGTGTTACATTTGTGGTCAAAATCATGGCGTAAACAGACCGCTATCCTGGCGCGGAGAAAGCTGCACGGACTACAATCTCGAGAAAAGTAAAATGCGGGAACTTGTCACAGCACGAGGTCGTTTTGGAACTTCGGACGGAGTCAGGCTAACTTTCCCCCCCTGCTTCTAGTCTTTATGCTAAGCTAGGCTAACCGCCTCCTTGGCCCCAACGCTGTACCTATTGGGCAGAGATGGTACTTCCCATCTCATCCTCAAAAAGAAAGCCAGCAACTGTTGTTCACATGTGTTTTTCTTATTTATTTTTTTTTATTTGTTTTTTTGTTAATTATTTTGTTTTGCATTTGCATTAGCAGTAGTACGCGGTATGGCTGGGAAAACAGGAGTGGGTGAAATGTTAAATTGAGCTTGACACACCCCCCACCCCTCTTTCATTTTCCGCTTACCCCTTCCCAAAAAAAAACCACTACCCCCCACCCCCCCCCCCC
>CM022477.1:21432959-21473625 GCA_011952105.1 Coreoperca whiteheadi
ACTTTTCTTTCTCACGAGTACTATTACAAACCACTACCCACTTTCACACCCCCCCCGAACTAACAACCCCCAACCCCCCGCCGCCGCGCGCCGCCCGCCGCCCCCCCGGGCGCACCCCCCCCCCCCCCACCGGCGAGAACTGCGCTATTTGTCGAACATCTCCATCAACTGGACTTCGTGTGGGTTCACTAAACCGAGCCGCGTCGCTTTCCCCCGTCAGTCATGTGTGTGCTACTGCAAAGGACCAAACCCGAGCCACTTCGGAAAAGTTCTGCCACAGTGTGAAACAAATGCATAACTTATCTTAAGCTCCCTAGTGCGCATCCCTTTAGCAGGTTCCCTGTGTACCCTTTCTCCTGGCCTGCCGAAGCGTAGCGGCGTCTCACCTTGCCTGTTTCCTTCGGTTTCCGTCGGTGTCCGCAGCCGCAGCGACCTCTTCCTCCTCCTCCGCCCGCCGACAGCAACGTGCAACAGATGGAATGGTTGCTGTGAAGGCGAGGAGGCAGCGTCAAGCCCCTCAACGTCCAGCCGGAGGTGCGGGGATTTGGCCATAAAAATAAAAGCGCCATTTCTTTGATTGCGGTTCGAAAAAAAAAAAAAAAAAGTAGAAATGAAATAACTACTTGATTGATTCGGATTGAAAAAGTAGGCCGTCAAAAATGACCAGATGTATCAGAGGCAATTTTGAAATGGAAAAGTGAAAAGAAAAAACTGTAAATAACATATTCACAAGGAGTCGTGCGCTCTGAAAGCATACCAAGTTATGTTGTTGCAGTGAAACAGCACTTATAGATGTATAGTAATAATATGCACAGTGCGGATAAATACATGCAGATTGGAAGTGGTGAAATATACTAAACAAAATCTGAGTTTGGAAAATAAAAGTGTAACGTTTAAATCATGAATCGAGGCTACATATAATCATTTCTTTAGCAGGCTTGTACGCGTGTGTGTTGTAGACATGTAGCCTCAAATATACAGTGTATTTAATCTGTAATTAGCCTAGGTTATCTCAACAGTCACCAGTCACTCACCGCTCAGGACTGAAATGTATTGCGAAACGTTGGGGGCAAAAACCGGGCAACCGGGTTAGTAAACGTACAAGGGGTCTTTTATTTTGAAAACTGATACCGGAAAATGTGCTGTGCTTGTAAGTCGCCGCGGTGTGCATCAGGAAGAAGACGGTGGTTTTCCATTAAAAAAAAAGAAAGTCTAAAAAGAAAAGAAGGAAACCTAAGACGTGGGGTGCCTCCACCCATTCCAATTTCAACATCTAAGAGAGGCTTAAGGAGTAAAGAAAGTTGTTTTCTGATGTGTCCAATCTATCCCGAGGTGGCGCAAAGTAGAAGTAGCCCTAAGAAGCACCTAGATCGGAACATGTGTAGTAAGCCAGAGAAAGGGAGAGAAAGGTGTTTCCACTGTGTGGGTGTGAAGTCCTGGAACATTCTTTGCCAGTGACGATCTGCTCAGGAGTTTTTACACATGGCTTCCGCAGACATGATACCCAGAGACGGGCGGCAGCAGCCATGCACACACGCCACCTAAACATGACTCGAATGACCCCAAACAGTGGAGAAGGCATGGGGGGATAAGTTAAAGGCTTTTATGAAAATAGTTTGGGATTATAGGCCACATTTTGGGGGCAAGAGAACCCATATTCTCACCTTAAAACCCCCTCAATATTTTAAGATAATGGTTCATGTAAAAATGTGGATAAAACGGCCTAACTAACTATACAAAAGGGATTTTTTTTCTTTAGTAGACGTGCAAGGAATGTCTTACATGTAGGCTATCTAATGCTCCCTTGACTGGACTGAAGGAATATTGATTTAGGCTAAAACTACAGGGGAAATATGGGATATTACAGGGACATTTATAAAAAAAAACCCTTCCTATCCTTAGCTTTGTATACTGTGCTGGGTTTTAATCGGACTTTTTTTTTTTAAAGCACTTGTGCTTTTTACTACCTTGTGTTGTTATAACTTCTGTTGCTTCCATTGTCTTCCTCATATGTAAGTCGCTTTGGATAAAAGCGTCTGCTAAATGACTAAATGGAAACGTAAATGTAGATAAATTAAAATAGCCTAACAGTTCGAAGTTTTGGGAAATACGCTCTTACATGTGTCCTATACAGTATAAGGCGACAGCCTGCATCTGCTCAGCATAAAGACAAGAAACAGCTAGCCTGGCTATGTCCAAAAACAACCTTGTAGTGTTCACACTTCGTTTTTTGTATGATTTAAACAACTGTGGAGGGGCTAGTAACTCCGAACAGAGCCAGGCTAACTGTTTCCTCCCTTCTTTTTTTTTTTTACAGTCTTTCTGCTAAGCCATGCTGACTATCTCCTGGCTGTAGCTTCATATTTATTGGACAGATATGAGCGTGGTATCAATCTTTTCATCTGTTGGCAAGACAGCGAATGCGGAAGCGTATGTTTCTAACTGGAACCATTGCTTTAAAGCATGCGTGCACTGTTTAAAGGGTGATTTCGATTATTGTAAAATATTTACATTACATTTACATTTACATTTAGTCATTTAGCAGACGCTTTTATCCAAAGCAACTTACATTTGAGGAAGACAATGGAAGCAATATAACAACACAAGGTAACAAAAAGCATAAGTGCATCAAAAACGAGTCTGGTTAAAGCCCAGCACAGTATACAAAGCTAAGGATAGGAAGGTTTTTTGTTTTTTTTTTATAGCAGAGGTAGAAAGGAAGAAGAGTTAGTGATTGTCAGTCAGGTGTTGACGAAAGAGATGCGTTTTCAAGTGCTTTTTAAAGGTGGCTACAGAATCTGCTGATCTTGTAGAGGCCGGCAAATCATTCCACCAATGTTATTTTAGGGCTGTATGTGCCCTAGTGTCTGCCTCGCAGTGTTGTGATATTTCCGGAAATTGTTCCGAGTCAGATAACAGCGTAGTAAATGAAAACCGACTCCAGCACAGTGCCAGAGCTTTCTGTATCCCAGTATGTTGTCAAGTACAGTTTTCATCAAAGATCTCATTTGATCCAAGACAGCAGAGCTACCAGTTACATGCTCATTTAGCCTGAAGCAATAGTCCGAACTGACCCTGGGGGTTTGAGCTCTGCTGAATGTAAACCTTCCAGTGTGCCTGCATATTTCCTGAGACTCAATTTTACCTTTGGAGCACGAGAGCATGGAACACTCTCCAACAGCACAGGTTCAGGCATTTCCAGTGTCCATGGTTGCTATCATTGCAGCACAGAGGCCTCCGAAAACACAGCAGTATTTCCATTGCATGTGTTGCCAGAAAGAATAACTACTTTTTCTCACCACCACAGGACTTCTTCTGGGAGGTTAATATAAAATACAATATAAAGGTACAATATAAAGCAGGTTTCTCCGGAACTTCTGCTGTCGTATCTTTATCGTTGTGAGGACCACTTTGAAGTTTAGACCTACAGAAGACATTTTTGGAAGGTGAGGACATTTTGGCCTGCCCTCACTTCTTAAAAAGGATATTTGAGGGTTACGACTTTAGGATGAAGGATAGAATTTTGTAGGTTAACATAATGCTAAGGGTCGTAGGGCCTCCTAAGGGCATGTAGTTATGATGGTTAAGGTTAGGGTCAGAGGGTGCATGATGTCAAAGAATGTCCTTACAGGTATAGAAGTAGTTTGTGTAAGAGAGACAGATGTACTCGGTTGTTTGCATAGTTGTGAGTGTGTTTATACTGAAGGATGACAAGAGGAGGAGGGGAAAAGCAGCAACCGCAGATGTGAACGATCTTCCCCCTCTGACCGCACATTTCACTGAATAAATATAAGAAAAACAGCGAGCTTTATCTGCACACTGAGGCCGGGGATTTAAAAAAAAACACCCTTACAGCTGTTTTTCCAGCTGCTTAGAAAATGTTTGCAATAATCAACGGTTATCTCGCGTCCTGTAGGAAATGAGTTCACAGTGTACTACACACCAGAAGCTGTGGTCCACTTACAATGACACATACTAAATTTGGCCCGACCAGTTTTATTTTAGAGGCAGGATTTCATCAGATGAACCATACATGGTTAAATTTATATAATATCTGAAAAACTAGCCCCAGTTAAATGTATAAAGTGCTGATGGTAGCAACAGCATAATGCTAAATTAGTAAGTGATTTGCACACTGGGCAAATTAAAGCTGCAGTCGCCTAAACAAAATAGATGAGACCCTCAGGGGTAATTGGGATCAGTGACATATTTCATTACTAAAATTAGGGCCGAAACTATTACTGCTGTAGAAAGATCTAAGTCTAGAACAAGTGTAATCTACGAAACCGGGGCTCGGTTGTTTGGCATTTTCAGGAGTGAATTGTCACAAAGATCAGAGTGACAATTTACTGCTCAAAAATGCTAAACAACTGTGCCCAGTTTCGTGGGTTGCAACACGTCCTCATTGACGACAGAATAGGTCGGGTGCCAGTGACTGCCAAGACGACACACAGTATGTGACCACGAGGTCGCCGCCTCACAATAAGCGGAAATATGGGTCGTTATAGGCTGCTTGCACGGACGACCACTACGACTGTCTTTCTGGTGAGGATAGGCTGGATCTTTCATCTCCGAAACACTCAATGTCTGTTTAATTTAACCAAAGTTCCCCATTTAACAGAAGTTATTCTGGATGCTCAGTAGGCCCTATAGGGGTTCTACATTTGGGCGCTCTCTGAAAGTGTTACATTCACATCACCAGCAACTCTCTGTTTTTTCTCACAGTTGTAACTACAGACATATGGCCTCTGATAAACACGCAGCGATCTACTGAGCCTGAGGTTTTCACTCCATCACTTCCTCTCTCTGTCCATTTATCTCTCTTACAAATATTTACACACTTCCTGTTGCTAACCACGCTCACTTGCTCAATAATTTCACATCCTGCCTTAAGCCGCTTTAATTTGTTTTTATTGCCCTAATACTCTAATTATCAGTCACTTTTCCACCGTGTAGCATTTAATCTGTTGTTGGCTTTTGGTGTTTTTCTTTTCTTTTCATTTTATTGGTGAAACGTCGACGTACCATTTTTCTGGCTTTTTGTTTTTTTCCCCCCAAATCACTGCATCTCGAGTTTTACTTCTCAAAACCCCATTGACTCAACCTGTCCTGCCTTACACTACTGTACACCAATTTGATGATTTGTTTAAAATGAAATCATGAGTATACCCCTAAACTGGATTAGTAAATATTCCCAAATGTTGTTGTGTTTTAAATGGCTTTTGGTCATTTGATCAATTCAACATTGTTAAGTCATTTGCACTAAACTGTGATACAGTATCTGCTAAGGCAGGTCCTGCATTATTAGCTAAACTTGTGGCCCTACCATATAGAAGGCAGGCCCTGTGTCGGAATCTAGTTTGTGTTATTTTAGTTTATATTGTGCTCACGGGGGACGGGTTAATAGGAGAAGATAAGATAGATGTTATTGACCCCACTGATGGAAATTGAAGTGCCACAGTGGTAGAAGTAGGCTACATCAACAGATACTGTACATTCAAATAAAAAACTAGAATATAATATGTAATCATAGCAAGTAATTATAAAGTGAATTGAGACAAAATAGTTTAAAAAAAAAATAAGTGAGGGGGATGAGAAAGGTGCAATAAAAAAAATATTGAATATAAAAACCCCAAAACATAAAAGTGGTGTTTAATCAAATGATCACAAACTAGTGCCACTTAGTAATAGGGTTTGTCTCTGGGTGTATAAAGAAACTGCAATGCATAGTCTGTGCACTGGACTTAATGGGACCTTGGAGGTGACAGTGCACGTACACAATACACAGGGAGAGGGAGGTGGAGGGGTCAGTTTTCCCTGGAGCCCCAGGTCAGTACAGGTGATTTGTTTTCTCTTCCCCTGTAAGGTCTCCTGGCCATACACCTCTTTAACTTTTCCTACCTGCTTTTCCAGCAGGATTCCCACATACCATGCTCAGTAACAGCGTATCCACAGAGGGGCAGTGTTTCCTCTCGTAACCATGTTGTGCACAGCAGACGGAGCTTCATTGGAGATATTTTACTTTGTGAACACGTCTCACACTTCATTTACTGCCCTGGTCGGAAAAACTAGAGGTGGGCCTCCACCAAATCCACATTCCTGCGCATCCTGCATCTACACACCTTCATTGTATTTTTGCCCAGGGCCGCAGAAACCAACAAGCTGTTTCTGTTCTGTAATAATAAGTTAGTTTGTGGTAATTTGATTCAACATACATTTATTTAGGAATATGCAACATTTGGACTGATTATGGACCGAAATAATAAACTAGATTTTCACACAGGGGCCCCCTCTACAGTACAAAGGTCTCAATACTAAAGGTCCATTTTGTAACATTTAGGAGGAGCAATTGGTAGAAGTGGAATATAATATTTATATGTATGTTTTCCTTAGTGTATAAGCCCAGAGCGGACAAACCAAACACTGACTCTAGATAGGGCTGTTTGCGTTGCCTTGGACGACACAAACTCTGGGTTAAGTTGCAGTGACCTCCCTCTTGTCCGCAGAGGTGCAAAATTTGAAGCTTAGAACAGAAAATCAACATCACAACTTGAAATGTATTACATTGAATCAATGGACTGATTCATTATGGGAGTTGTATGTGTGCTTTTTAGTTACACGACATTTTACACGGTTTCGTTGGCCTTTAATGACTAACACTTGATCCCTTGGGAGCTTTCTAAGTGACATGTTTTTATGTAGAAGTGCTATATAGCTTTAAAATTACTGCTTGGAGAGGGTTTTTTTTTTAATCTATCTTTAATCATGGCCTTTTTTCACCAGACAAATAACAACTTTACTCTTTTATACAACCTTTCTGATAATTCTCAAATGTGTTTCTAAAAGTGTAGAATTAGACATTTTACTTCTTAGCTGGGTAAGCACAGTCCAGGGAGCTGAACTGGAAACTAGCAGACACTTGACATTTTGCTTTTCCAAACCTTTGACTGAAAAGGATAACATGTCACCGAGTTAGAGTCCCTAAAGCAGCACATATTCTGGCCTAATTGGGTTGGGATGGCTCAGCCTCAGATATTGAGGTGGCATTTTGCCGGAGAATTCCCTCAGCTCCCCGACGATGAGCCCAGTGTGCCTTCGTTTATCAACGTCTGCCTGCTTTTGCTGAGTAGTTTGTTTTTGCCCTGCGCACCATATATCACCTGTCACATCTAATGGGACCCAGTGTGGAGTACACAGGGCCCCAGCAGATCCCTTGGGTTCATCATTGTTTCCATTTCCACCATTGCCACAGATAACTCCTTCGATAGCCGCTGCCCTCCACCTCTGCCGTGCTGGAGAGCTCTCTTTGCGCTGGCATGAAAACATATAGGGGCTTTTTGCAATACACGGGATAGAAGTCCCATTAAAACACATATGGTAGGATTGAATTTGGATTATAACAACGGACTTGGACTGCAAGTATTTGGTTGAGTGTCCCCAAAGGTGCTTAATGGACATATACTGTAGCACAACCACAGGTGGTGTGCTACGCCCAGACAAATAACTTTCTGTTTCTCTCACACGGTGTCATGAAATAGTGTGGCACGGTGACTGGGGAAAATTGCTGTAAGTCCAGTTCTTAGTGTTAGGTGGTTAAAGAATAGACATTTTCCTCTGCCGCGTTTAAATACAGTGGGGTTGTTTTAATTACTAATGCACTGGAATATTTAGCCCAGTTTTTATGTTAGTTTAGTATCATTTTACTATTTACCGTAATACTAATCATATCTTCATTCTCTGATGTATAGGATTGTTGGATTAAGATACCTGTCTCAGCGTCAGTGGACGACATTCCACTCATTGTATATGTGTGTACATTATATACATGTTTACTGAGCGACAAAATGTCAGAATATAGTGATAAATGCCCATTACGATTTCCTAAAGCCCAAGGTGACATCGTCACTCCAAAACCAAAAGATATTCCTTTTATAATTATTTAAAACTGAAGAAAACAGTCAATCCTGACACTGAAGAAGCTGGAAGCAAAGAAGGTTTTCTGTTTTTGCTTTGAAAATGATATAATCATATATAATTATGATGCTTAAATATGGGTTCGCAACAGCAAGCCCATATTTTCTCTCACTTGTTACACCTACAAACCGCAGTTTTGGCCGGGGACTGACTGGCTTTAACCAAGTGGCCATCAGTTTAAACATTTCAATGTTTTTTGACTCCCATATTACCCAACTAAATAGCTTAGTTACGTCGGGGGAATGAATTAATGTCAATTGCACTGATCATGTGAAATACATTTTTGCTCTAAGGGTTAAACGAAATAACTGTCTTGTTTGACTAAAGTTTATTAATGGACTGATCTATTCCTCTCAACACAGAGGCTAACACAGATCCCGGAAGCTCCTGCTGCTGCCAAGACAGACAACAGCATCAAGCCGGCGTGAATTAAAGAAACAGCTGTCGACTGTCCCTTTCAAATTAAAACACACATTGAACAACCGTATCTCGTGTTGCTAATATAAAATGTCAGTATCTATTTTTCTGCTATGATTTGCCCCGGATGTTAACCTCATATTTAATTGGAATTGTTTGTGAAGGCGCGTATCGCTCTACTTTAGCCATATTTACCGAAAGGGGCCCCCCACATAACATTTTATTTTGAGGGTAAAGTCACTTAATTTCCGGCCTTGCTCCGTGTCTTTGGCTGACTTTGGCTTCGCTGTAAGTGGGACAAATGAAGTTCATTTTCCACAGCTGGTGATGGCGGATGTTGTCGATAAAGAAACCATGAAGAATTACCACATAGCGGCGGAGAAAATGAGCCCAGAGACCAGTCGCTATCCGTACTGCATCGTGTGGACGCCTATCCCCGTGCTGTCGTGAGTTATCGCCGTCCACTGTGCAAGTCGGCTCTTGGCCACAACCCCGGGAGACGGAGCGACAGCTTTATTAGCATAGCTAGCTAGCAGACGTACAATACCACCCTGTTGCTGATATCCTTTATAAAAAAAAAAAAGGTTATATTAGTGTGGCCTTGGTGTCCGCGAGACTCACAGTCACGGGCGTGAATTCAGAATGTTCACATTTCCTGAGAACAAGTTAAAATAGTTATTTCGGCGCGTGAATAAGCAGGCAAAACCGATGAACACAAAGTAAACAAACGTTTAACAAAACGACCCAGAAGCGGGTTTATGCTGAACCGCTGAAGGCCAAAGCTTACTGTGCTTTGAGTCCGCGTAAAGTGCACCTTTATTTAGTTCTTAGTAATGCCAAAATACTATCTGTCAGTGCTACATTTTCATGTGGTTTTACAGCAATTTTCTGCTCATACTGTTACTACAGTTACCTACTTTAATTTTTTGCGTGCTAATCCTACAACAGTGGCTCTCTGAATGTGTAAGTGTGGTGGTGGTCGGGGCAGAGAATATTAAGCAGAACTACAACTTTTCAGATAATTGCTTCCCCTTTTCATAATCTATTATCTTCCACTGATAAAGTCCTGACAGTGTATATGAGCCCTTCTTCCAACTACAATAAGTTTAACTTGCTTACCTAATGCATGCTGTATACTCAGCACCACGGCATCTCACACTGGCCTTGTCTGTCCTGAGTGGACCTGGCTGAAAAAGAGCTTATGTCCACTAATATTTAGGTATGTGTCGGTCTTTCTGAGGTGTATCTCAGAAATGCTACTTGTAAGTTGTTCTATTAACTTTGCATGTTTTGGGTTTTGTCTTTTTGTTGTTGTTGTTGTTGTTGTTCAGCTGGCTGCTTCCATTCATTGGCCACATGGGAATCTGCACTTCCACCGGTGTCATCCGGGACTTTGCTGGGCCTTACTTTGTCTCAGTGAGTAGTGACTCTGGTCCTGGAAGGTTAACATACAAGTCGCTTTTGAGAGAATGTTCCAGCCTGCCTGTATGTAGGCCCGTCACAGTTATTACACGATCGCCTGAACGCGATTATTTCAACAGGCCGCAGTCATCTTGCACAATTGTTGGATTCCACAATCAAGGGAAGTATCGGGGGTTTACATGTTGACACTTGGTCATATTTGCTTCTATTCTTAGAGCGTTTACTACAGGTCTGCGGTAATGTAATTACAATTGTATTTGTTTGTTACCTGTAATGTCCCTTCAGGACCGACTGCCAAAACTTACCGACACTTAGGGAAGTGAGCAGCTGCAATTGTCCGCCCGTGTTGTGGACTTTTGGATTATGCGGACCCTTCTGTCGAAATATTGTTTTGTTTTCACAAGTTTTTTTTTTTTTTTTGTATGAGGGGGAAAGTGGATCAATAAACCCTTTTGCTCTACAAGAAGAGTCGGTGTGAGCTCCTATACAGGTGCTTTTTCATCATCAGCTGGGTTGTGGCAAATAAAGGGTCTCTACGAAGACCGAGAGGTGCCAATAACGAGTCTCTTGATTTATAGCGGAGAGTCTCCCCTGTGGATGCAGCAGTGCGTTTGACAACATCTTTAGAGCAAGCTATTCAAAATAATGTGCAGCAGAGCGAGCGGTGAAACACCGTCTCCGAATGCGCAAACTATTTGAAGATTTGCCCACGACAACGTCGTTTTGATGAGCAGCCATAAGAATTAACAACGTGGATTTACGCCTAGTTGCAAAGCCAATCACAACAGCACCACTGTGTGGCATCAAATGAACAGATAAAGACATTTATATTTTTAATTGCAATTATTTGTATGACCTGATTATGACAGGCCTGCCTGTATGTGAAATGAGGGACAGTACAGAGGCTCTACACTAGCACAATGGATATCTAGTAAGACAAAGAGAATGAGCTTCCAGAGTAGTCTGCTGAAAACATATGTTACCCCTTTTAGCTTGAAAGTAGAGTCTGAAATGTTTGTGACTTGCTGCTTCCCAGAGGAAGGCAGTTACAGTCTCTTGCAATGGATTCCAACTGTCACTCTGTTTTATAGCAAACATACATATGCATGTATTCAACGCAGCGCCTTGCCGGATTACGTCTTGCTGTTTTGTGGCGAAAAATTAAGCCAGGTGAAAATGTTTTGCCAGACGACCTTGCGTTGTCGTGCCGGAGCCCTCTGCGCCCCCCCCCTGTATGTAATGTAATGAGGGGGCTGCGTTTTTCCACTCAGTGCTGTTTGTCTGTCTGACCACGGCCTAACGGGTTCTACATTTTGAACTGATTTGCAGTGTAGAAATGGTTCACGAAACCCTGCTGTACAGCTATTCTTCCTGAGCTTTTTTGGCCTAGAAACAATGATTCGGTTTTACTCAAATTCCCTGGTGAAAGATGCAAACGTTGCTCCTTTGCTGTAAAGAGAACCCATACCAGAAATGAAACTCCAGTGTGGTTTCTTCTGCAAAGAATACAACCGTTTACACAGAACTTCGAGGTCTGTTGGATTTGACAGCAAAAACATACAACTGCAGAAGCTTGATGTATGAGAACCAAATGCGATAAACCCCAAAGTATGACAGAACACATTTAGTTGTACTTTATAGAGCCACTTTCAGGCCAGCCTTAAAAAACTACTTAACAATTTCTTACATTTTTACCCTCAAAGCAGTTGAGGGTAATGTTACACCGTTATGAAGATGCCCACGTAAACTCTTTTCAGAAATATTCGATTAATTATTTTGGTCTGGACATGACTAAAGCTGCTGATGGCGATGCATCCATTTATAGAGGCGGCATAAATTCTGTGAATTGTTTACAGAGCTGCTTCACTATGGAGGACAAAAAGAGCCCAATCTCCCAGATAGTGGTGCTGCAACATGCTGCCTCATAGTTTAGACTTGGACCCATTTGTTCAGTGCACACAAACAAAGTTGGTGGTAAATAGAGACAAACAGGATGGGAGGCACGTTTTCCTTAATGGTAAACCATCTAAGCTACATATTCCGTTTTCCAAAGAGCCCAAAGGTGTGTCTGTGTCGGTGCAGCACGGGAGTGTCCGTCACATCACGAGAAACTGTTTGGTTTCTGGATTAGAAAATGTTTCAAAGGGCAGATTTAGGTTTACATGTTGACTGCCAAATAATCAGCTGCACGGGTTTGGACCTAATGATGGCATCAGGCTACATTTTGGTTTAAAGGAAAAAAGAGCATACAATGAGGACAGGTGAATTAAAGAAACATGAGTACAAAAATGATCAATTCATGTGTTTTTGAAATAATAAATAGTAATAAACATTTTTCCTTTTTTTGCAGGAAGACAACATGGCTTTTGGAAGACCGACAAAGTAAGTAAATGAAAATATTTGGGGTGTTTACGCCGAACACATTGCTACAGAGAAATAGCGAGAACCAAACCGGTTTCCTTACAGTCTGTCCTTTGACTGTAGGTACTGGATGCTTGACATTAGCAAAGTCTACGCTAGTGGCTCCAATGCCTGGGACACGGCGGTGCACGATGCTTCAGAGGAGTATAAGCACAGGATGGTAAAAAATAAGTCATCAGTATGTGGTTTTTGTTTCATTTCTAAAAGTGAAAACAGCAGTAATGGTGCGTACCGTTTGTTTTCTCCGAAGCACAACCTCTGCTGTGACAACTGTCACTCGCATGTCGCCATGGCTCTGAATCTGATGCGATATGAAAACAGCACCTCATGGAACATGGTGAACCTCTGCCTCCTCGCTCTGATCCACGGAAAACATGTCAGGTAAGAATAGGTAGCATGTCCACTCTTTGGGAAGGCGGCGTGCTGGGGTCAGACTGACGAGTGGTACAGAAAATGGAATGATCCAACTCCGGCAAAGAGGGTTGAGTTTCTGTTTTCCTTTTGTATCTTAAAGTTGTAGCATGACATGTTTGAGTCCTACAATATCACTATTGCACCTGCTTACATCGCAAAGTCGATTGAAACGAAATGGTGACTGATAACATCGAGGTTACAGTGCTAAAGGGCGTTTTGAGGGCGTTCATGTCCATGGAAGGTAAACAGTGTAGGATTAGTCTCCGAGTGTTTGAACAATGCAGCAGGAAATGCTGTTGGCTGGTCATATCCGTCACCTGATCTTAGTCCAACTGAACAGGTGGCTCACCCGCTGAAGCCCCTGAAACAAGCAAGAAGAGAAGATGGCTGCAGGACAGGCTCGGCAGAGCATCGCCAGGAAAGTGCCTGCTCATGTCGCCATGTTGAAGACTTTCACACAGGAAACACCATCAAATGAATGCTGAGAGGCGGCAATTTGTAGTCGTTTGATTTCGAATCCATTGTGCTGGAGCAGAGCCAACGCAATGGGAACGTGTCACTGACCTTTTACTATCTGGCTACACTGTAGAGTCTCTCTTCATTGCATTAGCTTCATGTGCAACAGTCCTGAAATAATGAGCATAACCACATCATTCACCTCTTTGTATTTTCAAGAAGAAAATGATTAATTTCACCACTTTACATACAGTGCAGTACAAGTTAGCCTGGACATGTCATGTTTGTAATGGTTAGAAATATTTTGGCATCGGCACAGAAAATTGGCCATTTGCATCTTCTGTCCAGAAATCTCAGCATTGTATTTGCCTTCAAGGCCCGAACTAGTGCCTACCCTACAATCTACAGCTGCTCTCTTCAAAGCCACCATAAGGCTTTTGAATGAGGTTTCTCGCTGGGATCCCAGGGGCTCGGGCATGATTTCACTGGTATGCCTTGAACCCGGTGTGTCTCAGGACGAGAGAGAGAGAGAGCCCTGATTCTTGGGAAGTATTAAGACTGTGTGTATATAGGACATTCCTCCAGAAGGCCTTTGAATACTAGTGTGTCACGGATGGACTACACATACCAGTCTCTGGTGATTGTTGGAAAGTAAGGAGCTGATCTAGACAAGAGAATTGAAGCCTCTGTTGTCACTTGTGTACAGTGGCAACTTTATCAGCAAAGTAGCAAAAAGGCAGTCAGTTTTTGCCATCATGCTTTCACATGGGGGGCATCTAAAATGCTAAAGAGCTGTCAGGAAATGGAAAAGTCCTTTACAGACTGCCCAGGACCAAAGAGACAAGGCAACATGAAGAGATACTATAGGGCTGTGTAACACTGAACAAACCAAGCATGCGCGTCGACCCACATTTCTGCACTGGGAACCTCAATTTCTGGCCACATTTCAACGTCCACAGACGTCCTGGTACGTTGTTAAGAGCATTGCTCATTCTGATGACCTTCACTTCGCTGCCCTGCTAATATCATAACTCCCTCTGATTGCAGCTCCTCGTTCTCGTTTCGCCTCCCAGCAGGGGTAAATGGGGTCTTAACATGAAAAAGTTAGCACGTTGTCTCCACCGAAATGGTTGTCACGGTTACCACAACGGCAGGGTTACTGATGATTGGTGCCTTGTCTTCAGCAGGCCATTATCAGGGCTATGGGTATTTATCATACATAAATTAGATTGGGCCCATGTCACCACCTCCATGCTCTTCTCCTCACCTTCATTTTCCTCTCTCTCTCTCGCTCTCTCTCCTCCCCGTGGCTTTTGTCTGCCTGATCCAGCTGTGCAGGCTTTCTGAAGACCTGGCTACCTTTCCTGATGTTGATGGGCATCATCCTTACAGTGGCCCTGACCCTGAACCTGCGGTGACCCAGGAGGCAGGTTGAGGACACAGTGGAACCCCTGCAGGTCGGATGTGGGGTCGACCTTTTAGACAGCAAGAGGGGCATCACACGGTGTCGCGCAGAAGTAACCGAGGAAACAAAGACTTCCCGCCTCCAGGAGAAGTTTGTTGAACACGACTGTCCTACACATGGATGCCAACACATGCTCGGTTTGTGTAAAGCAGGCAGCCTGTTGTTGGTATTACTCCAGTGGTGAAGCTGGAACGCCCTAGCGACGGAAATCAATTTCCATTCAGTCATTTATTTTGAGAGAAGTGACTGAACACAGTGCTGCAACTTAAACCTAAATATGCCAGAGCGGGTTGTATTTCTGTGCGTCTTCTCCATGCGTTCAGTCTAACGCCATAGGATATCAAAAAGTCTGCATCTTCTAAAAAGAAATATTTTCTCTGAGATATGTTGTACATGTATCACCTCATGGTACTACTTTTTAATAGGTTTACAATAAGTGTTTTCATACCTTTTTTTAACTAGAGATCATCAGTGCAATGATTGTAGCAACCTCAATGAATGTGGCTGTGGAAAATACCTAGAGAAACCAACAGAATAGTAATGCTCTTTTTGGTTTTCTATGCTTGTGCCAAATGTAGGAGAATGGGAGACCAAGTCAAACTGTGTCCTTAAATATCTAACTTGTTCTTCAGTGGAAGAGCTCATTGGTGGCTACAAAGTTTTGGAATGAAAAGTGTGCTGGCGTCCGAATTATGAAACCTGGTCCGATCTCTTTGTTCAACCTGAGAGATGTTTTGTTTGTCATTACTAATTTTGCCTTTTACGGGAAGAAGCAAAGAGTCAGTGCCTAAAAATCACCTCTCCCACACCCTTTTTTTTTTTTCCTATAATATTAATTTCAGTTTAGCAGTATTTATTTTTGACGCGTTTTAAAAACCGTTCATTCCACTTGATGGCTCGAAATCCGTTGCCATGGCTGTTTGTGAGTAGATTCAAATCCCCTCATTGTTTGCAATCAAACGGGGGGTGGGGGGTGGGAGGAGAGTGTTGAGCCCTCTCTTTGTCCACGGTGCTGCCAGAAGCAGCAGGTAGCCAGGATCCTCAGGTTTTTCACACTCACCAACCCCTGCTGAATATCCCCGGTTTCACCCAGCGCCTGACCTGCGTCGCTCCTGCTGCGTTTCACCTCTGCAGATCAGATTCGAAGGTCATTGGGAAGTGTCAGCACTGTTTCACAAAGCTTTGATATATACCGACCGACATCCTGCAATAGTCCAAAGTAGATGTCATTTAAGTGTGAGCTTGTAAATTAAAATCAGTTTTATTTTCTGTATTAAGGGTTTAATACTAGGGCTAACACAGTGCCAGTTTTCTAGACTTTGCTCTCCTCATTGGGCTTCTGTTGAAAGCAGATATTCTGTGTCTCTTGTGTGTGTTTCACCCATGTTGCCTGTAAATATTCGATCACTGTACACCAGGTGCTCTTCGTATACTTTGCAAACTTGATCGCTCAATGTACAGAATTATCCTTTTAACAATTTACAGTGTCTTTTTTTGTTTGTTTTTTGTTCTCTTAACTCTTCTGCATATCCTCTCTGCTCGGCAGTGGAGCAGACTTGTGCCTGAATGACTGTGCAGTCATAAACGCACAGCGATTGGAGAGCGCATGTGATTGCATGCCAGCATGCGTGTATTGCATGCATGCAAGAATTCCAAGTGTTTCTGAGAGAGGTTTTACTCATACTGTGGCTTCTTGAATAATCAGCTGCATTTCATTGCAGCTAACTGCCCTGTGATTGCTTTTCTGTTTCACTCACTATCTTCCTCCTAATCTCTTTCAGGTTTTATTGGATTCCTGGTAAACCTTATGAATAAATAATAAATTAGACTGCAACAGGCCTGCTTAAGGTCCTGTTGATTTGATGCAATAGCCTGTACTGTACTGTGTGTCGCTATGGATTCTGTTCATTAGAGCTGCTTAGAGTCATTTTCTCAAAGCATTCAAACAAGGAAACGGAGAATCTGTCCTCATGGTTTGAGGAATATTTAAAACCTTTTCACTGGGACACTTGGCTGGTTTTGTTTTTCTTTCTTTAAAGCCATATCACTAATCACCTCTTATTGTAAATACAACTTTATGGGTTAAATATATATATATATATTTCTAATTATTAGGAAATTAAGATTTAGGACTTTGGATGCAAGTTAGCACACTGCATTCTGATTTGTGTTAAGTAGCATGTGTTTAAAAAAAAAAAGAGAAATCATCTGGAAATGCACTCATTATGCCTAAATTGCAGTGGCATTTTACATCTGAACAACCCTCTAGTTCTCTGAAATGGCGCTAAATGATGGGAGACAAACTGTGTCCTTGAGCTCGTTCATTACATTTTGAGCTATGAAAGGTAATTAATGAATGGCCCAACATTGTCATTATTACTGCTTTTACATATAAATATATGTGTACGGTATATTTTAGGAAGAGAGCTACACCAATTCTTTAATTGGAGAGCATGTGCAAGAATGCGAGAATCCGTGGAGATCATTGGAATGGTTTTAGATGTTGCCTGCTGCGGTGCCTTGTCGTATCCAAGAGCCAGGTCCAGGAATGTGGAGACCTGTGGTCCTAGCGTTTCTGTCTGTTGACAAAAGACTGTTGGGATGCTATTATTAGTGCCGCTATCCATATATACTAATACAAGTCTGCAATTTCAAAACCCCCTTTTGTTTCTCTAATCCTTAAAATATCTCTTATGCTGCAAATCATATAGGCCACGGGGAATCTTAAGACTTCTGCAAGTGACTGTGTGAACTCTGAATGTGTTCATGACTTACAGCTATAATACCAATAAAGATGTATATTATTGTAGAAATGTGTGTGGGACTTCTTTTTTTGTTTTCCATAATTTCATTATGACAACTGTGTATCATCTAGGCTGTCTGCAGGAGGGATGATGTTAGGATTCCGTGGCTCTCTTGAGCCAAGAAAGGAGCAAAGTCTCCTCCTCCTGAAGTTTCTATAAACACGCTCCGAGGTGATTCCTGTAATAATGATTAGAAGCTTTCAGAATAAACATTAAGGAAGGGAAGCCTTCACAGCTTAGATAGTCTACCATCAAACTCAACGGCTGTTATCCTGCAGAGCGTCACGGTATTCAAGAAAAGGGATCAAAGGCTTTGCACTCTGGCCCCAGACACCCCTCCCCCAGTTTTTACCACCTGGGTAGGTGGGAATGACCAGGGACATGAAATTCACCAACTAGTGAATAGTGAAGTTATGGCAAAGCCACTTCAGCAGCAATTCTCATAAAAACCTCCTCTATAAACCTAAATTAGAGTAATAAAATAAGGCAATGACTGATTCCTGACAAGAAGCTATTCTACAGGAATAAAACATGGGTGTTAAACTCTGCCCCCATGGGACTTTTACTATAGCAAATACAGATTTTTTTCATCTGCAATGCAATCCTAGTTGTAAATCCAGATTCCCATATCCAAATTTGTGCTCATGTCTAAGGGGCTGCAATATCGACGCCATGCGATTAGATTCCTCATCCGTCTCTCGAGGCTGACAGAAGGATCTTGTGGACCCGGACAGGGTGCAGGCAGGAGAGAAGCCCCTCCCCGCCGATCAACCCACCCGGCGATGGTCCTTTTAACTTCATTGTTGCAGGAGAAGCGACGCCCCGCTTTGCCACGGCTGAGGATCAAACGCCCCCTCTGATCGGCGCGACCCCCAGTTTTGTTCTCATGGAAATCAGACCCTGCCTCCCGGCCACACTTTCTGCAGAGATGCAAAGTTGAAGCGCATTCCCAGCCGGGACAGCAGATGATGGTGGTGGTGGTGGTGGTGGTGATGTCTTGGACGAGCTGAGCGTTTCATTTAGTCCTTCTCGGCGTGTTTCGTCTGCGCTGTTGCTCGCCGCTCTCGGACTGCCGCACTCTCCTTTCCAACATGCGGGGTTTGGCCCAGCGCATTGTTCTGTGCGCGCTGCTCGGCTCCGTTTACGCGTCGTGCCCTCCGCGCTGCGAGTGCTCGGAGGCGGCTCACACCGTGAAGTGCGTCTCCAGAGACCTGCCGAGGATCCCGAGCGGGATCCCCGGGTACACCAGGAATCTGTTCATAACTGGGAATCAAATCAGTCGCATCGGTCCGGAGTGCTTTAAAGGGCTGGATAATGTGACCAACCTGTCTCTGAGCAATAACAGGTAAGACTCCTGGGGACTGCTGTGCCTTTCTGTCATTATTGTAATGTAAACCAAACATATCATGTGGCATCCAAAGCAATTTATTACTTTAAGATGGAACAGTTTGTCTCAGGCAGCTAAACAGATTATATTAATTTGATTACATGTCGCTTGAAAGGGGGACTTTGCAGGCTTTCAATGTGTATTCAAGTGACAACCACGTTCACTTTTATTTTAGTTTTGATCCAAAATAAATCAGAAAAATGCGTTTTTTTCCCACTTCCTTGATCTTGTATTTGATTTGAAAGTGAGAATGATATCTCATGGGTCTCCTCAAATCCAGAATTTCCGAGGTGGAATCCCATACCTTTGCTGGACTCCGCAGCCTTCGCACCCTGGATTTGAGCAACAACCAGCTGGCAGTCATTCACCCCGAGGCCTTCACAGTGCAAAGCCAGTCTCTGCGGGAGCTCAACCTGAGCCGAGCCCTCTACAACCACTCGGCAGTGATGGACTTGGCCACCTCTCTCCGCTGGAGCTCCCTGGGGACCCTGAACGGACTGGACCTCTCTGGCAACAGCCTGATCTATTTACCCTCGCGCATCTTCTCCCACCTAACCAGCCTGCGGCGGCTCCACCTTTCCAACAACTCCCTGGTGGCCATCCACAACTCCACCTTCTCGGGTCTGGAGCACCTGGAGGAGCTCGACCTGACCCTCAACGCCCTCAAGACGGTGCCCGAGGAGGGCCTGCAAGAGCTGGACTCCCTGCCCAGCGCTGCGCTTCTGCTGGGGGAAAACCCGTTCACATGTAAGTGTGGTATCGAACCTTTTGCCCTGTGGCTCAACAGATCGCAGGGACGCATTAGAGACGCCGAGGGCCTTGTGTGCGCCTTCCCGGCCGGCATGAGAAACACATCCATGCTTGCTGTGGGCACGTTGACTCTGGGGTGCCACCAGAGGAATGCAGGGGCTGACCTTGCTTTGCAGACATCTTATGTCTTCTTGGGTCTAGTCCTGGGCTTCGTAGGCCTCATCTTCCTTTTTGTACTTTATCTCAACCGAAAGGGCATCAAGAAGCGGATCTACGACATGCGTGACGCCTGCAGGGAGGTGTGGGAGGGCTACCACTACCACTTCGAGATCGACTCTGGCCCCAGGGTATCACAGGTCTCCACCAGTGTTGACATGTGAGAGGACAATCCCGCCTGGTGTATTTTCTAATGAAACTGCCTCCTTTCTAACGCATTTATCAGTGGTGAAATTGTACAGATTTGTCTGTAAATATATGCATATAACAGTGTTAATAATCGTTTAGCCTTGTTGTTTAAAGCATGCACTGCCCATATTTCATCACTACACCACTAATACGCTCTTTTAATAGAGCGTATCTCGGATTTGTTGTGTCAAATGGACATGAATGTTGTAAAGGGAGTTCATTGATTGACATTTCTTGTATCCTTGCCTGCTCCTTACGTCCACACAAAAGCAACAGCAAGTGCCTAAAGTCAGCTAGGGTATTGTTTCCTAATCAATAGAGTGATCTGAGCTGAACTCGCGCTCTACATGGCACATTTCCATTCATTATTCTGCGTCAGATCTTGCCTTCATGTTTAGCTTGTGAAAAAGCGACAAAATGCTGCAATAAAACCCTGACACAACAAAAACAAACCTCTGGGAATTTAAAGCACAGCCACCCATTCATCTTTGAACCATTTCGAGCCCTTTGTGCTCTCCGTCCTTTAGCCCAGGGTGCCAGGTAGGAATTAAGCCTCCAAAGCACTTCCAAAGCTTACCTAAAGTCACCACTCTGCTCCTCTTAGGCTGTTTCTTTGGAGGGGAAGGGTTGGGGGGGGGGGGCAGGCAATTCAGCGCAGACCAGCGGAAATCTCTTAGCCCCGTCATTTTTTTTCTTCTTCATGAAACGTTGCTTTGTTTCAACTCCTTGAGTTTTATTGTCAAAATGATGAGAACCAGTCCCGGGCTGAGGCCGCTGAACGCAACCTCCCTCCCTCCTTAAAGACAACAGCCGCTCTGGAGGCTCTTTGAAGGAAAAGTCTGGCTCTCCACGTTTTTCTGTTTAGGGGATTTCTTCCAGTGATAAAATACAGATGATTCCGAAACACCAGCTACATTGTTTCATTCAGCAGTTTGCACCGACCAGATAAGGAGTGAGCCTTATTAAAAGAGAGAATACGTTGGTAACCTTTTGGTTTCCTAACAAATGTCATGCGTTTACAATTGGGGTTATGCAAAGTGTATTTTTAGTGGAAGTTGCTCCATAAATAACACTGAAATCCAGAGGTGTATGTCAATGCATTTATTTCTCCGTCAGATCGGAAGCCCGACATTTTAAATGCATGTTTAAATTGAATCAAATGATAACCTTAACTGTGCATGTATCCAAATGTCATATGTGTCCTCCCTGCTTTTCTAAATGGCTACATGACGAAAGCAATTCTCTGAGGCCTTTTGATGCTACAAACACAGACAGAGAAAGGGGGTGGCAAGCTGCTATGAAAGGGTTTATTGCCCAAATTGCTAGCTACCTTGGTATTTGAAATGATTGCGATCCAGAAATGTTTATAACATGGAGCCATTTTACTGCATGTGTTATGACAAAATAAAGCTTTAGAAAATCATGACATATATACTCATTTAGTGTCAATGAAATCGTGTGTGTGTGTGTGTGTCATGAAACGGCAGAAACGAATGCGTTCGTGATGTTTGGACTAAACTCTAGGTATCATTTCTCTGAGCTGCATTAAGCCGGGCATTTACTCGCTAAGGAGAAAACAATTGAGGCTGTGCGCTGACACAAAGGGTGGCTCGGGTTTCGAGACGTCTCAAATGAGCTTTGTTTTCCAGCGCCAAAAGATGCCTTGTGATACTCACTCTCTCCCCGCTTCCACAGACGGCCATTATGCGGCCGCGTAATAGGATTCACTCGTGGTGACAAAGTTGAGCGCTCTGATCCAGCTATTGTTAAATGTGTCATCATTCTTAAACATTGCCTGTGGGAGAAAATCCCAGGAGACGTTTTCCTTTGCACGTGACACAATCGGGGCATTAAGCCGGCCATGAGTCAATTGGCGGAGCAGAAAGAAGAAAGATTATTCCCTGGGTGTCATTACTTCCGTTTTCGCTCATTAAAGTGTGGATTAGAAGCCGGCCCTTTTTTTTTTTCTTTATGAGTCTGACTGTTTGAAAAATATATGGTCTGTTTGCTATAGGCTGTGCAAGATTGTCGCAGGAGGAATGCAATGAAAAGAGAGGAACCCTACAAATACACCCAGGCGCTCTCTACTACTCGCAGTGCAAAAGAGGGCCTTGTTAAAAACTGAAAAATTGCTCCAATTACGGTGTGTTCTTTCAGACTGCATGTTGCACATATCTGATTCAAAGATCGCGTCTATATTCCAACTTCGCTTGCCACGTCTTGTATTCCCACAAGCCATTTGTCCCACCACTGAGGTTTCTTTTGAGGAAGTCGTTTTAAAAGCTTTAACAGCTTCACGTTGCTGTACGTGCAAAGCATGCGGTTTTTGCTATTGCAAAAGGCAAAACACAAATTTAAAGTATTTCTTTCCAGTTTTGGGTATGCCCCTCTTGGAGCACAGCACGCCTCCTTTCTCCTGGAACATCTTGGCGCCATTACATGGGTTTAATGGCCATGATAGGGAATATGCCTTAAAAGTGAGCACCACATCTGTGAGGAATTGAACATGTTAAAAAAAAAAAAAAAGAGACCACAGCAGTCAGCGGCATGTCGACAGAGACAAAGTGGCATCTCTCCCCCTCCGCTGGCATGACAAATACAGCTGTCTCCCTCTCAACTACAGCAACATGTCGTCATTTACATTTCCCATCACTAAGTACTACACAGTCATCTGATACATTCTGCTTTACATTTGGGTGCCCTTTTTTTTTTTTTTACAACCAAACCAACCAGGACAGTGAAACAAAGTCTAGTCTCCCTTATCTTCTAATTAAACTTCTTTGTGACGTGAGATCAATGAATGTATTTGCCCAGCTTCCTGTATGCCGCCTATATCCATCATGTCCAACGGTCCGGTCAGTGAAGGTGGAGACCAAACACAGAGGTGGTTCCAGTGGGGTATAACCCATTGTTCTGCTGCTCACTTGATCAACGTGACTAATTGTGTTTGACGGAGGATGCGAGCGAGGAGGAGTTGGTACAGCTGGCCCAACCACCCATTAAAGCTAACTGGCCCCCCCATTTATCACTTTCATAAAGGCTGTGGCTGACAAGCACTTAAACACACATAGAGGATAGAGTACACACACACACACACACATGCTTACCTGAATCGTAGTAGTTTGTAATATCACTTAAGTTCCAACAGACACACAGACCTTCAGCCAGCTGCAGGGCCAACATTGTCGGTCTTTGCTTACGCCGGCTTCAAACCCAACTCGTGAGCTCGCGGTTACGACACGGGCAGCCGTGTACACGATATGCTTGGCCTTCGAGGCAACTCGCGAGAACACCGCTGCCAGGCAACGGCAGCATGGACCCAAAAAGTCCCCTCATTGTTCTCGTCATTCTTCGCTCCTTTCCAAGAAATATTGACTTGCTCTGTATTTCAACGCCATGCGGAAGTACAAGAAATGAGATTCACAAAGAATTACAATATATCAACTTACCACTGAAAAATTAACTTCAGTACGGATCTGTGAATAAGTAATAGAAATAGAAATGTTAGTTATATTACTTGCTGTGTCGTTGCTCTATATCATGGTATTGGATTTCTTCAGAATCGCAGAACCCGCCTTTAATGAATCAATAGCTTTTGGCAGTGGAGCTCCCCTAACTGGTGAGTTAAGAGCACCATTGTCAACTCAGCCATAATTGCTTCCTTGTTAAAAGCTTACTGAAAGACAGTGAAAGCCACAGAAACGTAACAGTAACTTTGAACCAGCAACCAGCTGAGCTTTCAACTATACTGAAGACGGTCAGAATCAGGGACCAATGTCATTACGTTAAGAAGTGTGATGCGTTCGCTTACTCCTGCATGTAATGGAAGTGCATCTGAACGCTGAAGCGACATTGCTCGGCTTTGAAAAAAAGTGAAGGAATGACTATGAATCTTTGAACTGAACTGAACAAAACAATTTCAAATGGCTTCGTAATTGCTGCCTCTGTTGACAGCGCATCTGTCTGTCCTGCACGTCCAACTGCTGCCATGGGAGTACGCCCACCAGGAGAAGTGTTTCCACAAATGTCCAAAAACAGTTTTGTCCTCTTTTGAAAAACGGAAACATCGGCTCAATAGCTGCAGTATCATTATAGTTTAAATATCCTGAGACAAAAAGTGAGGATAATTCGACTTCCATAAAACTCCCAAAACAAATGGATTTGATTTGCGTTTAATTGTATATTCTATCAGTCCCACTTGGGTTTATTCCCCACAGAATTGGTAGAACATGTATGTGTTCACATGTCATAATGGGATTCTTTATGCTCTTGAAACTTAAACAAAAACCTCTTGGTGCATAACCATAATGGATCCCCACACCCGTGGAAAATGAGAAACAAATGCTCTCAGCAAAGTCCTCCCTCGTATGAAAGAAAGGCTCATGTAAAATACTCCACCGCAACAATGCAGCTTCCCTCTGAAGTCTTCATGACCGTGTCTCCATTGATCTCCGAATTGACTACAACTGTCAAGCAACAGCACGGCTCTGCCAGGCTTTATAATCCGACCCACCACCGCCCCCACCGACTTCCCCTCCTCCGGGCCCCAGAGCGGAGAGCGTCCTCAGGCCTTGTTGTGTTGTGGGCTCCGCTGTCCTCCAGCTGGCCACGAATCAGTCTCTCGATCCATGTGGCTTGTCAGAAGTTTTGTTTTGTTGTTGGAGGGGTTGTTTATGGGAGGTTGAGGTTAGGGAGTTTTCAATTAGTGAGACATGTTTCCCAGTGTCCCATCGTGCCTCATTCTCTCAAACTCTGAATGAGCCCCCAAAGCCGAGGCTGACTTCTTGTGCTGAAATGTAAAGAAAAAGGTAACGCGTCTCTGCTTTACGTTCTTGCAAAGAGAACAACAACACAGTGTGGAGACGAATGATTCACTATGAGACATTAAAGAGTCTCTCCTCTGGTCCGCTCAGAGAAAAGGAATAAGGCCTGTGTTGCTGGTTGATTATAAATGGCCTCGACCCGTTTTAAAGAAAGGACACGATACTCACACGTCCTGCACTACTTCGTCCTCCGGTTCATGTATCAGTGAGTTGGGTTGGAATTGAGCAGGCAGCGGGGCAAATACAATGGTCGAGGAAACAGGAGTCATTTGAAAACACTTGGGATCAAATCCCCCTTCAGTAGACCCAGGATGATTCATATAATGATTAAAAGGCTTTTTTATGTAGATGAATCATTTAAGAAAAAAGAACATCCACAGAGCTTTTCGAACGGTGCGGCATAAAGGTACTGCTTTTCCTAAAAAAAAAACCCACATGAATACTATTATGATTGTGAATTAAAATATTTGAAACATGGTATAGTTAGAGTGGAAAAAGCGGACACAGACGTTAGCGCATATGGGCTCTCTCACGCCCGAACAACAATAACCCATAAAACAACAATTCTGCATATTTAAACAAAACTGACAACAACGACCGACAGCCACAGTTCTTACAACCTTAACTAATGCAGTAAAAAAAAAAAAAAAAAAAAAAAACACTGACAGGGACCATCTTACTGCACAGGGAGTACTTATTACTTTTGATACTTCAAGTTCATTTTGCTGATAATACTTTTACTTAAATAAGGTTTTGAATGCAGGACTTTTACTTTTTCACTGAGTGGTATTGGTACTTTTACTTGAGTACCACCACTGCCACTCTGGCAAAGACTTCAAATACCATTCATCAGACTACCGCCATACAGTTTTCTTTTCATTAATGAGAAGGTCGTTATGTTAGCTAATGTGCACTGAATATTTCAGTCATTCAAATTCAATAAAACTCAATAGCTATGTATACTGTAGTCTAGTTTGTCGATTTCATTTACTGAGTTAATGGTATTATTAATTTTTCATTATAGAGGTATTAAAAAGGTCTTAAAAGTCATTAAATCTGTACTCAAAAAATGTGGAAGTTAGCCATTGTTGCTGTGATTTGGTTTCAACAAGAAAACACTTGCACTGATGCTACGTCAACTTTCACTGTGTCCGTCTGTCTAATGTCCAGCTCTGTGGGGTTTAATAGCATCCCTATACTGTACTATTTGATTGGATTCAAATGTAAATTTTAATACCTTATAGTGTAAGGATGATTGAAATGAGCTTTTATGGTAAATGTTGCAATACAGGACCTCTATAATTATGAAATGATGGGACAAAGGGATATTGAAATTTTTTGGCTAGCCATATCTTAAGGTTACCATAGATAACGTTACATGAAAAACCACTGCATAAAGTGGCCTAAATCTACAGCTAATATAAAGTAATTCCTTACTCTATCACGAACAGTTCATCACTGAGACTGTCTCTGTCTCACTGCACTCGACCACGAATGATCCCTTCACTTATAGGGACAGTTCACCCCCAAATCAAAAATACATATTTTCCCTCTTACCTGCAGTGCTATTTACATTGTTTTGGTGTGAGTTGCGAGATAATAAGAAGTTGTTAACAGGTTCACAGCAAGGTCTGTGGATTATCTTGAGGAACCGGGTCATGATTTATGGAAAGAGACGTTGCTGTTGTGTTTTTCAAACGTAGAGTTTTCTTGGCGCTTTCAGCACCCGAGTGCCGCATAGTTCCAAATAGCACTACGGGCAAGAGGGAAAATATGTCATTTTGATTTTGGGGTGAACCGTCCCCTTTAATCTTCAGAACGAGCGCAGCCTCTCTGATGATGGATCCTCGAGCTGCTTGTGGAATGTGTTGGGTGTGAACTCTCCATAGGTAGGTTGACCTCTCGGCTTCCTGGAGGGAGGAGACTTGAGCTCACTATTATTACCTTCATTATTGCAAATGCTGGACCAGATGCCGGAGCGGGAGGGGGCCCAGTGCACCCGACGGGGACCTGAGGCACCTGATTGGTCAGAAGGAGAAGAACGGTTCGTAGGCCAAAGGGTTTTCCGGAGAAGAGACACCATCTGCTGACAGTCTCCGTCTGAATTCACGTCATCTTGCTACATTAAGGACTAAAGATTCGGCTTCTTACATCTTAATGTAGCCCACCTATACCTGGTGGATTACGGTAAAGGCCCCGGAGTTCTTTAAACTACAAGTAAAAAGTATCTAAAAATATCAAATCTAATTCATTACTGTTTACCCACTTAAGTCCAACATCCAAACATTCAACTTTGCACCACCCTCATTCACATTCAACGCATTAGCAATAAACACAATGACCAAGCATGAATAACCTGAAATAAATTGTGTATTTACTGGGTTAATAAACTTCGGGGGGGGAAAAAAACAAAATAGTAAACATCTTGCGATAGATCACGGTTCCATCACAAGTAACTGCGGTATCAAATGTGGCGGGCCCACTCCCCCCTGCACTCTCAGCCTCACACCAGCCGGCGTATTGTACGAACATCATAACATTACATATAAACTCGACCGCTGCGGGCCCGAGTGAGGCCCAAAACGTAATGGCCGCTTCACTCTGCGAGCAAAAAGAAATACAAACAATACCTGGTGTCATCAGGAGTTCAGCGTGTGGGGGTCGCGGTCACGGTCCATGTGAGGAGGGAAAGTCAGCGCGTCTCAAGATGGCGGTCTTTCGCTGGCCCGCTGGTGCACAGTTGAACTCCAGGCGCGCCTCAATCCGGAAAAGTGTAACCCACGGTTTCTATTAAACAGTCTAAAACGACATATCTTCATTCCAGGCCGGAATGGCGATAAACAATGTCTTTCAGTAAGCTGGGTTAGCTGTACTTCGACGCACTCACTTAACCAGCGGACGCTAATTACTGTGCTAATACAATAACACTTGGCGCCAGTACTTCTCCGCTAGACTTCCCGGGCTGAAGATACTCCAGCAGTACTCCGACAACAAGTAGTACAAGCGTTCCCACACCGTAGCTAATGAATGGAGAGCGGGCTGCACCTGCCTTCAACTCCTACCAAGATTGGCCGGCGAAGTATACACATACACAGCACTTCCCTTAACGCTTCAAAATAAAATGACATAAAATACATCAACTGCATTTTACATTGTACATATTCTTAACGTTTATCCTGTTACTTTTAAACGCTTTTAAGCATATCACTAAAGGAAATGTGATTTAACCATATTTATGTAACTTCAACTTATTTAAGCTTTTTAACCCTTTTTGAAAACTGTAACTACTGTTAGAAATGTAAACACATTTTTACCCAGGTTACATTGATAAAAGATAAAAAAAAAATGTAGTATCAGCATCAGATATCAGATACCATGTGGGTCCCTCCCGACAAAATAATATAATGCCAGTCTGGAAAAACTGCAATGTTATTTTAGTTGTGTTTTGTAAATACATCGTTTTCAAATAAAGTATTTATGAAACCCATAATACTGGATCACAGACGATCTTCTGATCCTGCATCTTCAGCATCTTTCAGCTCATAGTTCGGATTTTCCGGCCCGCAACTGTACCGTTTGGATCACTCTCAGTGTGGAACACACACACACACACACACACACACCCACACAGTCAATCCCAACACACACCGAAGCTCTCCACATAAATTAGATGACAATGGTGCGTTTGCCTCCCTTATTGCACCCGCTTTTGTGGTCCTGCACATAGAGATAGAAATCTATCTCAGCACGCAGGAAGCTCATGAGCAGAGTGGAGCCTGACACGCTGCAACCTTTACAGCAGAGAGGCTCCTCAGATGAGCGTGTCTTCCACTTGTCCACAGGTCAGGGGTCTGTGCAGATCGAACGGTCTATTTCCTTTGTTAGAGCGGCACGCTGTTCCACGGAGCTCAACATTAGGGCAGAAAATGTGCACTTATGCGACATGATGCGGGCCGATTTTGAATTCAAATGAGGGCTCCGCAGTGAGAAAAGAGTCACCTACTTTGATTAATAGATCTCATCTACCGATTTATGTCACCCTTCCATGTTTTGTGTAAGTTATTTGACCCTGCCTCCTATAATTCCTGTGTCATAAGGAATGTGTTTTGCTGATTACAATGGAGGACGTTCACTTGCTTTAACTTCTTGCTCGTATGATGAATGTTGAGAAGCGTAATGGAAAGAATTCAGAAAGGAGGAAACGGCTCCTGAAAGAAATCCCCAGCGCTATTTCCTTTGACAGGAAATTGTGTCTTTGATCGAAGCCACCACACTCATCTGGTCATCGCATGCGAGGTGTCACTCCTTCCCACGGGCGGAGGGGAGGAAATGTGCTCCCGAGCACTCAAGCGCCTAAAAGATGAACACTAAGATTGTACATTTGAATAAATCGGGGTTTGAGAAGTGCTCCTGATGAAGCCATATACAGCACTTGGGAAAGTAGGACAGAGTGACAGATTCACCAGTCGTGCGCTTGCACCATGCGTCTTCTGGCAGCAAGGGAGTGTCATTAATGAACACTATTGACCAAGTACAGTCTGGGAATCAAGATTCACACCTGCCAGACTACCAGGGAGTGTGTCTGTGTGTGTGTGTGTCACCTACACTGACAGCGTAAGGGGTCATTTTCATGTGGGGCGCCCCCCACATGGTCACAGATCTTTCAAAGAGACACAGGAAGCTGACGGCATCGCACTATGACATCGGGCATTTTGCTTATCATTTCTCACAGTTGCATCTGAAAACAATCATTCAAATGTAGCTGGAATTTAGGGCGAGATTGTGGTATCGGTGTGTGACTTATGTTCAGCGAACAGAAGGCGGGAGCGAAGCTGATCTTGGTGTGTTGTTTGTCACGGTCGGGGCCGACTGCATCATTACGGGCAGCGTGCCACCCGGGTCGGCTCAGCGTCGGGGGGCACAGGAGGAATCATTTATAATGTTAACAAGGCCATCAAGACCAACATGATCTTTCCCAAGGTCAGGCTTAATGCAGAGAGGAGAAATCTCAGTGTAACAAAGTGGGCAAGAGCTGTCACCTGTTACTATATATGTGTGTGTGTGTGTGTGTGGGGGGGGGGGGGAGAGGCTTTCTTTCTACCAAAATATAGCATTTACCCAACAGTTCTTTGCATATAAACACAGGATTTGAGAATACAGAGCAGAGAAGAACAAGAAAAAATTAACAGGACTGTTTTCTTAGTCACCCTGAAACCGCAACAGCAGGCACCTGTAGACAATCAGTTCATTAAGCGCTGATTGGATGCAGGCTGCAATAAATGCTACCTCTCTACCGCACACACAGACACGGAGCAAGTAGCTTCAGGGCATTTGGGCTCATGTTCCTTTGGTGCACAGAAATGGCTTATGGAGTTCATTTGGGGTAAGTAGTTTTGCAAGTATGTTTTGAGTTGCTGTTGGCTGTCCCGTTTCTCCTGACCTCGATGTCCTGGTTTTTTTTGTTTGTTTTTTTTGTGCAGGATCTTGCTGATTTGTTTAGTTCAAGCAGAGCATGTGTGCTGTTTATGGGCTGCACAAGGTGAGCAGAACACACGCGTCGCTGCCGTTTAGCGCTGTGATTTACTCGCTCTGGACTGACGCGGTTTCTCTTGCAGCACAAAGCTCCTGGAGACCAAACGGCAACCAAAATGTTGGCTTCTCACAACAGGATAGTGGACTTAGAAGACTTGGTGGCAGCTATCCCCAGGATCAACTCAGACAGGCCTCTGTCTCTCCACGCTCAGCCCAGAACAGTAACCTCAACACAGACCCTTCAGTTAGCAGTGGTTATAGCTGGGGGCTTTCCAGTAGGGGCTACCCTCAAGCTCTCTCGCAGCCAGCTCAAGTTGGCTATGCTCAAGTTAAGCTGGTGAAGAGCAGCTCACTGTCAAATCCTAAGTGGCAAACAATTAAGTCGACTCAGATAAATGTGCCGACGCATCAGTTCGTCGGCCTCTCTACTCCTATTGCTAGTGCAGGTTCTTGGAGTAAGTACAGTAAGAACGTGAATGAGCTTGAGCTTGCTCGCAAGTATCTACCCAGCAGTTCAGCGTCTGTTCAGAGTCCTCGCAAAAGCTACTCCTTCAACTCAGCCTCCCACCAGTCTACCGCACAGAAAGCTCCCATTGCTGTGCCCGAAACCGCCTATGGCCCAAGAGGCTATTCTCCCTCTATGAGGTCTTCCAGCCTGTTTAGCGCAGGTGCTCCAGTGCCGCAGCGAGAATCGGTACAAACGTCCGCCAGTGGCCTTGCTAGAAGAGTGTCTTCAAGTCGTAGCTCTGGAGTATCTAAACCCTCCTATTTCTCAGCTCCTCAAAATGGGGGCGCTGGCACTTACCCCAGCGAGACTGGGGCTGTAGAACCATACCAAAGGCAACAGTTTGCTGTAAATAGAGAAAATGCCCAAGGAAGCTACCAGCCTTTTTCCACGTCCAACGTGGCCTATAACCAAGAACATTCTAGCCAATCTCTTCCAGTGTCCAACACAAACAGTGCGCCAATCGGCTTCCAGCGACACAGTCTCGAGAGGGCCTCTGCTAATGGCCGAGCGGGAACCCCCGCTAGGCGCTTCGCCCCAACCAAAACCCACAGCATCCCTGAGCGCTTCGGTGGCTATGCTATCAGACGACTGACAGATCCTGCTGACCAGGAGGAAGGGAGTGTCAGAAAGCCACAGCAAGCCTACACAGCTCCTCCACGGCAGACGGCTTCTTACGAGCCCAAGGGCCAGAGTGTGCATCAGAAGAGCAAATGGATGAGGATAAAGCCACGTTGGTCACTCGCGCAAGTGAGTTTTTCTTTCCCCATTCCACAAACTGTCTGCATCCAATACTTTAAGGGTGGGAATGAGGCAGTATTGAAATATTTTCAATGCCTGCCCACACTAATTAAATGTAGGCTACTTATTAGCATGGAGTAAATAATACGGAACCTAGTAATCATGTCTGTTTCATGACCACTTCGTGCCTTCACTTCAGGTAAAACACTATTGTCTAAATCTGACTTTATTTAAAGTTGTAAGGCTCAAAAAATGCTTCCCCTCCATGGGACTCCCGTAAACACAGCTTGAAACACCCTTTCAGTTAAACAGGCATTTGTGTCTAAGTTTCATGTTCCACCCTGTCTGTCCTGCTCCTCTAGTGATTTCATTCAAGAAGAGAATTACATTTTAAGAGTTTGAAGACCAAATCAAATGCTGGTGAGTTGTGCTTCTTTCAAAAGCATCCCCTCACAACATGGCGCTTTAATGACATTTTAAAATGTATTTGTATAAAATAACTTTAGGCCACCTTACTTTTCACATGCTCCACCCTGTCATGGGGGGGGGGGGGGGGGTGCTGACAATGTCTTTGCCTGAGTTTCCATGAACTGACCCATTTGACTAGTTCTTGCTGGAGTCTGTGCTTAAGCTTGCATTCTAACATGACTTGTTCTTCCAATAGGTGCAGCAGCTGGCTTTGGCTGAGTCGCTACTGTTTTTGAAATAAACATATCAATTTATGCCTTGTTTGTCTTGAATGAACCTCCTCCTGCGTTCAGTGCCAAAGCATGCGTGTGGGCTTGGCGCCATCTAGTGAGTAAAAGATGTGCTGCGGGAGCTCGCGCTAAACCAGACGGTCTTGAAGTGCCATTTGTTGGCAGTCCTCTGCAAATGCAAGGACTAGGATCTAACAACTCGCAGCACTGAACAAAAGCTTCTGATGAATTGGACTGTCAAATGTGACTTCAAGCAAACATTTTGCACTCTGGGCAAACCTGTTTTTGTTAAACTACTAGAGCCTGGTAACAGTTGCGCTAACATTGCTTGCTTAAAGTTGAGGCACTTAAATTGCCACATGATGTTTCTCGACACAAACATGCAAAAGGCACCTAATGCCACATTACTGGTGGTCATAATACTGAAAGTGAGCCTTTGCAATCATGGCTTCTCTAGCCTAATGTGCAGTGGTTGAATCCCCTTCATGTCACGAGGACTAGCGTCAAGCCAGAAGTGCTAAAGTTTAGTCCTGTCAATCTGATGCTGCGTTCCTGAATGCCATGAGTTCCACTCTGCAGGTAGACTGCTACAAAGTCTCCAGTTTAGCCCCTTGCCCTTTAATTCTCTTGAAAGGGGCTTCTAATCTTTACATCTGACTTTCAGTATGTTGTCTCGTGCGTTCTGACACATAAATTAGGAATTTAAGTTGGCTTTCTCAAGCCAAAATCCATTGCCTCTACATTTTGAACACTTATCAAACCACTATTTCTCCTGCTTGTGTATTAATAGGCAAGTCAGCTGTATACTGGTAACTTTAGCAGTTTAATTTCCACATGCAGACTATTTCTTTGTCCCCAAAGGACAGAATCTTGTCAAAACATTGTTGTAGTTCATCAAGGGTCGCTTGAGTAGGTTTACGTAGCTGAACAAAACTAGACTGTTTCGGGGGAGTGATTGACCTCAAAGCTAACTGGAATCAGTATTTCCATCATGAGCTGTGCTGCTCAATCCTGAGAAAACAGTGGTATCATTAAATGTTAAAATTCAACCAAATGCTCCCGAACTTAAAGGGAGCCAACCCCTCCAACTGGGCCTGGAAGGAAGTCTGGTGCTGAAAGCTGTTCGGGGTGTTGACTGGACAGCTGTGGTGCCGGAGCTTCCTGGAATGATCGGTTGGTTGATGTTCACCCTCAGCTGCCCCAGGATACACACAGGAGTCCTGCCCTTAAATCAAAAACAACTTGTGAATATTTGATGTAAAATGATAAAATAGCAGCAACATACAGTATGTAATGTTATCTTTAGCTCATTGCAATATTATGCCACTATATACTTTTGCAGTCTTAATAAAGGTCTTATACTTCCATCGTTGAACTGAAACACCATGTGCTTTTTCCGTCACCATGGAAACTCTGGGTGTAGTCTCGGTCTTCCACGGTGTCTTCTCTCCGGTGGGCCGCACGCTGCACCCGTGGGGCCCAGTGCCGCTCCTCCTTCCCCTGCAGTCACCACAGGGAGGCACTGCGGGGGTCTCGGTGCTGGAGCGGCTGCATTCTGGCCGGAGGACGCTCGGCTCCCCCTTTCCACCTCTGGACGGGGTTTTGTTGGGGTTCAGCCAGTGGCAGCAGCTGAAGGAACATGAAAATGCAACCGAGAGAATTATTAATCAAGAGCGATGCTAAGACTCGCAGGAGACGTGCATGTTAATGTGGTCGCGAACTATTTCCAATGCTGTTATCTGCTGCAGCCACCTGCACGTCTGTGAAAACAAATCCATCAGTGAGAGGAATCATCCTTGAATTCTTGAATAAGATGTGTTCCGTTAATGTTGTTACTAATTATGGGCATACCTCTGTTGTGTGTCTTTACTCAGGTGCAGGTGGCTGTATCTGGCAGAGTGAGTATGATAAGAATCGCTGGATTACTATGAAGACCTGCAAGACTCTGTCGATAATGTTATTAATGATTTCCATACCTGTGCCCCGTAAAGTCCCCTTCACCTTAGTAAATAAAAAAGAAGAATTGAAAGTACAAAGCAGTGAGGGGGATATTAATAAACAGCTTTATCATATGTAAGCTAGCATACTTTATCTCCTGTGTCTTTATATAATAGACTGCAGGAGGTCACTTTCTTTCCAAGCCACACTCTTGTACCGTTCACTTACCATCCTCATGTAAATATACTGATATCATATAATTATACTGTTTATGTCAGGGACTGAAATGAAGAGCATAAGATGTCTCTACGCGCTTCCACATCTATAAAGATATCTTTTTTTGCCCGGACTCGCCACAATCCAATTTAGCCAAATCCATTAGTCGCAGTCACATCATATTACAATGAATGTAGGAGGAGGCAACTATTGGCAAGTGTTGCAGACAGTTCTGAGGACGTCAGTGATTGAGAAGAGGAGAGGGTTTTTCATGACGCTGTCTGAACAGTCTCCGTCCCCTCTTGTGGTTTGCAATAAGCTGTAGAGCCAGCCTAAAGTACGTGCGTATTTATGCATGCTGAACCTTGGGTACTCTGACTAGGTCACGGCCTCACCAGCAGAACCGCATAAACGTCTGAGCGTTCGTGAACACTACAGTCGCTTATTATTAGTATCATTCTCCCACGTCATGAGCTGCGAATCACAACCACACATACATTTCAGTGAAAATAGCAACACGAGAACAAACGGATGGTTAAACGCAACAGTTCTCGTTCTTTTGTCCAGCACCACTCAGACACTTGTAGCCCAGTTTCTCCTTCCCTCAAGCTCATCACAACGTGGATCTGGTGATGCGTTTGGAGGAAGATCTGAAAAGTAGCTCACAAATGTGATGAAGCTAAAAAAAAAAAAAAAAGGGCCCGATGCTCCGACAACAGCTCTGAATACACTTGAAACGTGTAAACTCAGCTGTCCACACAGCTGTGTGAGTGAGGTAGTGAGAGAGAAAAATAATTCAATACGCCGCCAAATTGATTATTTAAATTATCGGGGGTTTTCTGTTTCTTTAATTGTTCTTTTCCATGCAGCTTCGTGCTGTGCATGGTTGTCCGTTGCCCCAAAACTGTCAGAAATGTACGGAGAAAACAGAGCATTTATCATGTGCCGACAATATATTCACTTGCGCTCACATTATCTATACGATCGAAATAAGAATAGAAACATCCTTCAGGCCCCACTGCAGCGCCTGATGCGTTCACACGCAGCATGACTGCTGCAGTGCACACCACCTTGAGCCAAAACACAATAGAAAATAATAGAATAATATGAAAATAACCAATAGAAATTATGTTTGACTGAAAAGCCACTGGCAGCTATGGACCATTTTTGTGTCTTCTGCGCACATGTTATCATGCTGTGGGCACAATATATGGATGGGCCGTGTTTTTATACGGATGTGTTTCATATATATGGACATATGACATATCCATATCTTGTGCGCACACGTTACGGATCTTGTGCAAACCAGTTATTATCTTATCTTGTGCGATAAAACGAATCGCCTATTGTCAACACTTTATAATAAGGGCACAAAACATAAAGGACTAATGCGTGACTCATGATGATGTAATGCATGGATTCGTGCAGGATGTATCCGGAATTCCTGTTGCGCATCGTTCATTTTGCAACCTTATATGACACAAGCCACTCTAGCTTTGGGTGATTCATAGATCAAACTTCATATTAAACTGAACAGATCATCAACAAATGAATGTTAACGCGCAGTTGCTTCATACATGAGTTGATATGACACCAAATTAGCTGGATGCCACAACAAGAGGGCCACCAAGACCCATGGCTCTGATCGGCCGCCCTCTGAAAACAGAACAGTATGTTCTCTTAGACCTATGGAGCATTTTCTTAGATCAAACTGGTCATCAGATGCAAACATCTACATGTTTCAATATAGTCTCTATGTCACATTTAAAAGCTAGGTGGTGGTTTGTTTTGGGTCATTTATTAGAAAAACTATATTTTATTCGCCTATTTGTTTGTTGTTGACAGAAGTGGAGTGTAGCACGGAAGCGAATGGAGCACAAAATAACAAAAACATCTAGCAGTTGCAAACTGACAGAAGCACTCCGTGAACTAAGGGTTCATCATTACTTCATCATCATACTTCTCACGAGGTGACCACAATTATTCACTGATATGTTGAGTTATATTTTTGGAAAATCTTTTACTGCATTTTGTCAGTTTTGGGGCTCCATATGACGGATCTTTGTCAAGACTGACGAAAGAACTTTAGACACTTGGGGAATGGATTTTTGAACGCAAAGTGTTTCAAACTGGTGGTCTGGGGTTCGAAGCACGTGGTCATTTACCAGCCTGGAGAGTCCTAACAAAATATGCAGGATCTAGCGTGACCCTGCGGACTGAAATGACTAAATCACTGGAGTACCCTTTTCAAAATTAAGTTGAGCCCACGCGATATGGCGGCAGTATTGTTCAACTCCACATCTACATGTAGCTCACATGGCGTCTATCTACAGCCGCAACATGAAGCTGAGAAAAATACCTGCGGCCGAAATGAACCCGTGCTAGTGTAGATACGCCGCGTGAAGCGGCACACTAAGCCAAAGAAAAACTGTTTTGACATGAGTGCAAGCCCTTCATCAGCAGCAGATTCATCATACCTGGTCACGCAGCCGCACAGGGCACTCAGTGTTGGCGCACTGGAACGGTGCTGATGCAGGGGCACGCCGTACTTTGCTGCTCTGACCACATGAGGGCGCCGTGCCTTCAGAGTAGAAAGAGGAGCCAGCTGAAGAACAACACGAAACACGTATTGGCCACAAATTAAAGAGTAAATGTATGTAAATAAGAAATCAAATCGGGAGGAGCTCAGAGTAGAGCTGCTGCTCCTCCACGCGGAGAGGAGCCAGCTGGGGGTGGCTCCGGGCATCTGTCCCGGATGCCTCCTGGACTCCGTGTTCCGGACTTGTCCAACCGGGAGGAGGCCCCGGGGAAGACCTAGGACACGCTGCAGGGACTATGTCTCTCGGCTGGCCTGGGAACGCCTCGGCATTCCCCCGGAAGAGCTGGAGGAAGTGTCTGGGCAGAGGGAAGTCTGGGCGTCTCTGCTCAGACCGCTGCCCCCGAGACCCGGCCCCGGATAAGCGGCAGAAGATGGATGGATGGATGGATGTGAGAACGGTGCAATACATGAACTAGGCTCATATGCTCAGTTGTTACACACACACACAATAAAACTCTTAAAAACATCATAACAATGATCTAATAGTATATTCTACGTGGTCCACATGGACCTTTACTGCTTTAAATACCACGTGCTGTGATGCAAGACTCACTTTACAACCTATTAAGGCAAATCTTAGCAATGACTGACTGTGGCTTATGCTGGAATCAATATTTGAGCATGTGGATATTGACAACGCTCCACTGAGTCCCTTACATGCTCTGTAATCAGTGCCGTCAGTACTACACTATGTCGGAAGAAATGTAAGGCACAGAATCTCGCGTTCGAGACGTGGAGCTGAGGCGGCTTTCACGGCACCTGTAGCTTAGTTCGGACCCGGAGTGCTGGACAGCCGTGGCAGGCGGATTCCACGGATCACGCTCGGGCGCAGCTGCAGGTTGGGCTGTGGATGGCTGACACCGTACGTTGAAAATATTCACCACCAGGCCCACGGGTTGGCCTTTGTCGCGCCCTTACATTTCTTTCTCGCCCTGGAACACGGAGCAGCTTGCCACTGTAACACCATCAAGCTGTCCAGGATTCATGTTAGCACTTTGCTCCAAACTACCTTTTTTTTTTTTTTTTTCCTGTTACTTACACTCTGTCCTGACTGCCGTTTCCCTCCTGCAAATGTTCCATGGGATGAACAACATCCAGTTCACAATGCACAGGGCTTCGTGCCTATCAGATGCCAATTACAAATTGCAATAAAAAAATGTGTGTCTTTTTTCAGGGGCCTGTAGACATCCATGCCCCCCCCCAGGGTGAATTGTAACAACGCTAACGTCACAATTTTAATTTGTCCAATAAAAACGCAACACTAATGGGACTCCCATCGGCCTCAGCTGCGCTTTGTGTTCAGTGCTAATTAGCAAATGCATGCTAACATGCTAAACTCAGATGGTGAAAATGGTTAACATTGCACCTGCTAAACATCAGCATGTTGTTAGCTGATGTTAGCATTTAGCTCTGAGGCAGCGCTAAGGGCAGCTAGCACGGCTGTAGCCTTGTGGCCTTGCTGCACTGGAAACCTGAGTGTATTTAAAGGTGACAATTTCTGCGCGCTGCCCAATTTTCAGCTTTTTCCCCTCATGAAAGGTGCGATACAAACGCATATATAACTCCCGATTATATCAGAGTTCATGAATCGCCTCTTCTGAGCCTTATCAGTGCGCTCAGGTTCAGTTCAGGAGATCCATGAAGCCTCAACGCATTTAACCAAGTCAAAAATCAATGTTGTGAAAAAGAAATGCAGACTTGGATTACTTTGTTTTCGTGTCTCCTTTGAAGCAGAGATCTTGATCTCAGCGAGACTTCCTGAATAAATAAAGCTTCAACTAAGTAAAACCACATCAAGAAGCGGCTTTGAAAAGGTAGTTGGTGCCACATTTAGCCCATGCTGGCGGTTTCATTTTTTACGAATGCTATTTTGTCTCACCGCTGAGGACTAAAACGGAAATACACATTTCAAAACTTTATTATGCCGTCTACTGGGGTGTAATCAAGATGGATGTTTTCCTTAGAATTTTCAGCCTCCCAAATTAAACTTGGCTCGTCATAAGCACGTCAGCCTTTTAATTTGTTTTTTTTTTTCTGTCAAACTAAATTCAGATCAAAATGTTATGGCTGTGCATTTGATAAGCAGCATACTCCACAGGGCTGCCCGTGTGTTGGCTCTCTGCGTCCATGTGCAAACATCAGAACCATCAGCAGAACACACCGTATGCTACTTCAGACAATGTCCAACTTTCTCTGCGAGCCGTATAAAAAAAAAAAAAAATTCGGGACTTTATTAACTGCTGCCTCAATCATGTCTGGGGGGAGGGATAAATAAATCCACAGCAAACGTCTTACGAAGATTTAATGTACATTTATTCTTAACACGTGGAACATATAGTATAAAGATTTCATACTGAATAAATGATATTCATTAAGCCAAAAAAAGGGAAAAAGAGGAATTTACATCAAGTTTTTAGCTACATCATCTGAAATACAAATATGCAGAATCCGCATCACTGGAAAAAAATAAAAATAAACAAAAAAATAAACAAAATTAAAATGGTTTCTTCATCAAGGTCTAGTTTGTCATTTATGGAGGAGCTCAAATGGAACCGCAGACATGATTTATGTTATATTCTCTACACCCAGACTGGAGACAAACTGAAACTTGAAGTTGTGTTTGTTGGGGGTGGCGTTGGACAGCAGCTTAACACCCCCCCGGAGCGCGATACGAGCAGGGTGAGGCGCCTAAGTAACGGGAGAGGGTGGCCGTCAAGTAATCACATGGCGTACATGATGCAGGGAAACTTGTAATCGTCAAAGATTAAAAATGGTGAAGAGCAACAGAAGTTGAGAAAGAGAGAGAAGTGTAATGTACAACATCATATATACACTGCAGCTTGGACTGCATCTAGAGTTGAGGACCAGTCCTAAAGAGGTGACTTTTTAATATAAGGGTCAAGTCATACAATCAAGGGACAAAGAGAAGAGGTCGGGGTGTTGTAGGTTCACCATACTTTGGGGGGAAAGCCTTTTTCTCTCTCGACATTAACTAAAACTGTTTTTAAAAACTACAGTTTGCTGCCAAGCCAGCGTATCTCAGTGTGAAACAGTATTATTACAGTATGTTTACAGTTTTTAAGGTGTACAGTACAGAAAAAAGTCCTACAATCTACTGCACAGGCCTTCCATGACAGATGTCTGTTCACAGCCAATAATGTGGTTCCTGTGGGGCTGAGTATATAGCATCCAAAGTTACAGCAATTATACCACACCACAGTCCGTGAGTCTATGTAGCCTCCAAACATGAACCATAATATTGTTTAGTCCATGCCCTCTTCCCCCTTCCGACCCCCTGAGGGAGAAAGCGAGCAAATGTATCCCCCAAACTCACTGTAAACGAGACAGCAACTTTGGTTACAGTTTCTTCTTTTTTTCTGGAGATTTTCCTTTTCATTAAAAAACAAGTCCTTTCCGCAGGGCAACGCACTCTGTCCTATGCCTGGGTCCCAATCTGCTCTTCTTTGTCAGTATCTTTCCATTTCAGACGTTTAAAATCCACAGCTACTTCATGATATTCCTTCCTTTAGTGAGAAGCAGGGGTAAGAAAGACAGTGGAATCCGAGGTGATTTTGCATAAATTAAAAAAAAAAAAAAGGACAGTCAGTTTTGCTCTTGTCACTCACACGCAACAGACACACACAGACAAAAAAAAAAAAAAAAAAAAGAGGGGGGGGGGGGGGGGCCGATCCCGCCCGC
>CM022477.1:21473650-21491202 GCA_011952105.1 Coreoperca whiteheadi
GAAGGGAAAAAAAAAAAAAGAAAAACAAAAGTAAAATAAAAAAAAAAAAAAAAAAAAAAAGAACAGTCAGTTTTGATCTTGTCAAAAAAACAAAAAAAAAAAAAAAAAAAAAAAAAAAAAAAAAAAAAAGAGGGGGTGGGGGGGGGTTGTGACTGGGAACGGAAAGAGGCAGAGCTGAAACCTCCCCACGGCTGTCATGACTGGCCAATCAGAAACAGTACGTCACAGATCACTTGGGACACCAGAGAGTTCATAAGTGGGGACACCGAGATGTCCAGTAGCCGCGACTCGTACAAAGTGAACTCCGAGTGGTTTTCCTCCACCTTAGCCAGGGCGTGCAGGGCTCGGGCTGCCCGCCGCATCATGTCCACACTGGTGGGCTCAAACTGAGGGGCACCCTGCAATTGTAGCAGGGAGCTCTGGCTCTGCTGGTACTGTGTGGCAGCTAGGCTGTCCTCCAGGAAGCCCAGCAGGTTACCCACGCTGCCTTTCTGCACAGCAATAGCCCGCGCCGCTAGGCTGTCACCCTGGGCCAAGTTAGCCAACAGGACGACCGCCATTTCCCGGCAAACGGCCACCTTGCGTTCACCGACCAGGCGCACCAGCGAGCCGTACAGCTTCTCCAAGCGGCTGAACGGTGGCGTTGCCAGAATGAGGTCGACGTTGTTGTCCTGGATGCTGAGCTTGCTGAGGGTCTCGAGGACCAGTCTCTGGGGGGAAAGTGAGCCGTGGGGCCCCAGCGTGGGAAAGGGGTCCAGGGCCTCTGCTGAAGGGCAGACAGCCCAGTGGAGCAGGCCATCCAGCAGCGGCAGGCATATACTCTCTGGGTAGATCGAAAGGTCCAGCTGGCCTGAGATGTTCGCCAGAGTGACCAGGCAGTTTTCCCTTAACACCTCGAGGCAGTCCCACCACCACTCATCTCTCTCACAGCTCACGCCTTCATCTTCCTCTTCCTCCTTCTCATAGGTGACTGGCGCCTGTTTGCGTTCAGGGTGCCTGTGGTGGAGCAGCACCAGGCGGCCCAACAGCAGCAGGAGGCCTGGGTGTTTCGACATCTCCAGGTCGTTCCCAGGAACGAAGGAGAGGCTGCGCACTATGTTGGAAACGCAGATGCAGCGCCGAGCTAGTGAGTCCTGCCAGTCTGACAGAGTGCTGAGCGGAGTCTCGTCTTTGCTGTGAGGCTCGTCCTCCAGAATCTTGATGTTGCGTCTGCTCTGGAGGTCAGGGTTGATGCTGAACAGGTACTTGCCGTTCTCTTTCTGCTGTTCGGCGCCTCCACGAACCACTTCCTCTGTGACCGACCCTGGGCGGGCAGATAGCACATCATCAATGGTGGCAGTGACTGGCGCACCAATGGGAAGAGGAGGAGGCGTCTTCTCCGCTGGAGACTTCTGAGGTTCCGAAGACTGGGGCTGCTGCTGCTGCCGCCGAGGCTTATCGTCCCCGTTAGACTTGGATTTCTCAGGGTTTCCCGTCACCGTCTCGGTCACCTGGACTCTCTTGCGACTCTCAGTGGCAGTTGGTGTGCGCTTCCGCTGCTTGAGAAGGTCCGTCCGGCTCTCAAAGTGGGTCTGGATGTGTTCGGTGGTGTCACCACCACCAATGCTCCAGTGTATTAGGCCACTATCAAAGCTCTGCCGCTGCCCAAGCTTGGACGAGTGGTTAACCAAGAAGGGATTCTTCTTCCGCACCACCTTGATGGGGAGTTTATCAAACTTGCTAGCCTGCTTGGGCTTTTCCGAGTGGAGGCTGGGGTCCTGCGAGGACCCTGAGGTAGAGCTATTGGGTTCCTTGATAGAAGACTCCCTTTCCTTCTCCTCTTCCTCGTCCTCTGAAGACTTGTGTTTCTGTGAGCTCTCCTCCTCCTGTTTCACCTGGACCAGTGAGGAAGTGTCAGCATTGGCCTTTGTTTCCTCTACCTCCTCATCCTCTTCGTCCTCTTCATCCATGTCCATCTCCTCGCCCTCGGGCATAGGAATTTCATCATCAGAGTCCTCAGCAGCGTTGGGGTCTATGAGGGTGCGTTGGCCGGGGTCTCCTACTTCGTACTCCTTTAAGATGCCAAAGATCTCGATGAGGCAGCGTCTGAAGTACTCCACCACCAGCTCCAGGAATCCAGACAGCTGAGAAACCAAACAAGAAGGTCACCAAAACAATCCTCTAAACTCATTCGCCATGAGCAAGATAAGTCATGTTGTGGTATTAATTCAAATTTAACAGATTTGGGTTTGTAAAACGTACCTGGCATAAATTAAATGTAGAAATGCTGTTGTCATCATAAAGTAAAATGTTAATGGTGTCCAGGGCCCAGGTACTTTCAGCCAGTAGGCCTGACTTTAGAGACATCATCACTCTCCAAGCCTCAGGAGTGCCTGTAAAAACACAAATCAGAATGAATAAGAGCCACCTTGATCATGATCCGTGATCCCAGCTTTAAAGGAAGGTAGAGGTTCACCAATCTGTATCATCAGGATTGGCGTTAATATAAACTCCCAGTTACTTATGTCACCTATTCCAAATAAGCCGCTTTTAACTGCTCAATGATTCAAAACAGGCTTTCCCACAGCACAGCCAGGGGTATCAAATGGCAAATTCAGGTCAGGCAGGCGGTCATTCATGATTAATACTGGGGCCATTCATGTAAAAAAATGGTCCAACACACTGCTCATAATAAGCAGTTTTTGAGTCAGTAACATTTAATGACTTCTGTAAAACTATATCTTCTAGTCCATGTTATACAGCTAACATTTTCCTTTAGTCACTAATTTGTTCATGTGGTCTATTGAAAATACGGAGCGAGGCATGGAATAAAAGATCTGTACCAATGTCTTTCATGGTGAGCCGCCTGCGGGGCTTAAGGTGGGGTTGGGAGGCCTCGACAGAGCCAGGAGGGAAGGCCACATCTCGCCTGATCATGGGTTGCTGCACAGGAGCCTGGCCAATGTGGGAGGCGGGTACCGGGGGTCCAGCTTTCTGCACCTTAATGCCCGGATGCATGTAGGGGGACTTGCTGGGTGACGTCCTGCTTTCCATGGGCCGGGGCATGGGTGCTGGGCTCGACACTTGAGGAATGTGGTTCTGGGAAGTCTGGTAGGTAGATGGCAGGGGTCTGGCCATGGGAGGTCCAGAACCACCGGGGCCAAACGGTGGCTGTCGCTGGTTGACGTGGCCGGGCCACTGACCCTCGTGGTTCATGCGTTGGTCTGACGGCATCATCTCCTCAGACCGGTTCATGCCGTGGTAGCCAGGGCCCTGGCCTGGTACAGGAGGGCCCTGTCGGTTGGGATAGTTGGGGTAGCCCATCTCATTGCGGCCCTGCCACATTGGGCCCTGAGGGCCATCAGGGCCTGAAGGCATGGGGCTTGCCATCATCTGGGGAGGCATTGGAGACTGGGAGTTGGGGCCTGCAGACGACGGTCCTCGGTCCCGGCCGAAGGGAAAGGGGAACTGGTTCTGTGGGCCCGGTGGTCTGCGATCCCCTCCAGGGTATGCATTATACTGGTTATACATTTCCTGTTGGCCCTGGGGCCCCGAGGACTGGGGTCCTGGCTGCTGCGGACCGCTGTAGGGGACGTTGTACATTTCTCCCTCATGGCGCTTGGCCGGAGGACCATACCCTCCCTCAACAGGACGCTTGTAGTTCTGTCAGAAGACAACATTCAACATTATACTTAACAACTGAGTATCTTTATACAATCATTTTAATTTGCATCTGTTCGATAGGACGCCAGCACAGATAGGAAAGTTTACCTTTAATACATTAGAGTAAAAAATATCTTTAATTAGGAAAAACGAAGAATCAATTTGCAATAAGAGCATTGCAAATGCTGAACAAAATGTTCTTACCGGTTGCTGCTGTGGATACATTCCTGGCTGTTGATTTGGGTATGGGCCACCAGGGGGAGCTCCTTGGCCAGGGAACTGATTGGTGTAGGAGTCATGCCTGAAAACAATAACAAAAGTTTACACCATTACAGTTCACGTTTCTTCTTTACAGTAAATGCACAGGAAAATCTGACGCAGACAATCCTGCAGTTTTGTTTTGTTTAAAGATTACACTGGCACAATGCCTTAAAATGACCATCTTTCTCCTTTAATCAAGACTGATCTTAGCACTGCATGGTACCAACCGTTGCTGTGGTGGAGGGCGGCTGGGCGAGTACATCCCTGTGTCGGCTCCAGAAGGCATCATGTTAGGCTGAGGTGCTCCCGGTCCCATACTGCCGTCGGGACCCATGCCTGGCTCCGGTCTATAAACCCAACAAACCACACTCATCGGTTGATTTGACTTAATGAGGACAGTAGAGGAGTACGGGCCAGATCCCAATCTTGTCAAGCACTTTGTAACCCTTTTATTTGTGTTCTACAGATATAGATATAATTATCAGACCACCTTGGAGAGTAACGCAGAATGTTTACCTTCGCTCATAACCGTATGGGTACTGTTGCCTCTGGCCCATCTGCATGTTGGCCATAGGGCCCGGTGGGCCTCTGTTAAACTGTTCTCCCATCCCACTGTTGGGGCCTGGTTGCATGAACTGCTCTCCAGCTTTAACATGAAAAACAGATTATTATTTGTTTCAGCTCTAACAAGAAGTGCTACAGCATCTGAGTTGCTGGTTTGGCTGTCGCTCACCTTTCCTCATGCCACCAAAAGGGTCCTTGTTGGACTCGTAGGGACCCATTCGACCCATATCTGGGCCACCCATTCCAGGCTGGTAGCCCTGGGAGTTGGGAGTCATGGCATTCCTTCTGGAAAACGCTGGGTCTCCGCCATCAGCAAAGGGGTCCTGCAGATTAACGCTACTCCTGTAGGAGGGCACGAGACTTGTTAGTGAAATACGGAGTTTTTTGATTATTTTCAATAAATTGTATTATACATTTCCAATATCTTCAGGACTCATGTATAGTTTGTTTTAATAAAAATCGTGTTAATTTCGTGTTTTAAAGGTTTCGTGTTTTAAAGGTTAAGGAGTCTTGCTATTCAGAACTAACTAACATTCATATTAACATACCTCATATTATATATCTAGTTTTAATTTGAGTGTTTTACTGCAGTCCTTTTCCAAACCCCAAATTACATTTTAAACAATTGTTTTTTTATACTTTCTTCATTATTACACACCTCTTTAACACTTATTAACAAGCTGGGTTGGTTGTGTTTCTACCTTATCATGACCTACCATTACACAACTTTAAAGCATATTTATGTATTATTTCCTGCTGCAATGATCCAATTTCTCCACAGGGATCGGTTTCATTTTATTGGGATGCCTCCTGATATTGTTAACATCATAAAAACATGACATTGTGGCTTCTGGCTTATACCTGACGCCGGGCATTGGAGGCATTTGCGTGTGCGGGGTGGAGGCTGGGGTGGGGGGCTTCAGGTCTCCCCCCTCTGCCATCGAACTACTGGTGGACTGAGGAGTCTGGGGTCCTTGCAGGGACCCGGAACCAGCTGCAAAACAAGGATAAACACACACTGAGTACTGGGAAATGACAACTAGAGTCCTCCGCTTTGTAAAATGTAAAGATTCTAGAGAATTCAAAGCACATTCCCTCCTCCTCTCTTCACTCCAGGAATAAAAGCGAGAGTTGATAGTTGATAGTGAGGCGGGATAGTCTTGTGGATAGGCTGAGCACTGCTGGGGGCTATCAGGAACACATGCTGGCTTATGGCAATCCTAAATCCCATTAAGAAATTCCAGAGCGCTGCACAGAGGAACACAGTTTGTGTCAAGCTGACTGGCTTTTGAGTGCACAGCCAGCGAAAATGTTGAATCTTCCAGCTCATCACAGCATGCCAACCCCCCCCCCACACACACACACACATCCCATCACCCTCCTCCTCAACCACCACCGGGGCTCTTGGAGTCACCAGGAAACTATGATCTAAACCCTGACTCTGACAGATTACTGCCTGACCTGCAAAGACAGGAGACAGCAAGTTGTGTAATTGTGTATGAGAGCGTGATTGTTTGTGTGTGTGTGTGTGTGTGTGAGAAATAGTAGTGCTCATCCTTAACTTCAGCTCAGGACTTCTCACTATTAGCACGCCGGTCTGATGACTCACAGGTTCCCATTCATTAAACTTGCACACACACATATACACACACAGAACACCGGGGTCACTGGCAGGTCACGTTTATTCACATTTTCTCACATCATCCTCTCGCCTCTCTCGCTCACACACACACACACACACACACACACACACAAACTGGCCTCCCCTCCCCTCCCCCACCTCCCTCCTCCCTCTGGGCAGGGATTTCCCTCTACTAAAGATGAAGGGAGGAAAGGGGAGGGGGGAGGATCTCTTGAGGATGGGGGAAAAAAATAGCATGGTAGAAACAGAGAGTCAGATAGAGAGAGAGAGAGAGAGGGAGAGAGAGAATGACGTGACTTTAACACACACACACACACACACACACAGATACACACACATTCAAGCCTCTTCTGCCCATTCATCATTTCTGGCTCAGTACTAATCTCCAGGGAGTGTTGCCTTGCGCCTCTGTAGCCCTGGGCCAGGCACCAGGCAGCGAGGACACACCACTGACGGGGCATCGCTATACCAAATCACCTCCTGCCCCCCCCGCCTTCCCAGCCCCGTCAGTGCCCCGTGTCTGACGGCCTGGGTCTCCGCCAGACTGAAGCAACACGTGGTCGCTCCTAGTGTGGATGCTCCTGGCAGCTAAAACCCTCCCAAACAAACAGCTTTCAGGCGACACATCGTCTCAAGACAACCCCCCACACACACGCACACACACACATGCACACACACACTGCACCCCCCCTTAACCTCTGACTGACTGCCAGTTTACACACTGACTTTTACCCAATCAGAGTTCATTGACAGATTTGGCATGCTGGCGGCATCGCTGTTCACACAAAAACCAACGGGTGGAGTATGAAAGGACAAGTCTTTCGTCGTGTCCTGTGCAAATGCCAAGGAGTATTCCCCAAAGAGATGTGTTCGTGGAATTGTCCAGAGGATGTAATGCACTTCTGTGACTTACAGCCACACCGCTGTCATTTACAACTACTCCAATATATGCCAAAATAGCAGTGATGTATGGAGGATGGCAGCCCCGTAAAGGAGATGACAAACGATGGTCTAAGATCAGCTTTTAACACTGCAATTAATAGCATACAATAAAATACACTAGTTTATAGGGCAGATTATGTGAGGCAAATAGAGCAAGGAGGGTGTGATGAATTGCATGGAAACCACACTGCACCCAAAGGAGAATAGGGAAAATAGGCTTTCATTCACTGGATACGAGCGTGATTTAACTCAGACGGGGAAACAATTGGTAATGAGGTGCAGGAGGATGCCGGTGCTCACCTGGGCTTGGAGGCTGGATCTTTGGCTGGTTCTTTTTGGTGTCCGTGTTGAAGAAGTCCGGGGGCGGGTCCTCGCCACGCTCGATCTTGCACTCAAAGGCGTACAGACACTGGATGTACTGTTTCTTGAGCGAACTGGCCGCGCTGCTCGATGTTCCCACGTTCAGGTTGGTGGCCAGCTCCCTCCACTTCTTGTTCTTGTTCACCTGGTGGGCGATGGAGGAAGGAGGCGGCTCAGAAAAGATGCACACAACAGCCTCGGAAGAATTACAGCGCTGTCTGTTTTAAATCTATGATATTCACATCAAATTCAGGCGGAATTCAGGCATACCTGGGTGAGGCCGCCGATCTCTTTGACGGACACGTAGAGTCTGAAGAGATCGAGAGGCTTGCGTCCCACTGCGGGCAGGTTGTTCATGCCCATGGCCTTCTCCTCAGCGAAGGCTAGATATCGATCCACCCACATCTTCCTCTCTGGCTCTGGGCCAAGCTCGTACAGACGAGTGATCTTCTCGTTGGTGATGGTGGAAGAGCTCGACTTCTACAGGACAGATGATGGGAGGAAAGCATGAGATGGGGTGGGGGGAAGCAATGTCCAACAAGAACTTCATCATGTGGATTTAGAACTTCTACCTTTTTAGATTCTGGCTTGGGAGTCCCTTCCACTTTGTTGTTCATCTTCTGGGCAGGGTTCATTTTGTCTATGCCAAACTCTGAACTGGGAGCCATTCCTGGGTGTTTAGGGGTAAGGAGGGTCAAATATAAAACATTACCAGCCTATACCACCCTTTCATGGACAAAACATCCAGGCCCACATTAGTACTACAGCCACTTGATCAGGGCTTCAGTGTAGCTTTTACTCACCGGGGGTGTTGTTAGCCATATTTGCTCCCATTGGATATGGCCCTGGCCCTGGCCCTCCCTGGTTCATCATACCGTGCATGCTATTCATGCCAGGGCCGTATGGAGGGCCGGCTCCCATCATGCCCTGGGACATGTTAGGGTAGCCAGGTGGCCTAGAGAAGAGAATACTTGTTTAGAAGGAAAACTGACACAACTAGCTGATAAAAATGCATCACCATCACAAAGAAACACCTAGAAATAAATATCTAAGAGTCTGTCATTCTTTTCAACGCCTTTCTGTTTGATTCTGTAACAAACCCATGCTTGTTCCTTGTCTTGTGTTTAGTGGGTCCAGCCTATTCTATAGGAAACTTCAATTTACATCATATGATTCTAGCAATTGCCAAGCCCACGAGTGCCTCTCTGTGGGCTGAGCTGGCATCCTCGCTGGGGATAGATGTGATTCACTGATCTCCTGCTCTCTCATTCTCTCCACTTTTTCCCTTTTCTCTCATAGATAAGCGTTTGGTCTACTGCCATCTACTCGGCAGCACACTCGGGCCCCAACACACACAACAGACCGGCTTGCATGTGAGAAGAACCAATCATTTTTCATGGCCACACAACCAGCACATATAATCAAGGACACACACACGCATTCAGCTAAAAAGATGAAAATAAATAAATAAATAAATAAATAACTTCTCTCGACTCCTCCCTTGCGTCTCATTGAGACACTGAGGTAGCCTGTAGCTGTAGGCACCCACCTGTTGTGTATGGAGTTTGTGGGTCCGTGGTGCATGGAGGGGACGCCATCCTTCCTGTTCATGCCCGGAGGGGGACACATCCCAGAGCCAACCTGAGGAGGCATGCCGGCCATGTTTGAGCTCATCCCAGGACCATAGGGCCGAACACCCATCTGCCCCGGGCCTATTCTGCCAGGTGGGATGCTTCCATACGGAGCCCCGCTGCCCTGACCAGGCATGGGGTTCATGGAGCCGCCCATGCTGGGCCCGCTGGGGTAGTTGGCATTGGGCATCCCTGTGTAGCCGGGCTGCCTGGGGTAACCTGGGAGGGTCACCAATGGACAGAATTTTTATTTTTTTTGCCCGGTACCAGCAATCCATCTGAAAGTGTTTCATGCCATTCTACTTATAAACCGTGTTTCGGTCTAAAACAGAGAAATCTGTGGAAGGGCTTCTTCTCATCTCTCCCTGACGAGATAAAGAGTTTTAGCCGTCCAGCTCTAAATTTACCTCAGTGCTGCCTGTTCTGACAAGCAGCCTGATGAAGCGGGCTTTATCTAGCCCTCGCTATTCGCTGCTATGACTCATAGCAGAACTTCTTCAAAGCCCACAGAAACCATCTGAGACTTCAAAGTGAAGTGATATAATTTCATAAATATATGAAGTGAGAACTTCAAAGCCTTCATAAAATCTGGGCTATCTAAGAAACTGTGATGGTCGCAGGACGACAATGGTAAACTCATTCATAATATTTTAGGATTTTAAGGGGGGGGGGGGAACCCTGCATGATATGAGTGCACCGCTCAACACTGTACTCTCCTCTCTTCTCTATTATTTTGTTACCCATTGTAGAGGGCCTTTTAAAAGCAACACCCCCTACACTTCTGCCCTGAGGCCTCACCTTGTGGACCATACTGGCCCCCCTGTGGCCCGTAGTTTCCCATGGAGTTGTTCTGGGGGTAGGGTCCCATCCCACTATGCATCTGGCCTCCCGAAGACTGGCGTGGAGATAAGGCTGAGCCAGGTTGTCCAGGGGACCCGTAAGGAGGAATCTGAGGGTTACGCATGTACACTGGAGAGGATTGGGAGGGAACATCATTAGATACATGAGTCTTCAATTGTTACACACCTCCTTTATAAAAGTCTCGGCATGTGCTTAAACACATGGTTACATAATACATCGGGGCCCTGTGTGAAGAACCTAGCGCTTTACTTCCTCACAAACATACAGTAGTACAGTGTGTCTGTCTGCTGTTACCCTCATTTGACCTGGCAAGTAGACTACAAGCACATTCGTATTTCAAGATACAGCCTAGGGGAGTGTTTATAGGAGGAGGGAATGCATACCAACGCAAACAATCACACCTAATAGCTGCTGAGGATCTGACTCATATTCTTGAAATGTTGGCCACTGAGTTGAGGAGGGGTTAGGTGCATTGGTTTTTAAAGACACCTCACAATTTGAACCTGTCTTGTTAAAAAACCGCTTGTAGCATGTCTCGACACTCACCCCTGTCCTGGCCCATGGCTGACTGGTTCATGGAAGAGTGCATGATGCTGTCCGACTGGACGCTGGGCGGCCGGGGAGGCATCTGATTACCTGAAGGACAGCAACAACAACGGAAGGGCTCAGGACCTCGAAAAAGACTTGGGACATCGGCTTGCCTTGGTTACCTTCAGCCTTCGCTCGTCCTTAAAACTTTGGAATATGAACCATCAACCAATCAAATCCAAACAAAAAATGATTTGAGGTTTCAAAGACCACTCCAATGCAGCTTAAATTTAAGGCCTTCCATTTGAAAAACTAAATACTGAAATGAAGCTGACAAAACAAGCGATTTTTGGGATTGAACATACTTAACGAAAGCTGTAACACTATACATATAAAAAAAGGAATAATAATACCCTAAATAACAAAAGAGTTATTACTTATTATTAAGTTATTACTTATTACGAAACAGAGTCCAGATATGGTTGCGAATGCATTTCTGATACTGCTGCGAAATCTTTTAAGACATGCAACAAAGACATCTGTCATACATGAGCAAGAACAAGACCAACATTTTTATTTTTTTTTTTGAAATGCACGTATTTCAAGTGCTTTTAGTATTCTGTCTTTACCTGGCACAGCAGCAGGGGACAGAGGGCCGGTGCGCGAGGGGGTGACGCTGGCGGGTGAACCCACGGGGGATGGCGAGGGCCCACGTATGCCTGGCAGGTGGGGAGAAGTGTGCGGCGAGAAGGGCGATTGGGCGGGATTGCTCTGCTCGCCCTGACTGCTGGATACCCCTGAGGTGCTGACGCCCGGGCTCAGGGCCCCCTCTGTACCCGTGGGCAGGTCGTCGATGGAGCCCGACAGATCCTGGAACAAGAGGAGCAACATGCGTTAATGATGGTTTTTACAGGAAAAAGAAGTAACTCATTCATTTCATATCAGCTTATGGCAACTAATTAAACATTGTGTTGATGCACCATTTCTGTTTGTTTTTTTAAAGATAGTTTTTGGCATTTCTGCTCGAGAGAGACAGGAAAGCCAGGGGAGGCTGGGAGGGGACGACGTGCAGCAAAGGGCCCGGGCTGGAATCGAACCTGGGCAGCTGCGGCATTGACACAGTTTGTAATGGGATTGGTTTGTCAAAATAAACGTCTCCAAGACACAAAAACCATCAATCAAACGAATCTGTCATCTGCTTTGAGGATGGAGTAAGAGGCAAGTTAAGTGGAAAAACCTATACACGATATCAAAGGCAAATCAGCCTGTGTGTGTGTGTGTGTCAGTGTGTGGGTGCGTGTAAGCAGGGATGTAAATAAAGCCCAGTTTGTCTCTAAAATGGAAAAAAGCCAGAGAAGAAAACTGAATGTGAATCATATTCAGGTTTTTTCCTGTAGTTACTTGAATGAGGAGGGTGAGAGCATTTTATTTCAGTCATGTAAAAGTCAAGTGAAGTCAAATCAAGTGAGTGGAAATCCAAATGGCCACTGATGCGTTACAGCAATCTTTGCCTTCACCGGGGTGTGTCTGTTATTCTCAGTTACAAGACTGCCAGCCCCATTACGGTGCAAACACACATCCAGGTACAATGCTTGTGGTACTTTTTCCACCTTTTTAAAAATACTCAAAATCCCTCCTTTAATGCTGATAATGATCCATCTTGGCAAGGAGAACTCTGTTTGTGTGGCTTGCAAAGAGAAAGTGGGGGAAACATATTTGAAGCAAGACATCTCGGGAGACAGTTGAAATAATTGGTGCTGGGCACAGGTTCTGGCGCCATGTGGTGTTGATATTGAGCCTCGCTGGCTGTGACACAAAGACAGCCAGGCAGGCAGGAAGGTAGGAAGGTAGGAAGGCAGCCGGCGATGATTATGTTCGTGGGAAGGTGAATGTTTACACACTGGCCACTCACGTGGAGCCCATGTGCTTGCTCAGAAATGCAAGCTCATCTGCCAGTCACATCGGAGGAGGGAAAAAATGGGAGGGAGGAGGAGGGGGGGGAAAAAAGCAGTCACTGGAAGGTGGCCAACTATTCCCATAGAAATCTCACACTCGCAGGCTGGCTGCAGCCCCGAAGCCGGCGGTTTTGCACTTGAAACAGCGCCCGTTGCTATTTTTGGGACGTGACCTGATGGAGGAACCCCAGAGGGAGTGACAGGAGGAGAACGCTGATTCAGAAACCCCACCCCCTCCCCCTCCAATCCACTCCCACCCTGTTCCCTCTGCCCTCCCTCCATCTCTTCCTTTCTTTTTCCTCACTACGGTGACTGCACAAACCCAAGCGTTCCCGGCCCGCACGGGAGATGTGGCAGCCACAAAGCCATTCGAAACGCAGCAGGCAGGCTTTACGTATGAGAACCACACCCTAAAGTGTTTCATTGGCTGAAACCCGATTAATGATCACAGACGTAAAAACAGATCAGAACAAGGCAGCGCCACGCTGTGTGGACGACATGGAGTGGTGAGATCTTAATGGAGCAGAGAGCAGAGACCAAACAGCATGACATTCCTTGCTTAAACAACCATGGCGAGATCCTTATTCCAGCATCATCAGCTGACCTACAGTCCCCCTCTTCCCAGCCAGCACCACCCCACCTCCACTCAGACATCACAAGACCGGTCATCTGACGCGGGGCTTGGTCTAAGGCCCCGGGCCAGCCGCCAAGATGACCACCTCAGCAGCTGCCACACTCAAAGAGAGCCCACTGCGTAGAGCTGCGTCCCGGCCACGCATACCTTCCCACACCAACTCCTCCATGACCCAGACCACAGGGCAAAAAGGTCAAGGGGGCAACTCCTGGAGTTACGCCCGGGAGTCACTTCTCGGCAGGAGGTCACTGTGGACGGCTGCACAAAGACATGCACGCTTCGGTCAGACAGAAGACAGAAAGAGGGACCAAGAAAGTATTACCAAGAAGGACCCGTCCTGGGAAAAAACAACAGCCTTTAAAAGTGGGATTTGGGGTACTTCAGGGGGCCTTGGGGGCGTTTAAGCAGAACAAGGATCAGTTAAGTAAAAATGTTGCAGAAATGAGCAAAATTTGAGAAGTGAAAGTCTTCAGTCTTGCCACTATTACCTGGTATTGAACCTCTGTATGTTTCAACTGTCAAGTAACAAAAACTGTCAAGTGTCAAAAACTGGCATTGAATACTTCCTCGCATTTAAAATCCTGTTTGCTGCTTCTTTGACGAGACAGACTATATAGATTTTTATTTAGGAAAACGTTATATATAGCTGCCGCAGATTTAATCAACACAACTCTCGAGAACAGCGCGGTAACATCTTAAAGTCCCTTAAAGCTTGTGGCATTTTTCACAACTGTCGAAGGACGAGTTCTCTCCCGCCAGATTCTATGACCTGTAGCATTGTAACAACAATTGAACCTTCAGGTAACGTTAATGTTCAACGCGTGCACAAAAATCGGCCATTTATTTATCTGATTAGTTGTTGAATGATAAAGTAGTTTTTTTTTAAATTATTTCCACTGTGTTGTTTTTACCAGCCCCCAGCAGCAAATGGCATTTTCTTAATTCCCCACTAAAAACAAACCACCTAAAAAAGATTTAATAAGGGGTTTGAAAGAATCAAGCGACAGAATAAAAAAAAAAAGTGGCTGTTCATATTATTAGCTTAAAACAAAAAGGGGATTCAGTGTTAAGTCACTAACATTTGGGACGTCTGGTTTATTTTGTTAAATGGTGAAAGGGGCTTTTGTAGAAAAATCCCGTATCTGATAAAGTGGGTTTAGGTGTCAGCGAAACTCTGGCATCGTCGTACAGTTGTACAATTCAACATTAAACCAACAATAGCATCTCGTTTATTGCCCCTAATGCATAATAGCACCAACAACAGAAAATCCAGTGCTAATCTACAAAAACAGTCACATAAACACCTGCCCCCCAGCAGCACGCATGCAGCATAGAGGGCGAGCTCTTTAACATTCTGTAAATATCTGACAAATGACAGCTCTGGTCCCTCAGCCTGGGTAGGCAGAAGCATTGCACACACACACACACACACACACACACACACACAAGCTCCTAGCTACTCCCACTCTGCAGTCATTGATTTTTCTCAGCTCAATACTGCACAGCACCAGCCTGTTCTGCTGACTGCACAAGCCGGACAGCGAGAGGAGAGGAGAGGAGAGGAGAGGAGAGGAGAGGAGGGAGGAGGGGGAGGAGGAGGGGGGAGGCTGGGGATACTGATGCTGCTTTGGCTCTGCCATTCAACGTGCTCATCATTATGAGGCAAATGAAGAGGACGTGGATCTGGCGTGAGGAGGAGCTAAGGGACAGTGGGGCGGCTAAGTTTGAACGTGGAGGTTTGTGAGCTCGGAGGGCGCTTATAGCGGCAGTATCGCCTATGACAAGCATGATAGGAGAGAACACGAGAGTAGAGAACACGGTATTTTTTTCCCCCCCCGACGCGCAGGAAGAGGGGACGATGTGTGAGCTGCGTTGTGGAGGGAACGACGGAGCTGCAGCTCTTTCTGTGGAGCTCCAAGCTCCTTTTCTATGGCAGCCATTTTGTGTTTTTCCCAGCACTGCCTAACGTGTAACTTCAGAGCTGAGAGCTGCAGAACCGTGTTCACCACGTTTGAGGGTTGAAGAGAGGCAAAAAGACAGATTCGTAAAAAAAAGTGCAGTGTGAAAATTCAATTAAAACAAAAATGAATCAAGACAATGCAATTATTGTTCATAAACGTGGAAAATGGCACAAAGTCTTATTATTCCCATATTCTCAACTTCTCTTCTGAGTATGCCTCTGCTGTCTCTGAGTCATCTGCTCTGCTCTTCTCTCCGCCGTTCTAATGTATTCCATTTGCAGATTACTTCACTGAATCAATCAAGCCCGACCAGAGCCATTAGTCTGCCAAGCCAGCCGATTTCTTCCCTTCTTTCTTGTGAGAAACAGAAAGTGGGAGAAGAGAGGTAGCGTAGCGGCCCTGAGATAATGAAACGTATCTGGATCGTGTCACCCCGGCCAGTAGTGTAACTAGATCTGGTGGTGGTGGTAAGGAGGGAGAGGAGGTGTGTGTGTGCGTTTGGGGGAGGGAGGCAGAGTTCATCCCTTCAGGCACACACTCTCCCTGACCCACTCTTCGCTGTCATTTTCAGACCTCAGGATTTCACCACCCGCCTGGTTGGCAGGCTTTCTTGTTCTCAGGCCTCCAGATGCTAAACACAACGTATGGGGGGCTGGTGGGGGGGGGGGGGAAGCTCACTCACTCCAGATTTGCTTGCACACATGCTCACACATCCTCTGTGGCGAGGGGATAGCTGAGGAAGAGAGAGTAAGAAGGGGAGGAGGGAGGAAAAATGGCTCAAGGGATGCCATGGTTACTGTGATCCACATGGTTGACACATTAGAGCAAACACAGTCCCTCCGCCCTGTTGCTGCCATCTCTCTCTCTCTCTCTCTCGGCGGCCTCCCTGCGTGCCTGGCAGGGTCACAGTGCAGTCAGCTACTACAAAAGAAGCAGCCTGTCATTGTTACAGGAAACGCAGACGCCCCCCCCCCCCACACACACACACACACCACCTTTTTAATTACTCAGCCTCTGGGCCTTTTGAGCTGAGGAGGCCTGGGAGACAAGTACTTGAAACTTGCGCACACACACACACACACACACACACACACAGAGACAGACAGAGCGGACAAACACAAAACAGCAAAACCTTGAACTTCTGAAGTCCCTCATGTGTATGTTTATATGCTGACGACCCCGTCAGTGAGAACACTCCAGCGTTGCGCATTTACCACTCATTCAGGGAAAAGTGGGCTTCTGATATCCGAACGGGGTCATGGGAAAAGTCATCTCTTCCCTTTTACGCACAAGATCAAGTGAAATTTTCTCCGCACATTTCCTAAAGAGGTTCCTCTCCTCTTTCTCCCAGCTCAGCCTCTGAAGGTGCTGACTTGACTTAACTGAGCCCAGAAGCAGATTATCTCCAGGGCACAAAACACAGCTCTTCCATCCACAAACACAGATGACAGACAGACTGCGAATAAAATGTTGGCTTCTAGTCTTTGAAACCACCTGTAAGGACTCCATGCTGCAGTACCATGGGATGACCGCAGGAAATGTTCAGGTGTTGAACAAGAGGACGGACAGGTGGGTGTTGCTGACGCCTCGGGCCACCGGCCCAGAGGGTCCCACCTGTGTCCAGGGGCCGTGCTGAGCTACGAGGAGCTTCGGCGAAGTCCATGGAAGGCTTGGAGAGAGGCAGCTCCAGCCCCAGCGCGAGGTTTGCAGGGCTGAGCTCAACCATAAGGGGGCACTCCCATACCACTATGAGGGAAGAACTGGAGAAAGGAGGAGAAGCAAGGCAGGCCCCTGCCTCATACAGCAGCAGCAGCCATTACAGGGTTTCTCATACAGCACAGGCTGACGAGAAACTCTCTATACACAGTTAGAGCAACGTTAGAGCAACCTATAGGTGCACCATGCAACTCTTACACAATCCACACGATGATAGAGACGTGAGCCATTGAGCAGATGGCTCAAAATCTACTCAGTGCATGAAATTAACATGTCGGAGTTATGCTATTTTATTTCTCCAAGATGTAGGCAAACAACAAGCGTGGATAGCGAACACACCCCAGTAGGGTGACACAATGCTCAGAGGCTGGGAGCACCCGGCTGGGGTTAGATATCTTGTCTGGAGTATCAGTGCCACAGACACGATGTCTACTACCTCCACAGACGAGCTACCTCCGGCTCCCCAGAGATCACCGTTGCACTGCTACTTTATCACAAGCAGCCACGTGGGACGGACAATAACATGGACCGAAAAAGACGAAAGAGTGAACCAGCGCAATTTGGGAAGAGTCTTGTACTGCACACGGCATGAAAAATACAATTCGTTTGACACTGATCAATACTGCTCTGCTTTAGCATTCCTGTGTGATACAGGCTCTTGCACTCAAAAAAGAAATGAAAGGCCAACGATGAATCTTAATTAATAAGTAGGGAGTTCTTTTTTAAATGCTTCACATTTGCCTAATTGAGCTTCTCTGTGGGGGTAACAAAAAAAGGGGGGTGTGCAAGACACACAAACACTGCAGCGGTTTGCGTGTCGCTAACACAGAGTAGAGGGGAGGTGGTGTGTGTGTG
>CM022477.1:21496882-21579519 GCA_011952105.1 Coreoperca whiteheadi
GAGTATGGGGGTGGGGGGGGGGGGGCGGCCAGTGAAAAAATGATTGCTCTCGTTCAGTCGGTTCCTATAAGAGCTTTTTTTCTTTATGCCCTTTTGCACCGAATTTTGGTTTCGTTGGGTTCTCCCCTCGCCGCCGACTCCGCTCTCTCACTTTCATTCTCTCTCATTAATGATCTCATTTCTCACTCTCCTTCCCTGAGGCCCAGAATGAGGTTAGCTCCGCAGTCTGACCTATAAACACTGCCATGGAAACTGCAACGTGTTACAGCGAGACACATCTTTAACAGGGAAGATTGGGGGGGGGGGGTTCTCTCACCTTTATTTTAGCCAGCGGGCTATCAGACACCAAATTTGCTTCCCTTTCAACAATCCTTTTCCTGGCAGAAGTGTTGTTCAGAATTTCCCCCCTAACTAGTCAGTAGAAACCTGCACTGCTTGAACACGCTTTGGCATCAGCTTGTTGTTGTGTATGGTGTGTGTGTGTGTGTGTGTATGTTGAAGTCAGAGGCAGCAGAGAAGGGGTCTAAATTCCAACCATGGCAGGGGGGGGATGCAGATTTGTACTCCCGTCACCTCTGCCTCGAACATGTAAAAAATGATTTCATCCCCAAATTTCAGCCATTACTGTCATTAATATCCAGATAGTGAGTCAGAAACATTGCTTTATGCCAACTGGGGAAAGTTTTGTTTTTTATTATTTTATGCAGACTTCAGTATCTCCTAACATGTTGGTAATTTAGCAGGCTTTTCAAAAGAAAGCAGTAAACAAATCTGGGAATCCACCAGTGTCAGCAGTCCAAAGTACTGAATATTGACCCTACAAGCATGCGCTACCCACAGCAGTTATAGCTCTGAAAAAGCATAAAATGTCCACCACAGTGCTCTGAAAAGATTGGTGCAGCTGAATTCAAGTATTTGATAGTCAATCGACTGCATAGCGGGTCCAAAAATCCAATATTTATCCCACATTTCTATGTACTGTCCTCACTCGGAGAGCTCTGGTCACACTAGAGAACACGACTACGGGGTAACTATTACTGCTGAAGGGTGATGTTTGCTGCTGCATTATAGGACAAAGCCATGCGCCAGGTGATGTTGGTCACACGACAACAGGTTTGAGAAATCAACTGGACAATTTGTTCCGTTTTTCTGAGCTTTAAACCCAGCTATGTTGAATAGTTTCGGGGACAGATAAGAGAGAACACAGCAGCAGGTGTTTTAACCTCTCGGGGTGGGGGAAAGAAATCGACTCCGGTGACGTTAGTCGGTAAATAGCACTTTCATTTCGTCGCTCTCGTACAGGTAGAAGACTGTAAGATGCTTCCAAATTAATGCAGTTATGTGTTTTAAATAAAAAGAGCCGCGTGCTTTTTCTGTTAGACAGTGACCCAACAACGTCATCAAGACCTTTTAGCTTCACTGCCAGTTATGTTTAATATCACATTTCAGTGGCGTAAGATCCTAAAAATAGTGCCCCCCCTTTGTATTTATTCAATTGAGAAACCGTTTTGAATCGCGATCCATTCTGAATCCCAATTGTGACACCAAAGAATTGGAATCAAACTGTGAGATTCCCAAAGATTCCCACCCCCATCACCTGTGTATTTATTTAGTGGTCCTTCCCTCTAGTTGGATTTGGCGTGGTATGGGAGTGAGTCGCTAATAACTGAGGTTGCTTTTGCCTACATACATAAAATAATTAGCAGTTTTACTGAACCTGGGTGCAGATCAAGTAGACATCTCAATGAGTTCTGGTCTAAAACCTGTTCAGGCCATACAGTGTGCGGTCCATATGCAGAGGAGGGGCAGAGAAGCTGGCCGTAATAACACTTGCAGTAGGATGATTTTCTAAGGTAATTCTATGACATGCTGGTTGTGAACATTCTGACAAATACACGGGTCTACAAATTCAGAATCCAAGTTACGTCCCTAAAATCGCTTTCAATAAAAACGCCGCTTGCAGTGCAACAATACTAATTATTGCCTTTTATGGTCATAGCTGCAGGAGAGCCCTCCTGGAACTACTGGACTGACTCTGGTCATAAGATTAAAAACTACTCAGAAATGCCTGGTTGTAAATGCTTTAGTGGGATTTTAGGCATTGTCTCAGGGTTATAAAATATATATTACCAGGGCAAACTATGGAGGTGCTCCGTGGCCATGGAGGCCAGTGGATAAAACCCAGCTACAACTAATACAAGTCAGAAGTTAAATGAAGAGAGGGAGGGCTCACCGGCAGACTGGACGGCCGGGCCTGCATGCTGTCTTCTTGACTGCTCTTGTTGGAAGCCATGGGCTGGTTGGAAGGAGGAGCGCTGGACTGGGAGCTAAAGGAATCCTGGGACAGTTCCTGATTATGCGGACAAGAAGGAGATAATACAATGGATTCCACACGTGTAAAAACAAATCCCCAAATCAAGCCATCTGGTTGCTGCTTATTGGGTCTTTACAATGCAGAGCAATTCAACCGCTGACGCAGAGATACAAATAACACATCTCCACTGGGCTGGATAAATGTAGTGTGCCATGCCATGAGCAAGTGTGATTTGAATACTTCCTGTATGGCGTGACTGTGTCGCCATAGGAGGGACATGGCACAGGAAAAGTCGTCGCTTGCTTAACAGCTCACCTGCGGCTTCATCTTCATATTATCTTTGTTTTTTTCAACAGCAACCTGAATTGAACAGCAAAGCTTCGCTCCAATGTCATTTAGGAGTTGTTGTGTGTTCTACATCCTACTGGTCTCACTGTTCATTATACAGACAGGAGCCACTTCAATTAAGTAATTAATTCAACTTTCATTAAGCAACAAGTTAGCCCTTGTTTGGTTATGTGAAAAGGTATATTCAAAACCTCCTTTAGCTGCTTCACAGTTTAAGCCTTCCAGATATTCAACCCCATTTCTGAACCAGTTATGTTTTGGAAAACTCGGTGCATACTATTCATTTTATCCGTCTATTACTCAACAAAGTCAAATATGACCAAAAGGGCATGAAACAACTGGAAGGTGTTTATTGTGAAGGGAGGCATGGTCTGCATCTACACAGCACTGATAAAGTCCAACAAAGGTAGAGAGCATGCGTCAGCTCAGGAAACTCCGGCTGCAAACTAATGGGAACACAGATGGGCCCGACACGGCACATCGCACTATAGCTAAAGTGTGCTAACAGAATTACGTGTGGGGTTATTACCTGTGGAGGAGGTGGGAACCTCTGATATGGTGACTGTTGCTGCTGCTGCTGCTGCTGCTGCTGCTGTTGCAGGGGGGTGTCTGGGAGTAAGGTGATGGTTGACCCTGTTGGCCATGACCTGGAGGTTGCTGGGCTTGAGAAGGTGGACCTCCTGGTTGTTGCTGTTGCTGTTGTTGTTGTTGTTGTGGTGGTCCTTGCTGCTGCTGCTGCTGCTGTTGTTGCTGCGGCGGCTGCTGCTGCTGCTGCTGCGGCGTCGCCTGCTGCTGCTGTGGAGGCTGCCCTGGTCCAGGGGGTTGTGGGTAGCCAGGCTGGCCCTGAGGGCCCTGCTGAGTTTGGGGACCTGGTCCTTGTTGCTGTTGAGGTTGCTGCTGCTGGGCAGGGACGTAGGGTGGCTGTCCTGGCTGAGACTGTGGGGGCTGACTATAGGGAGGCTGACCTGGAGCAGGGCCGTGGGGACCTTGGGATTGTTGGTAGGGGGTTCCCGGCTGCCCGTGTTGGCCAGGAGGCTGCGCAGGGTGGCCCTGCTGGGGATAAGGAGTTCCAGAGCTGCCCTGGGGTTGGCCAGGATATGGGGGCTGCTGTTGGCCAGGGTGAGGGGCGGGGCCGTGCTGACCATAGTAGCCCTGGCTCTGCTGGCCATAGGCACCAGGCCCCTGTTGTCCATAGGCTGACATCTAGACATGAAAACAGAAAGATTGGTCAGGATCAACAATAGTTCACCTTATAAAAAGGGGAAGAACGCGCAGATATGTGAGTAAATATAACCAAGCTCAGTTGAATTGCCTGTGAACATAAACAGCTTTCTTCAGTTGAACTAAGATTTTACTATCCTGAGCCCCTCTGTGGAATATCAATCACTCCCTGAATACAGTCTGTGCGCTGACAGGATCCTTTCTAAAGCAGTAAGAAATATATAAAAATAGCACAATATCCACAGTCACCTCTTTGATTTTTTTTTTAACATTCATTCTCAGCGGAGCAATCAGAGCATCTCTTCATCTTACTCACAGATTAAAAAGGGAAAGACAACCGTTCTCTGTCTGTCTGTAAGAGAGACGAGTGTGTTCCTTGCTATAAACTGATCAGTCAAAGCGCATAAGAAAAACCATCTCAAGTGTAGGAATTCAGCCATGTATCGCTTTAAATTACAGCCGTGAAAATAAAAATTGAGTTTTGACTTCATCTCCTTGAACTTCAATATGAGGCTTTTCATATTCTACCCGATCCCGCGCACAGAAAGCCTTTCAATACAGCGTTTTCGTTTCATTACCCTCAAGGAGCAAGGAAGGAGAAAACCCTGACCTTGTGAGGGAACACACTAAAAAAAAAAATAAATAAATAAAAAAAAGAACAGAATAAAAGCCACGTGTTGTTTCGGGAGGGTTTTCAACCACTCCAGCATTCAAAGGAAAAAAGAGATGGTGAAGAATTGCCACACATTTAAAACATGAAGTGCCTGTATTGTATGTGTCTGACGATGGGAGGGAAGCTGTTTTCTTCTCTGCAGGGCACTTATCGAGTCCATGGTCAGACACCAGGCAGGCCAGTATGAGATAATCACACCGCGCAATGCACACAAGACCACAGACAGCGGACGTGGAAGAAAAGGCTTCAGTCCACGGGATTCCCTGCGTGCATGTCTCTGTTAAGACAGACTGCCTGGCTGACAGAGCTCAAGAAGGGGCTTTTTCCGAGCTATGAGTACGAAGCTACAGCAAACTGAATGTTTGCGGTTTTCAATTGGATGACGCTGCCAGAAAGTGCTCCTTAATGGGCCCGTACACTCAACTTGAATTTTTGCTTTCGAGTATGGGGGTGGGGGGGGGCGGACAGTGAAAAAATGATTGCTCTCGTTCAGTCTGTTCCTATAAGAGCTTTTTTTCTTTATGCACTTTTGCACAGAATTTTGGTTTCGTTGGGTTCTCCACTAGCTTTCGTTGCTCGTATCATCTAAGATCAACATGGCTGGGAGTCTTTGGGAGTCCAACAACTCGATTTGATTCCGATCCTTGGCGTCATTCTAAATAGAAAAGGGGTGCATTATTTTCAGGCTCTTACGCCACTGAAATGCAACATGAAACATAACTGGCAATTAACTGCATTCATTTGGAAGCATGTTACAGGGACCTGTCTCCTAGCTCCAGCTTCGTATTGAACAGACAGATATTAAGAGTGGCATCATTTTGTTCATCCGACTCTTGGCAAGGAAAGGAATAAGCATATTTCCTAAAATGTCAACTAACCATCAGCTCCGCCTCTAGCTAAAAAGGATAATCGGTATAAGGATAAAAGGTATCGACCCGACCTTTTCAGAGTGGACTGATTACACCCTAACACATCCGCATCATGACTACTCACCACGAACAAGTAACTGGCTTTGAACTCCTGCAAACTTCCCCAAGCCTGATGTCCAATGGCTTTGCTCCATTAAGTCACTGTATGCTACCATTTTCACCATTCCTGTAACAGTCTCAGGCCACATAAACACCACTGCCTCAACTAGCGGGAATGTAAAAAAAAAATAATTTAAAAAATAATAAAAAATAAAACTTATTAACTTGTGGTCCGGACTTCAAACCATGACTAAGTACCACAGACACTCAAAATGTCCTCTCCTAAAGCACAAGGTCTTTCCTTTTGAATAACTTGCGGGTTTGACCTGGTTTAAACTTTTTTTTACTAACAACAGGATGTGGCTTGTGTCTGGTGATGCAAGCCCCTGCCCATCATTTTCTCAGCACACCCAGCAGCGCCACAGGTTGCGGTGGCGGTTCGGAACTTCTTTTTAAAAATAGCGCCACCCTGTCGATATTGGGCAATATTCCTCATTGAAGTGGGCAGGACACATCCCGTTCACTGTTATTTGAATATGCTGCTCTCCCAACCTTAACAGTAGTTTCTTATCGGCGTTCACATCCTCATTACAAGAAACGGTGACTTAATATTTGGTGTTTTCAACACTCATGTTGATGACTGTTCAGATAGGTTTGCTTTTGACTTTTTGAACATGACATCATCTTTTAACCTTGGCCAAACATGTCCCAGACAAAACCCTGTGTCACGTGTTGCACTTTAAACTTGCACCATTTCGAAGACTAGAAAAGAAATAAACAGAATGTGTTCTTGTTATAACCGACAGCCAATCTTTTCAAGAAGTGGGCTTGTAATATTCTCAGATTTTGCTAGAAAGTAAACCTCCAAGAACTTCTGTTTACCACAATGACGTGATAAAAAGGCTTCAAAAGGTTCATCTCATTTATCCGGGTGGTACCAAGCCGGTTAATTGAAAAATTGAAATCACTGGTTTGAAGATTTGATTGAAGACGTTCTACCACATAGAAACATCTTCAACCGTAAATCTTTTTAAGTCCAACTGTTGCCCTAAAGAGAGGTTGTGCAAGGTTACAATGAAGATGCAGGGAAAGTAATCTAAATCAATAATTACTGACCTGCTGTCCATACTGCATGCTGCCCATAGCGCCAGGTGTTCGGCTCTGCATAGCCATAGGATACCTCTGAGTGCCTGGAGGTCCGTAGCCCTGCCCTGGGTAAGAGCCTCCCTGCTGGGGTCCAGGCCCTGTGGGGGGAGGCCCTTGCTGCTGCTGGGAGTAGGGGTTGGGTCCATATGGCTGGCCGCGCGCCTTCCCTACCTGGTCCATTGGGCTTGGAGGCTGGACAACACACCGAGAGAATTTGCAATGTTTTAAATGAGCTGCAACAGTGGATGGATGGACTGGCAATTCTGCCATCTAAACTGAATGGAAAAGGCTTTAGTTTAGAGATAATTGTCGGTCATTCACTCTTGGTTTTGGGGTTGATGGTTATGGTGTGTCTACTGCCCCGGTTTGACTGTGCAGTCACACACCCTAACAAGCTATAACAGGCTGTATAATGATGCAACGGATGGGACATTGCTCGGAATGCAGTGATGGGACAGGAAAAGATGAGAAAATGTAGTCCAGTTCAAATAAAGCACGAGTTGTTTTGGAACCCTTTTAGTCGGTTTTCTTGAAAAAGCATTACCCAGCGATGAACACAAATGATACCTCTACCATTGCGATGTGTCGTGCACGCATCATCTCATAAGCCAGTCACAGTATAATCAAGCAAATATAGAACAAAAAGCAGAAGGGGGAGGGAAAAAAACACTAGTGGATTTACTTTCCTACTAGAAAGGGAAAAAATTGGCCATGAATGAATGAATGAGCCCACTATATCCGCCAGGAGCGTTTCCCTGCCCAGGAGATCATTGTGCCAGTGGGTGGATACTGTTACGGCGTAGACGTTGGGGAGGGTTTCTATGAAAATAAGCTTAAGGAAGTGGAAGTGTCAGCGGTGGCTGGAGCTGGGCCCACCCCTCAGCTGGAGCCACGTCAGGATGGAGGCCGGGGTGGTGGTGGGGGCTGACCTCGGCCGGCTTGGACTCGTGGAGATCCACATGGCCCGGGCAGGCAATGTTACTGGGCCAGACGGCCTTTCTGGCCGGAGAGCCGGGGAGGGAAAGGGAGAGCAGAGGAGGAAGAGAAGTGGGGGGGGGGGGGTTCGTAATGAGGTAGCCTCGCCTGTCAACAGCTGGAGCCAAGGTCATAAAGTGTCTGATGCTGTCTGTGTACATAAGAGATGAGCTTGGTGGAATCCCCACAAACACAACACTCCTCCAGTGTAACAAAAAAAAAAAAAATTATAAACTGGCCATGCCCGGGACATCTTAAAAAAACAAAAAAAAAAAAAACAGAAAAGGAATCTAAGTTTACACCAGGGCTGTGTGGGTATCTGCATAGCTGGCGCAATCAGATGCCATCAACTCATCACACCGCTGGCAGCCCCCGTGTGTTCCCATCAAACCCACCACAGCGGCGTCTGAAAGTACGAGCCACAATGGGGGCTTTGAAGTAGCAACACCTCCTGGCCTGCTGACCTCGGGCAGCAGACACAAAGCTTTCATTGCTTCCCACGGTTATTAATCTGTGTGTGCGTGTGTGTGTGTTTTTTTTTTCCTCCCCCAAAAACCTTTTTTCCTTGGTTAAGGGAGACAACCACCGCGGCTATTTATAGCCAGCGAGACGGAGAGGGCAGTCTGCCGAAAATGTAACAGGTCCCAGCTGCACTGCTGTTTGAACCTGGGCCAGGCCTTGCTCTTCCTGGGCTTTAATAAAGCAGCAGGCTTTGGCACTCTATGAATGACAGTGCTGCAATGAGAGAGAGGAGGTTGGGTGGGGGGTGGCTCAGCACGAGACTGGGGTGTGTGTGTAAATCTACGTGTGTCTGTGTGTGTTGGGGGAGACTGTAGGTGTTGGATGTGGGGCGGTTGGGGGATCAACAGGCTGTCGGGGCGGTCAGCCGACATTATCCAAGATACCATATTCCGCTCCAGGTTTTCCTTCTTGCCTCCCCCCAGGCCACACTCTCCTGAGCTCCTCCAGGTTCAGGAGAGTATGTGTGTATTATGTTGTGTGTGCACTGAGGGAAGGAGGGGAGCGGAAGGGGGGTGTTACTATGCTCCCCGGGGTCATTACCAACCGCACCATGGGGGGGGAAGAGGTAACAGAGCCTGGTAGGCACTCTCCTATGACCTCTAATGCACTTTTAACCCCAGTCTGCAAGGAAGGACACCATACCCCCCCCCCCCAACATCTGACAACATGCCATGATGGGAGTCTGCACAACACACTGCTCAGCCTAAACATGACTGGTGAAGCTGACGTCACACCTTGTTGCTGGTTTTCACTCCATTTCAGACCGATGTATCTGTCCAATTATAGTAAACAGCAACAAAAAAAAAAAAGTCTTCCCAGCACAAAGCCGGAGCGACTTCTCTCACTGGACAGAAATATGCTATAGCTCTTTCCTAATGAGCTGCTTAAGCAGTTAGACAGAGCCTCCTGTGTCATCCGTAAAGTGTGCCACCGAGGGCCCGAATCACCCGCTAACGTCCCCCAGTCCGCATGAAAAATGACTAGTATGCTAACAAACTACAGAGCAGCAACACTAAAGGTAAAATCTATTTCTCATTTAGACAAAATCTCCCAGCGATGAGCGGGGCCATAAAACAATCAACCTTTTTCTCCACCAATTTCGGTCGATATTTTGCCGGCGGTGAGAATATTTCTACACCAGCTTGTGTACCCGCTTTTCCATTAAGAGGCCTGACAGCTCAGGCCCGCGGCTCGGGGAGAGAGCTGGAAAGTACAGCTTGACTACAATCAGGGTTTCCAGCTACCTGGGCCGCGAGGAGAATCAGTGTTGACGTTCCCAAAAACAAACCGCTCGTTTCTCTCTCGTGTCTCATTAGACAACCACTCTAAAACAGATGGAGACAGTGGTCATTTGACTAGGCGATCAGATAGCAAAAGATAAGTGTGCGCTGTGCTCACAAGTGTTTGACCAGTATGTATTCTTGTTTTAATACCTTAAATAAAGCAGCTGGCAATCTTTTGTTCAAATATTTACTAAATACTAACAGCTAGTCTGAGATTCTGTACCAATATTAACAGAATTTTGCAATTTTCAGGCCAAAACTTGGAAACAAATTGTAATAATTCAATGTTTCGTGTAGGAAAACAAGATTTAAAAAAAGGAAATCCCCAATGTATTGGCCATCATCACCATCGCTATCAGTATATAAAAAAAAAAACCTGTTGTAATAAATAGGATTTATCCTGTAAGGCATGGACATGCTTGGTGAAACTACTACAATCCCCACAACATAGCTGTGCAATAAATGCCTGCCTGAACCATGCTCGATATTGTGTAATGACATTCGTAACATGTCAGAATGGCTTTAGAAGTATGTGGTCTGCTGCCCAGTATAAATCTGGGGAATTTAGGACGTCAAACCTGCTCAAGAGCTCGATCCCATTTGATCATGTTAACACATCGGTGCGCTGCATGCTGGGAGATGGCTGTGGCCAGTCTACTGCTTGGGCCTTCATTGATCTGTTTACCAGTATTTTCCTCGCATTGCTTAAGTTGTTCACATCTGACACACCATTATACATCCTCCAAGATCCCAGAGAGCTTTGGTCGACACCAAGGCTGGAGCACTGCTGCTGTTGAGTAAAAGACCTTGAGCATCTGAATTTATTTTCCCATGTTTTACAGTCTGAGTTGAGAGTTGAATCAGCATAACCGATAAAACTATAATGAAAAGTACTATTGCACGGACAAAGCTGAGAACAAAATGCCAATAGAAGGAATGGCGTGCATTGCACTTATTAGTTTTTGGTATACTTACGTGGAGAATGTATTTCAAGGGGAAATAACATGCAAGTACATGTTTAACATTAAATATAAAGATTCAGTAAGTTTTCCTACATTTACAAAACCTTTAAATAAAAAAAAGGGTCAAACTTGTTGGCTTGGAAATCAGTACGGTTGTTCATTGTCCAGGGTGTCACACACAGGGTGATCTGTTTCTGATGTATCAGAGGAAAATGTCAGGGAGTTGGAGGTGCTGAGGGCAAGAGAGACGCAGTGGAAAGACGATAGGGCTGACGACACTACCGAGTAGTGTGCTTTGAAACACAAATGACTACAATCAAGGTCTGATGCGATGACCTCCCAAACCGCCACATGCGTGTCAAACATGGCTTTGGAGTTTGATCTTACAAGTAAAGTTCACGTGAATTCCAAGTCAAGGGTTGAAAAGGTCTTAAAACGGTAGCTGTCAAATGATTTTCTCGTGACTCGTCACGTCACTCTTTCTGCATCCCTCACAATACGTCCATGAGCGTCAACATCCCAACGTCTGCGTACGCAGTCACAGCCCACCGGGGTACACTGTGTAAACTGCGTAATAGTTGGCAAACACTAGCCAAGTTGGATGTTCACGACTCGTTTTGGAGAAAGTCCAGTTTGTCTGATGAACAACATGAGCAGTTTAGCCTGTTTCAGGAACCTTTTTAGATACTGGCGACTGCACTGCCTTGAAATGACCAATCACAATCATTCCCAGAGCGGCGGATCAGTTTAGCATGCTACAACAAAACAAGCTAACAAGTGGCTGAACGTTTCATACAACAGTAAAGCTACACTTTGTAACTTCCCAAAGAAGAAATGGCACGTTCATTATTTAACTTGGGAAAACTTCCAAATTAAATACAAAAAGCTGCACCTTTTTTCAATCTATTTTGTAAAAAAAATACAAATATTGCAGTTTTATTTGCCGTCAGTATTATTCAGCCCTGAATCAGAATATAAATATATTCTTTTGTATAGGATTATAAAATTCATGTGACCTGTAGGGAGATTCCCTGACACACACGGCTCAAAGGCTAGGTGGAAAAGCTTTGCAGCAACCCACTCATTGTGTCCGAAACAGTCTCAGCGGAAAGGCTGATTTTCATTCTAAAAAGATCAATGGTATATGTTGATACGGTGTAAGATTAATAAATCATTCAGTGTTGCTAATCAATACTGTACTGTGTTTTGTGCCACTTTGTTTGGGAAGGAAAAATTAAGCGAATTATAAAGAAAAACTGGTAGAAATATTCGGTCTTTCCTGGAGAATTAGGAAACATTTCTGAAATGGATTACTAAAACGCTCATTTAAACCAAGCATTGTCCCATAAACACACATCAACATCTATTAAAACCCGCTAAAGAGAATCAATTCAGGGGTAACTGGCCTTTTGCGAAACCCAGATTTGTAGTAAAAGGCCAAAGCACTCCTGACATGGCGTTCCCTACTCCACGCAATTTAGAAGATTTACAACAAACCTGCCACATTCAGCGACAGAGTCTCAAAGGTGCACACTGGATGGCAGCTCGACTCACAACGCTGTCTCTTTTTCTTCTGCTCAGTCATCTAATCAATTTCTGCAGGAAACTCTTCCCCCTCCCTTTTTTCTCTCCTCTATAAAAAAAAAAAAAATATATATATATATATATAAATAAATAACCACAATTAGCACATGGCTAATCTGCATAGAGGAAAGCCAGAGCACTCTTGGCAGAAGAGGTTGCACTGAGTATATTGTGTCATGACTGGGCTGCTGGTGGATATTGCAACTATTCAAAATTGTGTGTGTGTGTGTGTGTTTGTGACATGGGGATAGGGATTTGTAAGGGTTGGGGAGGATGGGATGAGGTTGGGGAGGGGGGGCTGGAGCAGTGCCTGAGAGCAGAGCTGGAGTCTACGGGGCCGAGCAGAGCAGATGGACCGGGAGGGGGGCGGGGGGGGGCAGACGATAAACAACTGCTGCTAATTTAATCTGCCACACGGCCACATGGCCTCGGCTCGGCACACACACCATTGTTCTGCGTTAAAACCCTTCGAGCACGCAACACACCGGCGCTCGCACACGGCCGCCCTCATACGGCGGCGGCGGAGTCGCACACCACGTCATGAGACAGGATAGCCTAGCTTTTTCCCCACCAATGTCAACTTTAGGGGATGAGATGAGTGAGTTAAGTGAATCTGGGCACTTTGCTTTTAATAGCATACTTCACGCTAATACTGTTATCCACATTCACAGTGGGAGCTGCCCAGTGTGACCGGTCTTTCGCTGTTTAAGCACTAGACACTTAAGGGTTAAGTACTTTGCTCCAGGACAAGCGACTGTGATCCTCATCCGCTTTCTCCACTGACCTTCTCCCAGCCGTATGAGGAGTCACCCTGACAACACTTCTCAAGACTAAAAAAGGTTCTGTATGTGAGTTTCGGAACATTAAATGTAGCGGCACACAACTATTTTCTATGAACAGAGATAGCGGAGTAATGGCGCCCTGAGCAGAGAACGACATTTCTTTGTCATTTTCTTGATTAATCAATCAACGGTTTTATCTACAAATTGTTTTTGTTTTTTTAAATGCCCATTACAATTTCTTAAAGCCAACGTGACATACAAATAGCATGGTTTGTCCATCCAACGTTACAAAACGCCAAAATACTCAGTTCACGATACATACAGAATGCCTTCGGCCACGGCTATTGCCGGCACAGAGGCAGAAAAACAAACCCAAAAGGCCATGTTCTCAATTAAGCGATTAGTCTGCCTTCGCACTGCATCCACCTGAGAGGTTCCAACTTCGAGCTGACCGCTGCATGACTCTGGATAAAAGCAAGGAGGACTTGGGTTGGGTAGAGGGGGCGGCGGCTCGCGCCTGCCGGTGCTATCATCCACGCCGAGCTGGGGCAACAGCGCCCTGCCCACCCAGCTGCTCACCCAGCTGTTCCAAGGAATTCAGAAGATGTTCGGGGAGGAGAGGAAGAAGGGAACTCGCACACTCGAGTGACAAAATCTGCTTTCACGTCTCTGAGAGAGGAGGGGAAAACAACGCTTTTCCAGGGCTATTTGAGGCTGATAAGTCAAGTCAAGTCAAGTCAAGTCTGCTTTATTGTCAATTCTTCCACATGTACATTACATACATACAGAGAATCGAAATTGCGTTACTCTCAGACCCCCGGTGCATACAGATTACACTAACAGTAGAGCCTAAAATCTAGATCAAATATAAAATATAAGCTAAAAGTATACAATAAGGGAATATAAAAAAAAAAGACATAATAAAAAAACATAAAATAAAATGAAATAAAAATAAGCTTAAATAAGAGCAGCGCAAGGCACATGGCAGATAAGAAGAACAGAATAGAGAGAGTTAAAAAAAAAACACTACTCTGCGCCTGCACGATTTAAAGGCTGGAACACTGCTGAAATGGTCCGTTGCATTTCTGAGCACCTTTTAAGAAAAGGTAGATGTCGCATATATTAGAGATATTCCTAGGTCTGTACCTCAAATTTGGTTTGATGGCAGAGGAATGTTTCCCTACTCAATGTTTACTGGGGAACAACAACATAGCTGCTAGGTGTTAACTGGTTCCCATCACTGTGCCGACAGGCCCAGTGCGCTCTGTGAAAAGAGTCGCCCGTTAGGTTGATCAGAGCAGCTTGCTGAAACCGTCCAGTTATTGCCTGATGAAAAAGAAAAAAGAAAAAAAAAAAAGAAGAGGGCTGCCTGCTGCTGCCTGGCCTGTCAGTGTGACGTTCAGGCTGGAGGTACAAGAGAGTGAACATTTGACTGCCGGCTGTCAACCTGTCAGGCCAAACTTACACTTCCAGGTGTAATCACAGTGGCTGATTCCCAGGAATGAGAAGAGGCGAGGGGTGTTGGGACTGGGCGCTCAGAAGGGCTGAGAGCAGGGCCAGCGGGTGTGGTGCACGTTGGGCCATGGGGCGATATGAACATATCATGTCACGATTACCCGGGCCAAAATAACTGCGATTCATGATATGATATTATCCCAATAATCATCAAAACGTGCTTAAAACTCGTAAAATGGCACTCGAATGTACTGGAATCACTTGACCTTACATTTTGGTAAGAAACAAATATTTTAAATGCATCACAGATAGGACACACATCCTTTTAGTGAAAACCAAACACTCTTAAATAAGGTAATCAGAGATCGTGGCGTGAGTCTGTGCTTTCTTACATGATCATTTCTATATATTATTTTTTTTTTTTTTTAAATCAGGCTCTATTTTTCACTTCTCTACCATGATGTCAAATGGTACCGACAACAACAACTGCATCAGTAGGTTTACCCCTGACTTAAGAAATACAATAATCATCCTTTAACGAAAATAAAGTCCAACTGGCATTTTGGAATAGAGTCAAAAAACTACTTTAGACCTGTTTTAGTAAAAAAACAACTAACTTTTCTGTCAAAGCTTGTCTTCTGGCCTAGAGAGTGAGACGTTCAACCCTCCAAATCGTTTAGGAAATCTATATAGGAGAGTACGTTAGCGAGCTAGACAGCTTTTTCAAGTCACTCGTGAGGATATTTACAATTATCCAGATTCACGACCATCCCGATATTGGAAATTCACCGCGTTCAACTTATCTTGAGTGATAAAACCATATATCGTCTCGTCCCTAGTGCACATTGTGGTGAGAAACGGTAGAAGGCAGGAACGATTGAACAGTGGAATAATAGTGAACGCCAAGTGATGCATACCGCACCCGCAGACACAACACAAACTGGAACGTTTTTATCTTCTACACCGTGACGAATGTTCAAAATCAGGCAAAATATAAAGCACAGTTTTTAAAAAGGTTCGAAAACCTTTTGTAGAAGACAAAGAGATACGCTGCCAAATTTGAGCGTAGTCAAGTAATGACTAGGGCTCGGTATTAACCTACAGACTTTTTGGTACCGAGTACTGAAAAATGCCAACAACCGAAAGCTGCCAGCGACTGTCTGGTGAGACTTGTATTAACTTATTCTTGGCTGAGATAGTTCCAGATTAATATCAAAATTTCACCAATTTACACTATTTTAGGCAACGCAAAGTTCTTGTTCAGCTGTTTGGGTTTAGAAAACATTTAATGTTTGAATACTTTTTAGTAAATGATAAAAAAAAGGCTTTGTATAAAACAAAACAAAAAAACACTTGTTTAGATTTATGAATTAAAGTATCAAAAAAGTATTGTTTTGGTACCAAAACTGAGGTATAATGTTGAAAAATTAAAAAAATTTCAAAAGATACCGAGTCCTATGAGTGGCTGGTTTCTTCTGTCGTGCAGCTACAAATCACTTCTTCAACTACAACCTCTTAAGCATTTAGAAATGGAATGAAATATCTAACAGTTACACGGTAACGCTTTACAGATCATTGTTAAAATGCGGCAAAAGTGTGTTTACAGTTCCGGTCGACTGACAGCCCATAACGCACAGCAGTGTGGCTTAGTTAAGGCCACAACGTGAGTACGGTGCAACAATGGCAGTGGCGCTCAGGTTACACGAGTACTTCATCAGGACCGCTCAGGAAGAAAAAGTGGCCTCCGCTCTCCACTCGTGCTCAGAGATAAGCCACTTGATGTGTTAGCGGGCAGCGACTCCTCAGTCAGCAGTGGAGGCAAGACAGTGATCGGTTACATCATGTTGCCAAGGCTCGGCTGGCGCTGCCGAGAAGGATGCTTATTCAGGCTGACCATTGGCACCCTGGACGACCCATTACGATAAGTGTGTCACTCACTACTATGCCAAAAATACCCTGGCTACTGAACGAGGCGAGGCTACTTAAGGACCTGGCTGGGTCACTGCCTGCCTCATGGTTAGAGTCACAACTCTGACACTGACGTCAGACACACTGCTCTGTACACACACGCTCGGTCATAATCTGAATCACAGACTGGTGACTTAAATGGAATATTGAGTTTGTGCATTGTAGCAGAGCTGCCCAGGTTTAATTTCCAGCTACAGCATGGAGGGAAATAGCTCTAGGTTGCAGTGATAAACCGTTTCAAAAAACAGGTTTCAGGCCAGACTTAAGTGGACTGGAGAGACCGTTGGGATTGTTAATTTGCACTCCCTCGCTGGCAGAACAGATGCACTCGGGCACGGCCATGCAAATCTTCAGGTCGAGAGAGCAACGTGCCAACAACAGTTACAGATTTCTCTTTCAAAGTATCACAACAGCAGTCTAAAGTTAGCATCAGCCAGGCACCGCATACTGTTCAAATGTGTCTTTCGGTGCAGAAATCACGGTCACCTGCCACACAAGCCAGAAACAAATGACACTAAATAACCTTTTCGCTGTTGCTTTTTTCAGTGCGACTTCATCCCTGCTGACCACTGGCTGCTCTTTTTTTTTTTTTCTTTAAAGCCATGAGTCGATCAAATCAAAACAAAACAATGGCTTCGCAACAGACGGGCTGCTGACGGGACGCCTGGTACACTGCTGTACAGAACGAGGTGGCTTTTAAAGTTGGGTAAACATTGGGCAAATTCTATGGAAAATACATTAATTATTTAGGCCAGTTAAAAATAAGAACCGGCACATAGGCTACACTTTTTTTCAAAGAGCTGAAAAGTTAATTTTGGGCTGTACATTTTACAGTCAATTAACATGCTGATCGGTCAGTAACCTGAAAAAATGTCCTTTACAAGATTTGTTTCTCGATAAAGAGATCGGTCCAAAAAAATGTCAGAAAACTGGTTGTTTCTGTTTGGGTTTTATTTTTTATTTTATTTTTTTAAAAGAGCCCAAATTAGCACAATGATATTTAGTTTATTATCACTGACGACTAAGACGACCAAAATATTCCCATTTGAGAAGCTAAAAAACATTGAATTTGGACACACTTGTTGAAAAAATGATTTAAACAACTGAGCAATCATAAAAATAGTCACCAGTTTGTTTTCTGTCAGTCTTAATCAAATTATCGTTTCAGCTCTAATTCAGTTTGCAATGATATAAAAACAGTGAAAGCAGCAAATCCCTAGATTTAAGAATTGCTAGACAAAACAACTAACAATTATCAATATTGATATGGATTTATTTTCTGTCAATCAACTAATTGACTAGGCTAATCAGTTCGGAACTAGTTACTGCTTTGCTATTCTTGAGGTATAAAGATCTAGAACCCGTGGCTTGCACTGGATTCAAGATTTGGGTATTGATCCACTATTGTTTTTAAATCGAGATCAAGATTACTTCAGCCTGTCTAGGCTTTTTACCAGCTCCTGCTTTCCCTAAGTGCACTCCACAGCTTTGGCTTTATTAGCATCAAAAAGGCCCCACATTAGGCAAAACAGAAAGCAAGGCTATGACTAGAGGGCACAATCCGCAAATATAGACGTCGTGATTGGGTTCCACAAGAGACATAAAAAGAGAAAGCCAACTGTTCCTCGTGTGCTTACGTTCCCTTTTTGCCACTTCATATATGAGCCAGTGGCTTTTCTCTGCAGAGGAAAAGTGCTGTATGATAGCTGGGAAGAAGCATCATTCTCTACCTTCTAGCATCAACAACTGCACCAATTTAAAAGGTTAACTGCTTTATTCCATGAAACACACACACGCACGCACACACACACACACACACACACCATACGTCATGTAAATGAAGTCTGTAGTCTCACACAGGCTCCGAAAAGGGTATTACTATGCTAATCTGGAGCATTTTAGAAGGTAAATGTCAAAAGAAATGAATTACCTTTACATTCCAGCGTGCCCTGATGCAACAGCCCAACTTTGACATTTGTCCACGGAGGAACTTGTTTTTTTTCGCAGAGGATTTTCAATGTGCAACACTGGGCGCCCAATTATTCTGATTAATAATTTTCACTATCAGGGGTTGTAAATTCACTTCCTGAGTCATGAAACCAAAGACTTCAACAGTATCACCAAATATTGGCTGGATAACGTTCGAAGCTATAGAGCGGGTGGAATTCAATAAACCTGGAAGCGTTCAGTCAAATCTATAAGCATTTACATGATGGCCAGCTTCATACCCGGTTGTTCTGCCGTTTTCGCGCTCTGTACCGAGAAGTCATCGGGATAATTAAGGGGTCTCACGGACGACGCTAGCGAGGAAAAACAACAACAACAGTTAATTCTCGAAAAAGACCGAACTGGAAAACGCAACGCTGTCCGTCGCCGTCAGAGGGATGGAAAAGGCTGACGTTACTAAGGAACTACGGATGGCTGGTGACACGTGGAGTAAGAGCCGGCCAGAGAGGCTCCTGAGGCAAACGCAAACACACACACACACACACCGACCACCAAGTAGCTGCCGCCATTTATACACAAATACACACAGCTGTCAGGGGCAGACGAAGATCATTCACAAAACTCCCCTCGCCCCCCCCGCTCCCCTGAGTATCACTGACACCGTTTCTCCCTAATACACACACCATCTAGTCACACACACACGCACACACACACACAGGCACACACACACACACACACAGTTGCCGGGAGGCAGCATGCTGTCCATGTGGCCTGTGGAGAATCATTACTCAGCAGTGCAGACTAAAAAGCCAGGAGTGAACTTCCTTTTTCTTCTCGGCGGCACCAACCCCCCACAAAACAGCGTCTAAACAGTCGCCGGGAGTCGCTCTGTGTGCTTTCTGAACGCGTTGTGTTCACCGAAAAAAGGAACAATTCAGAAAGTGCACGGCCAGCTGTCAGAGAACAGAATATCGCCTTCTCGGGATTGTGCACGGGTCGATTGCTTGATTTGTCTGATAAAGAGTCTACATCTCGGTGGAAACCTATACTAATAATATCAACTTAAACTAGGGCTCCAAGTAACAATTACTTTCGCAATTCATTTCGCCACCGTTTGGTCCACAGAATGTCACAAAAGAAAAAAAACGGCCATTACAAGTTCCCAGACTCAAAGGCCAACAGTTCAAAACGGAAAGATTTTGAGTTTAGTGTCATATGAGAAGGCAAAGCACCAAATCTGCATATTTAAGAAGCTAAAGCCAGCAGATGTTTGACATTTTGCCTTTAAAAAAAAACAAAACAAAACAAAAATGACTGAAACGATTAATCGATCATCAAAACAGCTGCCGGGTAATTGCGTGTTGAATAATCGAACAGGCGACTTTCTGGCATGTTGGCTTAAACACTTACTTCAATGACAAATCGATGAACAAAATAGCTGGCAATAGAGCAGAAACGATTATTCAATGAACTGATTCCCCTACATGTATGAGGTGCATGTATCACCCCAAGACACAGAAAAAAAAAGTATTCAATCATAGCGCCACCTACTGCCAACAGGAAGTTACTTTCCCTATAGCCTTACAAACTGCTGCAAGCAGATTAACCAGATCCACCTCAGATTTGTTCAGCAAAGTCTGAAGACCTTGATTACGCTGATTGGGAGTTTTCATCAAGCGTTTCTCAATCACTTCAAATCTCATGGCAGAAAACAAAATGAATGATTTTGAAACTCCCATTCCGGTATATTTTCAAACGACCTGCATGATCTCAAATAAGACTTCCAGTATATCCTCAAACAAATGACACACTTCAATTCAAAGTATTTGCGTCAAAGCTTCGTTTAATCCATAAAGTTACATTCGGCGCGCTGGGTTTCGCACGGGTGATTATTACTGTCGCACAGCGTGATCAGAGGCGATTCGGAGCGTCTTCGGTGTGACTTGACAGCAAAAAGGAGGAAAAGAGAAAATAGCGAGGGGGCCCAGAGACAGCGACACAAAGTGTCCACAAATACTCTGCACCGTGTGTCCGCCGTAAAACTGAACTAGCCGACCACAACAGCACGACGTCTGTGCTTCAGTATCTCAGCAGAAAGCATCCAGTCTACTAATCCAGACCACAGAGCGGACCCGGCACAAGGTACATGAAGCCTAGTAAAGAATGTCGCTATGCTAACTATGGCTAACGTTACAGCTAATGGCTAGTTACCAACGTAAACCAATGTGGTGGCCAGTAGTAATGTCCCTAAGTTAGCTAGGTTTCGTTCCCTTCCCTCGTCTCTGTCCAGATGCCACAAAGACGACAGGAAAGGCTCACGTTATGCCTGAGCTGTAGTTAGGTTGAAACTTATATATACACACCTTTTTTATTAAAGCAAAATTTGTTTGTTTTTGCACTTTTGCTATATTTCTTCTTTAAAAGAAATTCTGAATAATATGGCACTTAAATGCACTAAATGGGTTTATTTGTCACAAATTATTTTATGCAATTTAAGCAATGAAAATGTAGATTTTTCCAAAGAAAGAAACCAAGTAGTTCATTTTAAGAAACCTGCCTTATTTTCACTTTTGCATATTTACTATTGCTCTTTAATAAAGTTAAAATAATTCTCATCTGATTCCTCGATGGAATAATCGCTAGAATACTCGATTAGTAAAATAAATCGATAGCTGCGGCCCTAGTTTCATGCTTTTATTACTTTTACTTTTGAATAAAAATGCATAGCCAGGCAAGATGATGTACGTGCTCTGTTAAATAGGAAATATATTCCAGCTTCACTTCACAGTAAAGCATGAAGCTGATTATTTGTACCATAGACTGGTACAAAACATGGACGTAGTGGCCGTCGTGAAGCTCAAAGCGGGCGGCTCAGTCCCTGACTCCGGCCGAATGACGCCTGGTTGCTGAACCACCAAGCGGCAAGCCACCTGAGTGGCCACCCACCTGTCACTCAAACTGGCCACTCAGCCTCAAGTGGCCATTCGATGAACTGCATCGAATAGCCACTGAGGAGCTGTTTTCGGAACTTCCGCGTTGGCTTCATTTTTTAGCCCCGGAGGTCGCCGCTTGATTTGTACGCTACGTTCCATTCACAGCGGGGCTTCCCTTTTTCATAAGCAGCAGAGCTGTGCGCCGTTTAGCAGCAGTCAATTAATTTAACACCCTTGGTTTGGTATTTTTCATTAGGTTTTCAACGGTGGCACTTGCACAAAGAAATACTTACAAAATGTCTTCGATTATGGTTTAATTCAAACTCAATTTGGGAAGTCAGTCTTGCAGAGCTGAGGGGGGATCCCCGATGGCTCCCTCCCATGTGTTAGGCAGACGCAAACACCTGGCCTTATACCATCCAGAACAACCACACTACAACCCACTTCGACTATTTGTTTGCGTGCACGACATAATGAAAGCCCACATTAGCCCTCATCCAGCACTCAGTTAAGACATTAATTCATCTTCAGCAGGTGGCCCAAGGCAGGTGAGTGGCCCCATAACAAAATACAGCCAACAGCACTTGGTCGGCACTTCTGCAGAGGACAGTCTGCGATTACATCCGTTAAAAAGGTATGCGTTCTCTACACCTGAAGCGATTCTAATTCATCCCAATTCAGTAACATCAATGAGTGCGCGATACAACCAGACTGTTTCTGCTACCTTTACGTGTGCTTAACACCCAAATTGTTCCCTTATCTTCCCAGGCACTCTTCTTCCACTTGCACAATAAGAATGCGCTTGGCCTTTTTTTTTTTTTTTAGCAAAGAACTGCTCTGAAAGCACGTTAGCCCATATGAAAAACCGGCATGCATGGAAATCTAGTAATCAGAAAGTGTTAAGAGGGTTGTTACGGACATCAGTCTTTTTGTTTTAAAGATAAGAACACACACAAAGCTTACTACGTCACAACGCTGTTTTCACCTTAACTTGTGTATGTGCGCGTTGATTGTGATACAGGGCTCTCACTAAAATAATCTGTAACCCACAACTAGCGCCACACCTATAAATTCAAGAAAAATGTGAGCAGAACTTTTTGCACACCGCTCCCGGAGACATTGAGACGTTACAGCCAAGATAAGACACTCACTCCACGTTCATAACTCTAATTTGACACCAGGAGCACATAGAACATTTTCAGTTTTGTCCACGACGCAACCAGATTTAAAACTACAAAGGGTGGATGCACTTACTCAATGCGATGAGCGTCACCTGGGCGAGTCCCCATCCAGAACTCAGTCAGCAAATTGAGAGCGACTGAACATTGTAAGTGCAATTTGGAAACACTGAATCTTAGGAGCAATAGAAAATGCCTCAACCATTTTCTAAACTAAAGTCTGAAAATAAAAATGATTGTAAAGATGAAATATATGATCAAAATGAGTCATTATATAATATGCAATGTCAATAAATAAAAGACCCTAACCCATGTGGTCATCGCAGTGGTCTCGTTAAAAACATGGCTGAAGACAAGGCCTCAAAGAAGGCTGGTTAATATTGCCTTAACTGAAGCTTTTAGTTTAGTTTAGTTTTTTTTACAAAGGCCACTGTAGAGGATGAAAATACATTTCTACGGCTTGATTAAACACTTGACTGTAAAAATGTGCCTGTCTCGGTGGCCAAAGGGGAGCGTCAACTGAGAAAAGCACCCCATCCACACCAACTATGATGCTGTCATTTCACCCTGTTTGCCAAACTTCAAAGCTGGCCTTGGGTATGGACACGTCTCTGCACACAGGAAGTGACAAACTGACACACACACAAAAAAAAAAGGGAAATCCAAAACAACAGTGAGCGGCACTACAGGAAACAGATTAATCAGCATGATATTTCTTATTCCTTTGGGTACATTTTTGTAAAGAATCACTGATCAGCCCAGTCACACTGTCTATAGCCGCTGTATGTCAAGGCGCAGAAAATCTGGACATTTGGGTTAAAACGTTTTGAAGCAAACCCTTTTTCTTGACATTTACAATCCGGTTTATTGGCCAGGCATGTGTACACACATAAAAGGAATTTGACTCCGGTTTCACGTTGCTCTCTGTGTACATACGCAGAAGTAGACAGCGCTATGAATGGGTGACATGCCGCTTTAAGTGTCCCCAATTTTTGCTTGCTGTGATGCAGAAAAGTGTCAATCGAACCGCGCGAAAAGCTTTCACCTTAAAGTTTCAAGCAACAAGTGGTAGCAGCACTTCTCTAGAGCAACAGTCTGTCCTTAATGACCACATCTTTGCTGGAAATAAAGTAGTAAAAACACAGTACGTCTACTTTCTTGGACAAATAAACCAATATACCAACACACGACCCTTGTCTTGACAGCTCTGTCATCTCTGATTAGTAGATGCCTCGTGCAACATTTCCTTATAAAAGCGAAAACAATGCCAAAATGCAACGCCCAATATGTGAATATTTGGAGAGAATGCATACAAAATATTGTCATTAGGCGAAGTCAATACAATCTCCTCTTTAGGCCAAAGTGTCGTACAAAAAATGGAAAGCACATTTCTTTCCCAAAAGGAATCACATGTCCAATTTGTGACAATGCGATATATGTTCAATTGAGACATCCTTCCCATTTATTAAAATGTTAAAAAAATAGCCCTTTACTGTAAAAGGTCGAGCTCCACGTACAGTATGATGACACGGGTGACACTGAACCACAGAGTAAAAACATTCCACGTGTGGCTGCTATCACTGGAGAAAGAGATGTAGTTAAGCAAATGTTGACATGGCGACACTCTCTGCATGTGTAAGTAAATTAGGCTATTGTAAACCTGATGAGAGAAAAAAACAAAAAAAAAACCCCGCTGTGACACTCGGCTGACACCTTGGTTGCTTGTAAACACAACTGCAGCCAGTCCAACTCGCTCACGTGGCCAAGGAGACGTTCTGGCGCGCAAGTCTCCTCAACTCCTGATCTGGAAACAGTGGAAAACACAGTTGTACAACGGGGCTACATGACCACACCTACTCTATCTGCTGTACCAGAGTCAGCTCAACTTGAACCAGCAGTGCACACAGTGCAACCACAACAGCAACAAAAAAAAAGCAAAACAAAAAAAAAAAAACAACTTCAGGTGCTTGTCTGAGGTCAACGGCTTCAAATGACAGCGGAGATGTGACTCAGCACAAGTAAACTTAAGGTTTATCCAACAGATAAAAACAAATGGTAGATCTACAGTTCAGTCATCATGCAAATTACTGCAGCGGGAGGAACTGAAAAAAAATATGTTCTCAAAATGCTCTCAATAAATACAAGCAACGAGTAAGTTATTATTCTGAAATTTATATTGTGGTTCTAATGTATATTTCTGTTGATATATAGGAGAATATTCAGATATATGTATATATATATATATATATCCAAAAAAACAAAGATATTGTAAGACTACAAACATACACACATTAACGCTCTAAATGAATAGAAATACAGAAAAGACAGTGGCATGTTGTCTTGACACGGTGGAGGAACACACAACTGGGCAGAGGGGGCTGTTTTTCTGCAGCCTTCCATTAGATGCAATTATAAATGGCCGAGAGCAGAGGGATGGGGAGCCAATCAGATCTCGGCTCGCATGTCAACCTAAGACCAACTGTCTCCTGGCTCTGACAGCAGGATTTTACCTCCATAATTCAAATCCCAAAGCAAAGGCAATCTGCACTTTGCCAACTCCAACCAGCGGGGCCGTGTTTACGCGGCGGCACATGGCGGAGAAACGCCGCAAGAAGCGCACGGAGCCGAGCCGAGCCGCAATGAATGAAACCCTCCGTCGGGACGAATCAATCGCGGTCACAATCACACTTTGATCCGAGTAAACGCTCGGCGGATGTAATTGTTGCCATTCGCCGGACTGTGAAACACATCTCCACCTCGCCGTGCGGCGGGGCTTTTTAACCGACAGAGGGGTCTTTTCTTAATGATTATGCAAATGTCGCCTAACGGCTAACGCTGTCATTTGCATCTTGTTTATCGCCTTGACAGCCACTGACACAACTTTGACGGCACCGGCGGGAGCGCAACGCCAAAAAGAAGCCATTTGGCCGATTCTCGCCGAAATAACAGCGGCCACGGCGCTCAAAACCCTACGAGGAGCCCGAAGAAGCACTGCTTGGAAATAGCACCATATTTCCCTCTGCGCGCGCACAAACACACACACACACACGCGCCCACACACAAACACACACACACACACACACACTTTCTCCTGACAAACTCTTGCTCTACTTAGTCAAACTCTTGCCCTGTACCCAGCAGGGACACACGCTAACACCCGCAACTCAGAAAGTTGTTTCTAACGGAATATGCGGCTTCTTTCTCTCTCTAAATACTATTGCAGGGGGTGGTATTGGGAGAAAGAGAGAGGCAGCCATTTTAGAGCTCTTGCTACATAGACAATGGCTGGTCCAATGCAATATGCAACTCCACAGTGCCTTTTCTGAGATACTGGGTGACTTTAACTCAGCCAAACTGTCTCAGTGCAGTAAGTGAAGTTTACCTGATTTCTGTTTGGAGGCTGTCCAGTGTTTCCCGGGCTCATGGGAGGCGGATGGTGGGTCCTTTGTTGCCAACCCGGATGAACCCCACCATACTGACTGCTGCCCATATCTCCTGGTCCCTTATTGGCCCCTTCCTGATTGTTATAGTCTCCTTGGGGGTAATTCGGGTAGCTCCTGGCAGAGCTGGGGGATGTCAGAAGCTGATTTAAAGTTGGCGTAGACGTAGGTTGTTGGTTTCCCATGTTATACCTCTGATTATTGTACGAGGCAGCCATAGCTGTGGTTCCTCCTGCTGGCTGTTGCTTGCCTGGCTGCCCCCCAGCCGCCGGAGGCTGGTTGTTACGCGGGGAATTCATGGCCCCGTATCCTTGGCCCTGATAAGAAGTCCTGTTCTGGAACGGGCTGTAGTTGTTATAATGGTTGGGGTAGCCGTGTTCGTGTGAATTAGGGGGGTAAGGGTCCATCATGCCCGGCCCCGATGCAGCTGCCATGCCAGGGCTTTGTTGTCCGCCATGTTGATGAAAAGGGGCCCGGCTGTAGTGCTGGTTGTAACCGTAAGGAGGTGGAGGGAAGGGGCCAGGGTGGTGGTGTCCCATCCCGGGATGGTTATTCCCCTCGGGCCCGCCTGTATCATTCTGGTTACTGCTATTATTATTTACCCTGGGCAAATTCCCGTTGCCGTTCTTCATGTCAGGATCCCCTCCTCCCCCAGCGTTTCCAGCATCGGCCCCGTCCTGCAGCTCCTTCTGGCCTGGAGATCCGCCGTCGGTTCCCGGTTCCTTATTTTCATGCTGTTTCTCTCCCGGTACCGACTCCTCCTGTGGGTCCCGATCCGGCTTTTTGAGTTCGGATGGCGGGCTAGTGTTGAGAGTGGCGACGCTGGCGACCTGAGCGGCCATGATATCCCTCTCTCTCTCTCCCCCACTCGTTCTCTACCTCTCTCTCTCAGCACGGCGACTCACTCACAATCAAACTCCGAAAAACCATTGAATATAAATACAATTATATTTATAACAACGTACCCGTTGTCCCGGTTCATTCCCCCCTTTGCCCTCCGCCCGGACCGGTATCCGGTAATCCACCGCGACTCCGTTTAAAGTTAAAACAGAGAGGGGAAAGTTTGTGAAAGAAAAAATATATAAATACAGAGCCAGGGAAATAAATTTCACCGACACAAGTGAGTGTGTGTGTGTGTGTGTTGGAGGGGGGCTTCTGTTACAGAACGAGAGCGCGAGCTAGAAATCAACCAAACCAGCACGAGGCTCCGCGAGACACAGCCATCTTACCGACCTGTCGCGAGAAAATAAAAACCCGGAGTGGACTCCACAGTGAACACTGGATCCGGACCGCGCCGGCTGTCTAATAACAACATTGTTTATACCCAAAAAGAGCCCGTTATTGTGGGTGTAACGCGCTTTAAACTGAGCTCATACACAAAAATGTCGACGCATTCGAAAAGCCCAGTATGTTAACATGAAGCACCGGTCATTCCGAGACTAATTAAGTGTTGAGCATATGCTAATGATGCACAGCAATGGGCTGTCTGACAACCTGTGTGAGATTTAGGTTCGAGGATATAGAGGCTATATGTTATACATTAATACAAAATGTGCTCTTTATTAGTTTTGTTTTTTTTGCATTTTATTTGGATAAGCTATACCGTTATACTGGGCTAGTGTCTATAATGTATGCTACAATGTCTTGTCAGTGCTGTATGCTGTGGTATAGGCTAAGTATGCTCCATAGCTAAAAAGCTATGTCTCTTCTAAGGAGTAACGTTAAACGGAATTCCAGTGGCTTTACATCCCTGGCCTCAGCAATGACTGAACGGGAGTCTGCCACATTTATTAACTTCACTTCAAATATGTTGATGCAAGGCTTCTGTCCAACACTGCGAGACGCCACAGGTGTATGGTATTAAACAATTAAAAATGTCCCTTCCCCTTTCCCATACTACTCTGCCTTGAAGTGAACCAGAACTATTTAGCCATTCTGATTAACAAAAAAATTGCTTTATGCATGAGCGATATGTTCCTCTTTGTTACACTCATTTGTGCACTTCATCTTAGTAGCTCGAGTGGAACGAAATAAGCTGCTTTCTGTTACAGCGGGCTAATGGGTGGAAGTGGCCGCTTCGACACTGCTTCCATGTGTCGGCGGCAGCAAATGAGAGGAGTGAGCACAGCGGAGGGAAGTAGAGGAAAGCATGAAATCACAACCTGTGCATGTCTGTGCAGCGCGTGCGTGTGTGTGAGAGAGAGAGAGTGAGAGGGGACAGAAAAAGAAGAAGGATGGGGGATGGACTGAGCCAGTCAAAGCAGGAAGTGAAGATACAAAAAGAGAATAAGTGGCGGTGGAAAAGTGACAGTGTAACGGGCCACTGGAATTCAACACATCGCACTATTATCTGTTAAAAGTCAAATCTCACGCCAACACACACGAGAACGAGAAGAGATTTGGCGAACGCATAAAATCGCCCTATACAATTAATAGGCACAGGCGTCCTACGTCTCTCCACCACTCTCTCTCTCTCTCTCTCTCTCTCTCTCTCTCTCTCTCTCCCCACCCCCTTTCTTCGTGCTCTCTGCCTGCCTGCCTCGCGCTCTCATAGCAGCAGCCTTCCAGCCGCCTTCACGCGCTGTCGGAACTTCCGGAATCACGCCCTGAGTCAGAAACGAATGACACACACACACACACACACACACACACACACACACACACAGTGTAAAATTAAAATGCCGAAGTAAAGTCTGAAATGTCCTGCCTCAGCCCACCATGGCTGCCCGTGTGATAGTTTAGAGTCATTGCAGTGTGCGACAAATACGCCAAAAGACGCCAGACACGGTGGGGTAAAAGGTAAAACACTAAGTTTATGGGGACATTGTCAGTATGTACAAACAATAATGGGATAATGAAGATTATAAAGAATATAGATTACAATGTGAGCATTTGGAATATCGTAGCATGTAGAAAAAAACAGTGCCATGGTTCAACATGAGATCATGTGAAAATACAGGTTAATGAAAATGTACAGAAGTATTAAATGTCTTCTGTGTTCATCCAGTTCTTGGCAAGTAAGAGGAATTGGAAATATATATAAAATGCAGTTTATATTTGTTCATATGGAAAGATAGAGTTCTATTTAGCTGTCATGGTATGCAAAAACATGCTTGTATAAGCATTTCTATTTCTATTCGGGAGAATACATTGGACGTATTTTCTGCTTTTAATTCCTTAAAGTAGCTCTGAGATACACAAACACACACACAAAAAAATAATTCCCACTTATGTAATAGCGTGTGTATTATTTCCCGAGCAGAAAGCAGCACGAATGCTGCGACATCGTGCGTTCACGAGCCTCGGGTGGAGCACGTGAAGGCAGCATCGCCGCTTGCAAAAGCAGCAGAACTTTGCTATGTGAATGTGGGGGATGGGAAGCAGCAGCTCCCTGCTCTGCTCAGCCCTTTCTCTCTACAATGCGGGCCTTTCTGCTCACATTGCTCACTCTGTCCGTGCAAAATAGATCCTCTTTTACTTTTAGTTTTACTGAGGGACCAACAAGAATATCCACATGTATTTTAAAGCTGCAAAGGCAGCTTTTGTATGTGTAATAAAGGAGAATATGCAGGGCGGAGGGGGTCAGCTCAGCTGCTGTCTGCTTATATAGGCTAAGGGAGGAGTGCGTGTGTTTATGTGTGTGTGAGTGTGTGTGTGTGTTAGCAGAAAGCGCAGAGACTAGGCTGTAAGAGAGGAGGGGGTAGGGAGCTTCTTTTTCTTTTTAGCATAAACTTGCTGTTTATTATCAAGGGGTGCAGTCTTTCTTCTTCTCTCTTTCATATTTTTTTTTTTTTTTTTTTTTAAGTTCACCACAATTTGCTTTCTTTGCTCTGTTTTCCTGGTCCTATTTTAGAAGTGGCTTCAAAATGTGCCTGTATTTTTCAGCGCTCACCTTGAAAAATATTTATCTGTTGTTTCAGCCGCCTGCGTGGCTGCAAAGTGACATAAAAGAACTGAGATCATATGGTATTTTAAATCTCTGTAGGAGAGCAGCAACATGATGCTAAAGACCTCCTGTGCCGCTAAGAGTGTCATGCATTTATTTATGTGATTCTTGTTTTACAAGGATATGGTATTCGCTAAAATGCAATGCTGGCTGTCCAGACAAGCTCAACACCAAGCATAAGGATCTCCCCAACACAGAATTAATCGGGACACTATGATTGCTGAAAGTGATATGACTTGAAAAGCAGAGGGTTTCACGCCGAAATGCCGAAGCTGAATCCGAATAAGGCCACCTACAGTACTTTACGTTTGATATTACAATTGTTGTCCATATGCAGTCCCTGTACTATAACTGTTGCCGCCCACACACGAAGAATGACTTGACGAAAAGGTGTTACCACGAAAACCTCTCACTGTAATTCTCTGCCGTAATCCCGTCTGGCTCATATAGAATAAGATTCACACACTTCCCACATGATCCCATAGTATTGTGTCCCACGTCTTTTGTCTTTCAAAGGCCATTCAGGCAAAAGAAGAAAGTCGGAAACTTATTTTTCAGATTGTTGCACGAAATGGTCTGCCCGGTCCCTTCGCTCGGACTGTTGATGGTGTGTGTCGAGGGAGAGGCAGAGGGGATGGCAGGAGGGTCTTGTGACACCCCCCTCCCCCCCATCTGTCCCAAGATGATGATATAAGAGTGTTTACTTGTGTCCCACCATCCGCCTCCCTGCGAGGATGAACATGATGCATCACCTTCGGCAGCAGCTTGGACTTTATCCAGTAGCCCCTTTCTCCTGCGGTCATTATTAAATTGATATCAGGGGTTGATTAGAAGGAAGGAAAAGAAAGTAACAATAAGCGCCGCAGTGAAAAGCTGCATTTATGGATGCAAAGAGTTAGGGGGCGTTCATTATTCATGTCATCAAATCTAGTTATAGATGCAAATCAAATATCAGTGGACAGGCTAGGGCCATAAATATTTTACTAACTTAACTAAGCCAAATATGCTATTTCTGTTCATTTATGTAAGCCTTTGATATTCTTAAATATGCATTTTTAATGTAGTAACTTTCTTCAATTAATCTCCGCTTTGAACAGCAAAAGTGTCGCTCTTGTTGAGCGACTTAACTGATGACTGATCATTCAGGAGTTTTTCTTTTCTTTTAATCCCTCGGGATCCAGTCTGGGAATGGAGCCACACAATCACCAAGACAACCCAGTAATGTGGCGTGGAATTTCCTAACAAGAGTGGAGTTGAATTTCAGACACACACACACACACACACACACACACGGACGCACGGCACACACCCACGTGTGCAACAGGCAAACACAGCTCGCACCTGACAATAATGTACACACTGAGAATATATGGCCGTCAATAGGTCTGTCATTAACGCATACCTGTGCCAAACATTAGTGGCAATCCCACAGTGACGTTGTCCAGGCCACACACACACACACACACACACACACACACACATGCACATACACTAAATCAACACACACAGAAATCACAACAGTTGGGTCCTGTCCAGATGGTTGCCAGGCAGCAGTTCAACGCATAGTCTGGAGTGTGTAGAGGAAGGAAGTGCCACTTTGCGAAGTGCAATAGGCATCCGGCTCGTTCCCAGGCGCTGCGTGTGCGTGTGTGGAACCCGCCGTTTAAACGTACACCTGACAAACACACACCCACGAACCTTGTAAACAGTGCAGGGACACGGAATGTGCAATAAAAAGCCCCGCATGCTTTCCTCCAGGGTTCCTTAATAAATGTGGACAATCAGTTTCATATTGGCTTTTAAAGAACACAGTCTGTCTTCACAACCAGGCCCTCGGTATATGTTTAATCCAAACATACAGCTCTGATAGATGAAAGGATATTAAAAAGCACTTGTGGAATTATTCTGCTGCCTTATAAGGTCATAGATTAATCTTTCAGCCATTGTTCTTACCTGATTTGATCAAATGGGATCAAACTTTTCAGGAGCCGCAGCTCACCCTGCACTGCTTAGCAGACATTCAATCAGTTGCTCCTCTCTCCTTGTGTTATTCTCTCCCAAGCAGCGACATCCTCTCAGATCCTTAGGTGGAAGTAGACTGGGGGACCTCAATGGCCCACGACAGGCTTTAAAATCCAAACTGATAGGACATATTCAGGTTACACTGGAGCACTTTTATCTGCTTTTTTGTGTGTGTGGGGTGATAACTTGCTAGGGGGCCTTTTTGTTGAAAATCTCTGGATTCATAAAGTCCACGCAGTCGCCGCTGTATTCCAAACACTCCATTTTCTTGCAGTGTGTTCAAGTGAAGTGAAGGAAGGACCCCCAGTCTCACCAAAGCCAGGCAAGGTTAAGAGCGCTCGAAATTACAGTGTCCACCCTGCAAGGACAGAGAAGTGCTCGCTCTTTTTTCAGTGGGGATGAAAAGAAAAACGTGCAGGGAATCATCTCGGTAGCAAGGGAACTCACCTCAGCGAGCATGGTACCGGGAGCTGCTCCACCGTGGGTCACAGAGCCCAGGATGTGAGCGTCTCCTTGACTGACAAACAAGCCCAATCCCTGTGAATCACACGGCAGAACCTAGTGGGCATTTCAGCTGCAGGGTAGGGCCAAGATGAAAAGGAGAAATAGACCGTACAGTGGTCTTACACGGAAAAATTATAGCTGGGCTCCTCAAAAACGTAATGTACAAATCTTCAGATATTTTTGCATCGGTCTTGTAGAGGTCTTTAGGGCCGGTCGCGCCAGAAAAAGACAGAAGGTCATCCTTACGTCTTTGCAAAACAAACGGTGCTTGCTGGCAAGCTAATGGCTAACACGCTAGCAAGCTGGGAACAGGTTAGCAGTAGGCAGTCACAGAAGCTCTCCAAGCTTCTTTTTCCCGCTGGTTTGTGCTGTTTGCTACCCCCATGGCATTTTGCTTGCAGTATTGTATATCATTTCATTCAATAAAGAGTTACCGAGGAGGGGGGGAAAGCTCTCTGAGCTAGATCTATTGCTAACGCTCAGCTAGATAGCTCAGTCGCTAATGAGACAACAAGTTCACAGAGTTGATCTTTTAATAAAAGATGTATTTGTGCCAAACAGTTATGAGAAAGCTGGCTCACTCACAACTGTCTTACGCCATTTCTATTTTGTGGAGCAGTTTATATTCCTGCAGAGGAGGGTTAAATAAATAAAACTGGATGGTGATACACAGCTAATAGCCTCCTTCATTTTGGAATTTCCGTCCCCTCAAAGGGCTAGCACTGTAAAAGTTTACCAAAGTTGAATTAGACATGAAAAATGTGCTGGGATTTACTTCCCAGCTGTGGGCGAATCCAACAATCGCAGTAATTCTCATTATTTTGTAATAGATTTTTCCCCCATTCAGTCATATATAAACATGTAATAACGCACTATAATGTGGTTGTAAGCAGGTATAAGGATATTTGTAAGCGAAATGTTGCTGTTTAATATGCTGGTGTGACTGAGCCTTCAATCAGAGCTTTGCAAAAATATACTTTTACGGAGACCCAAAGTGTTCAAAGTTAAACAAATAAACGAGAAATTATTTAAAAAAAAATAGAATAAATAAAGACAAAATATGTTATATAAACATGAAATTGTGAAATAATGCAATCAATCTTTCTAACCCAGCCCTTCGTAATGGATTGTTATTTTACCCAGCTTTTTTCAAGATGTCCTCCTCCCGAAGTCTGATATTATTTCACAACTATTTTTCAAAAATTATTTTAATTTCATGATGCCACTTTTCATTCCAAAGTCTTTCCCTGTCAATCAAGACTAATACGGCAGCCAGTCACATAACTGGCTCTGCCCCGTTTGCCTTGATTGGCGGACGAAGACGTTTGTAGATAATAAAATACAATGAAACCTCAGGAAAAATTCAGTGTGAAATAAAATAAAATAAATACATTTAAAAAGTGACTTGCAATAACATTTCAATAATAATGAACTGCGTTTTTAAAATGCATAGGATTATTTCACCATTTGGTGGTGAATATATTATATTTTATCTCTATTTATTCACGTTATTATTTATTTTATATCTTATTTATGTATTTATTTTTGAACATTTTACATATCCATAAACTTTGTCTAGTTTTCATAAACACTAAAACTTTACATTACACACTAAAAGTAGTCACTAGAGAATACATTCATTTTTTCAGACTGATGAGGTGAAAAAAAAGAATAGCAAATGCTATATTTTGATCTTTATGGTGCTGCCCTGCTTTGTATGCGTGGATGATAGATTGGGCCTTTTCATTCTGTTCATGCAGTACATTCAAGATAGAAAGATAGACTAGGCTATGAATATTCAAAACTGTAATTGAACCAAATATGCATGTTTGAACAAATGATTCAGAAGCCATAGGTCTGCAATCAATGGTGGCAGTCAGGGGACCTGCGTTTGTTTTGAGGTGATACAGCTAACTAATGCAGACATGATGAACAGCGGAGTGGGCTGGCAAAGAGATGGGCGAAATTGACATGTCGAAGACGGAGTGATTAAGTTACCTGTTACAGAACAGCCCCTGAGCATATATCAATATGAACTGTGGCAGACTGAGAAGATGAATTGGACGCGAATGAATGGATGTGTAAAAAAGAATTGCAAGCAGCTGTACTTATCCGGCACGGAAAATAGAGTCTACGTAGAAACCAAAGGAGCATTTTATGGAGAAACCATTTTCTGTGTGTAATATCAGTATGGTGAGACAAGGCATTATATTGAAAAACGGCAGATGTAATACACTCCCTGGGCCCCAGAGATGCTCAAGAGACCAATCTTCTCATATATTGAAATTGGATGTATTTCAGCTGTTACCAGTTGAATCATTTTCTTGTCCCACTCTTTTAGCCTATTGTTTACAGATGCGCCTTTTGTTGTGCCTGAACTCTTCCCTCTTATGGGGGCTGATGTTTGTGCTGTTTCAAGCATGAGTGCCTTAACTTACAAAGGGCAATGATGAAGCGAAATTGGAAGAAAAAAAAAGGGATTACATTAGCATAGCAGTTTGATATGAGATAGGTGGTGGAGTCGATGTTAATACAGCGAGCGAGTTCTGTTTGAAGGGGGATAAACTCAAACAGAGACTGCCAGGGAAAATGAGGAAAAACCTTTGGCATATAAAACATGATCTGTGCAAGGTGACAGCATCAGGATAGAATGGGTTTGCTGGGAAGTGAAGGCACCTACATGGCTATGGTGACGATCTGTTCTTATGGGAATTGTCTCCATGTGGGAAGGCACACTTCAGGAATGACCTTTTGCATCCATGCTAGAACATCGGGTGGACGGGGGGGGGGGGTGAAGAGGGCAGCACCACCCACCATTCAACTGTGAAAACAAAACTTTATCTTGACTCTGTGGGGAGGCTACACGATTGGGGACTACAAGGCTTTCGAGGGCAGAAACTTTTCTTTTGGGGCTGATTATTGGCCGGAGGGCTGCAGGGCAAAGTTGAAGATACGGGTGGTACCAGCTGGGGGGGGGGGCAGATCTCAAATCTTTGCATTGTAATGCTGATGAGAGAGAGGACATTCAGCTGTAATTGCTCTTTTGCTGTAATTCTGGGTGACACACCTCCAAGCTGAATACCAAGAAAACAAACCATGAACGCTGGTGTGCTGCAGCTGCCACCCTCCTCTCCATGCATGGAGAGGAGGAGGATGCTGAGATTAACGGACAAAATCTACTATAATGTGCGACAATAAAGAGAAACGAAGCCGTGCATATGACTTTCCAGTTTTTCTCCATCTGTTGCCAGTCGAGTTGATAAAACATAATCCACGGTTTCCTCTGAATATGATATGAGAGCTTACAATTTGGAACGCATCATTTGGATCATTTAGGATTTGGATCAGGTTCACATTTGAAGAGGGTATTTGAACCAGAACCTTAAGAGACACTGTTGGGCACAGCTCTTGCCAAATAGGGCATTTATAAAAGGTTGGCACAGACCCTACAGAGTGAAGGCTGGCAAAGGCATGATGCCCACATCATAGTGCCAACCAAGGGTTTTGTTTGGCATGTGTCTCTGTAGTATGGCTTGTCTCCTCCAGACAACTGGCCCAAACACAACTTAGCATTAGGTTACAGAAGCATTACAAACTGAAAGGGATTCATTGAAAAGCTCTCAGTCTCCGCGTGTGATGAGAAGTGCAAGAATGAGGATCAATTCAAAACATACAGCAAAGGTGCAACATATTGTGGACATGTTCCATATGTGTTGTAGCCCCCTTTATCCTCAGATGTCTGTTTGGATTGGATTTTAAACAGCCTTTATGGTATGGATTCACAGCATCAGAGAATGAAAAAAATAAGTGTCCCATATATATTGTTTATTCACTTTTATACTCACAAAAAAACAGGTGAGGAACACTAAATTAAATACACAATATCTCCCCAATTATAAACCCAGCGTGACAGTGTCTTCACCATTAACCTTCTTACCGAAGGATTTGGCTGAATGCCTCTCCAAGAGATTTTGATATCCCTCGTTTGATAGCAGCGGGCGCCACATACGCAATCCTCACTGAGGCTGTCACAATAAAAATGACTCTAGACAGAGTCAGGGACAACAGCAATGTTAAATTTCAGGCACGGAGGAGCGTCATTTCTGTCCTGCAACTGTACAAATCGAGAGATTAGGGAAAGAAGGGCAGTATATAGCTAAAGTAATTTATTCTGCCTCATTTTAACCTGCCAGAGAGGCCTGTTTGAAGAGAAAATAAAAAAGTGGGAGGAGGTGTTGAAGACAATGCATTTTAAAGGAGGCTCTTCCCCCAGTGTGCCTTTATCTGTCTGTCAAGCCCAGCAACGTAAACACATATTAAGGGGGAAGACAGAGGGGTTTCCATAGCCACAGTTTTAAATGGCACTGTCTTGCTGTACACAGTACATCCCCCCCACCCCCCCCCTTTTGCAACACTGTTTATTTGCTGTTATGTTGGAAGAATTCAGGTTGTGCAGAAAGCGCTGATAGTGAGGCACTGGGAGGCTTGGCTTGCGCTATTTCCACTGCAAGGGAAAGAGGAGAGAGACAGAAGAGGGCCCAGCAGACTGGGAAAGAAAAAAAAACAAAAACATACAAGGCCGGTTATGCAGAAACACAGATTTAATGTAAGGCTTGGCTCTCTTATAAGCAGCGGAGAGAGGAAAAAGCTGGTCTGGACTGGCAGGAAGAGGGAGACGGGGAGTAGAGGAGGAGGAAGCAGCGTCTCATCAAGCGGCCTAAAGGATGCCTGTTAGCCCGCTGATGGAGCCCTTTTGAAAGGATTCTGCCCAGTAGAAATCACTGGCCTTGGGCCGACCGGACCGTCTCTCTGGGAAGACGTCTCGGAGAGGACGGTACCCCTATTGAAGTAGCTCCTGCCCCCTCTTTGGATAAACAGTGCTATAATACACTGAATTAACAACACAAGCCCTGGGGAAATCAGGTCTCTCTACAATAAATTGGCAACCCCCACTTATACCCACACCCACCACCCACTAACCATGATTTTTATGGTTTCAAGCTCAATAACACATTTATTATTAAATCATGTTTACTGGAATCATGTGCATGTCCTTGTCTTGGCTGCCTTTTCTTTTTTTCTTTTTTCTTACCTTTTGTGTGAATTCATTACATTACATGATATTTCATAAGCAGTTATTGATTGTAGCTGTGGGCTACTGAAATTCACTGGTTTTTGAATCAGTGCAGAACAGTTGCATGGCAGTTCTAAATCCATGTAAAAATGGTATTTGGTTAATGACATTTGTTCAGATACATCACTTCTGGATGCTCAGTTCATCAGCCGCCCATGCAGCTGAGCTTCTCCCTTGCAGGTCTTTACTTGGGCAATACATAAAGCATCACGCATGCAGGCAAGAATCGCTGTTCATCAACACAATGTGCGGTGTGAAAAAGGGATACGAGTCTTGCTGAGCCACATTAAAGCGCTCTCCAAAACCTCTGATTCTGTTTGTTCTGTCGTCTCTGCTGGAGACCAGGTAGGAACCCCTTAACTGTGGCTTCTCACCCGCCGCTTAATCTTACCCACAATCACATTCAGTGACAGGCGCACAAAGCCGTCTGGCGAGCCCAACAAGGCTCCGCTATTATGTAACCACTGACAGCTGGGCTTTCAAGGGATGGGTGAACCCCCATCCGTGTGGCAGCACTTTGTGTCAACCAGACGTGACAGTCAAGAAAGGGCCTGGGTAGAGAAAGGGTATTATCAGGCCAGGCAGAGGCATACCGTCCCAATAACAAACGCACTGAGTGATGGAGTCCAAATAAAAACAGCAGTGCAGCCACGACACTAACATTTCCTCCAGATCCTTTATCAAATGTCATGTAACATGCCGTGTCTGTGTGACACTTGATAACAAGTGCCGGGCCATCAGTAGCCTGTAATATTAATACCATCTATCATATAATATAAAATGCATATATTTTCTTGGCTACGGCTTCACAGTTCATCCCAGGGGCAACAGAGGACTTTATCTCTTTTAAATGCGCCCAAAAATGTCCTTGGTTGCATTTCAATCAAATGCACCTCAATGCAGATTCCTGTGTCTTCAAAAAAAAGAAAGAAGTGGGAACGGGCACATGTGCATAGGTTTGAAGCTTCCTCCCGCCAAAGGGGGTGATTTCTCCCCATTGTTTTTCTTAATATGTAATGTCTTTGAAACGGTGGCACATGACACTAAACACAGAGGCACCCAAACGTTTGATTAAACTGTGCATCGCCTCCCTTTAGGACGACATCTCTGACAGGGTCTTTGATGCTCTGAACACACAGCGGAGCCAAAGGACCCAGAATAGCAGGGGGATAATCGACAGACGGTGTGTTGATTTTGCCACCCTTTCCAAATAATTCCCTGTTGTTGCAGGAAAAGAATCGCGGTCAGTGGCGGCATTCCAGGGCAGACAGACTGGAGTGATTGTACAGGATGAGGGCCGCCGTCTAGATACAGTTGATCTAAACATGTCTGTGGTCACACAGACCTGGCCTTCAACATGCACTTTAGCCAAACCTGCTCTGGTTTTTGTTATATGCCTGGCTGAGCAGCTCGGCATGCATGTAAACTTGTTTATTACATGCAAAATGAATGACTAACACTCCTGTTTGTCCAGAAAAATATAATTATATGAAAGTGGACTGCTGCAGCTGCATGATGGAGCAAAAATAATATAATTCAAATGCAGGGCAAAGGCGAATTTTGAAACATACACAAATTACAGTGACAAGAGTTAAGTAGAACGAAGGCAAGCTAAATTATAAAATAAGTTGGAAAGGTTATTATGAAGGCCTACAGTATAAAGTCTGGCTTTTGCCAAGGCAGTTTGGTATGGAAATATGAACAAAGCACTCCATTAATTCAGAGAAATAAATGTATTATGTAGCCTAGGCTGTCTTTAAAAAGATGAGCTAGTAGATATCTGTTGTTAGGACTGTTCACTTCTTCATATGTGCTTCTAGCATATGGTAGCATATATTTTTCATAAGAGTATAGCCTTAAAGTTTATAGACTGCATGGAGGCTAGCCATGCTAACTTTTCCACATTTCACCGTGTCTGCCCTGGCGCAGAGGCTTTAGTTAATTCAGACAAGAAAAACCTCCTCATTTTATTTCTGGGGGACATTTTGTGGAATGCTAACTGACAAGGACGTCAAAGTTTACCGACCACCAGTAGAACCAGTTCCACTCTGTGTAGCTGGTGTCTAGCGCTCTCACAGTCGAGCCAGAGATAGTCGAGTCTAGATAGAGGTCATAGTACAGCAACTGCTCCCTCCAATACACAGGCACTTCATTAGCACACGGAGGCAAAAAAAACTGTGAAATGCATTAAAATATGAAAGACTTTTCAGTCACACTTTGGTACAACATATTCGTTAGGCAGTGTAATACACTATTATACTTTCCCCTTTCATTTTTCCACTTTTAAAATGTGTTTTTGCATCAGATAAAAATCAAACTCCAGTCCGCGTTTTCCACGAAGCCGGAGCCTCAATTTACTGTGTGTGCTTTCAGCGCCGCGGCACTCACTGGCAACCTTAAGGGTTCCTCCGCGCCTCACTTGTGTGTGCGTGTGTGTGACTCTTGTTTTACAGCACAAAACGGCACGGCGCGTAGCGCGTAACGTCGCGAGAAACCAACTGTAATACTTCATTTTCACTGTCTTTTCGCGGGATATTAATTGTAGCGCGTTTCAACACGCGCAGGCCAGGTTTGGGCAACTTGGTGCACTATTTTGCCCCAGCTGCCCTGTCTTTCTAACGCATACAATACATTCCTGTGTTGTTCCGCGGCGTGACAAGGCCCTGCCTGCCTGCTGTTCCTGTAAACTCCCGCCTTGCCTCAATGAGCGAGAGAGGCAGAGAGACGCAGAGAGAGGACGGAGAGAGCGAGTGGAAAAGCCCTATAAAACAGCCAGTCCCACAGCACCCACATTGGAGTTCATATTCCACATCAAGTTTGCTGGGTATAATGAGCACAGTAATCACACAGCAAAATAATGACTCACACATAACAGAGTGGAGAAATATCAATTTACTCAACAAAACTGCACACATAACAAATGATTCAGTGCTCATTGTTCACTAAGTGCTAACAGATAACAAATGTCTAGCTACTGAGTATGTATAAATAAACCTCCCTGTATTAACGTGAAGGTGTAACTTTTCACAGCCATGTAATGATAAGACGCAATGGGAAGTAGTGGATGTCTAATAGAGTATATTTTAATTCTCATTTTTACAAAGTGAAAATGCCCTTCACTTGACATTCCAACCTAAACTGTGGCAACGTGGCGTTTAAATCATTTAATCTCTGGTTAGTTTGATGAATTTTGGTAACTATAAACCCAGAATATAGCAGGTAGGCTATCTAAAATAAGGCTCTCCAATAAAAAAACACTCCATTATGCTCCTGTAGGGACTTTATAGAACATCTGTGGCACTCTGCTTGGGCTCCTAGTGCCTTTGTCTTATATTTGATCACCTATCAGGTCACTATAATATTCCCATAATGTAGGGTTTATGACTAGTTTTGCTGCTGTGTGACCCTGAATTTGTTATAGCCATACTTTTGTGGCTTTTTTACCTTAGGAGCTACCCAAAAGAAGCAACCCCCCCCCCCCTCCTCTATCAGCATTGCATCTTAACCACCAATTCATTTCTGACCAGGTGCAGAGTAGCGTGATGTGGTCGCATGATGACTGATGCTTTCGCAGTCAGATTGCGTGCAAAACCAGATTCCACGGCCCCTAAGTGACAGTTTATGGTATTTGATTTGGTTTGGCTGGAGATTGCCCGGCAACAAAACTACCCAGAGTCCAGAATGAAACAGCCATCTGTTCCATAGCCCGGTAAAACTGAATTCATTTGACATGGGGCCTAATCCTGGAATTCAGCTGTAGATTGAATTTTTTAAAGACAAGAAAAACAAAAAAAAAAAAAGAAAAAATTAGGTTACATCCATGGACGCGGGAAGTAGGGGTGTCGAGGGGGCTGCAGCACACACCCCACCGCCCAAAACCAGGCATTATCAAAGCACGCGCGCGATAGAGGGCGCTCATGTGGTGCTCATGAAGTGTTGCCTATACTCTACTGTTCTGTGGTCCATCAGTTCAGTGTAGGTGCTACACTGCAGACTGGGGTCTCTCTGTTAACAGACAGACGGATAGATATGCTACAGGCTCGTCTCCGCTAGGAAACATCACGCACGGACCGGCTCCGATATGATCCGCATGTAGGCCTGCGCGTAAATCACCGAGCCGCTTTACTTTAACGCAATACGTTAATGACTAGAGAGGCCGCTGCCAGTCATTTTTAAATGTTTCCATGCGCGCAGTAATATTTAAGCAGTTAAAACTGTAGTTATAAAACTGAACAGGACAGAGGAAACTCTCCAGGGGAAACAGAATCAAACGTTGAGGCTTCTGAAAGACATTTTTCAGACAGCTCTGACGGAGCTCGGGTTTTATCAGGAGGACGGCTGCTTTCACTCCAAACAGCGTGAACCTGGACTGTGCGTGTGGCCTTTTGGGCGTGCAGAAGAACGCAGATCGTTCTCTTAATGGGGGAGAGGATTCGCCATATCTCGGCCACCCGCAACCCCTCTGCTGTTAATCACAATGTTGATTTATTATGACCCGGCCCACCCGACCCGCACGCCACTAGTCTGTATCCTCGCTGCGCTGCATCATTAGAAACCACGACGAACTGTCCCGTGGGTCACACCCCTCGCCCGCCTCCAGGCGCTTGTCTCGCCCGCTTCATCTCCTTTCAGTTCCCATGCCCTAGTTCCTGTTTGTTTTCACTGTGTAGTTGCTTTGACATACACTATGTTGGCGTTCAAGTTTGCCGTCTGCTTGCTGGCCGCTCAAATTGATACAAAAAAACATGAATATCGCGTTATATTTAGTATGACGTCATTCTGTAGCCGTCACTTGCTTCCAGAGCCCCTGGTTACATGGAAGAGCACAGTGACCATGGTGAGCCCTGATATGAATGCGCGCTGAGAGTATTGCTTGGTCACATCTTCACTGCACTCATATGTTGCACGCTCTGAAGGAGGTGCCATGGATGGAACTTTGAGATGGCGAATGGAAAGCCAAGGAGAGGCCGTTGTTCCTGATGACTGTAAAGCAGGTCATAGCATACTAATCCCCTTGTCTGGGCTGTTAGCCACTGGACGCTGGCCATTCCTGGCTCTTCCTATAGGTATGGCTGTTTAGAAGCAGAAGACTTTATAAAACTGAGATGGGAGCGAGGTGAGCTCTGTCGGTAGAGCGCCCGCCCCATGTACGAGGCTACAGTCCTCACCGCGGCGGACCCGGGTTCAATTCTGGCCTGTGGGTCCTTTGCTGCATGTCATCCCCCTCTCTCGCTGTCTCTATCCATTAAAGGCATAAAAAGCCCTTAAAAATATACTTTAAAATAATAAAACTGAGATGGATTGAAACACATTAGACGACAAATTCAAAGGAATAAGGCTGATCATGTTGATTCAGGTGCGTGGGCTTCAGCCAGCTCCTGTCTACATGACAGCGGCCTTTTCCCCCTGCAGAACACCCCCCCTGCCCTTGACCCGCTGCACACTGGGGGCAAGGCCCTTTGGCTTGGACGACAACGTCGCCTTCCTGCGTCTCTCAGCTTTATCCGCCCTGCTTCATGCCTGTTAAACCTATATGGATTGTTTTACCCTCCGATCCACGGGGGCTACACAATACCCATTGAGAGGGAGAGGTCAGAGGCTCACCAGTGCGACCCGAGCGAAGGGGCTTTTGTATGGAGCCAAGCTTGTATCCCATTCTCCACCCCGGCTCAAATCACGTAGAAGAGCGCAAGACACACTTCTGGGCTCACACTAAATCAGCTTCATAAAGGGCGCAACGACAATGGAAACAGAGCTGATCATCCGGGCCGCTGTTGTTTCCCTTCCCACACAGTTGTAGGGTTAACTTGGATGGATCACACTTTTTTTCTCTCTCGCGCTGTGATATTAAACCAATGCTGAGGGAGCGGGGCTGACACTGACAAATCTGCTAGAACTGCCACGGTGTCAGACTCACTTCCAGGCTATCTCTCTGTCACAGCTGGTGAAAGTTACTGATAACCTACATGCTCCCTTTTTCGTCTCAGATGTTGTCCAGTGCTCATGCAGGTCATAAGGTGCAGCAGCAGCAGCAGCGGCCGTACCCGTGTGGTGATTATGACACCTCACCTTTGGTTTGCCTGCAAAATTAATAACAACAACTTAAGTGCTGTCCCTCTCTTGTTGTGGAAACTGAGGACTAATCGAGAGCTGTTGTATTCAAATGGGAAAACCAGCAGGGATGTGTTTGATTTCTTCATTTTCTTTCATTCTTTATAATAAGATCACTTTGAAGGGAAAGCTAATTGGCAAAGAAGGTCAGGAGGAGAGGGGCAGCTGCTATTTTCAGTGTTGATTTACTGCAATAAGCTCCATTTTGTGTATTATTTAGCTCGGCTATTCTTGATTTTTGCAAACTGCTTTGACAGCAAAACAAGAGTGTCTATCTCAATCAGAGGAATTATGATGGCCTGTGAGGAGCGAACACAACAAACAGCTCCCTCTTTTGTGCCAGTAATTAAAGCAGCAGTGGGTGGAAGAGTGTGGGAAAGAAGCAGAGGCTATAAGAGGGCTGGTTCAGGATTGCCACCTAGTGGTGTGACAAGCATAATGCAGGATAAGACACTAAAAGAGCTTCGGTTTCATGGCCTGTCTCTGTAGTTATCCAATGCATTGAGTAGGATTGTCAAATGATACTGTAAACAGTGGAGACAGAAATATCTTTCCTGAACCCTGCACTCGCTTCTTGTCTAGTGCGTGAAAGCGCTGACAGGCAGGATCTCCAGGATCTATCATCTCCTTACACTATGAATGGCAAAAAAATAATTGAGCAGGGTGACCCGCACTTGGCAGCCGAAGTGGAGGATGGATTCTGATCCCTGTAATAAGTAGGGCTCAATAAGCGCTGCAGGAAGCCCCAGCTCGGCTCCAACGGGAGAATGACTGGGTCAGATTAAGGTTGAGGAGTTTAATAATGAACAAGGAAATGAAGTTCTCCAAATCTCTGGCTCACGGGATAATTTTAGCCGAGCGACGGCAGCGGGTGTCTTCTCTCTGTCTGTGCGCTATAGCTGAAGCATCTTCTGCCACTTCACAATCAGAAGCCTCCCGAGGGACGAGGAGGAGGGGGTGAGATGAGGTGGTGGTGGTGGTGGTGGTGGGGGGGCAGAAGAAGGAGACAGGGATGAAGTGCCACTTAGGATATTGCTTCAAGGACTGCTCTCCGTGTTAAACTCATTGCTCTGGGCATAAATATAGCCAGGCGTCAGATGATTTATTGACACGCGCTCCCTCTCCTCCTTCCTGCCTAACAAGCCTATGGACAAATGAATTGTCGAACTGGAGGAATTTTGCCTTGATTTACACTCAGTTCCCAGTGCCTGTGGGAAATTGTAGGGGAAGGAGCTGAGTGTGTAAGTATATATGTGTGTGTGTGTGTGTGTGTGTGTGTGTGGGAAAGAGAGACGCAGAGATTGTGTGGTAAACCTGGAATAAGAGTGATAGAAGTTAGAGGATTTCGATAGGCCCAATTTGTTCACCAGACACCAAAAATACAAAACTTACTTAGACTATTAAGTGTTTTCCTTTGGCATAAATTCTGTAAACGTCTTAAAGGGGAACCACATCTACTTTACACATAAAGGTCCGTTTTACTTGTCACGGTGATTATTATTCAGCCTGTGAACACAGTTGTATACTGTCTTGTGCGGCCCTGGAGGATCTTTCTCACGTCTGGGAAAATAACCCCTGATGACGTCATCAGGGGTTATTTTCTCAAGTTCATAGCTCAACCTGGGCTTGGAGGCTACACATTTATAAGAAAAAAACCTACGCAAGAACCTGGGAGCGTGGAGTTTGAAAGACGTTGGCAATTGCCAGGCAGCGAGGCGGAAAGGTGAAAAGACGCTATCGGTGGCATTATGGGAAATGCAGGATCAACATTTGTATATTCACAATGGGTCAAAGGACTATTTGTGATGTGAAAGGTGGCAGTGGCAGTGGCAAACCCACAGAGAACCCAACTTTGCAGTTTCCCTGGGCTGTACGAAGCCTTTTAGCCTCCTTAGCTAATTGTTTTGTTTTCCTGGCCGACAACCCTTTTTCCGCCAGGCAGCTGTTTTCATGGGTCCTGCTCTCATAACACATCCATGGGTCAGACCCGATAAACAATGCAACGCGTTAGCTACTTTTGGTTTATTTAGATGTATCTGCCAGTGGTGGCGGCTTGGCAGCGATTTGAAGGGGTCTGTTGACCTCTCTGTAGTTCTTCTCACCGAGTAGGTGGTATCGTAGTTGTCAGAAATCGTTGACACCTCTCATTGGAAAATCACAACTTGGAGGCTGATGTGAATGGGTTTTTCCCACCAGGCTGTTCATAGTTACAGTCGGAACGTTACGACGTGAACGCAGCATAAGGTTAGAAAATCCCAGATGTTGTAGTTTTAGCTTGGCCCAAAGTGGCAAAAAATGAATAAAGCCAAACATTTTAGACAATGCATAAGCACGGATAAAGTTATTGTAAAAATGTTTTGGCCTTTTTACTTCTGTTTTTGCTGTCTTGTCTCAAGAACAGAAGTGTGGAGACTACGCTATGTATAGATTATAGCCAAAATGTGGGAATCAATATTTGAGACTTTTTTCTCGACTTAAAGTAACGGATTTGAGTCATAAATACACCATTGTTTCGCACCTACATGAAAGTTCTATGGGTCGCAGTCAGAGAGGAGAGTCCCTCTTTTATTTGCTGTAATTGTAAGGGAAGAGCCTTTTTGAGAAATGCCTCTTTGAGAAACAAAGAGAGGCCTGTGAGAGAAGAGACTAATCTTAAGCAAGCATTGGGGAACTGCGCTTCTTCAGAACTTCCTTAAATTTCTTCCTCTCCAGTCATGCGGTCGTGAATTGGCCCTGACTTTCTGCAGCCCGGCCTGACAACATCGACTAAACGAACAGAAGAGCCGACGGAGAGAAATGACTGTCGCTGTTCTTCACCGGTTGAAGAGAATAATTGTACATCTCATAAGCTGCCAGTGCCATGTGCTCGCATGTCATTTCTTTGTCTGTCTTACTCCACTCTCTCGCTCTGTTTTCTTCTTCGTCATCCTTCCTTCCTCGCGGTGTCAGTCCCCGCTGTGGGTACGAGGGTGGCACGTTAGGACTGATTCGCTCTGACAATGAGCTACTCGCACTAATTTACTCATTTATGCTAATATGATTGACATTTTCATTTCAGCACACTCCCCTCCCCTGCCACTGATAGGGTTGGTCGCCGCAGCCAGTAATCACTGACAGGCCCATTAAAGGGAGATTGCATGCAATTATCTCACTAATTCAGAGGGTTCTTTTAATTTGGCAGCATAAAATTGTCAATCTTGGAAGTGTAATCGGCGGCCTCATTCCCATTTGAGGCCCGGACTAAAAATAAATAAGAGCGGGGCGTGTTTCGCTTTTCTGCGCTCTAATGACAAAAGAGATGCAGAGGCAGAAAATGGAAAGGATAGAGACCCTCATCTGTTGTCCATCCGTGCTGACAGGCATCAGCATGATACATGGAGTGCAGGAAATGAATATTGTTTTTACTGTCACATCGCTTTTATTGCTGTGATGCATCTAGATAAAAGCGTTCATTTGTTTCATTTGGCATTGTATATTCATAATCATAGACACATCCATGTGCAGTGAATGACTCCTGTGTAACATGCATACCATAAAATGAAACCCAATGATCACAAAGGGAATCTGGGACGCTGGAGGATTTTTTGCAAAGAAAAGTGGTGCATCAATGAGAAGTGTATTGTACAGTGCATCACAGCTAATAGGGCTTAAACTATGTGAGCCAAAGTAGGTGGACACCTGAACATTACACCCTCCAACACCGTGGCCATTCATCTGGCGCTGTAGCAGCCTGCTGGGAAGATGTTTTGCAACCTGGCAGCACGCCTGTCTTGCAGCCGATGTTCAAGCTCTTCACAAAGGTGTTGGGTGGGGCTGAGGTCAGGGTCTGAACTTTTTCAAACGGCTAAAAGTAAACTTTTGGACTTAAAGTAAAAGACAAAAGTCAAAATCCTTAATTTGAAGAGAGCTCCACAGATGTTTTGGTTTTGTTGGTTAAGAGCAGATCCTAGATGGCTGCAGTACAGAGACAGAGGTGACCACTCACCTTCTGAAATAAGCTGTGGAGCGACTGCAGCATGGGTCATGATGAGCTGAAGTTATACTGCATGTGTTATTAAGACCGGGCTAGTTTAGCCTATACTGTTTGCATTTGATTTGAACATCTGATAGGATGTTACAACACTTTATCTTTTGTTTTTATTGCATTCCTCCGGGGAGCAGACAACAAGAATAAAGCCGGCACTGATGTTGTTTGCAATCAGTTTCCATTCAAATTTAATGTCTGCAACTTGTCAGTGTGACACAATCTCCCATTTCATTTCTCTGATACCTCCTTTACCAGCAGCAGCATTCCCTGCCTGTTCCAGTCCCCCCCCCCTCATTATATTACCTATTATTTCATTCCTATTTGTATATGTACATAATATAAATATATTAGATTGTTATTACTTTTACATGTTAATTGCTACTGGGGATATTAAGGATTTCAAAAAAATGATATAAACTTGATCACAAAAATGTAAAATGACATATGTTGCAGAATACCGTCAGTAAAATAGATGGTGAATACCAGTAAAATGTATGGATTTTTTAAAAAGCATTAACAATATGGCAGCTGTAGGGTGAATCTTTGTGTCTGATTGGTTGTTCCTGCGGTAAATAGACACTACATGTGGTTAATCACGTGATCACTTGAAAGTTGCTGTTAATCACTTGATAAATGTATCTTATTCATTATTTTCTTCGAAGAAGTATTTTCTCCAAAGTCGGCTCTTTAGAGTGTTCTTAAGTGTAATTCTTAGAAGTTTGATAGATATGGGCCCAGGGCTCTGTAGGCCAGCCGAGTTCTTTAAGCATTTCTTTATGAGCCTTTCCCAATCTCTTACCACAAATCTGGAATCCTTAATATCATCTTAAATATCAGTGTCTGCTGTAGCTATACGAGTTCTCTTAATTGGAGCTAAGGGGTCTAGGCCAAACCGTGAACAACCGATTGAAGACATATAGGTATGTGGTTCCACACATACCTTTGGCCCTGTAGTATACCTACATGCAGTGCTGGGAAGGATACTTTCAAAATGTATTTAGTTACAGAATACAGAATACATGCCCAAAAATGTATTTTTTAACGTATTCCGTTACGCTATGCAATCTGAGTAACGTATTCTGAATTCTTGGAGTCCTTCCACATTGAATTGCATTTTATAAGTGTAGGAATGCGGCCATCAAATCCTGCTCAATAAACAGGCAGGTGCGCCGCTAAGGGGGGGGGGGTTGGGACACTTTTGGGGTCCCCAGAGATCGGCTTTATCAGTAGTAATATAGTACTAGTAGTCATGTATAAATGTAGACCAAAACATTGCAAATAAAAAAGGTATGGCTTATTTCTGCATTGACGGCAAAATCCACTCATTAACTGCTCACCTGCTCAAATCCCGATCCGACAATTTCTCTGTACTGCAGGCTACTATACTTGTCGTAGCCATAAAAAAAGGTATTTAGTTACATATTTATGTTGAAATATTATGTTTTTTTATTTAAACTATGTTGAAAATGAAAAGTGAACAGCATGAGGAAGACATGAGAAATATGTCAATACGCATTCTTGCCCTGGCTCAGTTGTCTGCTGCTCCTCTTCCGACTCCACTGTGACTGATCAGACAGTGTGTGAAAACGCCAACTGCGCATTTTTAAAAATATTTTCATATTGGGGCTTCTGGGAAATGCGTCGAGTTGCCTTAATTTATTTAGAAAGTGAATAAACTCGTGAAACAGAAAAGTACCGTCATGTAATTTGATTTCAGCAAGGTAACTGTATTCTAAATACCAGCTATTTAAATTGTTTCTGTAACGGAATACAGTCACTCATAACTTGTATTCTGAATACGTAACGTGTTCCGTTACTCCCCAACACTGCCTACATGTTTGTCGTTTCAACGCTGCACAAAACAAGTTTGAATAGAACAGTTGAATAAAAAGCACAAGGCAAGCATTATTAGAGTACTTCAGCATCATGATATAATGCACATAAGCAACAAATACGAAACATTGCAGAAAGGAACAAGTGGAACGTGTATTTCTGTGTCTCAAAATGTCAATAAATTACATTCAGAAAACACATTACTTGCAGCATATAAGGATTCCTATATAAAAAGTGTGTTAAATCCACATTTACAGGGTGTCTGGGTGTGTAGCTCTATGTTTGGAGCTGTGCTGCAGGAATTCATCCCATCAGTACATTCAATTTACACATGTAGATAACACATGACATTTACATCTCACCGCTGTCCCAATGCATTTCTCAACCCCGCTTTAGAGACTTGTACAGCATCTTATTCCACATTCCCACAGCCTGTCATTTCTCCCTCCCTCTTCCGTGACTATTCTCAGGATTTCCAGATGAAGGAGTGATTGGTTATTTCCCCATAAGTGCGAGGGCCCCCGAACGCAACCCCATTCAACAGCCATCAACCGGCCCGGAGAAACACTGGAGTGGATGGGAAAGGCTGCGAGAAGTGGACTCTACATGAATGAGAGAGCAAACCCTTGGCATTCAGTGCTTGAAAATGGCTTTTCATGCCCCACTCTCAGAGAAGCCAATTGGGCTGTAATGCGTAGCACGTCGCCTCTCTCCCTCACTGCAGGCGATTCAATTACCTCCCATGCAAATTGGCCAGCGCTTTCATTTCTGGGAGGCAACCCTGGTAACTCATAAGGCATCTCACTGGTAATCTCAGCAATTAGGGAGCTAATGCATCTGTTTGTCAAGGTTTGGAGAGAGTGAAAGACACTGGTGCAAATGAAAGTGTCCAATTCACAGAGCGGGAAAGAGGAAAAGAGGTCCAACAAGAATGCAAACCCAGTTATGTAAATTCCATAAAGCCTGATGAGATGTGTTCAAAAGTGTTTCTCTCTGAAGTCAAAATCTTCAAAGCAGAGAGGGACGCTTTGCCTGCTGCCGCTGACATCAGAATTCAAATTACATTCAGACCAGGGAAATTTATACATTTTCAAGCGATAACACTAAGAATGAACGATTATACAACAGTCTAATGTGTTTGCTCTGCTCATGAATCCATTGTTCTGTGGGTGTTCACGTTTCAGCCAAGATTTTATTGTTTATCTAACCCCCTCATGAATAAAACAGCATCCTAGTCATTTTTACTGCATGCTGTTGCATTATATCAATCATTCACAAAGCCTGTGCCCGTTAATTTGATTCTCAGTGTAATATTCATGGCAACAAAAGCAGGCCCAGGAAAGTGAAACTGCGGAGACGCGTGCATTTTTGTCGCCTCTCTATGTGATTTGTGGCTTATTCATCATCAATCTTGTGCACACTGTTGGGCAAAAAAACGCCCCATTGTACATTGTTTGGGGTTCACATTCGGAGAACATTAAATTATTGTGTCCAACATAATGCACAGTAATGTGGACGGCTGACGCATGCGGATACACCTACTGCTGCATAAAACATGGTGGTGACTATTGTGGCCACCAGAGGGTGACCACGCATTATTTAAAGACCGGCCAACGTGCGCGTGAAAGCAAAAACTCACTAGGCAGACCCATTGCAAATGGGCATTATGTCACCGCATGCAGTAGCCACCAAAAGATATCACCAGGCATCGCGTTCAAAACTCTCTTCAGATGTTTACACGTATTCCCGGGCTTCCTGCACACACCTCAGACAGCTGCATCTGCGCTCTGAGCAGACATTTTCCTTGCCAAACCCTCCATTTGTACAGATGTTTTCCCCACCGCTGTAATAAACACCAGGGGGCCATTTAGCCAGAGATCACGGCGAGGATCAATGAAAATGTCACCAAACGTCGAAAGAGTGTCGGCAGCTGTGTCTCCTAAAAGCAGCAGAGGAGAGTTCGGAGAGGCCGTGCTCGCATTTACAGCATAAGGGCCTGCTGGTCAACGTTAATCAGCTGGTTCATCGGAATGGCATCATTTAGCTTGTGCTGATGCAATTAGTCGCCACCGCCCTGTGTGAAAACTTGGATTCAGGTCCTAAGTATTTCTTAGTAACATTATCAATCATGGCTAAATAAGAAAACAAATCGAATTGAAGGTTCTGAACGCTTCTTTTGTTGTTGTCGCTATTCACAAAGATTTAACAGCCATAAACTAATCTGCTTCTTTAGTTTGTGTCCCGCTGGAGACTTCCTTTGCTTGTCATCCCCCATCTGTCTGTTGCGTCATTTCCTGTCAGGCACTGTCACAAGCCAGTAAAGGCAGAAATGCTCCAAAAGCAACAAAACAACACGCCTACCATGTCACCTGCTAAGAGCTCACCGGAGCAAGTACAATAGAAAAGGTCATGCCTGATTCCACGATGGAAAAGTAGAACAGTCAACCCCCAAAATACTGAAGAAGCAATCATATACAGTATTAAAAAAATTTGACTAATGGCAAAATCTCACATCTGAGAGGCCGAAGGTAAATATTTGGCATTGGTGGATGGCTTAAACAAAGTTTTGATGATCAAAATTCGATTAATCGATCGCTACTCATGGTTTCAGAATGTTAGAAAAGGATGTTTCCGATGTATATTTATGCCATATTTATGTCTGACTACATATAAATGCAATATATATTTACATATTTACATAGTCATCAGTCATGTTGAACTTTATCTCCAGTCGTTGAAGATTCTTAATAGAAACCAATAACCAATAACAATATATCGATAAATAATAATAACAAGAACGTATAATTTGAACTGTAATCTTTCTGTTCTAGAAATGGCGGTTTGTACTGAAATGCTATGGAGCGTGTTCACCGTGTGTGTCTCTGCTGACAGCCATCACTGGCCGACTGGTAAAAAACTATTACAGTGCAATACATCATCCCGGGAGCCTGCTACCTTTACTGTCACCTGGGATAAAACAATCTCCAAAGCCAAGAGACACAGGAGGCCTGCTGTGGCGACAGGAGCAGCGACTGAGCCTGCGGCCCGCTCCCGGCCTCGGTGGCTCCCCCTGCAACAAAAGAGCAGACGGTGATTCCGACCTGGCTCTTTTGTCAGGGTCCACATGGGGCCGTGATTAAAACAGTTCAACTCACGGGTGTGGGGGGGGGGGGTCCGGTTGGCCAACCCCTTCTCTTGACAGCAGCGCTACCTGCAGCCTTCCCATGGAGGGCCTCAGGAGTGTGTCTGCCTGAAGGTTGTTAGAGCCACACAAACAATATACGGATTCAGTTAAATCAGTGTATGGCCTCCATATATAACTCGAGCCGTTTGAAACGAACTGGCTTTTCAGGAGCGGCCTCTGCTGTGGAGGTATCAGTGGGATCCAGGCATCCCACCAAGCCAGTGTGTGAAACAACATGTTTGACTTTGGTTGTTTGCATGTATCCACGCCGCTTTTAATAGGATTACTGACACACCGAGAGTCGGTTGGTCGTTCTCTCCGCATTGCTTCATTCTGTTGTCGCTGCACTTACCTCTTGTCACCTTGGAAGTTCAAAGTGAGGCAAAGGAGGCCTGTGATAGGGCACAGTGAGAAAGTGTGAGAGTGTGTGTATCCTCCCTGGCCCTCGAGTGTTGATTCCAGCCACTCCTTTGACATGTCTCTGTTTTGCTAGGTGTGTGTATTTATTTCAAAATCCATATCAATGTCTTGTAATGGTCAGATAAAAAAGAAAAAGAGAAGCAAATGTTCTCCCATGTTTCATCCATTATTGGTTCTTAACCACTGCTTAAAATGTCCGTTGAGCTTATGCGTTGAAAACCCCAGTTTGTTTCATTCTTATTCATGGTGTATTTTTCGTGGCTGAACTATGTGCTGCAGTGCTCCAGTGTCCCCACAGGAGCCGCTGATGTTTCCTCACATTCCAGCGGATGATTTGCAGACAAATAATAATGAATCAATGCACTCAGCACCCATTTACACTGTAGTCTCAAAATCAAAAATCACAAGCAGGAGCGCAGTCCCATCAAATTGCTTTATTCATGTATTTACTTTACAGACAAAACCACACAGAGAAAATAACTTCTTTGTTTGTCACTGTGCAAAACAAATCATGTATCCCCCATTTGGTGATTTTCGAATATTTCAGATAAACAGAACGATGAAGGGTGTCTTTATTGTTTGAGAAAGTTCTCTGACTGCTTAAGCTAAATAAACTATTTTGACGTCGTCACATTAGCTGAAGACGGGGCTTTTTTAAGAAAAAGAAAAATCTCCGCTAATGAAAAGTTAACATTTTGGAGATACATGGTTTTCACAGGACAGCGACAAAGTGTAGCAAATGGGGTTATCCAGGGAGATAGTTTTTCTCTGCACTGATCGGGCAGTGGCCTAAACAGACATGTCCTCCATGTAAGGTCGGGTCAAAGGTCGGGAGAGTCCCAGGACCTCCAGTACGAACGCTGCTTTGATGCTTTGGACCTTTTGGGTTCATCTGGATGGTGATGGGACCGCATTCTGTGTAGGAATGATTCATTTACACACTTTGCTTCTACTAATTTAAACATGTACTTTTAGAAAGAGGAGAAAAGACTGGATAATAGAACACCCAAACGTAATCTACATACAGTCCTGTAAGCTATGAAGTGTATCAGCCAGTTTGCATGGACCTTTCAGAGACCGATAGATAGAGAGGGACTGAGCAAGAGAAGAAGGAAGGGGGGTAAAACGAGAAGGAAAAAAAAGAAAGAAGAGACACTCAAAGATGAAGGGGCAGCAGAAGAAAAGGGGCAATTACTGTTCCTTTCTTATGGAAATGATAATGAAGTGGGACATGGGGCTCGGGACAATAGAGGGCCACAGGCAGGTTGAGCGTCACCGTGTAAACTGCTTCCTGTTAGGGAGCCATTTAGCCCTCACTTTTACTGACTAACAAGCCATCTCCAGGCCAACTACAAAGAGGCTTCCCCATCAAAGCTGGAGGCTGCTGCTGTCTGTGGCGTCCAGATAGGCTTTTCCCAGGCCAGCTCACATCTCACGCCGGCACAGCGCAGGCCTTTCGCAGTGCTGCTTTAAAATGTGTGTGTGTGTGTGTGTGTGTTTATCCGTTTGCAGGGATGAGTGATGCTGTCTTTCACGTCTTCTGACTGGCGCGGAAAATGCTTGTGCGAGTAATCCCAAGAGCTTCCCTGGTGACGTTAGGTTAACCAATTCCAAATTCAAAGTGTCCATCAGAGACGTAGCCGCTCGCTGATGTAGCTGACGTGACGATGGGGAAGCGTAAGGCAGATACAGTGCTGTAATTGATTTATGTTTCAGCTTTGATGTTTGTTTTCCTTATAATGATCACTGACTGCTCAGAGAGAAATTCTAATAATAACAATGACTTTATTACAAAGGTGTTAACTTCGTATATCATTACTGTCAACTGCACATCTGTCAGGCCCCTGCACCGACAGCTGGGAGTGACGCTCAGCTCATATGAGGTAGACATTATAATAATAAGACATACAATGAAAGGAAAGAGCACCTACCTTTGGTGTATTATTCCTGAAGTTTATTGTAATATAAACCAGGTAGTTTCACAGTGAAAAACATTTATCTTTTAGAGATACTAGAGAAGAAATACCTCCCAAAAAAAAGAAAAGAAAAGAAAACTCCAGGTGCGTTGCACATCGGAGAAACAAACAGGAAAATGCATTAGTAAAAAGTTTGAAAAATGTGATAGCATTGCTTTTTAAAGCAAGGGAGGAGGCGAACAAAATGAAAAACTGGCACTTATTAGTGACAAAGTGATAAGCAATAGTGGCTCATGTTATTGCCATATCGACAAAATCAAACAAAATGGAGCGTATTACAATTCAATGAGACAATAAAATCACAATGACAATGATCAAAATCCTCAAATCTGATTTAAAGCAGAGGTGATTAGTAGTAAATGTGCTAAAACATATAAAACCACTGCCACTGTATAGCCCTTTAAAGGATTAGGCTGGCGATGTTCAGTATTTTATTCCCAAATTCTACACTCAGCCCCAACCCCATTTGTTCCTTCTGAAGACATAAATATATAAAAACAGGTCATAATATATGTACTTTCTTTTTTAAAAAAAAGACTTAGAATATTCTCAAAATAACAAGCAGCTAAATTGTGCACTTGGGGACTATTTTTACCAGTGGATTAATACACATTTGAAGTTCCAGTGAGTATTTACAGAAACATACAGAGCACCCTAAAAGTCACGGCGAGAATTGTGTTGAGGAGTACTTTTGCATTCGCTCGCAATATGTTTTGCGTTACCCCAGAATATAATAAAACATAATAACATAAGGTTAGTTTAAATCCTTTTGTATAAAAAGAAGAGAGGACCCTGTGCAAAAACGCAGAAAGCCTTCCAGCTTGCGTAGGTCTGCATTCCTGATGTATCTCTGCAAGTGGTTCAGTGCTGTCTGCTCTTTCTGTGACAGAAGCACAGACGCTGTCTGCAGTCACGGAACCTGACAGCATCGGACAGATTACCGTGCTGCTTTCTTCTGTAGAGCCCTCTTGAGCTAAGAATTTGTTTAAGTTTACTTTCACTAATTCCATCACCATACATGCCTACTGAGCAGTAGTACTATAGCAGCGTACTTAATGCCAAGTTCAAAGTAAAAATTCAATGAGCTGACATACTGGGACGTTGCGCTGGCAGCAGCTGAGCGGAAATAGACATATTTCTCAATGGAAGACGAAAAAGTATTGTGAGGGAACGCAAAATATTGAGAGGTAAAGAGGCAATGCAATAGTGCTCAAAACAATTCTCACCATGGACTTTAGGGGGCACCGTAGCAGCAGGATGGTGTTTGTGGGATTGAGTCAAAGTAAACTACCGTGTGTGTGTTCTCAGTAATGAAGGAACATGTTCCTGGGTGAGCTCTAGGGCAAAGAGGAATAGGCTAGTATACAGTAGTATCCAATTCATTGTTGGTTTTGGTCTTTTCATGACATCTGAGAAATGATGCAATATTACCAGATTGATCCTTAAAGGTATATAGTCGTAGAAATTGGCATTGCCAAGTTAAAAATGGGAGCTAACCGAGTGCTGTGACCTGGTCCCATTATAAATGATTGGAATGGTATATAAATGTTGATGAGACGAACTTGATGATGGCAATTAAAAACTCCAGACTACACGCTTAAACAGACCCACGCCTTTAGCGATAGTTAACAATAAACTCAAAAATGTATAGTCTTGCCCTCTTTACATTTGCACTATTCATTATTTCGCACTCTGATGTTCCAGACAAAATGTAGAATTTCTCCTGCCTGTTCTGGCCACACGAGGCCTGGAGCCTGGAAGATGCTGCAATCCAACGCCTCTCACCAGCACACTGGACACAGGGGAGATATGTGGAGCTGAGAAGGCTGTGTGTAGTTGTAAAAGCCCTGACAGGACTTTTGTGTGTGTGTGTGGTGGTGGTGGTGGTGGGGGGGGGCATGAGGAGCAGGGCTTGCATCTATTGTCTTTTAATGAGACCCTTTGATGTGGCCCCACTGTTTGCTGTTTGTACACCTGGGTTGCTGTGCCTGCATTCAGATTGGCTGTCTGCTGGTGGAGGGGGGGGGGGCGACTCGCTGTATTCCAGGTAACACTTTCCAGTCAGCTGCTACTGCTGCCTGGCGTGGGAAGGCAGTAAAAGCAGAGCCCTGCCCCCTTTGTTTACCCCCCTCCAGTTTACAGCACCCCTCGCTCGCCATAGTCCTGCCTGGCCTCCAGACTCTGCTGCCTCTTTGGGGCCCTAGACACACGTAGAGGTGTCGCTGCCTGTTCAGGACTCACAGTACCTCCTTCCACTAGAGCAGGAAATTAGTGTTACCTTACAGCTGCTGGTAAAACATGGCTGATAGAGGGCAGCAAGGCATCAAGACAGATACAGAATACAGATACATGAAGAAAGAAGGGTTTTGTGGGGAAAGCAGGAGAAGGGTAGCAACAGCAAATACCGTTACAGTACAAGTTACCTTTCTAGGCGATGACAATGTCCCAGTTACTCTGAATAATCCACAGATCTCACTGTGAACAGGTTATCATGTGAACTCTTTCCACTGAAAAAATAGGCCTAATGAAAACCGCTGGCAGCGGGAAACTGTATTATCCTGAATAACTGGGACATTGTTTCTGGTAGATCACATTGGTGTAATGGCTTTTCAAAATGTCATTTTTTCAGTGGTTTGAGCAATACAAAAATCCATTTACTTCCATTGCACGTCTCAAAACCACAGCAACTCATGCATCTGCACGGCTAGATACCACAAGAAGTGAGAAAGCGAATATGTTTGGGGGTTTGGGTGAACTGGCCCTTTAAAAACCTTTTAACGCTGAGGAAAGTCAAAAGTGTCGGGTTCAATGGAGAATTTTGGAGTGCGATGATGCTCTAATTGTTTTTCCAGGGTCTCTTTTCCATTCTGACAATAATATTAAAACAACTGGATATTGATCAGTGGACCCCAATCTTTGTGGCTCTTAAAAGAATGACTATCTATCTTGTCACGTTGCATGTTGCATTTTATATATTCATCTCTCTCTTACTTAATCCGGCAGTCTCACTGTGGTCAAGAATGACCATAATATGCATGGCCAAACACAGAAATTCACAGCAATTTACATTCACAATAGACAGTAGTTAGACCTTAAAGTCCCCCTCCACTCAAAAAAGCGTTTTGCTTGATGTTACTTCCCTTGGATGTTTGAGTGCCACTGTGCAGAACGATTTGCGAGCAGAGTTTTGTTCTCACTGCTGGAGGGGGAAGGTTTCTCCGCGCTCACCGCGAATCGGAGTTTCACAGGTGTCCCGAGCAGCTGTTTCTGAAGGGAAATAGCTTATAAAATGGGACTGTTGGCACAAATTATCACGTGATAAAACATATAAAAGTAACCGATACCTACGGATAATGAAATGTGGCACGCTAATGTGTCTGTATTTGTTGAATGTTGACAGATATTCAGACAGTGTCTAGAGCATGGTCTTGAGAAGAACCTGATGTTATTGGTGGAGTGTTCCGCCATCACTTTGTTTGTGCTCCACGCCGGATGCACAAGTTAGTATGTATTCAAATTTGACACATTCATTGTCACATTACCAGACCCGTAAATATAAGATTGTGAACTGTGAATTTGTGGGCTCTTTGCGTTACAGTGATGAGCCATTACAGTTATTTTTGTACTAGATAGTACAAAGATAGTATATTAACTCTTTTGTGCTAGATACTTTATTTTTTCAGCCTTCTGGACCAGTATACGTATTTCTGCAGTCCTTTCTAGGATACTTATTATTGTCTACTTTTGTAGTGGGTGTTTTGACACCAGTAGTTAATGGTTATTGAGACTACTACTGTACAGAATACAGTGAGAGCCTAGGTATTACACCTTAAGCACACTAGACAGGTGTCACAGGTACTGAGGAGAGTCCTCAGCTGGTACTGATTTTGTTAATATATGAGAACCGCATATACAAAGCTTTAATTATTATTTTTATCTGAACACCAAATTCACCTTTTGAGAATAAAGATCCCAAAAGGATATTTCATGTGTCTTGTGCCAGTTTGATTTCGCCATATTACATTTGTCTTTGCTTCTTTTTGGCTCTACGGCACATGCAACTAAGCCCCACACGTTTCCATTTCATTCTGATTATTTATGGTTGAAAATATTTGCGTGGATGCTCAAGGTTGGAGGTGGATGTCGGTGTGTTACCTGACCTTTCTTTATACCATGAAAAATGATTAATAAAAAAAAAAGAAAAGAGAATGGACTTGAGTCCGGCAGTTAAACTTCGTGACATGAACAATTTTTGCACGTACGTAGATCCTGGAGTTTTCAATGAGGGAGACGGTGGAGATGCGGCGTTAAGAATTTTTTTGTGGAAAAACTGTCAGACTCAAGTTACCATTCAAAGCAGTCTGGAGGAGGTATGAACATGCTTGAGCATAATGTTTTAAAATCTTCAGCAAAAATTATAGATTTTGTTTTACTTTTTTCAAAATTTCTTTCAAATCCAATCAATGAGCATCGCATTTAAAGGTGGGGTATGCCATTCTAACCCAATATACGTCTTTTTGTCAAATTCAGCAAATATCTCCTCCCTTGCTGTCCGTTCTGCGTGTGCGCTGAAAAAAACACTCCAGTGTTTGTACTCAGCCCTGGCTCTGTAAATGGGAAACAAACAAAGTGGCTCAGGCCTGGCTACACAACACTATTCCAGCCATGATTTGCGTGTCAGGTAACGTTAAATGACTTGCCCACGGACATTCAGCTAACTTTCTAGCTTGCCAAGATACGCTGCTGTTGTGGTGTGAGCTGCAGCAGCAGGAGGGCTGTGAGTATCTCTGTCGGGAGATGGTGTGCTGGCTCCTCCTCTCCGGCTGTTAGCTTCGCAGCAGCAGCAACTGTGGAGACACTATGTTAAGCCACAACCTGGCTAACGTTGGTTACATTACATGCTGTGTTGTTGTTCGCTCTAAATCATGGTATTTGTCATGGTAAAGCACACGGTTGTGTGGACAAAATTGTCTTTCCTTTATCCTGTTAATCATCTCGTGACCCTGCAGATTTGACTTGCTGGACGACCACAGGTTCAGCTAGATGCTTTGTGGATTTTGGCTGCAATGACAGCACAAAGTGCAACAGTGGCACCTGTGTTGTTTTGCTCAGACCCTTCAGTTTGTGTGTGTGTGTGTGTGTGTGTGTGTGTGTGTGTGTGAGTTTATTCCTTTCTCATTGCTGTTTCCCGGTTGCCCACATTATGTACAGATGATGCTATTATTAGTGATCCATATTATTGGGTCATCATTATTATTATATTATGTGATAAGCAAGCCAGATGCTGATAGCTCATTGGTCACGCATTAGAAGGTGACACCGTGTTGTGTGAGCATCTCATTTTAATTGTGCATTTAGAGAGAGGGGAAGTGCCGCCAGAGGAAGAGGGTGAAGAGCTCTGAAGTCACACGTCCTCTGACTCTGGGTAAATAATGTTCCTGGCTGCACCTATCATTAATCCTCTGTCTTTAACACTTACTGTTTGTCAGTGGAAACTGGCCTCGGCCCTTTTGATCCCCACCCCCCACCCCTGCCCATTCAACCCTCCCACTAAACCACTCACCACCCAGATCAGAGCAGAGAGAGAGAGAAAGAGAGAGAGAGAGAGAGAGAGAGAGAGAGAGAGTCCTACAGCAGAGACTGAGAAGGTTATAAAAAGTCTTCCCGAGCAGACGGCGGGGCCCGGTTATGATGATCCACCCCAAAGCCATGATTAATATCTGCTAATATTTGCTAATGTCTTTCACACCTTCCCAGCACAGCCCGAAGTCGATCTCTCTTCACGTCAGAAGGCCGATTGGCTGAAGTGTGATCTCACTCCACAGGGTCTACTGTTAATATGTGTGTGTGTGTGTGTGTGTGTGTGTGTGTGTGTGGGTGTGTGGGTGCGTGTGCACACAGCTGGGCGCTGCTGCGAGGAGATTTAACTGTGTTTTCTCACACACTGGTGTCTGCTGACCTCAGCTGCTCATATTTACATCAGGCAACAACGAGAGAAGAGGGAAGGGGAGACAGGCAGAAACAAACCTGAAAGGAAGAAAATGTGAGAGAAATACGACTTCACTGTCTCCTGGGGTGTTTTTCTGGGCTTGTGTGTCTGTATATAGTACAGTGCTGATCGAAAACGATCTGGATCGCAAATGCATAAGCAATGCTGAGCTGTTCTGCCATAGATGTGGTCCATAAATAAAACCCGTACGGACAAATGACACACATACGCCGCATTGCTGGAACAGACAGGACTGGGAATGTAGGGAACCAACCATGCACAATCAAATGTATTACTGCAGCTGTCTATCAAGCTGTTGTAACGTTGAAGGACTTTTCTTCCTAGATGAGATAAATACTCAAAGACAAATCAAGAAGATGAATATCTAGTGCTTTTTAATGACAAAATTAGAACACATAAGAAGATTTATAAGATTCTCTGTTAAATATAAATCAGTGAAGTTCACCTGTATAAATCTTGTAAAATTAAATATTACATCTTACAATGGAGAGTCTCATGATTTATCTCAAGGGGCTTAAAAAATCCCCCCCCCCCAAAACAGTTAAAGGACTAATAAATCACATAGGAGTCTTTCTGTTTACCTGGCCTGCTGCTCCCGAGAAGCTCCAAAACTGGCGCTGTCTTAGTATTAAGGAGAGCAGGATGCGGTGTTGATCTTGGTGTATTCCTTCCTTGTCATTTTTCTTTGCTCCGGTTTAATGCTCGCCATCGCAGGCGCATGACACACTAAATGCAGACAACATACAAAAGTAAATGCACAGACTTGTACAACAAACAACAAACAGAGATTGAATACAGCATGAAACAAGAACATGTACTGTACATGTACGCTCAATAGATGCACGTCGACCCACCTCTGGAAATAGAGTGGCTTATTATCGATATAATCCTCATCCCAACATTCTCTGCACTGCCACGCCCTTGGTACCGGACCCACGGTACATGTAGTGCGAGTGTACCATGGGTCTTGCTCATTTTAATTGTACTTACTAGTATTTTACTCACTTAGTATTTTCATTTCATGCGCCTTCATATTGTACTTTTTTTTACTGCACTGAATTTATCTCACAGCTATAGTTACTAGTTACTTTACTAATTAAGATTTTCCATAGAAAATATATGATTCGATTATGATGCATTTGTTCCTGCAAAAAGCGCCAATACAGTGAGAACGCTCCAGTTTCCAGTGCAAATCAGTTTGTACGTTATGTTATTTGCGGCGACCTGCCTCATGCCCTCCTTTTTCCAGAGAAAATCATGTGAGTTCACAACCGGTTGAAATACTCAGACTTTTACGTGACGGGGTATTTTTACTTTGTTGTATTGTTACTTTTATTACTACTCTTGGTATTATCACTTACTTTAGGATCTGTATACTTCTGACACCACAGCAGCTTAAACAAAAGTTCCACTATTACTATTTCCAAGGTCAACAATGAACTTTCTTGCCAAATTTGATGGTGGACTTGAGTTGCATAGAGTCGTGATGACAACACAGAATGCTGTGTTAATGCTACGGTACAGACTGAAATGAAAGTTTTACTGTAAGGTTTAGCTGTTGCAGGTGTTGGTGCAAATACGAAATTATTAAATACGATAACCTTTGCTACTTTGCTACTATTCAACAAAGGACTTCACTTCACAGGGAGCCAGATAACTTGAATCTGGTCTAATCTGATCAAACTTCATCCAAGATAAATCAAGCCAAGCTGTTTTACCCAGACGAAGAAATAAAGAGGTTTTAGACATACACTGGGGTTGTAATAAACAACATGAAATGCCATAGGAGTTTACATGTGTGTCTGACTGTTTGACATGCCAAAGAAAAGAGCTTTCATGAGGACATTTTCAAAGTTGTCTTATTTGTCACAGCTTCGGAAATGTTTTCAAGTTGGTTTCTACGATCCCGACATGTTTCAACCATATCTCTTTCAATAGTCTCCCACATGGGAGCTGTATTTTCATTTTCACAGTTCGTTTTATGAAATGACACACCTTGATAAGCAGATTGTCCTCCCCGTGGTCTCCTCAGCACTTCTCCTTCTCCAGAAGTGGCTGGCACAGTCCCTGTAGTGTCAAAGCTCAGCCTCCTATCATTAGCATGCCAAAGGTCCCAAGGTCTACTGTAGGGCATCTAGATGAGGGCTGGTGGGGGCCGAGGAGGAGGGGGGGGGGGCAATTACTGTCCCCACTAATTCTTTTTATCCCTTTCAAAGAGACGAGTGATTAGAAGAGGAAAGTTTAGGTTTCCTGAACTTGAAGTGGAAACGCAAAAGTGACAGACGAAGCTCAGGGCTCAATCCACATCAGGGAGGGCTGGGGGTGGGGTGGGGTGTGTGTGTGTGTGTGTGTGTGTGTGTGTGTGTGTCGGGGACTCTTACGTCTTTACTGGCAGGCTCACTACGGGATATGAGGAAGTGGTGGCTGTGTTTACATGCACAGAATGCTACAGTTAAAATGACAGGGTGAAAGTGAAATACAATTCAGTGACGGAGTGTACTATCTGTAGGTCAAAGGTCAGAGACCTAGCACATCACAACATACCCTGTTGTCACATTTTGTGACTGTATGACTGTATTATCTTTAATATCAGACGCAGTATTATAACACTTTAGGCTGCTTACACCTCAGGGACTTTCTTATTTTTGGTCCTTTTCAGTAACATTGGCGCTTGACGTTCTGTGTTGTTTTGTCCAGTGACTAACTTATGTCGTAATTCATGAAAAGATTACTTTGAGCGTGTGTGCGTGTGTGTGTGTGAGTGTTTTTTCTTCCCAGGGCTGACTCATCGGCCTTCCTGTGTTTACTTATTTAGGCCAGCAAAGTCCTCTGGAAAATATGCATCGTTATAACCGTCCCTTTGTGAAGCACCAGACCTCTGCAATATTTCTCACCTAGGTGTGTGTGTGCCGATGCCAGAGCAGGATGCGCATCGGTTAACCCTGAGCTCGCCGGGCAGCGGCGCTGTGTGTATGAGGAGACAAGCTGTGGGAAACCTCCCGTGGCTTTTCAAGCAAACTTGATATTTCAGGGCAGACATTCGCTCACCGTGTGGGACTGAGGCGCTCCTCCTTTATCTCAGTTTGGACTTGGCCTGGCGGTCAAACAGTGAGGATGTTTCATGTAATTTTGGGCTTTAATAGCTCTCACCGGGCAACGCCTGACAACCCGCAGCACAGCTGACGTTCAGCCAAGAGAGTGTTTTGTTGCGGCAGCTACGGGCGACTCATCCCTGACTTATCAAACGCGATCTCTGAATTGAATCTTAATTTGGAGTTATGAGGCAGCTTCCTGTGAGTGTGTACGTGTGTGTGTGACTTTGTCTGTTTGTTGGGTGCTAGCAGAGCCTATAGGCCTGGTCTGCGGGGGTGATGTCCTGTATGCAGCCACTCTTTAACACTGTCTCAGTCTCCAAAATGAAAAAAATAAAAAAAGACACACACCCACACACACACACACACACACACACACACACACACACAGAGGGGGAAAAGGAAGAGGCTGCTGAATGATGCGGGATGGAAAGGTGTGAGAGAACCCCTTTACATTTATGGCCTCTGTAGAACTGGAGGAAGTGGTGTAGTAAAGTGGAGTCGCGCTCCAAAGCCCTCACTCAATTCCAAGTACATCACAGACAGTGGAATCAGAGGCGACGAGAAAAAAAACAAACGGGCAGCCTCAGATCTGAAACATAAAAACCTTTCTCAGGATCAATGGGGACGACGTAAGGGTCATAATGAATACTGCGGGTCAGGTGATGGCTGGAGCTGGGAGTGCAATAGAAATCCATAGAGGCCTGCAGTGGTGGTAGAAGTACTCAGACGTTCCTCTTAAACAAAAGCAACACCACTATGTGAATACTCCGTTGCAGCATTGCACTTGTCCTCCCTGGTCAGTGAAAACAATGTATCTTCACGTTTTGAATTTTCCGATAAACTGAAGGATTAAGTGTTTCGTTATCGCATGAGAAAATGATCCTTAAACTTTGCCATTTAAAAACCCACTGGATTATCTGAAAAACGCATCGTAGCAAAGCAGAAAAAGCTATTTTTCTTACCCCATAAAAGGCTGACATTTTGGTAAGTAAGAAATGTGCTTTAAGTATAAAAAGTATAGAAAAATACTCACCCCGGATCAAAATGGCCCCTTTCAGTATTTAATTACTATGTATACTTTACTTATATTATATGATATTATTACTGATTCGTTAATGTGTAAGTAGCATTCTAATGTTGATGCAGGATGAGGTACGGTTTACTTTATATACTGATGGATCATTAAATCTGCAACAATGCATCATTTAGAAACTCATCATAGGTTGTGTTTATGAAATCTTAAGCAGCAAAGTACTTGCTGACTCTGCCGTGTGTACGTTTGATCTTTTGTGAAGCACATTGTATTGCATCTTTTGGTGCAACATGAATAAGATGTCAAACGGTCAAATAAACGCAGTTATTTCTATCATTTCCATGTGTTTATCTCTCCCTGGTTATGTGCACGTTTTTCTTGAAAAGGCAAAAGTGAAGAACGGCCAGTATGTGAGCGGGATGCAAACTATTAAGCTTGCCTCTATTCGCTCACTATTTCATTGCTTGATGCAGCTTAAAGATGCAAATACTGAAAAGATGTAACTCCAAATGGTACTTAAGGACAGTACTTGACAGTGCCAGAGTAAATGTTATAAGACTTTCCCACAACTTCTGCTTTAGTAAATGAATGCTTCTGTTTAAATAGCAGATATTGCCTCTGGAGAGCGCTCTGCCTCCAGCTGGCTGAAATGTTTAATATGGGAGTCTCAGAGGGAGTCATGCAGGCCCATTATGCAAATCCAGGCATCACTTGTGGGCCGTCCACACTTTGGCACAACAGGAACACAGAGTCTTCCCTAATGGCTCATACCCAGTAAACACAAGCCCTCTCCCATGTGGATTTGAGACAACAAAAGTTTAGCACTATTTGCAAATATACAACTGAGTTCAAAGGCACGGCTCTCTTCCCTCGCTTCCCTTCTTTTGTTTGAACGCACAGCTTTGAATGTGCAGGGCATCAGATGCAGCAGGCTGCCATAGATCTTTAGGTATCAAACTCTAAACCCCAAACTTCACTCACAACAACGTTCCAACAGCAAAGCCATTCTTCAAACATCTATAAAAGCTGTAAAAAAAACAACAACCCTAAAACAGTATCTTTTTGAGTAGAGTTTGGCGGAGCTAAACGCATTTCAACCTAAATTTTGTTTTATGAATTCGATAAATTCTAGAAATCTGTTATATTGTAGGGAGAGGGTCAGCCTGGTGTGGGGGCGTCATCAAGACGAGATAAGTGCGCACAAACCACGCCCCACCTCTCCTCGAGGTCCCTGGGGGCCCTTAAATGCTGAGGCCTCGGGATTTCGAAAAGCAGTGTCACTCGGGCCTTCTCTCACTGCCAGCGACTTTATCAGAGTCAGTGAGCCGCCGCAGCAAACGTCTTGGATTTAGGTCTGTCTACACTGCTTGGAACTATGACTTCTTCCAACCCCGACCAGCGCCTGGAGCATCTCCTCAGCGCCGTGGAGAGCGAGTTCCAGAAGGGCAGCGAGAAGGGAGACGCGTCCGAGAGGGATATTAAACTGACGCTGGACGATGCAGACTTATGGACCAAGTTTAAAGAGTTAACCAACGAGATGATTGTCACCAAAACCGGGAGGTAGGTGCAACGAAGCAGCCGCGGGGGCGTCTTTTGCGCACAGGCCGGGCACATTTTACGCGCTGTTTACGCACGGGTTGTTTTTATTCCATTGTGAGGAGTGCAAGTTAGTTTGTATATTATGAAAGGTGTAAATTATAGCTTTTATTTTATATCAGACATGCTCACACACACACACACACACACACACACACACACACAGACAGACACACACAAGTGCTCTGTCAACAGTGCGGCTTCGGGGGCCTTAGAGGCCCTGGATGAGTTCAAAAAGATGGGAACGGGAACTTGATTCTGTGATTGAGTTTTACACGCGTTAAATACAGGCGTGTTTAGGTGTTTACACGCCTTAAATACAATCATACAAACTCCATCCATGTTGTTTTCAAGGAGGATGTTCCCGGTGCTGAGGGCCAGCGTCAGCGGCCTGGACCCCAACGCCATGTACTCGGTGCTGCTGGATTTCGTGGCCGCGGACAACAACCGGTGGAAATACGTGAACGGGGAGTGGGTCCCCGGTGGCAAACCGGAGCCCCAGAGTCCCAGCTGTGTCTACATCCACCCGGACTCCCCCAACTTCGGAGCGCACTGGATGAAAGCGCCCGTCTCCTTCAGCAAAGTGAAACTCTCCAATAAACTCAACGGGGGCGGACAGGTGAAGAGACCTTTACATATGCAGGATTCACGCGCCAAGATGTTCATTAATTATCGCGACATTAAATGTTTTCTGACACTTTAGGCCTCACTAGGCCCGAAGATAACTGGAAGATAGCCTACATTCATTTAAAGAAGTTAGAAAATAAAGTCATAAAAACTTTATTTTTTTAACATTAAAATGAGTCACAGGAATATGAAATACACACTCGTTTCTAAAAACCCTCTCACATATTTTAAGAACTGTTGGATATTTTGAAACAGGACAAAATACTGTTTATCATTAGTATCAAGAGAAAGACACTTCAAGGAAATGGTGGGATTTTCACAGGATACCATTGGATTTGATGTCCCTTTACTGCGATGTCCCACTTGAGCGGAGAAAAATACTAAATTGACAGGGTAGCAAACAGTAGTCCTGCTGTATTATAATGACAAATAGTAGCTTTAACTGGAATTTTCCCCGTAGATCATGCTGAATTCTCTGCACAAATATGAGCCGAGGATACACATCGTGAAGGTTGGAGGCATCCAGAAGATGATCAGCAGCCAGTCTTTCCCCGAAACACAGTTCATCGCGGTCACTGCTTACCAGAATGAAGAGGTCAGTGGTGCATGGAGCATATGCCCTGCCTGAAACCTTGCTAACACTGACTTGGCTTGAATATTGATTGAAATGCTAACAGCTGTCACGTCCCCCTCACAGATTACTGCTCTCAAGATAAAGCACAATCCCTTTGCTAAAGCCTTCTTGGATGCCAAAGAAAGGTATAGGCTGGAACCCACAAATGATTCCTCAAGTGATCCAGTCAGGGTGCTGATGGTTCAGCGTCTAATACTGTTGTTTCTGACCGCAGGAGCGACCATAAAGACGTCCCCGATCACAGTGCGGACAGCCAACAGTCTGGCTACTCTCAGCGTGAGTTTCGTTTACTTCTACATTTCTGAACAATCCGAATAGTGCTCACAAGAAAACAGCAAAGTGCTTCTGGTTTTCTGCGTCAGAGCGTTTGTAGAGAATTCCCTCGTTTGCTCAACAAGGAGGAAAGTGTTCAAGTAAAATGGTGGTGGTCACTGCAACAGAGCCCCGGACACGGCTTCGTGTATTTTAATGCAGAGACCTGTGATGTGGTTTATGACTTGAGCTTGTATGTTTGATTCCACAGTTGGCGGTTGGTTCCTCCCAGGCCAGAGTCCCATCTGCCCCAGCAATAGCCCCCCTCAGTTCAGCGGCACGGCGGGCCACTCCTCCGGATCCTACTGCGAGCGCTACTCCAGCCTGAGGAGCCACAGGGCGGCCCCATACCCCAGCCACTACCCCCACCGCACCTCCAGCACGAGTGAGACCCAATTCAGACCTTACATATGTGTTATGTAGGAAATTACATAGGAATTGGCATTCATTTGTGGTCTGCACCTTACTTTCAGACAACTACATGGACAACACTTCGGGGACTCTGCCCACTCATGACAGCTGGTCTGCTCTTCAGATCCCCAACTCCACAGGCATGGGCACTCTGTCCCACACCACCAACTCCACGTCTAATTCCAGGTAAGCATCTTAAACCATGCACAGTTTAACCATTTGCAATTATTAAGGTGTAGAATGTCTGCCGAAATTCTTGATCGATGTTTGATTTAAGATGAATTGAATCGGCATAAAAAAACCAACCTTTCTTAACTTTGATTTGTGTTGTTTCCTCTGTGTGTAAGAGGCAGTTTGTGTTTATTATTGGCTCATAGTTAATGTGATTCAGTGTCAATGATTTGGGTTTGATGGCTGTGCTTTTTCCATGCCCCCCTGTCCCACACCATCGAGCGCCCAGACGTCTTCTCGTGCCAGTTTAGACACAGAGGAAAAGTGGGAACATTACTGGGTGCACGTAATGGGCTGGGATGATCCACGACATGATCATCTTTGAACCCTCAGTTTTTGAGTCGACATTGTCAAGTACCACCACAATAATAAAATCCACCAACCCTCCTGTCCCTCTCGTTCACAGTCAGTACCCCAGCCTATGGTCGGTACCCGGCACCACCCTCACCCCTTCGGGCTCGGCCTCAGGCTCCATACCTGTAGGTTTGACCTCCCAGTTCCTGAGGGGCTCCTCCTACACGGGCCTGACCTCCTCGCTGCCCGTCTCCTCTCCCTCCTCCATGTATGACCCCGGCCTGAGCGAGGTTGGCGTCGGGGAGGCCCAGTTCGAGAGCTCCATCGCCAGGCTGACCGCGTCCTGGGCACCCGTGGCTCAGAGCTACTGAGCAGCAGCTGAAACATTGAGTTTTCTGAAGGCCTGAGGCTTTAGGAGCAGGCCTAAAGACATAAATAAAAGGTCCTGGAGAAGATGTGGAAAAGTCACAAGACCTGCAAGGATCCCCTTTTTGACTCCTGTTTGTGAAAAAGCTTAGGGGATTCATTCCAGAGCCTCTAATTTAAAAAAGGTGCAAAGTTATGCTGGAGTCATACTGAACAAAGTTGATGTGCAACGACAATCAACTCCTTCCATGTTGGACAGTTTCACACTAGAATATTAAGCCTTAGAATAGCTGCATGGTCAGAACTCCTTTGCTCTTAGTAAAACCCAACATGCTTATTACACATTTAAAACATGTTTACTACCCCTTTTTTAAACCCCTTTAGCGCCACGCAACCAAACTCAACTGAACAATCCTTGATATTTTTGTTTTTATTCTTAAATATATAAGATGAAATGGTTCGGCTAACATAAATGTGTATATGTGTGTAAATAGAATAAATTAACGTCCAGTGTTTTCCATGTGAATGTGCGTTTCTGATTGCAATAAATGTTCCAAGATTGAACTGAGAGACACAAGTGCCTTCTGCATCCTGGCAGGGTTTTGTCCGGCATAAATGCCCCATCCCCCCGCACAAACGGGTGTACATAACTATATTTGTATTTGAACTCACTGTGAGTTTTATTTATGTCATTTAATAATAAATTAAAAGTGTTTGTTTTCTCAAAGTTGGGTTTCATTTTGTCTGTTTGGTGTGCACTTACTGCCTTCAACTCCAGGAAAGTGTTGTTTCTTAGCTTTAAGCGTTACATGAAGTGTGTTCTGATTTTTTCCACAGTGTCAAAGTTGAAGCATAAAACACAATGTACATTAACAGCGATAAATCCTGTGATCTGTAAGGCCAAAGGGCAAACAAGGGCTGCTGTGGTTTAATCAAAAAGAAAAACCCCAAGGGTCAGCTTAAAATAACATTTGTTATATTCTCATTTTGAAGCCGAGTGTTTAGACCTGAGGTGTAACGCTCACTTTGCCCTCGTGCATCAAAGCGCCATCACCAAACATCTAGCCCTGCGATAAGTGCTTTCCTTAAATAACAGCATCCACACAGCTACGCTAAGTGAATGCGGCTTCTCTGACATGTAATTGAAATGACGAAGAGACGTGCCCTGTTTAAGACATCTATTGGGGTTCTATTCCACCGCTGGCACCCTTTTGTTACAATCTGCATTATGGTGCGACATACGGCTAACACATTCAGATCTGCATGTGAGGAAAGTCAAAGGTACAGAATAAGGACCCAAAATGCAGACATCTGGGAGTGAATAAAATAAAGATATGCACATTAGCACAGCTATTGCTCCAAAATCTGTTTGCATTACTAGCAGGAACATAGTGGACCCAAACCAAACCCAGTTTAACTTTTTGCACAATTTTAACCACCTTGTTGGAATGATAACAATGTTTATTCAATGTACTATTATGAACAGAGCCCAAAAAATGTGTACAAGTTAGATGAAGAAAGGATCTTTCAAGGACAAAGTCGTATAGAAAAGGTTTTAAAATGATTCATAAAAATGTTACTTTTTCATAACGGCAAGTGGTTATTTACATTTTGATCATTACTGACTTGAGGTCATAGTTCACACAACTGTGAATGCAACACCATTTAAGTCATTAAAATATATATAGAGGCATCGCTAGTATTTGCAAACATTTACAATAGCATACGTCACTGTAAAAGTGCACGTACACATATATAATCCAATTAAAATACATTTGTGGCCAATTTTAAAACGCCACGTCATGAATAAATGTATTTGGTATTACAGAAGAAGACAAACAAATGCAAAAGACACAAAATAAAATAAAATAAAAATGATGATCAACATTTGCACCACCATGCTCAATGTAAGGCAGCTCAAATGTAAAAGTATTTTACGACGGATGCAGCTCCATGCCCAGCTCATACCTGAGGCCAGTGGCTCGGCCGTGCACTCATGATGTCAGTGGTGTGATGTGTGTGTCAGGCCCACAGAGGTTTTGCCTCCCGAACAGTGATGGAGTGGTCCTCACCGAGGTGCAAATGAAGGCTGGAGGGTCACGGGGCCACAGGCAAACAGTAATGAAGCAGCAATGTGACCCGGGGCTGGCGGGGCCGACCGCAGTGGCGCACAGGCCCCCATCGTGAAACACTGACTTCTTTGAAAACCTCCAGTTTACTGCCTTTCCAAATGGAGGGATTTAGTATCTCCACTCGCTTGAACAAAATACAGCAGATGTCTTCGCTTAAGCTGTCAAATGGGATGTGGACTTCTGTGGTACACCACTTCAGATTGAACGTTCAGAATGTTCATGCAGATGAGAAAACTGAAAAACATTGAGTGCATAGAGGAAGAAGGCACTTGTGTAACCACAGTAACGATGAGATACGGTAGGCATATAGGATACACAAATCCTTTATAGCAGTCATATGCAGATCCCTTACTTACATTATAATTACTTCTATTCAAAAGGTTACTGAAGTAAAAGCACAGAACAAAATGTAGTAAAGTATCAAACATATAAGTACCTACTAAGTGTTATATTTTTACTCTACAGTTTTATTACTATTACAGGTGCTTTGATGTTTAAGCAGCATTTTAATGTTGTAGCTATTCGGGGTGGAGGTCATTCTACCTACTTGGTTAGTTTAATGTATAAGACAGTATCGTATTTTGATTAGTGATCATATGCTTTGCGGGTAAAATCTTAATTAGCAAAGTAACGTAGCTTTCCTCTGAATTGCAGTGAAGTAGCAGTATAAAGTAACATGAAACGGAATTATTCAAGTGCAAGTGCCTAAAAAATGTAATTAAGAATAATACTTGGCTAAACGTACTTTCCTACCACTGCTTTTCAGATAGAAAGATAAATAGATAGCTTTTATTTGTCACTCAAACTGTACATACAAAGTGCACATATGAATGAAATTCCGTTGCAGTAGTAGTAATGTACTACTTTGCAGAAAACCAGAATATACCATTTATATAAATATATTTTTAAAAAAAGTGCTACAGCGTGCATTAAAAATATCAAGTGTAAAAGGCATCTTTACAGTGGCATATCCCAATTATTGCACTTGTTAAAACCGCGACATGTAAAACCAATCCATTTCCCCAATATGAATAATTACTATTACTCAAAAAAATAAAAAATTTAAATTCCAGTCCAGTTCACATGAACCCCTCAGTGAGATACAGGGGTTAAGAGGTGATTTGAGTTCAGAAGTCTGATAGCTTGCGGAAAAAAGCTGTTTCAGAATCTGGACGTTCTTCCCCGAATGCTGCTTAACCTCTTAGAGAAAACAATCCGTGGTGAGGATAGGTGACGTCTTTTATAATGTTTTGTGCCCTGGTCAAGCAGCGTTTATGTGCAAAATCCTGGATGGAAGGCAGTGAAGGGTGCTTTTCAGTTACTGGGGAAAAAATAACAAAAAACAGTGCATGCATGAAAATGCGGTTCCCTTAAGGGTCCCAGTTTCGGGGTTTGAAAATATGTTCACCCTTATACTGACCAACCAACTTACAGACACAGACTGACGTGAGCCTTGCTGCTAGCATGGCTAAAAACATGAACCAAGTGATAAAGGTACTCATAACACAGGAGGTGTTATGCTCAGTCTTGCACTTCTAGGGGAACTCCACAGATTTTACACATCAAAGTGTGTTTACAGGTGTCGGGGAGTACTGCTGTGAAAAAAAGAGGTACGAAGCCTTTGGTGTCTCCAGAGGAAGCTGCGTTAAGTCTGATAAATGTCCTCAAGTGATGTCACTGGAGTCAGCGTCGGTTGGGGCCGAAGACTTGGAGTTAGAAAGAAGTGACCTTATCAGGCCCGCTCCTCATCTCTGCTGCAGGCTCGATGCTACATTACCTGCTATTAGCACAGCACACCCCCGGACCGAACTCAGCGGCTGAGTTGCATTGCGGGTAATTATGAAAGCACCCGCATTCCTTTGACAAGGAAGAAAAACGAAAAAAAACGACATTCTCTGGTTCTGCTGCATCGACCAGGGTCCTTTTTTCAAACTGCCCCACCGTAAATCCGACCGTGTTATGGGAGTGCAAAGCCGTGTAAATCGGTGGGGTAAAGTAGCTCTTTTGGCATTTTCTGTGGCTGGTTATAACATAACATAATCAACATTACAAGCACTCAATTGCAGGGAGGTCAAAGGTCAGAGTCACAATTCTTGCCTCAGCAGTAGATGTGAATCCATATTTGTGTGATCCTGTAACAATTAACTAAATGTGAAGAAAATATATTAGTGCTGAGGAGAGAGAGCAAAATATGACTTATTCATTGCTACATTTATATATGTGTACACAGTACAGTGTAATACTGTATATGCTGCACATATACATATATATATTTCTCATATATCATATATTTGATATTCTCATATATGTAACATTTGATTCATTGGACCAATGAACAATTGACATTACTTTGCCATTTGCCAGTATTTGTGAATCATACTGGGCCGTCACTAGCATGCAACACAGGTGTGTCTACAATCTCTACCAGATATAATACGGGGAGTATAGCCTCAGGGTACTTTTCATCATTGCTATTATTCATAGAATTGGAGTTTATGTCGTTATGTTCAATAAACAACCAAAACCAAAAATAACACAGCCACTGAGCCCTTGTATTTCATCTTCTGTGTGTGTGTGTGTGTTTGTATGAGTGCCTGTTTATGAGTAGTTGACCAGACTTGATGGGGAGGATGTTTACTGAAGGTCTTTGCTCAGCCTGGAGCGATAAACAGGTCCTGCTGGGCCCAGAGCCATCTCTGCCCTTATGGTGTGTGTGTGTGTGTGTGTGTGTGTGTGTTGATCTGAGGACTCTGAGCTGACTGAAACCTTTGTCCTCCAAGATGGCTGATCTTCTCTGTACACCCCAGCCTGCAGCCTGTGTTGGCCTTCACTAATTGACAATTGGAGTTTGACTTTGCACACCGGCCTCCTCTCCACCCCTGGAAGTGTGTGTTCCAAATACGCTTTGCACAGTGTACCCAGCACCCAGGTGTGGAGGACGGAGGACTCTAAACAACAGATGCAGATGTTGGGTTGGGTCACTGTTGCTTTATTGTGACTGTAGGTATTAGTTTTAGTTGCAGCAGAGGTCTTGTGTAGCAGAACACACACCAAAATTTACTTTCCATCTGTTTTAGTGACCGCATTGGAGTTTATTAATCACATAAACTAAAAGTATATCAATCGTTGAAATAAGGAATGGAGATACAGACTGTAGGGACTGTAGTTAGACCTTTCAACTAATGAGGCACAGGGAAAATCTAAATCTGACATATGAAGAAGATGCCTTTGTCCTGGTGTACCCTCACGGATCCATGCTCCACTTCCAGGAACAAGCCACCGAGCAGCCTTATGGAAGAAGGCAGAAGGGCGAAGCAGCCTCTGCAAACACCACGATTATGGCGGTGAGTCACATTGTGCAGGGCCCTGTGGGTGATTTACGAGGGGCCGCTGCCAAAAAACAAGTCGTCAAGTCTGGAACAGCGAGTCAGCGCAGCGGCGGGGAGGTGTGTTTGCAGACCCTCCCCCCTGTCCGCCCCAAAACCCCAACCCCGTCCCTCTGATGTCTGTGTTTCTTCGTTAATGAAGAAATTCTGGTACCTTGGTGAGACATTGCTCTCAGCTGAGCAGACTCTGCCTCCTCCGTGCCCTCAACCCCTGCACAGTCATACAGCCGCCCCACCCGCAATCCCATCAGGCCTCTGGCTTCACCTCCTTTGCTGTCAATGGAACTGCTGGAAGTTGGGCTACTACAATGATCCCCAATCTATAGCAGAATCCTTGAATTTTATGTCTTTTGCCAGCGAATTTTAAGTATGCTGATTTCTGGGAACAAACATAGTAATAACTGATGGTTGACAACATATTTTCTTTTGTCAATGTGATAAGATGTAGGCGGCCATGAAGCTCAGAGGCAACTCTGGTCTTGAATGGTTTTCTGGAAAATTCCAATGAATTCCAATGTTGAATGCTACAAGATCTAATTTGAAGATATTTTCCAGCTCAACTCAAACTAAAGTTCTGCGGTGGCCTTAAACTAAGACACAGCCTGACTGTGTGTGACTGGTACTGCCAAATTTGAGACTCAAAACTGACCCGAATCTATGTATTTTCTTTACTTGATCCATTAACCATGCCAGGCTACATGGTCTCACTCTGTCTCTTTTCCTCTTGTCTCTGCGTCCACGCATGGACGCAAACGACTGGCACAGCCAGAAAGAGGAAGGGTTACATTTCTTAATAAATTACACTTGAAAAGCACCAACCCAAACACAATGTGAGACCGAAGCTGTGCACAAGAAAATGGCCCCAGACTGACCTGAAACCTGCTACTTTGTCGGGTTCAGAACAGGTTGGAATCAACAGGTGGCAGAATTCTTGCAGAAACCACCATGTTAAAGATTTCCAAATGTTCTCCCAAATCCCAAGCTGTCACTGTCTCATTGGAAAAATGTAAAACTTGCTGTTTTTACTTTTGTCAAAAAAAACAAACTGCACTTTCAACTACATTACGATGCAGTAACTGCTGAACTAATAGGGAGAGTGGAGAAATAAATGCAAACGTCTCTAAAGCCGCTCTAGTCAATATTTTTCTATTAACAATGGATGAAATGACTATGTGTAATGCGAAAGGTGTTGTTCATGAAGATGAACCCACAGAGAATTAAATAAATACTAACACTACAGTTCTCCTCAGCTCTACAGAGAATTGAAGCATATTTGAACTCTTAGCCAACTATTCAATGTCCATGACACAGAATTCTACACATGAATGCCCTGTGATTTGCCCTATATGGTAATACAGCCTCACAGCCTTAACATCAAAGTTCACACGCGGTGAGAGGCAGACTGTAATCACCAGGTCAGTCTTTGCAAAAACGCCATTGTCCCAATGAGACAGACGTTCGAGGAGTGTTTTTTTTTTTTTTAACTACACGAGCAATTTCACACATTAGGAGGACTTGCTAGCCAGCATAAGCTAATGTATGTTCCCCCCGGTCACCACAGTGATGGTGAAAGCCTCTCACCGTCCTGACAGGCCAGTCCAGTTGGCTGTGGACAGTCACACAAGCAGAAGAGACTTGTATGCAAACTGGTCCTCACTGAAGTAACATTTAGCGGACGTGCATGATATCCAGCGTGGTCTGAGTGAGAAACTGTGTCTTTCGCTCACTGGTTGGACAGCATGCTGAAGACCCTCGGGGCTCAGAAGACATGTTAATCACTGCATTCACACCAGTCACAAATTGTACTGTTTCCTTACATCCTTACATTTGACTTGCACTCACAAACATAAAGCGGAACTCCACCAATTTTACGCCTCCAAGTCTGTTTGCAGGTGTTGGGTGGTGTGCTTCTGCATATGTGAAAGAAAGTTGTACAACGCCTTTAGTGACTCAATAGGAAGCTGTGTGCAGTCTGATAAGTGGCCTCAAGTGATGTCACTTGAGTCAGCGCCAGGTTTTGACAATGAAGAAGAGTGGGTGGAATAAAAAAACACAACATCTCTGGTTCTTCTGCATTTTCCATCATGAGTTGGATGTACAGCTGTTGTACGGGCTCAATGCTAAATCAGTGGAGTACTATTTATATAACAACACCTATTTATCGAATTTCTTCTAAACTTGTGTTTGTAAATTCAAGTTATAATCCTTGAATTCCTCATGAACTCAAGCCCTGATTTTGATACTATTTATGGTCAGCATTTTTATTCAGCAACAGACAATTAATGTATTTACATTCAGTAATCAGGCTATCTCACGATATACTTGTCATTGGTAGTAGTGGTGGAGTACGCCATTCATGTGCTTGATGAACTGCCTTCAATGCACGAGGGAATCACAGGAAATGATGCATGCATGTAATTCAGCGTTATCTCACTGATATCAACATCCCTGTTTTTCTACCGCTGCGTCTTGACAAGTTTAGGAGTGACGGTCCAATATATGACTGATTCTAACCTGAAGCCATAATTAGAAGTCAGAATACGGCAGTTTTGGCTCACAAGTTTCAGCTGCTGCTTTCTTATAAGCCGTTGACTCAAACACACATTTGCAGTTACACCACTCTTTTTTTGTGCAGTAGCAATAAAGCTGCAGCATTCTTTTTGTTTGCAATCACATTCCATGCATATTAACTTTTTACTGTGGTCCCACCATCAACAGAACACTGGGGAAATCTTTCAAAAGAATGGAACAGATAAACGGCAAACCCTTGCATCTGATAGGCTATACCTGCCCTGTGCATATGTGATTACTCATGCAATCACTTGAGAGCTGCTCTAAAAGGTTAATCCTCCACTTCACTGTACTCTAAGTAATAGTCACTTGGTAAATGCATCTTATTCTCCACTTTAGTACTCCTAAGTCGACTCTTTAGAACATTTTAAGGTGTAGTTTCAGAAATATGTTAAATACTAGAAAAAAAAATACTGACTTACTCACATAAAGTCATTTCTTCACTTTCCTCATGAATGTCATCTTTTACAACTTTCCGCCAGATTTATAGCATTAGTGTGGGTACTCATTGTACATAAATGATACAGGATAACACGCCACCTTCCAAAAGCACTTTAAACCTTAAGGAAAACACTGCACCCTTGTGGGTGAAAATTAAAAATCTTTCTTACCTGCATTATACCATGTCCAAGCATATGGAAGCAAATAAGCTTCCATATGCTGTTAGACAGCCACTGAATACTTAATACTGAAATTTAAACACTACTGAATTCATTGTATTGAAATAGTTTACTTCTTCTTCTTTTTTGGGTTTTAAAGGCAGCCTGCATCCTTGACGTTGCATTACTGCCATCTTCTGGTTCTAGTTATTTCTAGTTATCCTGTTATTAGTCCTGTTTTAGTCAGAAAGCAAAACAAATATTTTATTCCTTGTTCACTTCTACTGCAGTCCATTATACTCTTTACTCCATGTCCTATTAGTATTTAGTCCTATTAGTATCCTATTTTTTCCATGTCTTTTATCATGTCTATTCTCTGTAATTCATATTTTGAACAATTAATAAACACATGTTCTACAGTCTCAGGTATTTGGAACTGATCACAAAACCCAGTAGGATGTTTCCCCATTATATGAAGACTGCTATTTAATTTATTATGCCCTATTCTTAATCTGGTTACAATAGTCACTTCTCTCCTGTTTCCTGCCTTATTTTCCACAGTACCAACTCTTTTTTTAATTGAGTATGAAATATTATACTTTAAAAGCCATGTATCTTAATGTATTTCTTCTGAATTCACGTCTTTGAAAAATTCAAGTTGAAAACAGCAACATCCGGGCTACCCAGCCAGGACTGGATAAGCAATCGAGCCTGAACAATCGAACCAATTTGTGGCCTATCAGCGCGCGGTCTGTGAGTCAGGCTCGAAGGTTGAAACCCAGCAATGGCTGCCAGGGAGAACGACGGGGTTCCGGTAAGTCGTGCTGTTTGTGCTCTTTATGTACCATTTAATACAGGGCTTGACAGAAGCACTGGCCCGGTGGCGGCTGATAAGTATTTTTGGAATCCCGAGCTATAGTTTGGAAGCCCAAACTGTCATATACTGTGAGATAAAGAGAAAAACGCACCTAGCGTTGACTTTGGCTATTTGCTGGAGGGGTGGTCCTGGCTAATTAAGGCTCAGACGTGTTATTTTCCACGTTGTGCGTCCGCGGACGTTTACCGGTTATGCTGACAAGAACTAAATTATGCATATTAATGCTAGGGTAACTTAGCCAAGAAGTGACACAGAATGAGCGTATATCTAACGTTAGCTAGCCAGATTGACTGTGATGTTATTGTAGCAAGGAAAACTGAGTGCTGTAACGTTAGCAAAGTTAGCTTCGAGAGTGCAAATATACAAAAGGCTACATTAAGGCGCAATCTAAATATACACAGTGCTAAAGACAGGTTACCAATATGGACGATAAAAGTGGTAGCTATGTTTGTACGGTGTCCACTCTGATGTAGTTAGTATAGGAGTTCAAGAGTGCATGGTTAGCACAGCAGGTTCCTGACTACGTCCGTGATGTTTCCTTTAATGACCCATTATTGCACATTATGTCCCGAGGGTCAGCTGTGAGGAGCTGAGCTGTAATGATAAAACTCCAATATGAAATGCTAAGAGGGCTCATTTTAGGGCCGGTGCCTTTAAAGTTTGGGCCAGAGGCCAGTGCAACATGAATGGCACGGCCTGAAACTGCATTTAAATTCTTGGGAGATTAATAAGGGTTGTGTTCATTAATGCAGTTGACTTGCTCTTGTCACTTTTCCTTGAAGAGAAGTTAGAAAGGGATAGTCAAAGTAATGCAGCTATTGTGTTGTATAAACGAGCTAGCTAAAAATGTATGTCAGCAGCAAGGAACGTCTGCTCGTTGGGATGGACAGTTTGTTTAGGTCAGTGGTTCTCAACTTTTTGGCTTGTGACTCCTTGAAATGAAGAGATGCCCACATGTTACAGGTGTGCACAGTTATGCAAATGCAGTTCAACCAAATAATGCCTTTCCGTTTTCTGGAAAAATCTTAAATGAATTCATCAGAGGCTGAAAGTTATTCAGTATTTCACAAGAGAAATTGCGACAATTACAGTAAAATCAGAAAGAAATAACCTGATTATAAATGTGTATATAAAGGATGAAACCCTCCGTACATTGTGAGGAGCTTCCTTGTCTTGATATCAGGGGCCTCTATCTCCTGGCCATTTTATTATACCAGCGGCGTATAAATATACATTTTATACATATCTATTTTTTTCTATCCCATAAATCAGATTGCAAAACCCACTGATTAGGTGAGGTCTTTCAGCTGTTTACCATATTAGGCTTTGTGCTATTGAACTATTTCAATTCAATTTGTGGTGTCGTTTGTATCATTTTTGGGCCATATTTGTGTTGACAGGGTAGTCATGCTGAGATACTTCGACCAGCCGGGCACTTATTGTCCTTGTTGTCCCTGTCTGGAAGAGGAGATGGTGCAGCCAGCGATGATGTCCCTGGCCCCAGGCAGAATATAAGGTTTACTATTTAAAAATACGCTTTCAATTCTGTGCACATGATGGATAGGTTTTTTTTTTTAACTTAACAATTACAGACTGTGATGGGGAAAGAAAAAAATAAAGCCCCACTCATCTCAGGTTACACTGGCATGAGCAGATAATGACTGAATTTTATCTTTTGGGTGAACTATCCCTTTTAACACAGTCTTTATAAATGTATTGGAAAATGAGAATCTTTTGGCACGGCCTTTAATTCTGCTGATATTAGCCCCAACCCAGCAAACTCATAGCTCAAAATATTAAGCTTCAATTCATGGAAGCAAGACTGACATGCTAATACAATCAGCTTTCATCTTAACAGTGAGCAGCATCCTTTCTAAGGAATTCATGTTTATTCATCTTGACCTGTTGGCATTTTCAAACTAAAACTGTTTTGCTTACAGTTATGTGATACACTCAAAGTTGTATTTCCATTATTGGAGACAGTAACTGGTGGCTGGCTGCTTTACAAGGCAGCAGGTAGGCAAAACTGTTTGTGTGTGTCAGTATTGAAAACAGTGGCAGCTATTATTTTGACTAAATGGTCCCCATATAAAACTGCGAACTGATCTTTTTATCGTTGTCTCGTTACTAATGTGATCTGGCATTCTGTTTATAAAGTCATGTCTTACTGTAAGCCTTTTTTGTTATATATTATTATAGTTTATGGTTAAGTGGTTGACCGTAAAGATCATGTATATCTTGTATGTTTTCTATAGGAGGATGGGGTAGCCGAAAACTTTCCATTGTTGCACTTGATGATACTGGCTACACAGGCAAGATCTTGAAGGCTGCAAGCCAGGGGGGGGAATGTAGTCTTTACATTGCTCCAATTCAAAAGGAACTCCAGACAACTCCTTTACAACTAACCAATGACGTGTTCAGCGGCATGCCTAAAGCAATGAGCCAGAAGTGTGGACGAGATATCCCACTGCAGCTCCTGATGGAACACATCAAGTCTTGCAGCATCATTGATGAAGACGACAGTGATGTAAGCCGGGCTAATGTGGAGGCTAACGGTGAGCTTGAGAAGAGACAATGTAAGAATGAATTCATTGAACATTTCCAGTATATTAACATTAAACATTGATCGCCTAAAATCAGAATTCCTGATTAGGGAAAAAAGTTTGTTGGGAAAACTAGGGCTGTTGATCGATTTAAAATATTTAATCGCATGATTGTCATGAGTTAGCTCGCGATTAATCACACATTTTTATCAGTTCTAATGGTACCTTAAATTAATATTTTTCAAGTTTTTAATACTCTAATCAACATGGGTATGGACAAATATGCATGCTTTATGCAAATGTATGTTTATTATTAGTGAAACCATCAGAGCATGAAGACTAGACATGTATCAAAGGTCATGGATGGTCATGAAGAACTTGTTCATATCTCTTAAGCCGAAGCTTAAAAAGTCAGAATAAGTAGTGATTTCTGTCATTTTAAGAATATAAATAAAGGCAGTTTTTACGCTGGCAGTGTAGTTCAGAACCGGGCACAGTTCGCATGAAAAATTGGTCACGTGGACCTGGGAGCGCACCAGGGTACCGAACCCGAGACCACCTGGAGGAGGTGCTCTGAGTTCGGTTGCACTCGAACATTCGCGAGAACAGTGTGAGAGACACGGACTCGGGGGCGCTCTTGTTCAGAAACGTGACCTGCACGTTCGTTTAAGCCGACTGTAATGTGTAGTTCAATAAAACACATAAGTGGTGACGGTGTTAATGATTTACCTCGAATATGAGCGAGAGTGTAGCTTGCAGTGTATTCGCGCATGTAATCTCCTCAGTCCCTTTACAAGCAAGCAACAAAAAGCCCCCTTCATCCAATACATTGACCCGTTTTCTATCATACCCTGTGGATGTTTGTGATTATGTAAGATGCACACAAATGTTACTTGTTAACTCGAATTGTTGCAAACAAGCTAAAACGAAAGCTGTCTGTATGTGGTCTAACTGTTTATCTTAGTTTGCCACGGATCTTAAAACTTGGCAAATTCATGTAAACTTTCTGCTGGCTGAGCCAAATCGGCCCCTCCTCTCTCTCCCAGTGGTAACTTACCTGCAGG
>CM022477.1:21579619-21601645 GCA_011952105.1 Coreoperca whiteheadi
CTGTCGTCTTCATCAATGATGCTGCAAGACTTGATGTGTTCCATCAGGAGCTGCAGTGGGATGTCTCGTCCACACTTCTGGCTCATTGCTTTAGGCAAGCCGCTGAACACGTCATTGGTTAGTTGTAAAGGAGTTGTCTGGAGCAATGTAAAGACTACATTCCCCCCCCTGGCTTGCAGCCTTCAAGATCTTGCCTGTGTAGCCAGTATCATCAAGTGCAACAATGGAAAGTTTTCGGCTACCCCATCCTCCTATAGAAAACATACAAGATATACATGATCTTTACGGTCAACCACTTAACCATAAACTATAATAATATATAACAAAAAAGGCTTACAGTAAGACATGACTTTATAAACAGAATGCCAGATCACATTAGTAACGAGACAACGATAAAAAGATCAGTTCGCAGTTTTATATGGGGACCATTTAGTCAAAATAATAGCTGCCACTGTTTTCAATACTGACACACACAAACAGTTTTGCCTACCTGCTGCCTTGTAAAGCAGCCAGCCACCAGTTACTGTCTCCAATAATGGAAATACAACTTTGAGTGTATCACATAACTGTAAGCAAAACAGTTTTAGTTTGAAAATGCCAACAGGTCAAGATGAATAAACATGAATTCCTTAGAAAGGATGCTGCTCACTGTTAAGATGAAAGCTGATTGTATTAGCATGTCAGTCTTGCTTCCATGAATTGAAGCTTAATATTTTGAGCTATGAGTTAGCTTGGTTTGGGGCTAATGTCAGCAGAATTAAAGGCCGTGCCAAAAGATTCTAATTTTCCAATACATTAATAAAGACTGTGTTAAAAGGGATAGTTCACCCAAAAGATAAAATTCAGCCGTTATCTGCTCATGCCAGTGTAACCTGAGATGAGTGGGGCTTTATTTTTTTTCATACAACTTACAGGAGCTCGCCAGGCTCACTGCTAGAGAAGCTTTCTTACAAACAATTGCAGTAAATGGTTGCCACATCTCAAATAGGAGTGGTATAGGGCTAATTAACTGAAATCTACATTTTCTTTGTATAACTACCCCAAATCATCTATAGCAACTGCTTAACAAGTTGCTCTGGCCCTGTTGGTCTTTTTCCATATTGTTATGGTAACAGGTAGAAAGCCACTTCTAGTGGTTTAGGACTCCTAACAGGAACAACATTCACAGCAGGAAAACGCCTCTTCCCTCTTCCCCTAGTGAAGATACCTGGAAAGGACCTGTAGGAAGTAAAACTTGAATATTATCAAACCATGCATTTGTATCTGATCAAGTCAATGTACAGAATCTCATGCTGAACCATGTCATTTCCATTTGAAGAGAAGGTATTGGTGGCTGATGGCCTCACCTCAGTCTGGCCTCCTTGCCTCTGTTCCCAGCAGAATCATTAATCACAGTCTGTAATTGTTAAGTTAAAAAAAAACCTATCCATCATGTGCACAGAATTGAAAGCGTATTTTTAAATAGTAAACCTTATATTCTGCCTGGGGCCAGGGACATCATCGCTGGCTGCACCATCTCCTCTTCCAGACAGGGACAACAAGGACAATAAGTGCCCGACTGGTCAAAGTATCTCAGCATGACTACCCTGTCAACACAAATATGGCCCAAAAATGATACAAACGACACCACAAATTGAATTGAAATAGTTCAATAGCACAAAGCCTAATATGGTAAACAGCTGAAAGACCTCACCTAATCAGTGGGTTTTGCAATCTGATTTATGGGATAGAAAAAAATAGATATGTATAAAATGTATATTTATACGCCGCTGGTATAATAAAATGGCCAGGAGATAGAGGCCCCTGATATCAAGACAAGGAAGCTCCTCACAATGTACGGAGGGTTTCATCCTTTATATACACATTTATAATCAGGTTATTTCTTTCTGATTTTACTGTAATTGTCGCAATTTCTCTTGTGAAATACTGAATAACTTTCAGCCTCTGATGAATTCATTTAAGATTTTTCCAGAAAACGGAAAGGCATTATTTGGTTGAACTGCATTTGCATAACTGTGCACACCTGTAACATGTGGGCATCTCTTCATTTCAAGGAGTCACAAGCCAAAAAGTTGAGAACCACTGACCTAAACAAACTGTCCATCCCAACGAGCAGACGTTCCTTGCTGCTGACATACATTTTTAGCTAGCTCGTTTATACAACACAATAGCTGCATTACTTTGACTATCCCTTTCTAACTTCTCTTCAAGGAAAAGTGACAAGAGCAAGTCAACTGCATTAATGAACACAACCCTTATTAATCTCCCAAGAATTTAAATGCAGTTTCAGGCCGTGCCATTCATGTTGCACTGGCCTCTGGCCCGGCCCTAAAATGAGCCCTCTTAGCATTTCATATTGGAGTTTTATCATTACAGCTCAGCTCCTCACAGCTGACCCTCGGGACATAATGTCCAATAAAGGGTCATTAAAGGAAACATCACGGACAAAGTCACGAACCTGCTGTGCTAACCATGCACTCTTGAACTCCTATACTAACTACATCAGAGTGGACACCGTACAAACATAGCTACCACTTTTATCGTCCATATTGGTAACCTGTCTTTAGCACTGTGTATATTTAGATTGCGCCTTAATGTAGCCTTTTGTATATTTGCACTCTCGAAGCTAACTTTGGAAGCTTATTTGCTTCCATATAGGTACGTCATTGGTACAGATGTAATGACTATTAACTGCAAATATTGTGACAATTTCAATGGTTGGTGACACGTTTGACAAATAGACCTTACCAAAAAAAAAAAAAAAGCTTAGAAAGCTGTACCATCCACATCAGGACTTGCAGTATTATGCAATTAACGTGCAGGATGACAACTCTTGGAAAACCTGTTCTCATTGAGGGCCAGTAGCCTTTGGATGTGATCCAAACACAATACATGACTGGTAAAATCATTAGACTTTAGGCCTTGAACTCTTCAAGGTCGCAAACTTCCAAATTCATAGGCAGTAAAACAACAGACGCAAGCAGGAAAAAGGCTTGAAAAGAATTGAAATTGTACTGCTTGCAATTATTTTCCATTTCATTCTCCTATTGTGCGGCACAGGTACTCCACTACCAGGTTGTGCTGACAGTGCAGTAAAACATAACCACTCATGCACCAAATCACTTTGATTTTAAATTCATTTATTAAAAAAGCCAGACACATCTTTAAATACTGAGTCTACATGCAAAGGGAGTATGGTGGCGTTGCAGTCATCCACCTTGTCATGACGAAAACAAAACGACCACGACAAAAAATAAAAGGATGAACTTATGCACTTAAGACATGTTAGTCAACAAAACCATGTCCAGTATGAAAAGTACAGATGCTGCTTGGTGCCTGATTCACATGAATCATATTGTGGATTCTACAGGTGAAGCGCACAACAGCGAGTCTCAGCTGAATTTGGCTTTAGAGAAATCCATCTCTGGGTGCTGAGCCATAAACCTGCAGAGACAGATGTCAGGAGTCACAAACAAGGAAGCATGAACATGTCCAACTGCTTTTTAATACAGAATCATTTCATTATTCTAAAATTCTGACTTTGTTCCTCACTGCATTTGGATACACATTTCTTCACATGACAGCTTGTTCTGGTGAATGTCACACATTAGAGCACCACTTTCTCATCCATCTCTCCACATGTATATTTGTTTATGCATTTCTTTCCTACATAATATCTCAGACACAACTAGTTTGAGTTGGATATTTTACCCTTAGTTACAGCACCTCCATCAGTGAATTTTCTTTTAATGTTTAGACTGGAAAAGACGCACCATCCATCTGAGATGACGCCACTGGACCACACGTGATTGGGCAGTAACAACGTGAACTTTGTGTCAATAAAACAACTCGAGGGCAGCGATCGTCACTACAGTCGTCCAGGTAGTATTGTTTAACCCTTTTAAAAACTATACAAGACCTTTAGAGACCGATTCAACAAGCTTGAAGAGGAAGTGGAGGACAACTTAACAGCCGACGTGTCTCCTGTGGTCTGAACTGAGAGCAGCAGAGGAGCAAGAGGAGCCATTTGGTACCAACAGTGATAAGAACGTGTCCTTCACAACGCTCTGACGTGAGCCCCCAACCAGCTCTTATCTTAGTTAACTACTGCTCTGTATGGAGGGAGGAGGCCACTGTTCCTCAAATGACTGGCTAACATCACAGTCAGTGTCATGTTCTGAACGATCTTGACATATGTTCACGAGGTTAACAACTCTGAATTTTTTCTGAGAAATTGTAGCAGTGCGTTAATATGCAAATTTAAACAGCACACTGGTGGTTTTATGTTTAAGCCCATTTGCCATGAATGGGATCTACTAAACTTTATGGCTGACCATTTTCTTTAAGGATACCATGGCTTTATACCCTTGAGATGGCCATTGGTTTCAGTTGATTTCACAGTGCTATCAAAAACAGCTCGTGGAGACTTCAAGCTTGTTTGACCAAGGTAATCCATCACAGGGAACAGCCTGCTGCCTTTATATTTGCGCCGATGTGTTGCGTAACCGCTGGAAGCAGCTATTGTGCTGATACTCTTCACGTTGCTGCATTTAAAGACGGTTTCAGACAGTTCAGATTTCAGAGTCACCTGAACTTTTTAAAAATAGGAAAACAACCAAATTCACGTTGCTGGCCTCATGACATCGTCTCTCTTCTGTACGAGCTCATACAACTTGTTTCACATATGCAGTAGCACACCCCAACGCCTGTAAACGCGGCCACGTTCCCCTTTAAATGCACCACCAAGAGTAATCTGAAAAGGGGTTTGTGCTTGCAACTGTTCGACAACCATTTGACAAAAACTGAAGGCACCTTAGTTGCTTATTGTGATGGATTACATACTACAATCGTAGCACGTGAAAAAGGTCTCAGTAACATTTTATGGTCAATGGGCTAAAACATGCAAAACCACAGTGATATCTTTATAGTGCACCGAAATCCCACTGGAGGCCCTGTAGCCTAAGTATGAGGTTTCTCTTAGGTATGGTACCTGATTTACCATGTACCACCACCATTAAAAGGGAAATACAAAATAAAAAACTACTAATGATAATATGGCCGTTTAAGGCGCTGCTAAATGGTGCTCTGAGACAGTAACTCAAATGGTGTCGAGTGAAAGATTACAAGTAATTTCTGGCCAGAGGTGCCTAATGAACCAGGCCACATCTGTGCACTGCTCCCCATCTCTTATTATCTACAGTTACAGCAGGTGAGCCTGTCCTTGAGCAGAAACCGGTCACAGGGCAAAGCTAGACAGGCAGCTTTCAAACGCACTCTTCAAATAAAATCTTTATACACCATAAAGTTGCTGTTAAACTGGACTATGGTTACAGTATCTGCACTGGCGAGTTACCCAATAAAACACAGAAGATGCCAGCTGACGGACAACAAAAAGATCTTTAAACGTTCCACGATAACTAAAACGGAGCAGTGTATTATTCGGCAGGGATACACCCTGGAGACTTACTTTTTAAGAATGTCTTGTTTCTTTTGCTCTTCAGATGTAGGCAGGCCCATTGACTTCTGCCTTTGGTCATACATCATCTTCTCTACCATCCCGCGTGTCTCTCCGTCCAGGTCTGACAGCTGCTCGGCAGGAAAAACACATAGTGAGGACGGGGCAGGACGCCGTTACTGCAGATGTAAAGGAGGTAGAACACACCTACAGGCTTAAAAAAATAAACAAATAAAAACTTCCCACCCTTTACCTTTGAGTTCTCTGGACAGACTTTCTTGGTGTTAATCTCTGGATCTGTGGTAACAATCTTGCTCCACCACTCCATTTTATTAATCTGCAATTAAAGAATATGATTAGACTCAACAACTCGGCAGTTCTTTCCCTCACTTCATTACTGCTTAAGAGCCAGAGACCACTGGTTAAAATCTTTCTGCACTGACCCACACAAACCTTTTCCAAGTGGACTGTAACAATCTTGCCATCGTCGATGAGCCAGGAGCTTTCTTCTACCTTGACCTCGTTGTAGAGCTGCCCTTCGATTACAGGAGGGTGTCCCTTCAGGCCGACCTTGATGGAGCGGCGCTGGATGTCCACCACTACATCTCTCCCCTTAATGCGGAACTTCACATCAAAAGGCACTACCACCTGGAGGAGGACGTTCAAATTGACATTGCACATTAGAGTCGGTTGTATTCACGGCTGCCAAAACAAGCACAAGAGGACAGTGAGGGTGGAATCAGCTGTTGTTGCACTGGATCTAGGCTGATAAAGGATGCAATCACACCTACAGGGCTTCTTCTGGGTCTGAACCAAGCAGGCATCAGGTTTGTTGATTTGGTTCATATATGTACAAATATGCTCATTGACAAGACACCCGTGTGTGGGAAGGTGACCATTACATCCCTTAAATCCCTCTTCATTTGGTCTGGCTCAGTTTAAAATTGGCGGGGGGGTTGGATTTTCATCATGTCTGTGACATACTCTACAGATACAGACAATTAAACTGTAGTGAAATGTGTATGTTGCTGGTATGATGTCGATAGGACTGTGAACAGTTCATTTTCACTGTCTAGTTTTGCTGAGAACCCCGCACGTGGGGAGGGGGGACTCCAGCTCTCTAGATGCTGTAGCCACATCTTTCGTGCTGCTGCCGCCTGTCAATACGGGCGCCGAAATGAAAAGCACGAGATTCCACGTGGCCAGATATTTCCCTCAAAGAGTGAATATTGGACTTACAGTCATCAGGGGGACACAAACACCGATCCATATGAATGATAACGTTTCTCATTAACTGCTTGATATGTAAATAAGCAACTGTTTGCTAACGAGTAAGTTCACCGTATCCACCTAATAGGTGACGATATGTCAATGTTGTGTTCGCAACTTGTTTTCGACTGCCCCAAACAGGCCAAAAACTCAGTTGGCATAAAAGACAGATTCGACATATAGTAGACTGTGCAATCCATTCTGTATAATAAGGCCTTGCCTACCCAGTAAATGGTGTGAGCAAATATTTCTGACGACATTCAAGTGAACATTGCTATCTCTCAATACAAAAGTCTGAATATAAATATGAAATCGGAAAAAAGGGGGGTGTGTTAAGAAATGGTGATCAAAAACACCGACTCTGAGAGGCTTAGTAAACACAAATTATGGCATGGCACGGGAATGATACGTGAAAACATCATGCTGAAGTCAAAAGGCACTCACATCAAGTTCAGACAGGGTCTGTGTCCACTTGTAGGTTGGCAGGTCAGCTCCGTTTCCCGCATTAGGCTTCAGTTTGTCTTTGTCCTTCTCATCCTCTTCTCCGTCGGAATCAGACTGGGGAAATGGGAATCAAGATGAGTACGTCGGTAGAAGCAGATCTTTCTGCTCACCAACACCAAACTCCTGAACCAACAGTTCACTCCACATACTGTCCACTCACCCCCTTCTCTTTTTCTGCTTTGTCAGGGGACTTTTGTGCATTTGTGGTCACGGTCACCATTTTCTCCTCTTCTTTGTTTTTCTAAAAAAAACAAAAAACAAAAAAAACCCCAGCATATATTACACAATAAATAAAAAGTTCCACTCACAATGGAACGAGGGCAGCGATTCACACGTGACAGAGCACCGGGGCTCCCAGATTTCACCTTGTCAAGTTCGGACTGCAGTTTCTCGGCTTCTTCTTCAGTCAGTTCCTGAATCCTGGGGCTGCCGTCGTCCTTTTCCTTCTTCTTCTTCTTCTCCTCCTCCTCCTCCGCCGCTGCCAGCTTGGCGGCTCTTTCGGCTTTCTCTTTCCTGTCCTTCTCCTGTTTCAGCTCCTTCTCTCTGTGGGCCTTCAGCGCCAGCTTATTGTGGTGGGCGAAAGCCTCTTTGACTAGCTGAAAGGAAGAGATGGCGAGAAATATGGAGGGGTGCCGCTCGCTGCACAGTACAACAGGTAGCCTCAAATGCCACGTTGCTCACCTTCTCCGGGGCACCCGACTCGCCGCCGGTGAAGAAGTCGGTTTTGCGGCGGAGGAAGCTGAAAAACGTGTTGACTAACTGTGGAGAGAAGCACAGGCTGTCACAACTGCCATCCCACAGAGTGTCACTGGAATACTGCACAGCACTGCTGCCATGACTGGCCTAGAGTAAATCTTCCTCCTTCCCCCTGCTGTCCTTTAGAACTAGCAAAGATGTGTGTAGAACGAACACTGACTCTGACAGAGGGGTCAGCCATGGGACACTACCCCCACAGGACCCAGCACCTCAGCGCTAAAGTCACAAGAAAATGTCTTAATTGTACAGGGAACATTCACAACATCTTCTTCCAGGAAAATAGCCCCTTAAGAAAACGTACTAAAATGAGATTTTTCCCCTTGTGCTGCTTTGTTAGTCACGTGTGTGCCGAACTCAACGGAGCCCCCCACTTTTTAAAGGCGTAACGTTAAGGTTATGGTCTGTCCAGCAAGACAGCCTATTGTTACTAACACCAGTAACCAAAACCTGCAAAATACATGACAAAAGTTGTCGTTTCTGCGCGCGAATGCTTCCAGGCGAGGTGCCCCTGCTATCTTACAGGCTAACTACGCGAGCTCCAACGTTAGCACGATAGCTTTAACGTTAGTTTGTCGGCAAACACACTGCGTTACCTCTTGTACCCCTCCTTCGTGCTGTTGCGCCATAACAAGCAACATGCCGTCGTACTTCTCTTCATCGTCGCCCATACTGGCGGATTAAGAAAAAGCGGAATTAAACGCTGCGAGATGACAAGCGAAAAGTCGAGCTAGCGGTTAGCGACAACGTGAGGCCCGTAGTCACGCCAGTCACTTCCTGGAAACAAACCCCGCCTACGACTGCTTTGACCAACCGGAGGAATAGATTTTTAACAGCAGCCGGAATGTCCAATAAGGTGAGAGTATTGGTTCAGGGAGGGACTGAGGCGCCCAGGAAGAATGAGAATTTTCGAGAAGGACCTGGATGCAGCCTCCGCAAGAGGCACATCCATCCTCTGCAGCGGAAGTTGGTCTTCTTGATGCCTCTTTGCGAGAACATCTACGTTGCGCATGCGCGCGCGTAGTCTACTTGTGGCAGAAAATGGAAAAAGACGAAACACGACATCTTTATTAACTGACTCTGGTGAAACGTGATCGCGTTTGGTGGAGAAAAGAGTTTTTCTGGTTTTCCCGTCTGTCCTCCTCCAGCGATGAATGCTGGCGGGGAGCGGCGTCGGAATGGGCCCCAGAACCGGAGGTCACCCTTGGTCCAGTCCGGGCCGAGTCAGCTAACGCAATAAGCCAAAAGTGTTTTCCAAATGATTGCAGTTTCTAAGATCAAATTGTGCAAATTAATATTTTATGGCCGAAATTGCAATTGTGGATGCAATCAGGAAAGGCAGTTGAACCGTTTATACCAGTTCACTGGTTATGTCAAAGAATCAGCCGGCTACTAACCCATTTAAGATGTTACAAGCAAGAGTATTATTAACATTATACTGTGCGTTGTGCATCATAAAAAGCCTCTTGACTGATGATTGATTTTAGCGCTACAAGAGATTGTCAGAAAGTATTATCCATTGGTGCCCCTGGACAAGAGTTCACAGCTCTGTCTTACACGTCTGGGGGAAGTTACACGAACCGATTCCACCTTAGTCAAGCTTGCTACTTTTTTTGAGGATGTCCAAAAGACGCTGTCGCCTGTATCTTGATATGTGCAAGATGCTCATAACAGGAAATCTTTTAATCATCGCAGTCAGGTAAACCGGATAAAGGCAGGATTTGTAAGCTGGCAGCACAGTTGTAACCCTCAAAACCTACTAAAAAAACCCCACATTGTACCCCTTTGATGCAGGTCTGAGGTGTAACTGGGGCACAGGTCAGGTGGCAGCCTGTGCACTGATGCCGCCAGTCCTTGATAGACTGGTACAGGCTGAGTTAATGACTCAGGTAAACATGATAAATGTCATTCACCCCGCCAGCTTCTGTATTTCCCTTCCCTGTGCAGCTGCTGAGTTTAACTAGGCTTATCGGCGCCACGTGGAGGTAACCTAGATCCCTCTGTGTGGGAAGTCTGTGGACGTTCTTTTTTTTCTTTTTCTTTTTTCAAATGCAGGGTCTTAAAAAAAGGTGGGTCAAGGCTGAGGTTGGCGTGAGCAGGCGACATCCTGGATAAATAGGGCCTGAGCTTGTTGAGTCGTGTGCGGGTTCACATGGTTTTTGTTTTTTTTTCTCTGCAAGCGCATTCTGCGGGATACTTATTCCTTCGTGATGTTTCCTCTGGAGGAGATCGCTTCAATCAGCCCATGCTCTGGTTCCCGGGATCAGCATCCCCACACTATCCTTTACAACATCCTGAGCGGCAGGGAGAGCGGCCGCCTCCACGCCAAACGGAACCACAGCGCCACAGAACACAACTGCCACTGCGAGCAGAGGAGGACAGTTTGCCTTAAGGACCCAAAGGCCACCTGCCAAGTTGCCTCTGGTGTGCTGGTCAAAACCATCTGCTTTGTGAGAAGTTTACCATCGTTCAGTCAGCTTCCATCGGGAGATCAGTCATTGTTGTTAAGACACGGCTGGGTTCCTTTATTTGTTCTGGGGCTTGCCCAAGAAAAGATAGTCTTTGAAGTGACTGATATCCCAAATTCAAGTATCCTTAGACAGATTCTGCTCGGACCAGGACTCACTGAAAAGGAGGCCGACCAACCAACTCTCGCTGAAGTCCACAAATTGAGAACTTGCTTGCGTCAGCTGTGGAATCTGGATCTCAGTCCGGAGGAATATGCTTACCTGAAGGGTGGTTTATTGTTCAACCCAGGTAAAACACACTTTTGTGAGTTGCGTTTTAATAGCCATGCTAATTAGTTTGTTGTGGTATGCGCTTTAACAGAAACGTCTTCTTTATCCGTTACAGCGGTTCGAGGGTTGGGGGCCTTGTTCTTCATTGACAGCCTCCAGCAGGAAGCTCAGAGAGCTCTCCAAGACGTCATCCGCCTCCTGCACCCAGAGGACACCGATCGCTTCGGCCACGTCCGTCTAGCGGCCTCCACCATTCGGACTGTCAGCCACAGCCTGGTCACAGAGCTCTTCTTCAAGCCAGTTATTGGCAACAAAAACATGTCACTTTTATTAACGGAGATGTTGTTTGTACAATAGGATCCCTGTGAGAAAGCCTTATATAAGTGAGTGTTGCAATATTGAACTTTATACAGTGAACCTAGGTGGAAAAGCACGTGAAATAAACCTTTTAATACCTTCAGCTTGATGAAGTTATGGTTTTAAGAAATCTGTGTCCTAATGGAGGGGGAATTGCAAAGCAGCATGGCCTGACCTTCATAAAAAAAAAAAAAAGAAGCATACTTTGACTCCCTCATGTGGCCATATCTGGCAAACACCAAGCAAACCAACCTCTCTCTTTTTGTTTCACTTCATTTACTTTATTTATTACTTTATTAGTTTTACAATGAGACGTCAGTTAAAAGATGGCACACTGTCAATAGAAGAACCTGCCTACATATCTTTGCTGAAAATACAGAGTACCATACCTGGGTGAAAGGCCCAAAGCATTATACTTTGGAATTTTGGCAATCTTCTGAGAAAATCTAACGTGCGAATGAAAACAAAATGCTATGCTTTAGCAGACAATTCAACCAGTTTATACTGAAACAAGAAGTATGATAGTTACAGTTAGCCGTTTATATGCCTCTTGGTGGAAACACGGGCAACCAGTTTCTTACCGTTTCATTATAACCAGCCCGGTGTTGCAGCCAAAGTCTTTAGGCAAGGCAAGGCACATTTATTTATATAGCACATTTCATACCCAAAGGCAACCCAAAGTGCTTTACAGAAACCACAGGCAAAAGGACATTCGCCTTTACACACTACAAATACACTTGCGTGTGTGTATTAGCTATCCATGTGCGTTAACTAAAGGCACTACAATAGGGTCCATGACCAACAGTAATCATAAGCTAAGGCTGATAAGAAGAACACAGGGCTGAATAAATTCCACTGAGTCAGCTGGCCAAATTCCCATCAGCAGCCAGGGGCAAACACAGCAGGCAGGTTGGTAAAAACCAAAACAAAAGAGACATTCACTTCATGAGTCAGCTCGGGATAATGTCACCAATAAGTTACGGTTATAGTACGTGATGCAGGCTGAAGTCTCGCTGCAGCTCAACATCTCTCAATTTGAGACTTGAGTTGCAGACAAGGGCGGCCACAAACCGAATCCAGAGTGCATCAAACGCCTGCTTAACTTAACAAAAGCTCCACCGCTCTCTGCTTCATATGAGCGTCGTGTTACAACACGAACAACAATAATCTGCTTGGAAAAAGCTGAACAAAATCACAAACCACATATGAACATCAGAAAAGTCACAATAGAAAAAGAAAAGGAATTTTGACATGAATCTGGCGATGCTCATATATATATAGATATATATATATATATTACCTTCTTGCCAAGAGAATATCACTCATATCTGTATGGTGAATACGAAGCTACTGCCAGCAGCCAATTAGCTTAGCTTAGCATAAAGTATGGAAACAGCTAGTCTGGCTCTGTAAGAAATACACTTACCAGTACCTTTAAAGCTCACTAATTAACATGTTATATCTCGCTTTTTTAATAAGTACAGAAACAGAACTGTAAAGACGCCAAACTGTGGCCAAGAAATGTTCTGTTGCACAGATTAACGTTTTAATTCGTTAATCTAGAATCACTGACGGTAAATATGCGATAGCTACATAACCACTGAATTGAAAGCATTAAATACAGTTTAAAAATCATCACACAAATGTGTTTGAAAATCAAATCTATGACAATGACGAGATGATGAAATGTGCTACCAAAACAAAGCAAAACAACAACTCTGCGCTTTTTTTTTACAGAACTAAATCACAATGTCCTTTGCGTATAACAATAGCAGAATAATCTTCCCAGCAAACATGAGAGCGAGGTTTCATGAGCATAACTGAGTTTTCCTTCAAGGACGAGGGGACGGTTAATCGGGACACAATGTCTACGAGCCATCAAGAGCTGCTGGTGATATCAAGCATTCCTTCAAATATACACAGATACATTTATCGACCATAAATATCTACACACAGAGCCCTGAGTTCACTGAAGTCCTTCAGACAATGTGAATTTTCACATTTTCTTTTTCCACAGCAAAGCCACGGTCTCTACAAAGAGCTTGGCTCAGCCAGAGACTCCTGTGCAAGTAGCGTCGCCTCTTTCAACGTCCCATATGTGACCTTCTGGACGCTGCACGGCAAATAATTCAAGCATAGATCGCCAGCGTGGAGCAGGAAACATGTTCACACAGAGGTGCGAATTAGTGGAACACCCGAAGAATCAGCTTCTGTGTGAGAGCAGGCTGTTGGAGAACTAGAAGTATGACCTATAGGAACAAAAAAAAACAACACAGAAACATGGTTACATGTTTATTCTTCAGCATCAACCTGGACAGGACACCGAGCATTCATTCTGCTCACTACCTTCCCTATTCAACCAGAAATCATTTCACATTCACATCTGGGATATTTGTTATTTAAAGAGATTATTTAAAATGACGAAAAACCAGGAGAGCATTTATAAAATGATGCATGCTTGCCGGTGTGGAGTACCTCACATTATTATGGTAGAGCAATCGTGCAACCTCCCTTCAACAAGACAAAAGTTAATAGCCACACCAATGCACAGACCCCTTTTTAAACTGTATTCAGAGTTCCTTGTTCATGAACTGGAGCAATATCTGTTCCCACTCTGATACCAAATATTGGTATTCACAAGTGGTCCAGGCCTGTCGTAGGACTCGTGTACAGAGAGTCCATGTCTTTCTCCACAGGGGGACAAAAACAGTTCTTGGACCTAACGGTACCCTGTGACGTTCTGGACCGGCGCACGTTTTGACGCGTGGGCCCTTGTTTTGTTTGTTACGAGGACTCCCGAGCACATTCCAGCCAATGGTGTCGCACTATTCCACTGACCTACAGGTGTGGTAGGGTGATGCACCAGGAAACGCAGCAATGCGTAAGAAGACTGCCGGAAAGCCAGCATGGATGAAAAACAATACAGGTTTCAAAGACTTGAATCCAAATGTCCGGATGTCACCACACTGGCAGACACGCGCACTTAACGGGCTCCATGGAATCAGGTCTTAAGTCCGGTCTCATGGGTCGTTTTATCCCATCGCGGTCCGGCACCCACGCAGACGTGACGTGTGACATTTTATGGAGGAAAGATATGCATTCGACACGTTTGTTAGACAACACAACAAGCATTTTAGTGACTGAATATGACACTGAATATAAACAGAAACTCCACAGGGCACTTTTAAGAATCATATTACCTTAATCTGAATGAATTTAGGTGTTTAACTAGGATACCGAAGTCAACTAAAATCTACAACTAAACTTAATGTAATGACTACAGGGACGTTCAGCAATGTTTATTTTATTTCATTAACCTCTAATTCTCTCCCTCCGAAAGCTTTATGCAGGTTGCTGTCCGGGCGAACCCCCTCCCCTGCACCCGACAGCGTAACATCATATATTGCCTAACAGTCTCTCGTCCATCCCTTGAGCGCCTCCCATCAAAGAGCCCGTTGCTGTAGCGGCTTACTTCATGTCAAAGCCATGTCCCGCCTTTAATATGGCCACAGTGCGGCTCTGATGACACATCGCAGGAGCAGGTGAGCGGGTTGCATTCATCAAGTTGAAACAAGCCATTTGCGACAAGTTTGCGCAGTTGAGGGAGTTCGGTGAATCCCATTTTGAACATTCGTACGAGCGAGCCGCACAGAAGCACCGAAGAGCGATTTGGGATAGGAACGCAAAAATGTTCTCGCAGGAGGCCCTGGACACTTTTGCTTTGTCCCATTTCACTGATAAAAACTATTTACATTTTAGTCGGTCATTGGTGCAGCCCTATGAAGAGCCTTAGGGTATATTTTGGCTCTACTTCAACGTTCATTTGCTAGGAAGATAGTCCACAAATGAATATTTGTCACCTGACCCACAAAGCTTTCTGTTGATTGGGTTGTTTCCTGTATGTGTTTGTGCTGACCCACTGTTCTCACCAGACCAAAGGAAGAAAAAAAAGCCAAAATCAATCAATTTAACCGCACCGTACAAAAGCAAAGTGTACAATAACACCAGCAGTGAGACACCTGCACAGGGCTGTTGCTGCCATGAAGGACACAGAGGTCATGTCCTCTGTATTTATTCCAGGGAATAAAGGCATGTTATACCACTGCCTGGTGGGAGTTTACACCCTACAATTAAAAACCAGAAGGATCAATATATTTAAAATGGGACTACTTTTAAGCCCACAACATAAATACATAAAGGATTCTGTGTTTCTCCGCCAGAATTGGATTCCTGGTTAGCGTGGAGAAGCCTTTTTAGGCCAGTGGTTCTGTAACAGGGCCCCAGGGGCCCACGCCCAGGGGCAGAAAAATATAGAAAACATGTTAGAAAAACAATCTGATTCACGAGGGAACAAAAGCCGTGTCCGTTTGTGCTGGCGCTTGACAGGCAAACAACATTCAGGTGAGAATTTCTGCACAATGGCAGATTTTTGACACGGAGGAAAAACAGCAAACACAGCATATCACACCTGTAACATGGCACGGACTATCTTGCTCTCAAGCTCCCTTTCAATATAGTGAGAGGGATTTGTGTCTTTTGTTTCTAAAAATTAAATTTGATTTGACTTATGTGCGGGTGGCACGGCTTGTTGTGTGTTTTTTTTTTATGGCGTGTCAGAAAACGTTTGGGAACCACTGACTTAGACGTTCATTTTGGGTCATCGAGTTAAAAAAAACAAACAAAAAAAAAAAAAAAAAGTACATTTAGCAGACGCTTTTATCCAAAGCGACTTACATACAAGAACATTCACAAACCGAAGGTGCAGCTTCGAGAGCATTTTGGGGTTCAGTATATTGCTCAAGGATACTTCGACGCATGGCTGGGGGACCGAACCGCTGACCTTCCGATTGGCAGGCAACCGTTCTGCCACCAAGCCACGGCCGCGGCACGGAGTTTACAGACATTTTCACTGAAATTAATGAGTTAAATATGAAAAATCCAAATCTAGATTGAAAAAAAAAGAAGAAAAAAACAGGTCCAATCTCCAGGTCAGGGGGCGACCACATTACCTCATTATTTCTAAAATTCAGGCCACGGCCCTGCACATGGACAGAGAGACACGCTATCTGTTCTCACCAGAAGAATTCTATTTAAAAACAAGCATCTAATAAGTTGATTTTACTGCAACATTTGGCGAAGCAAAAAATGATCTTAATACCCTTCAAATTCAGACTCTTTGTCTAGTCAGAAATAAAAGTGGACGTTAAATGTCCCATCTTGTAGAAAGTTAGATTTCCACGTCTTTTTTGATGATAAAGCAGGTCTAGGTGCTGTATAAATTCTGTGAAAGTATCAACACGCTCAATCCACAGAGAAACGCACACAGCTGTATTCAGAAACTGCGCCTTGATGTGAGCTGTCTGGACTTCCGTAAGGTTGCGATGTCACAACTATACAGTCACCGCGCTCAGCCACGCCCTCAGCACAGCCCACCCAGACCGGCCCACCCTGTTCGTCAGGAAACTCCGTACATCACCGAAAGCTGAAGACAGAGACATCGGAGGGAATAACCAGAAAACATTTTCTCCGTAAAAAAAAATCCAGTTTCACCAAAATCAGCGAATAAAGTGTTTTTGTACAGAAACCAGTGAGGGCCGGTCCCCAGAAACACTCCGCTCCGGGAGGTGTCTATCGCTGCTGCCGCTCAGCAGGCTTCTGGAAGTTGGCCAATCCCAAGAAAGTGGGATTTTGGGGTGGGGGGGGGGTCCTTAAAGAGACCAAAGCGGCTTGTTTCAGACAGAAAATGAACTGAGGGGCTGCATGAAGGGCCAGTATGTTGCACATACGTGCATGACGGATTTCCCTTTTGAAAGCCAAGTTATGGAAAATAAAACATTATTCATTATTCAAGTCACAGATCAAACTACTGGGGATAAAATAAGTGTATGACACTCTATTCAAGCTACAATTGTACATCCCATTTCCATGAAAAACAAGAGTATATGTTATGAATATAATACTGTGTATGTAAAAACAACAAAGGCAGACTTCTTACCGCCATTGTTCCTCCACATCTCTCTGGCACACTTGTCAGAGGAGGTCAGCTCTGATATTTGGATGTTTGGATTTGACTTGTAGTCATCTTGAGGACACAGAAAATGAGAGGGATCGTTTACTCAGCGGCAGAGAGACAGCTCTCTGGCGCTAACATATTGAAATACTGCATCTTACTGTTGTTGCTGAATGAAAAGGAATCGCTCTCCCTCATTGTCTCGTTCCCGCTGTCCGACAGCGTCCTCTCCCTCCTGGAGATGGGCGGCCTCCTCTTCGTACTCTTCCGGGTGCTGATGCGGATGATGCCGCGCACCAGCCGACACTCCGCCTCCTGCTCATCCATTTTGTGCTCCTCCGCCAGTGAGTTGATGAGCTGGTGGATGGCCTTGCTCTTCTTCAGAAACACCGAGTCCGACGTGCACCTGGCCAACTCTTCGATCTGATACTCAGAGTAGAGCTCCAGCAGCTTCTTAGTGATCAGAGAGTCCACGTTCTCCTCGCCATCCTCCCAGTCATCAAACCTCATCGACTCGTGCAGGGACGGACGGCTGGGCTGTGTTTGACCCCCAGGCGGAGGCACAAACGGCGACGATTTGGTTTCACCATCCAAATACTTACTTGGACTGTCAACTTTGACTCCAGCGATGCGGACGTCCCCTAGCCAGTCGGCTGCGTCCTCTTCGTTGCCGTCTCCTGGGTTCACAGCTCGGAGGCCCACCTCCTCCGGCTCGTCTGGGGAGCTCTCGTTTGGCGCCAGGCACGGCGCGAGGACTGAACGCTGGCAGACCCTGTACAGGCCGCAGGTGAGCACGCCGCACATAAAGGTCCTAAAGCTCGTGGGAGATGCACAGGGATTGCAGGTTTGTGGCGCAGAGGGAGGCTCAGCTGAGCCAGGAATGAAGCCAATCGTCTCAGACTCCTTTCCGTTAGCATCTTTCAGTTGAGCTTTGTGGGCCGTGTTCGGCTCTGGATCCGGGAGCCTGTCTTCCACTGGGTCAACACAGCGCTCCTCATAGGACGACCTCTGGCTGGGGCCATGCCTGTCGCTGCCAGGCCCTGAGCTGCGTCTCAGACTACCAGCGCTGCCGGCAGACATGACTTCCTGGCTCCCCGGGCTGCACAAGCGCGGGAGAAAATGAGGTCAACTGAGGTGTAACTAAATGGTAAGACAGTGTTGAAATGGCATCACTAATCAACATGCTTGCTCAATCCAATCTGCCAAGCAAAACCTAAAAATCACTCGTAGCCACCGGAGGGCATCTCTATTCACAACAAATGTGAAACTACTATCCCTAGGTGGCAAGTAAAGTAACCCAACTGGTTCTCTAAAAGGACATGTCAAAGACAATTTACTATTCACATAACAGCTTCACTGTAAGATGTCATGGCGATTTCGAAAATGGAAATGTTGAATTGTGGCTGTGACATGATGACAAAAATATTTCATGAAAAAGGTTAAAAAAAAAAAAAAGAAAAGAAAATGCTCCCATTGACCCACAACTACCAACACTGCTGCATGCAAACCCATCTCCTGTGTTTACACTGTGAGGCTGAATCAAGGCACGCCCAATTTCACTTAAAAATCTTGGAATTCAATGTGCCCTTGCTTACGGGAAAAGGTTGACAACACCCGGGGAATAACCAGCTCGCGTACTTCTTATGATCGGCTCTAAGCAGACTGTTCATCGTGTTGGAGTCCGCACCCGTTCGACCAAACCACGGGCAGCAGACTACACATCATCCCAACGGATTCAGTCCATTGGCGGTTAGCTAGCACTAACGTATTTGAAGTGAGCCACTGCCTACAGCAAACCTGTGGGAAAACAAGGCCATTTTATTAGAGTAAGCAAGCGCTGGTAGTGCGCTGCGTGAATGCCGAGTTGAAGAAAAACATCTTATTGAATGTGAAGTTGTCTTTGGTTAGGTTCTGCTGGGCGCACATATTCACTGGACACATAAGAAGCGCTGAAGTTGCCAGATTCTCAGATAGTGTCTGGCGTCCCGTGCCATGACGGCATGTGTTAGGGAGCAATGTTTACAGTTGCCATACAATGTAGTTAACTAATGAACACACATTATGCACATTTAACCGGTAGTCTTTATCACGTTACCGTCTGACATTAAGCCACAATCCCCTTTCGTGAAAAGAAAATAAATTATTTTCACTTTCATGGCGACCTGTCATTGCGGCTCTTTCCTCCATTAAGAGGACTTACGAATTCCTCACTAAACGTTACTCACAGTAAACACGGCGCATCCACAAAATGACTCCCGAATTAATGTTCCCTTCTCCAGCTAACATTAAACATTTCTGGTTTTAATCCATTCTGAACGCCCCCTATATCAAGTGCGCTCCAAAACGCCAGTTTCAGTAAAGTTTTCGACCAAATCCGCGTACCTGAGCGTCAAGGTGGAGGGAATGCACCAGGTAGCTGCGGAGGTCGGACTTCCGGTTATGACTCTTAAAAATAAAACGCGAGTTAAATTACCACTGTGGTTTTAATTTAGGGCTATGTATTTTGCGCATTTACAGTGGTAATAACACACCATGAAGGTAGGCCCTTTATAGCAAGTAGCAATCAAATACAGTATTTCACAATATCACAACACAGGAACTCCACCTGGCAACCCAAAAGCCAACATTTTTACAATTTTATTTTGACGTGGTTTCCGGTGTTAAGCCAAGTTCTGCCTGCCTACCGAGAAATGCATACCGCGGGAGCGCGCATCGCTAAAGCGGAAACGACCACATATTATAGGCTAAAGATTTCTATAGCGAAGTAGCCTGCTGTTTGAAAACGATGTCATCAGTGACGATACATAAGTTAACTATTGACTTTTAGAGTTATCACTGTTTAATTAGACTCAGTCGAAATAGCATTTCTTTGACATGGTGGTCTAAAGGTTTCCTCGATTAATCTCTCAGTATTTCTGAAGGCGAACTGCTTGTTGTTCTTTACCGATGTGCTTTTATGCATGCCATTTTAGACAGTTAAATGGATGTCTCGGCATTACCACCAGAATCGTCATCATCGTTATACTGCGCTTATAACAGCCTGCACCCTGCATGCCAAAGTAAATTAGAGCGCGACATTTGATTTTCCAAAGCCTGATCGTGTGTGGTGTAGTGGGAATGTCAGAGTGAATGCCTGATAGCTGGCAGCTTGCTTGATGAACCGGACAGTCATCTTTCTGGAGAACATGGACCCTCAACGGCACAAAGAGGTTTTGCTCTACAAAGTTCATGGCAAATATAAAAATGAATGGACAAAAGAGCACAAGAGCACACGAAAAGGTTCAAAGTATCGTGCTGAGGTTTATTGACCGGCTCGCTGAATTAAAGATTTTGAGTACGGAATTTTGATATCCCCCAGTCAGCTTGTCCATATCTCAACCTTACGCACCACTAAGAGCGAAGAGTAGGTGTCATGGAGTATTGTGTCAACTTAGCAAGCAAGGTTCCTGAGCAGCACAAGTGTACACCTCTGGAAGCACGGCACGTATTCTGCTGAAGACATGGAATAATAATGCGAGCCTATTTTATCTTATCAATGGATACCTTTTGCCGTTTCTTATTCTGCAAACCCAAACACTAATATATTGATACGCAGTAGTATAACGAAGTACTAAAGAAATAACAAAAACATTAGATAGGTAAATAGATAGACTGATCCTCTCTTGGCAGCTCAAGTAGCAACCTCTGGTTGGTCCAAATGCCCCTAAATCCTGGTGGGACCCCAAACCAAGAGGTGCCATTTCTTCATATTCACCGCAGCTCCTTCATGAGCCTGTGCTCTAGGACTGTATAGCTCAATCAACTAGGCACCCTTTAGATGCTGTACGACTACTTCCCCTGTATGTATGTCCTGCATGTGTATTTGCCTGGCCACCTGTACTGGAGAGCCGCTGCAGGTTTGTCCGGCGCTGCGTGCTGGTACACTGATAGCCTCTGACAACCAGAGTCAAAGTTCTGACATGTGCAAGTATAATTTGCTTGTAAATGACTGTGATTCATGATTTTATGACTACATTTGAAAATGTATTTAACTTATGTATAAATAGCAGTCATGAATTACTAAAGTAGCCTATTTATTCCCTTGATCAATACATTCAAGTTGTGGCAGAGAACATGGGATGCAATTGTAAATGTTTTTCCTGGCCTGGAATGACCAGGGATTTAGGTAAATGTGTAAGAATGTGCAAGTATGTATCCATCAAATGATTATTACTTGTGTGATTTTATTCTTCCTACTAAATCATTTTGTAGTCCTTAACCTGGTTACAGCCATATCCAGTGAGTTTTTGGCTTGGCATATTGGTTGAGAGGATGAATGGAACCATCCAAAAGGAAAGCACAGCACGACTATGCTGAAATTGTCATTGACAAATTATATTGTTTGCGAAGTATTTTGAAAACAATGCCATATTTGAATCTAAATTTTGTTTAAAAAAATCTAGGGTGCTCTGCAAGCTCATCTGGATAAGGCCTCAAACATGGGAAGATTATCAAGTCAAGTCAAGTCAAGTCTGCTTTATTGTCAATTCTTCCACATGTACAGTACATACATACAGAGAATCGAAATTGCGTTACTCTCAGACCCCCGGTGCATACAGATAACATTGACAGTAGAGCCTAAAATCTAGATCAAATATAAAATATAAGCTAAAACTATACAATAAGGGAATATATAGAAAAATAAAAATAAAAAATAAGGTTGACTAAAAGCAGCGCAAGGCACATGGCAGATAAAGTGCAAACCAGTGAACAAAAAGTGCAGATAAAAAGATTTTAAGTGCATATAAAAATAGCTTATACAGTCTGATTAAAGTGACAAAAGGGCTTCTTTTAATTTAACTGACTGATGAGGTGGTAGAATGACGTCAGTTCCAAAGTGACTGGTGCATAACATCATATGTTAGTGGAAGGACCGGTGGATGTGGGATCTGGGGGGGGGG
>CM022477.1:21608006-21778497 GCA_011952105.1 Coreoperca whiteheadi
CCCGCCCAAGAGTGGCATTCCTCCCAGTTTATTACATTGTCTATTGACACTAGAACTCTCCATGTGGCCTTTTATATTGCCTAAAGGAAATCTGATCCCTAAACTCAAACTGCTTTAGCTCAGCTCATTTCTCTATAAGTCCTCCTCATCTCCGTGGCGTTCCATGACGTCAAGCATCAAGGGCATAACGTCAGTATTTTTGGTACTGCCATAAGAGCGTTCACACAGTTTATTTTGCTTCAGAGCACCATTCACGGCTGAGATCGAAGGCATTGTTCTGCTGGCATCTGCTATTTCACTCTGAAACTGTCACAAAAAGGCGAATCCTGATGGAACGGTCACCAGCCATTCTGTTGCCGGTTCATTTTAATGAAGATGAAACCTTTGACACGTTAAAGGTCCTGAGTAGAATATTTTTGAGCGGACTCATTTGACTTGGTGTAATGAATGTCACCTTGGCAGCCATTAGGGCCATTTTTCAGGAATAAATGTGTCCCGTTGGCTTCTAAAGTTGGGACTGGGAGATCTGTTATCCCTCTGGCAAGCTCCTGTACAGATTCCTTTACCCCAGTCTGTCTTTTCTTTTCACCACAGATCTGTTCAAAGCGGTCCATCAGTTATCTTCATAGTCAACAGTATCTTTCATTTTCATGTGGCCTGCTACAATGTAATGACCTTAGTGTCTAAACTTGGCTTCACATGCACCTTGTTAACTCCTACCCACGCCCAGAGTTTAGACAGTGGTGATGTAAGATGTTCAAGTTACCCAACTGTGCTGCTGTTCTTCCAGCTATTTTTGAAACAAAGACTCTGACATGAGTATTGATTATTTACCAACCGGCCCATTTTTAAGAAAATGCTGTGGACCTTTTATTTGACTCTCTTTATTCTCTGAACAGGTGTGTCCTGCTAAATTTAATTACCCATCCCATTGAAATCTCATTGAAAAGGACACAGCATGTGTAAATTGTCGAATTTCAATCAGCAGGGTAAACTAGAGCTGTGTCCACACTTCATACTAATCTCTTTGAGCATGTAGTGTGTTCACACTGGAAACGTGACTGCATAAATAAAGTGTACTCAACTAAATCTGTACGCTACTAAAAATGCTTTGCACTCCATAGACATGTGTCGTTGGAGGGGTGGCTTTAAAGTCAAAGTCATAGAGTGTCAAAGAATAGACAATTTCTGTTTCTGTATAGTGTATGTTGAATGGCAAGTGTTTAGGTGCTAATAAAAGGCCAGACCGTTATCGCTTAAGATCAACTGATGAGTGAAACCTCTTCACTGTCTCCTGTGTAGACAACACTGGAAACTCCAGCTATCGGCCTCCACCGCGCACCAAGGAAGTCCTCATCAACCAGCAGGTGGTGAAGCTCAAGTACTGCTTCACCTGCAAGATGTTCCGGCCTCCGCGCACCTCCCACTGCAGCCTGTGTGACAACTGTGTGGGTGAGCTGTGGACACACACCAACACGCTGACCTTTACCAATGATAAATAATGAATAGAGGCCTCATATGGCTCCAGTGAACACCATTCTGTTCCTGTAGTTCAGGCTTGAATGACGTATCGGTGAAAATGAAACATTTGGATTTAATTCGATTAGATTAGAGTTCGTCGTGAATCCTCCTCTGGTGTGTTTCTCTTTCAGAGCGATTCGACCACCACTGCCCCTGGGTGGGGAACTGTGTGGGAAAACGCAACTACCGATTCTTCTACACCTTCATCGTGTCGCTCTCCTTCCTGACAGCATTCATCTTCGGCTGTGTGACCACACATCTAGCACTGAGTACGTGTTTCTGCTGCGGTTCACAGGGGTTTCACGGTTGAAAAACAGTCAGGATCTTCCTGGTAATAACTGCTAACACACCCGGCTCAAACAGCACTTGTCAGTAAGGGTGTTTGTTTTTTCTGGCTTGGACTGCCAGATTGGCGGGGTGTACCATATCAGAGCACTTTAGGTGTCTGATAAGAGAAATATACAGACTGTTCCTTGTTTTCAGTTTTGTTGTGTGACTGAATTAAGTGTCTGGCATTCTTTACTTGGTTCCATTTGGCCCGCTCGCCAGTGTTTGAATTTAATTTCGTGTTCAATTCCCTCGTCTCTGCCTCCTCCAGATGCCACAAAGACGACAGGAAAGGCTCACGTTGTGCCTGACTTGTAGTTAGGTTGAAACTTGTAGTTAAGTATATATACCTTTTCTACAAAAGGTGTTTGTTTGTCATTTCAGAACATGTTTTCTTAAAGACCCAGTACTTATATGGCACTTAAAATGCACTACATGGGTTTAATTTGGACAGATCATTTTATTGTATGCAATTTAAGCAACAAAAATGTAGATTTTTCTAAAAATGAAACCAAGTACTTGTTCATTTTAAGAGACCCGTCTTATTTTCTCTTTTGCCTATTTACCATTGCTCTTTAATAAAGCTAATAAAAGTATTTCTTATCCAATGAATCGATGGAATAATCGGTAGAATACCTGATTTAGTAAAATAATCAATAGCTGCGGCCCTCTCCAATCGCCCCGCTCACTAAAGGGTTGAAGTAATATTTGAGCTCGACTCTGGTATCACGTCAAAAGAAATGAACTGCAACTGTTGCTTGGGGAAACATGACCACGCACTTTTTCTCTTGAAGGGTCTTAGAAACACTCTTTGAGCCCTGCGCCAGTGTAATGTTTTGCTCTGTTTCAGGGGCCCAAGGGGGAAAAGGCCTGGTGTTTGCACTGCAAGAGAGTCCAGGCAGATATCCTTTAATCACAAACGTGTTAAAGATTTCTAGAGCAAGGGAGCGCTGTCAGTGAGTATGTTTGATTTCTCCAATATCCTGGTGCTCTCCTTGACCCAACCTGTCACTGCTGTGGAGCTGGTGATATGTTTCTTCTCAGTCTGGTCCATCTTGGGCCTCTCAGGCTTCCATACATACCTGGTTGCTTCCAACCTGACCACTAATGAAGACGTGCGTACGGCCTTGAGTTGAATTTCTTCACTACAATTACAGAGTAGCTGTTTATAGAGTTAGTTTTTTTGTTTTGTTTGTGTCTTGTGGTACAAAATTAAGACAGGAACAATTTGGAACATTTGTAAAATGAAAGTAAGATGGAGTTCATTACATAAGTCCTACATTAATATTGCAGAATTTCAAGAAATGCATAGGAAAAAATGTGTAAAATAATATGTCGGGACATGTTTTATATCTCGTCTGTTCCAGATTAAAGGCTCCTGGTCGGGCAAGAGTGGAGAAGATGTCGCCAACCCATACACTCATAAAAACATCTTCGTCAATTGTTGTTCCGTGCTCTGTGGACACATGCCACCCAGGCTAGTCTTAAATCTCACATGCCTGATTAAGACCTAAAGACAACATCAGTTGGCATTAGCATTTCTCATCCAGATACAGACTACACTTGGTTTTATTGATGTCTCTCAGCACCATAGTTCATTGCAACAGTCTGTAAATAATAAGGTATAAACCAAAGCCAGGTTCTCAGTCAGGGACATATTTGATTAACAGTTTGCATTTTGCATGTTTGCTGCTGAATTGATTATTAAAACTCAACTTAGCTCCAACCCATGACTCGTTCTCTGAAATTAACAATAAATACTACATTTGGCTTGCTCCTCAACCCCAGCATGCGGTCTTATTTTGAAAGCTGCATGGTTCGGAGTTGCACGTACTTGCCAATAGGACGCGCATGAACAATGTGTAGTTCTGCAGTTTCTGTATGCGAAATGGAGAGTCGTTACGTGCACATTTTGTTGTTCACAAAGCCTTTGGAGTCTATTTGCATGATGTGTGCATGCCTCTCACTGAGGGTACATGAGATGTCGAGGGAAACACATCTGATGACTTGGCCCCCCTTTTTGTTTCTTTTCTTTTTCAGCTTGATCGACAGACGAGGTTTCCTGCCCACGGATGAATCTTCCCAGACTGTTGGCGCAGACATCGAGCTGCCCTCTCTGGCCACTAAAAGCGAGATAAACGTGGTAGGAGGAACTTCCCAGCTGGCTTTCGGCTCGCAGGAATCCCCCTCTCCTGTGCCTGCACCCCCCAACCCCCACCAAAACCCGTCCTCTGCCTGACAGAAGCTTGGTTGCCTGTTGTAGCCCCAAACCAGCATCTCTCTGCTGCCTGTTGTGTATGGGCTGATCCCTACACTGTTTACATATCAGTATTTATTACTTTTCTCAGTGAAAGCAAGAACTTTCAAAGCAGGTTGGCAACTTGGTGTACGCTGGCATAATATGGATTGGTTTGAATCAACTTCAAAAGCAGGTTAAAGGAATAATTCAACTTTTTGGGAAATGTGCTTATTTGCTGTTTTTTCAGATAGTGAGATGAGAAGCACAATATCAGTCCCACCGTCTGTGTGTTAAAGCTAGCCTTCTAAGTTGACAGCAGCCACTGGGGGCCACGCGTGGTAATAATGCCGTAATGGTGCTAAAACATAGTGGAACAGTAGTACAAGCAGAGACGAGTCAAAAAGTCAGCAAACTGACTCAGTAATGGCAGTTATGCAGCAATATATATTGGGTTTTCTAACGTTAGCCACCAAAAGCTGCGTTTAGCCTAGCTTAGCGTAAAAACTGTAGGATAATGGCTAGCTTAACTCTGGCCAAAGTGAAAAACATCCACCTACGGTACCAACACTTCAAAAGCTCCCAAATGAACAGGTTTTATCTTTTATATCCAAACAAACCAGATGTGTCATGTAAGTAAGACAAATGTGTTAATGTAAGACAAGACAAGTGTTGGTAGGTGTGTTTTTTTTTTTATTTTGACCACAGCCAGGCTAGCTGTTTCCCTTTGTTTCAAGTCTCTGTGCTAAGCTAAGCTAATGGGGCTGCTGGCAGCAGCTTCATATTTAGCGTACAGACACGGGCGTGGTATCAATCCTTTCAGCGTGTTTTATGAAAGGGTGAACTGTTCTTTTCGATTATGACTTCGTAATGTTTGGTTGGCTGCCGGCTGTGTTAGCCTGATGAGTTCAGACACCTGCTCCGGGGCAGCTCACGCACGTCTGAACAGCTCAGTCATGTTTACCTCATGGAAATGAACAAAGCAGGTTTACTGACATTATTCTTTTGAATTCTTCTTCTTTTTTTTCTTTTTTTTATATAGCAATCTACACGTCAGTATTTGGTTCCTGCGCAGTGTGTCGACTCAGGGTGTTTTTTAAATGGGAGGGAGCGAGCAGGAGTCGTAATAAGCAAAGACTCAGACGCTGTTTGCAGCTCGTCGGCCTCACAGAGCGGCTCTCTTGTTCTCTCTGACAGCAAGGGATATAAAAGGATGCTGCCTGGAGAATTGTACAGCAACGTTTGTTTACAAGACGTAACTGCGGTTCGGATAGAGTTGCAGTCTGAGCCACAGTACCCTCATATCAAGTAGTAGAGCTGCTGCTGTTTGGCTTTGTGGAAGATTATTTTGTTTACACCGAAATCACGCAACAGCAATAAAACCTTTTTTTTTATTTGTGTGCACGGAATGGACTGGAAGCCAGTTGAAATTGTAGTGTTTCTAGTCAAGAGTTTTATTTCGTTGAGTTGTGTTTGGTGAGGGCATAAAAATAGCCTTTTGAATACAGTCGATACACTGGGGGAAGCGTTTTCTGCACCAACAGTTCCTTGTTTGGTTCACTTTCTCTGTCAGTGTCTCTGTCATACTTGTCTGCATATAAAAAAGGTCAGAGTGCCAAGTAATTCGTGACGCATCAAGCCAATCAAACATCATTCCCCACTTGTTTCCCTTTATGCCTTTATTCCATGTTTTCTTTTTTTTATTTGATTTGTCCACCCTGTTTTTTTTAATACATATTTCTATTTTGTCAGTATCCGAAATGTACAAATTTAATAAAACATGCAATTTGTTCATGCAATTCATCATTTGCGTGTACCAATTGTTCATTGTTTTGTTTGTCCAGCCACCCTCTTATACAATCCGTATAAATGTATTTTCAAAGGAAAGGTCATAGTGTCGGTACACTCCCTGTGTGTCTGTTCACCCAGTCTTAACTCGCTGTTCTGTATGTGGTCTGTCTCTGTGCCTGTGTCCTGCCACCAACACTAGGAGGAGATATGTCTGGACTTTGCTGTGTCCTGCACTGGCTGATTAGCCGCTGTTAGTGCAGGAAGAGTGATGCTTAAGCTTGGTAAGCCTGTTTAGGGAAAGGGAAAGCAGAGTCTCTGTGGCCAGCCCACCGCTGTGTCTGCATGTCCTCTTGGCTGGGTGCTGCACTGCTGCATGGCTTTATTCACACGCTGTCATGTAGAACACATTGCACAGTACATCATTTAACACAATACAGGGTGGACTGTGTGTGAATTTGGTTCACAATGTACAGGCGCTTGTGTAGCTATGGCCTCCAACAATTCCACTCTGCTGTCAGTATTAGCTTAAAATTTGACCCTTTTCGTGCCACAGATTTTTGCCGGAATTTGGTTTGACTCCCAAGAAGTAGTTCTCGTCAAGATAGAGACATGTTTGCAACAGCATTTAGGCCGTGATGGGTGGGGGAAACTAATCCATACTAATACGATTATTAACGGTGCATTAGATGCATCACACTGTTAAGTTTCTAGTGATATGATCACATATGGACTGTAGGAGTACGTTCATTCGGAGGTGGGTGATGCAGTCATTCTAGCTACGGAATCACTGATTAAGACAATGAAATGAACCGTGGAGAATAAACCAGTACCTGACGATGCCCGATGGATACATTGTTTTCTAGGTTTTAAAAAGTTCATCCATTACTTACATTATGAACAGGACCGTTTAAACCGATTTCAGTCAAAAAGCAGAGTTTTAAAGCTGCACTTATTTTTATGGTCACAAATGGAAACAAATGAATGTGTGTAATGTGAAAGGGGTCGCTCATAGTAACAACTGCAAATTAGGGGACTATTTATTCATATCTTGCACTGCACTGTTTAATCTCTCGTATTCTATTTTATCTTATTTTAAGCTTCTATTTTCTTTTCTTTCAGTCCTATTTGTGTCCTTTTATGTTACCTTGTTTTTATCTTGCCTTGCCTCACAAATTACAGTACAAACAACAAACTACGATGAAATGGCGACCAAAATTGCTAACGCTGTGGCTGTTAGGTGATAATGCGTGAATGTTGTGTTTACAGCTTGTTGCACTACGTCCAATTGGCCAGAGAATCAATTAATGCAGGTTCAAGACCTCACACGATCCGTAGTAGTATTGGTAGCGTGTTTTTTTTGTTGTTGGTTTTTTTATGTCTTTGTTACTATAGGCAGAGCTACACATGAACCAGCAGCTCAAAACTGGCGACCTTTTGGATCCTGCAGCCCCTATTTTCCCCAATTCTCAATGGGAGGGTATTTGCCTTCGGACACTTAGCACTTTTGGAAGAGTAATGGTGCGTGTTCAGGAAGCACACTACGTTCATATGCCTGATTCATTCTGTTGATCAGTGGTTCCTGAGCTGCTACAAAATGAGGAACAGGGTACAGATCCTTCCCTCACTAAGAATGAGCATAATTAGTATGAGGCGAGCTATTAGTTAAAGGGCTTCTAACTAACTTTGGGTAGTAGGCCTACTACTCCGGCTGTGGAAACAGTTGAATAATGTGTTCTGTGGCTTTGGAGAAGCTTTGTCGAGTCTGAGAAAATAACTGAGAAATAATTTTCTCTGACACCATCATTAAGTTGACAGTTTTGGTTCTTAGTAAAACATCTATTAGATGGATTGCCATGAAATCTGGTACAGATAGCCGTGGCGCCTCAGATCACTCGTGCGGCCTGCTTGCGCTCCCAGCTTGCCTTGATTTATTGTGCACAGCTGTTGCTGCATTCAGTCAAGTGGTTTAACACCCTGCTGTTCGCTGTGCTAACCTCACTGGCTCGTCTCATCAGTTCTTGTCTTTCCCCCCCAGTGCACACAGGGAACTAAAGGTCTCCTGGAGTCAGCCACTCGCTCGCCGCTCCTGTCCACCTCGTGCCCTCATGGGAAGCCTCAGACAGCTCGTACCCGCCCAGACAACGGCCCCGCAGTGAACTCTGACCCCTCACCGGAGCGCTCCGCGAGCTGCGGGGCCCGCGACATTGCTGGCGCCCAGGGCGACACCTCTCCGCCGCGTCACACCAAGACTCGGTCAAAGAAAAGCAAACGAGCGGCTTCGCACATTCCCGACCCTGGCTTCGACGTCCCTGTTTCCCCAACCTCTCCGGACGCTGGCCCCAGCTCTAAAGCTAGGGGCCACAGAGGTGCCCGCTTTGCCCCTGTGCACTGACTGACGGCTTTCTCAAGTGCAAACGCGCATTGTTTGAAGCTTGCATGCTGTAACACAGTCAGATACAAGTGGTATGAAGTCAAAATGTTCTTTGTTGTTTGTTGGTTCTATGAAAGTCCTGGGTCTATTCGTTGTGTATGAGGATGGCAATCGCAAAAATACGGAATAATGGGATCAATTTGCAGCGGAAATATGAACACGAGAGCAGAGTGAGTGAAGATTATTAGGTAAAGGATGCAATTTAGCCTTTGGTGTAGAATGAAAAACCTGAGAAGATAAAATTTGCAAGATGAAGGACCTGGTGCGCTGACAGAGCCATATGTCTTTGTGATGATTCTCATGTACAACAGGAATTTTACCAGCATGTCAGATCCATCAAATATTGTGAAATAGTGGCTTTGAAGTATCAGGTGGACCATCTCTGGGCCCTTGAAAAGCTTCATACGGGGGGGTTAAAGCTCAGAATCTGTATGCATCTGTAAGGAGAACCGTTACTCTTAAAGGGAAAGTCCGTCACAAATATAGAATTCACATATGGAATTTCTGTAGTGTGAGTCTGAACCTCAAAGATGAACAGCAAATACAGCTCGTACCGATGATGTCATCTTGAGACATATAGGCAGTGAATAATGGAACAAGTCATGAGACTCTGACAGCAGCCATGGAGCGTTTTCACCGATATGGGGATATTTTGACATCCACATCTCGAAGCTCTGCGTTCAAATCAAACTCCTTTGGATGTACAGATGGGGTGACAAATTCAAGGAAAAACCAACATAAATAGTTTTTACTAAGAGAACCTTCAGTGATCATTGTCATAGATTCTCTGGTGGAACTGTACTGGAGGGGTGAACGTCTTTCTTCCAGATGGAAGATGGCCCCTCATTTGGTGCTTTGATGACGGTAGCAGGAGACCAGGTTGAATTACAAACCGTGCCTCAGACTTTTCAGGAACCCCTCGTTAAATGTATGGCAACTAGTTTGAGGCGATTTGATTTCATTGCTAATTGGTTTGGTAATATGAGCCACTAAAGCACGACTTCAACGGACATGATTCGGGCCTTAAAGGTGTCCAGCGTGCTTCAGACCGTGGTCTGAAACCCACTCCCCCGCATTCAGCAATTTCAGTGGCCATGGGTGGCGAGCACTGGCTCCAAAATCTCCAGCAGGTGTTCAGCTGGGTTGAGATCGAGTGACTGTGAAGGCCATAGCATAAGATTCACATCGTTTTCAGTATAGGCAAAGTCCCTCCCCTTCCGGTGTCCCCCATGGGCGCCGTGTATCGTAAAAAAAAATCTCTACGGTTAATCCGTACGAGAGACAAAATACGTTTTTGATCCCGTTTGAATTGTGCCATGAACGACACACCAGGCGTTTGTCAATTTAAAAGAGAACTTTTGATTAAGCCGCAGTTTGCCGCGGGTCTGGCTTAGAACCATTTAGTTTTGCATGTGAATTCTGTTTTTATTTTTTCCCCCGAGGGGATTATCCCCTTAACTCTGCACGAGCAACACGGCGACTTGAGTGTGCATCCGTCGCCCACCGGTGTGTGTGCTGTTGTTCAGATTTCTGTGCTGCATAAATGGCAGCGAATGCAACTGCATGATAATGACTAAAGACGCATTTCATGGCGTTTTTGTTTATTTACATCCATTCAAGCATCCCACTACACACCGGAGAGGCCCTATACCACTTTTTGTAGGAGACCTGCGTGTTTGGATTCCTGAATATAGCTGTGTTGTTCATTGCCTGTGCGGCGCCAGCCCCTGCTCGTGTTCCCATTAATATCACCCAATGATTTAAAGCTGCCTTTCACATTTCCACCTCCTGCTCACACTTTGTATCAGCAACAGCAATACCCTTTCCACTCCTTCCTTAAAAGTATTTTTCTTTTAAGTGCTTCGACAAGTCGAAGGAGATCTATGTGAGCGGGTGGGCGTGTTTGGTTTGTTCTCAGGTGGAGAGCTGTCGGGGTTAGGTATTCAATGTGCAAGTTCAATGTGACATATATCATGTTCGTCGACATTGTGACCTGGTGGCAATACCTGCACAAAAATGCAACGATCCGGACAATCATCGCCATGGACTAAAGGCGTGTGCCACACACACACACACACACACGCACGCACACACACACACACACACACACACACACACACACACACACACACACACACACACACACAGACAGACAGAGTTTGTCTATAGTTCACCTTAAGAGCGTTAACACTGAGTAGAGCAAGCAGCAACACTTCCTGTGCAGTATTCGCTGTGTCAAGACGCACCCAACACCTTCTGGATGACGGTGAGAGTGAACGCAAGCAATGCATTTCTGGGGACACTGTGCTGTATTTGTACGAACTGTAAGGTTGTTTAAGCCAGTGCTCCTGTCAAAATAACGGAGAAGGAAAATAAAGTTCAGTGAAATGAACAGTCTCTATTCGTTTTCATGCCACCGAAGTGCTGCATCTGACCACTAGGTGACAGTGGATGACCTATAAACATGGAGCCGCAGTCAGGCAATCAATTCTACCACTCTACTAAATATTTTTAGAACTTTCCTCTCCTCGCTCAACCTTTAGAATTCTTCTGTTAATTACTTTGCTTCTCTTTGTCTTCCTCTCCTCAGTTTTAATGACTTTATGTTAAATAAGAGAGTTCAATATAATCTCTTTCCCTGGATTGGGTGACTCAAAATGAAACGAAAACGTTGAGTGCTTCTACCATGTTGTGACTTTATTGCTAGGTCTCTCTGGCTTTACTCAGTCACCCATCCAGCCAAACCCAATGGAACAATGACTGAAAGCAAAACTGCGAGGTGTTTTAAAATGGCGTGCAGTGGCAGTCTTGAGGCTGGAGAGGCGGACGTGACTGCCTGGTTGCTGGTCTGAATTCCACAGCTGAGTGTGAAACTGCGGCTGGAGGAATAGAATGAATTGCCTTCTCCCCTTCGTCAGCAGCTTTCATCGGTCAACATCGCCAGGCTGTGGGTGCGTGGGGCGGTTTCTATTGATAAAGCCCCTGAAAAATGAGTCTGAAAACATAAGGCATTTTTCCCGACCATTAAACGGTCGTGAGTGGATAAAGCTCAAACACCCAGCTCATCCCCATCAGAATTTATGTGGGTGAGGTTTCATCAGACTGACTATGGTGTCTCCTCCATCACCCGGGCCCCTCCAAACCAGTAAGAAGACAAAAACACAAATCCAGGAATCTGTCCTGTGAAAGAAGGCACAAGTTGACTTTATAGACTAATCTTGACTTACATTGGGATGACGGGATGCACTTACAAATCGGCTCTGGGACCGTTTTTACGAATATAAAACCTTCATGGAATCAAACTTTGTGCTGCAGCATAAAGTTAAAGTTGACCCCCTGCTTCATTGTTACATCCATGGTTGCCCTCGGTAAACAAGGCTGCAACAAGAGAAAACTGGCAAGCTGTGCTGGGCAGATAATCACAAGACCGAACCGTCCGAGATGTAACGGTAAAGTAATGCGTGGAAGCCCTTTGGACACCGCAGATGGGGAATTCATGAGTAAAGGTAAGGCTGTTGGCTGACTTTGTAAAATGCCTTGTAGTATCGTTAGCTTGTCACTTACAGTAGGTGAGGCAGCTGCAATCCTCAATTCTCGACTCAAGTTAAGTCAAATTAAGTCATACAAACACGTTGGTTTGAATGCATTCTTAGCCGATTTTTTGAAAAGGTGGCATGCTTGTGGCACTTGTACAGTATAGTGTATCCTTCTAGCAGTGAAAATACTGTCCCAGATCACCAAAGGGATAACACCAGTTAATGTTCTATGACACATGTACTCTTCCTGTGTGGTTCGTTCGCGAACTTTGGCCCTTATGGCACGCACTCTGTCATCATTCAAGGAGGATTGTATGGGGTCACAAACTGTTTGATAACATGAATGACAAGTGTGTCAGGCTCATGTATGTCACATCCCACCATCTGTCCCTGATTCACATTTAGAACTTAGCAGTAAGAATGAGGAACAGCAGGATTAAAATGACCTTGCCTAACAGGCACGCTGCTGAAAAACAATTTGGTCTTTCCTGGGCATTGTCTGCTATTCCCAGCAGGAGAACAAAATGTGTCCGCTTCAGTGGTAAACACGCTTTGTCCCCATCATCGTCATCCCAAGAAGGGCAAAGAGGTGTTGAAATCATCAATGTAATGTATGCAGCCGGTTGTTCTCAAGCCACAGTGTTGCTCCCAGAATCAACTGTGGACAATGAAAAAATACGCTTGTTCGTTTGTTCGCTTGCTCTCTTCTTTTCCTGAAACTACCCTCTTTCTTAAATGCCCTAAAATGTTGTATTAACCACTAATGGTTGCCATTGTTTTGTTGCGCAGGCTACCACCAGAAGCTCTTCCGGCAACCACGTCAGTCATACTTGCGTTGTCTCTTGCATATGCTCAGTGATGTGGAAGAATACTGCTTGAGAATGTTTTTGGGACATAGCGTCAAAGCTGCACTCATCAATCGATGCCTATTTGTAATGGGAAAGGTTTCCCTTGTGGTGTGGACCCACACAGGGAATTATCACCCAACTCTGCAGTGCCCTCCCGCTGTGTGGAGGGTTTCTTTTTTTTAGCTTCTTTTAGCCGAATGTTTTGGGGTTTCCAGCCTGCAAGCTCTACTCCTAATTTTTTCGAAGTTAATTAATGGGGCTACAGAAAGCTTTTCTTCTGTGAAAACAAGCTGAATATTAGCCATTTTATAATTGTTGTTTGTCGAAATCATCCTGGAAATATATAGTCCTACTTATCTTTAGCTAGCTACTGATATTCAAGTGCCTCGGCGAAAGACGTTTCGGTGATATTCTTTCCTGCTGACAAAAACCAGCACAGACCAGTTTACGAAGGTTGCTAATTTTAGCTGGTGTTAGGCCGGTTTGGTTGGTTTGGTTGGTTTACCAGGCCGGAGAAGCTGGTCAGGCTGGGCTCGCTGGTTTGTCAGCTTGGTATGGCTGGCCAACCGGTCAGGCCGAGCAGCCGACCAGCAAAGCCTAGCTGGTAAGCTGGTCAGGCTGGTTAAGATGGCTCTGCAAAAGCCACGCAAGGATGAGCTTTAGTAACATTGTTGGTATTATTCCATTGTTACACGCATTGAGTAATGACCTGGAGTTTGAGTGGTGTCTCTCTGTTTAAGCTCTGTTAAATGAACGGACCCATTTCCATTTCCATTTCCATTTACTCATTTAGCAGACGCTTTTATCCAAAGCGACTTACATATGAGGAAGACAATGGAAGCAATATAACAACACAAGGTAACCCAAGACTGAGGCAGCAGTCAACTGTGCATTCAATTGTGGTAGGAAATCCTAGCTGTCAAATCATCATGGACCTATAAACCACAAAATGATTTTAATACACTTTAGGAGATGGATATGTATGGATACATGTGTGTCCCAGCAGGCAGGCGCACACACACACACACACACACACACAGTTAATATTTACACTGAATTCTAAGCTAAAACCGTAGCAATCAGACTGTTTGCCATAAAATAAACTGCAGGTTATACAAATTATGCTACAAATGAGAATATATAATAGGCCTTATAAGAGATTAAAAAACACATTTAGTCTAATTTTTTTAAGTTCTCTGTATTTAACACTGGAATTTCCGAGTGTCTCTGACTGGACTAGACCTCTTCCCCATGTATGAGGACGCCTAGAATGCATGTGCAGAGGAGTCACACAAAGGTAATATTAATACCTAATAATAATATGAATCCCAATAATAGTAGAAGCAACTTCTGGCTACAATCTTTGTAATTGTGTTTTGGTGTAAATTTGTTGCTTTTTGTAGATTTTAATGTTGTAATTCTTCTAAAGACACAAGGCCTGCAAGTGACCTTGGCTACGTTACTCCTCCCACATTGTCCAGGTAATTCTCTGCAACACAACATTTAGATTGTTGTGCAGTTATCTCTTTTGTCTGCCCACTGCCTGTCCTCGTAAATACAGGAAACTCTAAGACCCACCATACGAAACACTTCACTTCAGCAGTATAATATTTCGAGGTTGGTTTTCTTTCCAGCTGTCTAGCTGGTATTTTACCTGTCTGTCTGACATACGGGCAGCTTGCGAGGGAAGCGGGGCTCCCCTGTTCGCCACACTCTCTTAGGAATGTCAAGACAAATTAGGTTGCTCCGGGCCAAAAGAGCCTGCCACGTTTAATGAGTTCCTCGGGAAGAACAAATAAATGTTTATGGAGAACCGCCGCTTTGCATAGCTGATCTCCCCTTCCTTGTATGGCTGTGTCATGAAAACACAGCAGCGTTGCCAAGGAGATCCCACCTCTCTGCTTAATGAGTGGCGTCTTTGTCTGCGCGTTACGGTTCAGGTTAAAGCCTTTCATCACCCTTTACTATGCATTCACTTCTTGGCACCGGTAGCGACAACATCTCCTCAGATGCTGTGACCAACTCTCATTGCAAAGTATAGGCCCTCCGCAACAGCCAGTGCCAAAGTCAAGATCAAGGGCAGGAGTGGGAACATTTTCAGAACTCCGTCATGTCCTCATTACTGGCGTCAGCTAACGCTCAACTGACATGGGTTTTACCAGGCTGACTATTGAAAGCCTACAAATCAAGATTTTACTTTGTTTATGCTCAAATCTCCAGAACAGATTCTTTCGGGGGACAAAAGTAAGTTGAAGAGAGAGACCATCTACAAATCTTGTTTTTCTTCCGACCTCAGCTGCAGTGAGGTAGAAGCGTTCTCCTGGGTGTGGTCAGTACGCGGTGACATCACACTGGTGTGGACTGTGGTCAGAGAAGCACTGCATTTCAGCCTGGTGTTCAGTTCATCTTACAACTTTTAATCATCCAGGGACTCAAACTCTCAACTGATATCTAGACCATAGAATTGTTTTTGGGTTAACACCTCTTTAATGCTGAAATCTAATGAACCTCCGTTTGCTGTTGATTGGACTGGTCAACCTGCCTTGTCTGACCTGCCCAACAACCCAGAGGGAGTTTACACTTTACACTATTCAGCTTTGGTATTAATGGGTCAACATACCTTTCTACACAAATTCTAAGAGTACTTTGTGGTTACAATAGAGTTATTATACTATTTATATATCCCCAAAGTAGTTACTCTTGTAACCAAAGAAGGAAAAGAGGGTTGATCTATGTTCCAGCTCTCACCTATGGTTTTGAAGTTTCAGTAGTCACCGAGAACAATATCCGAACCGAAACTTCCCCAGGGGGGGTCGATGCAGCTGTGCACACGATGACGCAAGCCTAATCTGTAGTGCAAACACTGCAGTGATGACTGAAAGTCTGCAGTTCTGTTCTGGATGGGTTGTTAGGGATGCTGTGAATGTCTGTTATGGCCTGGATAACCAATTGCCGTCAAACAACGAATTAGCAAGTAAGGGTTATTATATACTCGAAACGTACTTTTTTGCAGATTTCAGCGTTCCTTTAAAAGTCTACTCACTACGTAAGAACTCTGTGTGTGAGAATCCAGAATCTTCTTCTGTGGCGTGATCCCTTTCCAAGTTGCTTCTTGCCGTTCAAGTTCCAAGTTCCAAGTTCTCCTGATGCGCCCCCACCCATGGGGAAAATGCCTGGAGAGGTCACGGCGATTGTGACATGTGGAAGCCCAACACTGTCTCCTACAAATGACATTCATGTGCAACTCATTTGCTTTGTCTTCCGGTGGAGATTTTCTTTTGGAATGGTGCCTGAATTATTTTCACATTTAGTGTGCTGTTCTCACACTGCAGCAAAAGGTCGCAGAGAGGAGGTCGGAGTGAATTCTTGGGTGTACGAAGCACAAGACTGACATCGAAGACTCATTCTTCTCTCACGCTTCAGGTCACTGTTGACTTTTTCAATACGTAACAAAGACCACGAACTTTCCCTAAACCAACTAAGTATCCTAGTTGTCTAATCTTGCCCATTTGTGACCCCAATGAGTCCCAACCTTAAGTATGTGCTTTGATTCAGCTATATATAACAAAAGATAGTCAATATTAATAGAAAGGTTGTCATTATGTTGACAAAAGATGTTATCTGGGTGGCAGAATATATTAGTCAATACAAATGAATGTGATTCATAGTCAACGTTGAAATATGGCCAGAAATGTCAAGCTTATAACTGGAAAACAAGTGTATAGGGGAGGAAAAAGTGACGTGACAAACTCACGTGGCAGCTTTCTATCATAGCTTCCATTTCAATCAGAAGTGACTAATTAAAAGAGCTTAGTCATAATGAAATGAATGTCTTTAATATAAGCACATATTACCTATACCTGAAGTGCTGATTACCTATGACAGGATTACACTCATCCGCATTGGAACAGGAAGCGCAGGGACTGGATTGAGTGCGGTGGACCCTGGGACGATCACCGCCCATGGCATCTTGACCACCCAACCAGATTCCAGCCGGACCAAGTGAACCGCCACAGGAAGAGAGGGAAGAGAGCGACGATAGCCCAGCTTGGACCTAAGGCTGCTCCACTACCAGCTACACACTAATGTCCTGACCAAATGGAACTCAGGCTAACCGAGCAACGGGAAATCAGAGACTGTTGTGCCCACATCTTACAGGGCCCTGTCTCCACCACAACATCCCGGATTAACTCTTGTACTCGACGGGCGGATCATGGTCTGCACCGACAGAACACAAAACTCCGGCATGACAAGGGGAGGTAGACTCTTTGTTGACATCAATGATGCTTGCTGCTCAAACGTGGTCAAAGTTGAAGAACAGGGTCAAGTTAATTGTGTTTATTTTATGTTATGATGCCAAAGTGCCTGTATTTACTATAAGTGGCCATGGGCCATGTCGATCCCTGACTTTAGCTAAGAGGGCTTTGTGAAACTCAGTCCAGTGCATTTTGTTTGATTGACAAAACCTATGGACAAACTCACTTTGACACAAATGGACCATAACTGCAGATCACCTCACATATTTCCACTTCTTGAATGAAAACCCTGGACCCAAGTCCAGTTCAGCTAAAGCATCGCATTCATGGCCTAATGAATGTTTTTTGTCTTTTCATAATTTTAGGTCTTCCAGTTTGACACAATAACAAGGAGAATGAGGTGTAGAACCATGTTAAAAAATGGTTGATGCAAATGGTCCAAAGACTCACCTAAACAAACTCTTCTGTCAGAGGTTAATGTAGCCCTGTATATAAAATTATAGTCTGCAATTTGACTTGTTTGGTCGTGTTGTGTATGTAGCCCACAAATATTTTCATGTCTTCATCCTTGGCCTTCAAAGATGGCCTGTTCCTCAGATCAAAATAAAACAAAAAGCACACAACAGTTTACGACATCTTACAGTCTAAGGTTACACAGATTTTGTCAGGCATCTCCGCAGATACGGGCTGCACTGAGAAAGCTCATACATGTGAATTTGTATCATTTGTATCATTTGTATCGACTGAGAAATATAACATTATATATTATATTATATAGCATGTGGCAAAGCTTTCTGAAACCACTTGAAGAGACTGAAGCTTTCCTTTCCTTCACTGGTATTCTCTTTTGGGCCCCATTTTCCTTAGCCAATATTGGCTTACATTTTGCCCAATCGGCACCATTAAAAGTATGCCAAATTAGAAAATAGCAGTTCCTGTTTGCATTGTACCCATGTATGCACAGACAAGTTTCGCCGGATTACTTTGATACTGAAAAAAACAACAACTTAAAACTCGATGATTCTCAAGCAAGTTCTGAAGCTTTTTTTCCCCTCTATGATTTCTCAGCAGATTTATGGACATTGATTCACAATGTTCATCGGAGATAATGATGTCCTTGGGAAGCGTAAGTCACACTGAAGGAATCATGTCTGTGTGTTAAGGTTTGCCTGAGTTATGGCTCCGAGGAAGAGCACGGTTTTTGACTCAAATATGTTTGCCTCAGACCTCCCTCCGCACCTCCCCTTCAACTGTCTTTTGGCTTCCTTCTGTGGAATGTCTGTCTATTACAGACCGTATCGTGTAGTGTCCCATTGGTTAAAATGTTGCCCAGAACAATGAGTTAAATTACCAAGGACCACAGTGAATATTTCATTCCCCACCTCCTCCTGTAATGTTAATAACCTCTAGCAGATGTTTCCGCAAGTTCTGTTTTTTATATTTCACTGTATGTATTTATTGGAGTGTGTGTGATTCGGACAGGTTCAGTCCAATGCTGAAATTCCTTAGTCAGTGCTGTCTTCCTCAGAGGGAAATGGCTGATGTGTCACGTGTACGAAGCATCAACACAGCTGCTGGAGAGCCTCAACGGCTTTGAGAAGATTCATGCATATCCGCAACTTCAGTTCTCAAATCAACTGTTGACTTAATTCCATTTACACACGGACTTTTGTCTTGTCATTCTATGAATCCCAAAACAGATGAGTGTTTGGCCTGCTTGTATTTTCTTTCTGCACTGGCTGATATTCAGAGGCAGGCTGTCAGCTGGAAGACGTAAACTGTGAGCACCTGGAGGCCATGTGTTGACTGGATAGCGTCTTGACAGACTGATTGTTGAACTTCTGACACTGTTAAGGAATACATTAAGAAAATTGCGCATTATTTCTTAATTTGGATTCCATTTCCAGGTGCTACTGGATAACCTCTCTTTCCTTTCTCTCCAACTTTCAGTTCCCTGCCTCCTCCCATACACTGTACCAGAATCACTATGTCAGGTTTTTTGCAGTACAATTAGTATAAACTGTGGGCAGTTTTACAGCGTGGGCTGGGCTGGCGTTGCCTCACCCTCCTCACCACCAACCGTTCAGCTTCCAACGCTGTGTGGGGTCCGCCAGCGGGAAACCCTGCCGAATGAATGGGAGGCTGAACGTGCAGGTGAAAAGGTACTTTCTTTCCTGCAGTGAGAAATCACATGCAGCCGCTCGACTCGCACAGCAAATGAATAGATTGTGCTTTACAGGCGAGATGTGAGAGATTGCTTGTACAGTTTCCCGGAGCCACGAAAAAACTAAATAAAAAACACAAATAGAGCTTTCAGCCGTCTTTTGTTTCTGCGTTTGAATCTGGAAATAATTTAGATGATGAAAAGCTTAAGTAAAACATTACTATTACTACCTACATTACTCATATTATTTATATTTAAGTAATGCAATCGTAATTCTCGGGCACATGATCTAGGTGCAGGAAAAGGAGGAATTGTTTCATGCCAAGCTGAGCGCCGAAGAACAGTAGGATTAGCTGAAAGTGTTTACAAATGCAAATGCATTCCCACACAAAATCTGATTTCCCTCCCTAGAAGGACAATGTGCAGGAGTCAGGTCAAAGCACAGGAAGCAGTCTGACACTGAAATAGCAGGACAGAAAGTACAGTAAGAGTGTTGTGGTCGAGGTGGTGGATGGGCAGATACGTTGGCCTTTAATTCACATTTCTTTACAGAGTCAAGTTTAGGCAAGTTAATTTCTAGCTAAAGGTTTCGTCGTTTTAACTACAACCAAAGCCTCTCCCTAACCTTCGCCAAGATTGTTTTAGGTGCCTAACCTAACCATAGCCTCGCCTGAGTTATAAATATAGTTGTTTTAGTTGCCCATCCATAACCCAAACCGTGGCCAGAGTTATTTTACTTGTCTGAACTTTGGATTTGAATGTAAAAAACAGTCATCCTACTTGGGGCCCCAAAGTGTTCAATAATAAATCAATAAATAATATGAAATTAGGAAATTAGACTACTGTAATACATTATGTAAAATATGAAAATGAAACAATCATTTAAGAATTGATTAATTGTTCATTAATGTCCTTAGAAACATTTTTATTTGAATTCTGTCATTCGCTATGTTTTATTTCATAATGTCCTGGCACTTTTCATGGCGGCGGTGTTGACACCGCCCTCTAACCTTTCAGCCCCTGCTACTGCTGTAAATAAAAACCGTACACCGAAACTAACATCTTTTATTTATGTATTTTGCTCAACAAGGCTGCACATTCTACCTACCTAGCTGGTAAAAAAATGTCTTTTTCATTTATTTAATATTGAACACTTTGGGATGCTGTTCTCCACTAACTTAATTCTTTTGGCAACACATAATTTGCATTTCAGAATTCGTGGCTGTAAAAATGCTTGTGTTCCTTAACCGGAGAAGCTTTGATAGAAAAAATAAGCAATGATTGATTAGTTACCAACGTTTTGTAGAACGGCTGATGTTGATGCTCTAGATTGTACCTGGTAGGCACATTGTAATGGGCTCAATGTACCAGTTCTACATTGATGAACGTAATGTGGGGCCAACACCAAAATGGAGACGGAACGTAGCTATGCTCAAGACCATAAACCAAAAACCTAACCCCCACATTTTCTCATTTATAAATGTTTGCAAAGGATAACCAATAACCAAACACTTGCAGGGCTCTGTAAGAAGGACCCCAAATACGGCCGCTTGCGGAGGTCTTTATTCCACACATTTCAGTTTCCCCCATGCGTTCTCTATGCTGAAGTGAACACAGTGCGGTGCCATGGCCCATATCAGTCTACTAAATCTGTATGGAGCTCTAATGAGGGAAGACCACCCCTGAAAGACCCTGCTATGCCATTCAGTCACTTTCCACATGTGAAACTACACAAAGGTGTATTGTTGCAGTGTATTACACAAGGAACTGTATAATCAATCAACAATCAATACATTTCCGCTCATCCCAGATTCTTTGATTAAACACATTTATCACACTGACTTTATTTCCGGAGCTAATGAATTTTCCACAGTTGATTACATTCACTTAACAGTGCACACATGCGGGAGACATATTAGTTGCATTGAAGGAAATGTCCTGCATGTCAGCTATAGCGTGGAGTGTGAATGTTTGGTTTCAACATGTCCTAATTGTTGGTGAAACGATTTAAAACAGGCCAAGTTTGTTGAACAGCCTTCAACTGCCTTTTTCTCTGCACAGAGCTGTAGGAGATGTGATTTCATCCAACAACCTTTCAAAATACCTGGATTATCACTGGATGACTTCAAAGACCAATACTTTGTCAATCCTGTGACGTCTACTGCTCTCTACTAACATCAAACAAATGGACTCTGATGAATTTATGTGGCTATAAAAGAGGGCTTTGGGCTGAGCGCAAACGGCCTCACATCTGCGCTCAATCTTCACTGTGGCGTGTAACGAGGCTCACATGGGCCTTTGTTCTCTCCCAGAGGAGAGAAGGAGCCAGGTAGGGGTCTCAGGTAAGCCGGTGTGTGTGCCTTACAGCTAATGGAAAACATTAATGGAGGGCTGTGGGGAATAAGGCTCTGCGGCTCTTATTGGGGGCCTTTAAACCATGCGGTTGGATCATCAGGACCCGGCTCCGACCAAAGGTTTGCACTCTCCCACAGATAAAAGCGAGGGGTGCAGCTAGAGCCTCAACCTGAGTCTGACCTACTTTAACATGTACGCCGCATCTTTGACATGTTCACAGCTAAAACTGTAGCGTGCTACAAGGCGAGGATCAGTAGGTCAGCCTTGAATGTTACACATACCACAAAGAGATGAGCGACAGCCAGATCTAAAGAAACATTAGAAACATTTACAAAAATCTTATAAAGTTGCTATCTATTTTGATGTAAAAAAAACCCCCCTCTAATTCCAATGTGTCATTTTTACATCCTGTGTCAAAGTGTAACAACGACAAGTTATGGTTTCACTAGAAGATTATTTGCCGGCCTATTTCCGGGAGCAGTGACTTCCTGGAGTTTTGTCATGAGTTGGCCAACGAGGGGAAAAACCTAAGTGAAAGCAAAACGTGTCATTTTTACATTGCGTTTTTTGTGCGAGTTAAACAAACGAGCTATAACGTGTTAATCTGTGAGATTAAGAGGTACTGGTAGAGGGAGTTTGTTACGTTTGGACAGAGCCAAGCTAGCCGTTTCTTTGTGGTGTTTCTGTTATGTTGTCTACCATATCAGCTCACATGCAGCGACAGCCTTCTGAATGCGGCTGCTTACATTAAGCTAAGATGCCCTGCGCTGCCCTTCACCAAAGGGCACGCGACACTTGGGTGGTTGATGGTCAGCGGTCTAGATGTTGAAGGACTCTGAATGCGCAAAGGAACCATTTAAAGCTGTGAAATGTACATCTCTAAGTGGGTTGCAGTCGAGAACAGAAGGGGCTGAACGTTCATTTAGACAAGTGCTGTTTCTTATTTACAACAACCCAGAAGAGGCCCGTTGAAAAGGATCCTTGAGATTTTCATATAATAAGAGTATGTAGAACTGCTTTCTGTCCAACACTTCCACAAGTTGTGATTCAGCCACTTTGTGAAAGCTTTATATTTAAAGTTCTACACACCTGGTGTCGGGTATCTCTTTCTCATCAGCAATCTCATCTTCTTTAAAGTAATTTGAGTCAAATTTGATATTAAACGATTCCTACACTTTATACACTATATTCAAAAACGCCAAAAAATTCACATACAGGAAATCAGACCATGTTTTATATGGACAATTTTGTTTTTTTAGCATTAGTAGCATAAGTATTTTGTTTTGTAGTAGCATTAGTTGTGTGGTTTGTTGAATCCGATTCAGGGTTGTTGCCTGTTAGCCAAATATGTGAAAAGCCTGCTGTCGAGCTGCAGGTAACCTTTCCTGGTGTTATTACAGGTTCAACTCTATCCCCCGGCAATGGTGGAATGAAGCCGTTTCAAGTTTATTTTGAAAGATGACGCGAGTGCCTCTAATTACACACCTGGAGAGGACGAAAGGAATCCTGTTCTCGCGCTGTATTGATGACTCCCTACAGGCAGCAAGACAGAGCTATCTTAACGCAGGCCATCTGAAATGTTAATGGACAATTTGAATGTTGTAATGTGTTGCCATCCACGGCATTGGATGATGGTAAAAATCACAGAGAGGGCAGATTTTGACAGCGTGAAAATTACAGCCACACATGGTAATGATCACATGACTACGCCTGCGACTCTAAAACTGATCCCGGTTGAACAGGGCTGTAATCTGATAGAACATCCACAAAGCCACGGACTGGGAAGTCGAAATAATCCAAACCCCACAGATGGATACAATATCAAACCCCAGGAGGTGTATTTATTTATTTATTTTTTAATGGGGTGGAAAGCCTGACACAAGCCACATCTCATCCCCTGGAGATGGACCAGAAGCAGTGCGTCTGCTGCTTCAAAGGCCCAGGCAGGTGTGCACGGATCAGCCTCCAGCATCAGCTACTCGACACTGGGGGGGGGACTGGAGCTGCGAGAGCTCTAACTAGACCTGCTGTATGATGCCATAGAGAAAGTGCTTTACCCCTAATGGAGCATTCATTAGTTTTTACTGCCATTACACCTCATAAAGCACGTTCTGATCTCGACTGATCATGTGGTGTGAATTCCAAGAAAAAGGCACTCTGCGTGCGTTGGTCCTTTCTCAATTAGAGTTAGAATATTCTTAGACTCTTCTCCTTCCCCTAAGCCATAAGGAAAGACCTGTTCTAAAGTGGTTGCATTTAGTAGACAACACCTAAGCAAAGCATGTGCACAGCTTCGCTTCCTGAAGCTTCTCACAGGAAATAATTACCACTTTTTATGAAGTTGCTTCTTTTCGGAACAGTTCAAACATGTTCAGCCATGGCCTGTTCCTAAAGCCAATCCTCAATTGAAACACATTTATTGAAATAAGTATAGATATCAAAGTATAGTGCACAAAGAATATTCTAATAATAACAACAAAGAAATGAAACAAAGGAATTAAGTTAATGGTTCGGATGGGAGTCTGTGGTCTGAAGGGTAACAGACCCACAGAAGATGACAACCTAATGCATTCAGAGGACAGCAAATTCAAGGTAAGTGCTACATGTGGTCACTTGATGTGAAAATATTGATGAAATGACTAGATTTTAGGATTGTTGCAGGTTTACGTATGAGGTCTTTTCGGATTTGCCATCTGGCACAGGGCCACTGCCTGATCAGATATTGACTCCAGATATGGACTCTCTCTGTCGTCCAGATTATTAATAGGCCACCACGGCCAAGCAAATTTGCTACACAAGACCTGAAAGAAACAAGGAACTAATCTGAGTTTAAAGAATAAAACCTGCGGTAACCTTCAAGGAAATCATAGAGGCTCCCATTGTTTGTTGCAGAGACATGACGTTCTTTTGCTATGAAACATTCCCTCGAAGTGTCGTAGGTGTTCAGACCAATCGGGGCAGAGCAGAGTTGCATGGATAATATAATATGCACGTGGCACGTATAAGCTCACTGAAACATCCCTCTCTTTTTAAACCACAGCAACTAGTTTTTCCTGTTTACAGTGATTATAATGAACACTGCGTTCCGACAGACAGCCTATCTTACATACTAGATTTGAAACAGTTCAGTTGCTTTGACAACAAAGTCTTGCGGTTTTGCTCACAGTGAGGTCACACCTGGGACAAACTGTAAATCCTCCAGACCTTAAAGAGACGGCAATGTGCATTCAAAAAGGAATGTTCACGCAGCTATGTGTAATCTCCAACCGCGGAGGTGTGGCAAGGGCATGTGTTTTCACCTGTCATGATGCAGAGGTTTACCCGTTCACGTGATCTTTTTATTCTATCACAGTTGATGACATGACAGAGAACCCTACCCAGGCCAAAATAAGATATCTATTTGGTTGTAACACTGGTGTCGGGCTGGTGAATAGAGCTATTTTTCCCTTTTGTCACAGACAAAGAATGTCTTGCTCACTTTGAAATAATGGAAGCGCAGACTAATGCTCGGTTGGGGTGGGATTTCTGATGTTGATGTTAAACACGTATAATGGAGGGTGATAGCCATTTGGTTTCCTCATTAGGTTTTCTTCAGATTCACTCTTTTATACAATGCCTCTTATTTAATATAACTCACAAGCTAAATGACTGACTGATTTTTTTCGGCCTCTCCGCAGCTGACTGCTTAACCACGCCCGCGCCTCCACAAGTAGTTTTAAAGCCGAGTTAAAGAAGAGAATTACTTGTAGCAGTTCCGAAGCGTTGCGGTTGGTTCATTTTAAAAGGAATACGCGGCTGGTTTTGCTTGTTTTAGCCCATTAACTACGGATTGCATACACTCCATGTTTCTGGTAATCGTTGTTCCCAAGCAAAGCACGTTTTTAGTTTGACTCCCCCCCCACCATCCGGGCAGCCATCGCTGTTATTTCCCTCAGGTATACAAACATCGACTTGCAGTGACTTGAAATGTTTTTTGGCTGCACCATGTATCGGAGCGCAGGGGCTTGTCGATCCTTTACAAGTGGGGATTTTTCCTCTTATCCAGATCTGGGTCTTTCAAACCTGCAATAACATATTTATCTGTGGCCACTCTGCAGCAGCGGCATCGGCGCTGACACGTTCTCACGCGAAACCGTGAGTTAAAGCCGCGACATAAATGCAGTTCAAATGAGCTCTCTGTCTCACTCTAACGCTCCACTTTCTTTTGTCCATCCGAAAATGGAGCGACGCGAGTGAACCAAGACAGTAAAGCTGCGAGCCGAAAACCCAAGACAATGACCTATAAACACACACGCTCTATAAAAAAAAAGCTCTGTCAAGCTAAGGGGTGCTGCACAGTCTGGTGATAATTCCGTGCGGGTTCGTCACGAGTGACACCCTTTCATGTTACACACAGTCAGTCATTTATTTATCTTGCTTTATCTTATTGATAATAATTGCATGATCCCGCAGAAACCAAAATGTTCATGATTGCTATATCAGACATCATTCTTCCTTAGCTAGCCACTACCAGTAACATATGTTTTCAGGCTCTATGGGTTCCCATCATGCCTGAAGCACTACAGCCCTCCTCATAATCACCCCATTCAATGTTATGACATGAGGCTGATTTAGCGCTGCTGTATAGCCACAAAGTAGGGGGTAACAGGTCACGGATCTAGCACACATACAGCCCACACTCCCGAAACAGCACCTAGAATAAATGTTATATTTACTAGAGTGACCATATCAGTGGGGCTGCCTGATAGTTTCCATGCTGATATAAACCCACAGGCTGTTATGTTAGAGAGGTACTGACTGTAAATAGCAGAGTGTCGGTTGAAATACAAACCCCGTCACAGAAGAGTGCCTCAGGAATGGCCGTGATGTAACACAAAGGCCCTGAGTGAAAAATCGTCTCTGTGACACTTCATTATAGCGTCCTCATAGCAGAACCAGTTAGGCACACCATGCACCTGCTGAAATATCTGAAGGAGAAGCCTCTGTTGTTAATCTATGGTTAAATTGTTCTGTTATTCCGGTAACAGACTCCATATTGTTGTCACTAAATTATGTCTGACAGGTGAGTGGAAATGGAATTGCTAATATAAATGTTATGCGGGAAATCTAACTGAATGTCAAGGTGCTAATAGCTGGAATCCATCTGACAAGATAAGTAGATCTTGCATTCATCACATCTTACAAAAGGCTAGCTATAAATGTCATTCTCTTTCATGTCAGCTATAGTCCAGTGTGCGCGAGTGTGTGTGATCTGTGCGCTCGAGACATTAACACATTCTTTCCTTCCAGGGAGGAAAGTGACTGTATTCGCAAGTGGAAAAGAAGAGGCAGACCAGAGCCTATATATAGCGTTACATAAGAGTGACGTGTTTTGCCTCTTCAGGCGTGCGGTCACTATTGTTGCTGTTGTTAAGCTGCTGAACATACACAACAGGAGCGCAAATGCAAATGAATCCCCATCTGAACCTGCACAAGTGTCTTCGTTCAGCTGCGTGTTCTCACAGCCATGAACTCTGGTTTCGTATCCTATGAAAAGCCACCACATCGATGCCCCTGTTTATTACAATAGCAATACTCATTTCCATCACACCCATTTTGCTACCTTTTGGCTCAGTTTTGTGGTGTAGTGTTGGGTTTTGGCTGTCAGGTGTCAGTTGACAACTCAACTCTGTACAAGGTCGCCTATATTTACAGCAGGTAACCATAGCAACATGCATGCACGCTTCAAGTGATATTACTAGTTCATTTCCTGGTGAAACTAACAACGCGTTTCTGAAAGCAAACTTGCAAAACGTGGATGGCTCCTTCAACGTGAATGAATTCAGAAGTGTTCCAACATGGAAAATAATGAGCTTGACAGAGAAAATAGTCTGCCTTTCATTGTGGCATTCTTAGCTTCAATGCAAACCAGATTTTCTATTTATTTTATACAAATATTATTAGATATTTGATATTATAATGGGACATCTTATCATATTTTATAGACAGCCGAAGTCCACTTCGCCAACACGTCCTCATACCTAAACGACAGAATAGGTCGCGTGCCAATGACTCCCAAAACGACATATGTAACCATTGGAGAGTACCAGGGACAGGCGTACCGGACCTTCGTCATCGTGGTAACAATAATAAACCAGTTGTTAACGTTGTGAAGCGGTTGCAGTTTGTTCAGGTTTAGGCATGAAAACTACTTGGTTTGGGTTAAAACAAGTACTGTAGTTACATAAGTAACTGAAGAGAGGGTCCTCTGAAGAAAGTACAAAACATGTACTGAAGAGAGGGTCCTCAATTGAATAAAATAATTACTCGATGAGCCTTGGTTGTCCTTACATGACTTTAAGGGTTTATTACAAACAGATCTGTTAAAAGAGAATCATTGGGGCAGCATGCACACATGGGCACAGCCAACACAATATGTTCAACTCTTGTAGTTGTGCAAAAGAGGGGGGTACATACATATCATAAATCAGGAGACAACTGCGAGACCGAAACTGATTCGGTGTCTAACTATCAGAACAGGAGGGCCTGGAGTTCCCTTCAAGGTTAATCTAATCTACAGCCTCAGACAGCTGGCTCCTGCTGACCCAAAATAACATAATCACACGGCCTTAACGCCTCCCTCGTAAAATACATTTGTCAGACCCAAGAACCATAAACTCTACTGCACCCATAACCCCTTAGTCACCCCAAATTTCTCCCACAGTAACGGAACTTAACAGTATGTACGTAACTTAAAATAATTCAGCGTTGACTTCTGGTTTCACACGGGACACAAACAGCGGCTGAAAGCCCGGAGTTTGACCCGTCCACCCACCCTGGCCTCCTCTCTACGTGACTTTGTCGCTCTTTATACTACGTCACCTGACTTCCTCCTTTGCTACAGGCACTACAGGGTGCCGCCTAACAGTAAACTTAAATATGAGCTGTGTGCACAGGCGACCCATACGACCCATCATCAGTAATTGATTGCAGTCAAGTAAGTCAGTCAACACTGGGCTATAAGACATCTACCCCATTTAGTACTTCCTGTCATGCTATTGTTACAGCCTGGACTAGCTGCAGCCACTTGACATTCAAATGACTGAACCAAGATCTGAGGCTTGTGGGAAATGGTGTTCCACGTTAAGGCCACTTAAAACAGAAATATTAAATTAGCCAGAATATAACATCATTATTATTGTTTTTATCTCTTCATATTAACTGTTTCTAATTTCCTAGAGATATTTGAACTGCATGGCATACTGTTGAGCAAGGCCCTTATTTCAGGCTGTATTTAGTGCAATATTACAAATGCCAGTGTGATTTTTAACGAGGTTTTCCTACTTCGTACACATACCCAGAGGGTCTGGATTCACTTGGGCTCCCTGATAACGTTCCGGCCAATATTTCACTTTTACATTAAAAGCTAGGCGAGTCCGCCCAGTCTGCACATACTGTGATTACAAATAAAGTGAGAAAAGGCTTCCATTCATTTTCATGTTAGTTAGTGCTCATTTCCCATGTGATCAGGCTTTATTTAAAGCAGACAAGAGACAATAAGGCCACCAGAGTGATCTTCTGCCCTGACAAAAGATTTGTAACGTCAATACAGCTTGCATAGAAACGTTAGGGGGTATCTGCTTTTTAGACCTTCAATGTTTAAGGCTTCCAAAAGCAGTCCCTTATGCAGAGCTTGTACTGACAAATCATTATATGGTATGGGCTATCATTTTTAGGCAGAAACGGCAAAAACTCTCCAAATAGTCCCTGGGGCTGGAAAATTGAACTTCTTTCGAAAAGTGTGTGGCTGTGCGACAGGAGCGACCCTCAGCAACCCTCAGTTACGCTGTGGTGTTATTTTTAGCACACAGACAGGTGCTCTTTACCATCACGTACACCAAACAAGGGTGACAGTTGAGTACAGTTGCACAGTATGTGCAACATGCACAAAACATGAAAATTATGAGTAATGGCGTGACTTTCCCTCTGTCTGTCTCTTCCCCGGACCTTTATTTAAGAAACACAAACTCAAAATTGAACAATGACACGTGATGACAAGGCAACATATGATCAGCCTGACAAATGATTCATTCTCATTCCACAGAGGTGGAAAATGTTCTGAAAACTCTGCAAAACACCGGTCTACGACAACATCCAGAACGGAACGAGTCTCCATTATGACCTTTTGTTGTACATTACAGTATGACCGTGTGAATGATGTCATTTTCCTCTTCAGATGAAAAACTACAGTGAAAATTGTACTTGCCTAATACTAATCAGGTCTTGAAAGGCTCTTTCCATTTTCCTGTGATTTCTAATATAGCTTTTTTCTCAGTAGATGAAAGTGATTGATCCCCTTATGGAAAAACCGCTGATTGGCATTTTTTAATGCTATGAAGAATTTCTCATAATTCCCTGGATGGTTGCATGGAAACATGGAGTACCTTAAAAGATTTTGTACTTAGTCACATGCCAGCAACTTTCCAAATCAATGAGGTATAACATTATGTCAAAACAGATGTCAAGTTAATTTCTGGGGACAAAGTTGAGCTTATGACGGACAGCTGGTTGTTTGGTCAGTACCTTGTTCGCAGGCACTCTGGTGGTATGTCTCTAGGGATCGCAGTTGGTCTGTTGGTTGGTTGGATGATGGCTGGTTGGATTGCCATTAAATGTTGTACAGTTATTCATGGTCCCGGGAGAATGAGTCCCAACGACTTAAAGCGTCTGACTATTTTTTTCTAGGGCCACCGTTAGGCTTCAACAAGTCCTCCAACCCATTCGACCACATAGCTGGTTGCTTCTTACCCTCTATTAAGACCCACAGGAGTGTTTCCTAAATTAGCGCAATTAGGCAAAAAAACAACTACTTGGTTAGGCTTAGGAAAGCCCTTTATTTGGGTTAAAATAAGTACGCTACATAAGTCACGCAACTAACCTAAGTGAAGTTACATAAGTCACGTATGTAACGTTTTCTAACTTAAAACTTTAAATAAGTCAAAGTTGACGTATTCAGCGTCTCCTGGGTTAGGGTTTAGGAGCCGACTCTTTCGGCTCCCAAACGGCTCTTCATTTAGTACCACTTCAGCTGGCATTACATTCTTACTTGTTGCAAGAAATAAATATGCAAGTGTCTTCACCTGCAATACATTGAAATAGTCTAGGGGGAGGGATCGGCTCTCAGAGGGAGAGTATCCCGTATGATAAACCTAGCGCTACAGTAGGCAAAGTAGGCCACTAAGCGCAATTTCTAATCTCGCATTAAGATATCCTGGAAGCTTCTTGTTGGCACCACACAGTCTACACTGTTCCATATTTATGACATTTTATATGCAACATTAAAAGCCTTGAAATGACACCTTTCTGTAGATCAAAAAGTGTGCAGCACTTATGTTAGACAAGTCTACAGGTTCGTATCCATTTTTAAATTATGTAGCCTAACAATGTTTTTAAAATATGGTCTCAAACTGGGCTATGCATTGCCCAAAAAATCCTGGCCTATATCAGAGCTAAAACATAGAGGCAGCGTTGAAATGTGGGAAGCTACTTGTGACCTAAATGAATGTATTTTAAACCACACTTCATTTTGTCATTTGCCATCAAAACACAGTAAGAATAGGTCCACTGGGACACAATACTGGAGCCTCATGTGGCTCGTTCAAGAGCAAGGCGTCCTTTAATTGCGCTTAACTAGTGATTACCATGTTGAATTCCTACAGTCCTTGAACCTGTCATCTGACGCATGGGAAGGAGGTGTGTGCGCGCGTGTGTGAATGTGTAAGTAGGCTGATCGCAGTCTTCTGTACATTCAAGGGTTTTCCGAAATCTCTTTCCAGCCAATGGGGAGGCTCCTGTTAATCCCAGCTCGGTAAAAACCAGAGGCGCCTCTAATCTGAGGAGAGAGTCAGCGTTCGAGCGGACAGAGAGGCAAAAGGGGGACTGGAAGTTTTTGTTTTGGAGATGTCCGAGACCCTGCAAGGCTTTCCCATCACTTTACTGCATTTGTGCGGCTTCTGAAACTGGTCCCAGCAGCGGAGAGCGAGAGAAGCGACTGCCTGTGTTTCCCTCTTCGTCCGCAGTTAGCCCCAACACGTCGCCGGCCCGCCTCACCACAGCCCTCACAGTCCGCGGACACCCCGTTGAGTCCGGTCGCCATGTCCTCCGGTGATGCCTCGGAGCAGAGTCGGCGGGTCAGCGTGCTGTCTTGGGATCAGGTGCGGCGTCTGGACTCCATCCTCGGCGAGAGCGTCCCCATCCACGGCCGCGGAAACTTCCCCACGCTGTCCGTGCAGCCCCGGCAGGTGGTCCAGGTGAGACCCCGGTCTATCCAACGGTCTGTAAATACTTGTATTTAAAATAAAGCCTCCAGGAGCGCGCACGGCACTGGTGATGCAGCAGGGGAATACAACCCTGTGGCAAAAATACAGCCATCAATATGAGCACAAAACCTCTTTTGTAAGGAATAAATGCACTTTCATTAGTTTTACTCACTGTGGTGTGTATATAGGCCAACATTATGTCAGGCACAGCTTTGTTTTGGCTACTCTCCTGGCTGAGATCATATACTGTGGGATGTGTATGGGTTCACTATAAGGAAACAGTTCTGCCTGCAAATCCCAATTGTCATTTCAAATGAAACAGTTGTCAATCATGTAAAAAAAAAAGGAAAAAAAAAAGGGAAACAATTGCCTTTACAGTGTTATCAGAGTTGCGGAAGAAATCCATCACCCAAACCCCCCAATGTACACGCACACACATATGCAGACACACACGTTTGTTTCTCTGTTCCCATAGGGGACAGTCATTGACATAATGTCTTATCCAGCCCCTAACCCTAAACCTAGCCATCACAACTAAATGTCTAACCCTAACCTTAACCTTATTGTAACCTTTTCCCTAGAAACCAAGCCTCAAAAACCAGTCTCTGCCCGTGCGGACCTCAGTTTTCGTCCCCACAGTGACACAAGTCCCCATGGGTCCATGTGCATTCAGGTTTCAGTCCCCACCGGGACATAACAACATGAAACACACAGACACACACACACACAAATAAGCTACCGCACTGACAGCACAACACAGCACATATTTCCACACTGATAAGAAGCAATGAGTGTTTTGGTGTGTCTCAGATAACATTCGACATGTTAACAATCAGCTGCACACTGATTATGCGTACAGTAATGCCAGGGAGGGATTTTGCTAGACCAGACACATCACTTCTATATCAATTGTTCGAAAAAAAAAAAAAAGAAGACATATCTGAAATGATGTCTCTGCACTGGCGGAATTTTCCACACGTTGTCGTAACACTTTAATACATGTGGGTACATGCTAGGGTGGACACTTTTCAGTGGATGTCAAACTCCTAAAAAATGCTTTTTAAAAAGAGCAAAGTCAATTCACTTGCTGCTCTGACAGTGTGGATAAAAAAAAAAATCAAAAAAAAAATCACGTCAGAGCAACCTGAACCCAACGGCATCAGCCTGGCTCCTCTCTTCCCCCGTGTTGACGCGCAGTTTGCCGCTGCTTTTGCTGAACGCATCTGCGAGTGGCAAGGGGGGGCCGATGACACTTAGACAGCCATTTGATCCCACATGCTCCTAACGCAGACACAAGAAATGATCCGACATGACTATGACTGCAGTTTTCCACTCGCTCCCTCTCGCGCTCCTGCTCCCTAAGTCACTCTTCTGCACAGCTCTCGTGAAAACGAGCGGGCGATAATTACGGAGCTTCGGCATATTCACTAGGAAGGAAACGCATAGGGAATCGCCTGGGCTGCAATTTCTACCGTGCGTTATTTCAAATGTCTGTAATCCAGGTTCACATTTCACACGGGTGATTCATGTTTTCTGCGGCGATCCTGTGGGGAAGAAGGACCCTCACACACACACACAGGCACACACACAACATTTCAAGGGCCCCTATAATCAACGAGGCCCCTACCATTTCCATGAGCCAGAGTACTTTTTAAGGAGCTTTCAAAGAAGCAGCTTTTGGAAAATTAGCCCGCTGGTTAACCAGTATCTGATGAGCGGCACCAAGGCTCTTCTCATCGTCTCCAGTAACAGTCCCGTTGGATGTAGCCTTGCCCTAAGCACAAAGATAATCATGTTAGTAATCCAGAGCTGGTGTTTGTGTGCAGCCTGCGGATTCTTAACTTAGGAGAAGAGACGTTTTTTTGGTTGAAGTTTTTGGTGAAGATCAAATTAGCAACGCCTTATGAAAACTAAAGAAGCTACATTTGAAGAGTGCATACCGTTCGTCTGAAATAACCAGTCAAACTTAGAGGTGCCACAAGATCGCATTTGGTCAGTTTTAGGATCATTCCACCCGCCGTCGATTAAAATAATCTCTACATGTCTCAGGTAGACAGCTCTGTCTGGTGCCTATGCTAACGATAAGCTATAGCAAAGGACCGTAACAACTGTTTCTGATGTTATAGCACGTTTACTACAAATACTATATACACTTTACCTATCACTGTTGACCATTTGGGAATTGAATTGTGTTAGCATAATGCACCTGTAAGTGTAGACTGATTTGAAAAGTCTGCGCTGCATCGCCACGCAACGATACCATTATCTTGTCAAACATGAGCGCAGACGCCACACGTTCCCTGCCATGGAATACGTCGAGCAGGTTTCAAGTTGCTGCAAGTTGATTTTCATATGGACATGAATGGAAACCAATGGCTGCCTGGAAGGAAGGAAAAACACACTCCCGAGATCTAAACCACCATGGTATGTTTTGGAAAATGGTTGGCAGCCATGGGAGGTATTCGTGATTCATGGTAAATGGGCTACAACACGCGAAACCACCAGTCCGCTCCTTTAATGCCATTTACCGTTTTAGCCTATGCACCAGGCAGAGCCGTCCACCGGAGGCAGAGAGAGATGATTTCGGAGCCAGGCCTGTCGTCACATAGCCTACTGGGTAAGGTGACCGGCGGCTCCCGCTCCCAGAGAGCCGGAGGAGCCCCTCTCAATGGTGGGTTTGTCTGCGGGAACGCATTTCAATAACATCTGTTTGGGGTCTGGTTGTGAGTGAGCCATGGGAGCGGTGAAGGAACAGTTTCACAGTTACTCACACCCCTGCGCTCTCCGTTTCATTTCATGTTGACGGTCATCAACCCACACTCAAGATTGTTTTGTCACCACACATGCTCCCTCTGCAGGCTTTATCTACAGAGGCCCTTATGTGCGTACGCGGTGGCATCGTAGCACACGATGATAAACACAGATATCGGATTTGTGTGTCACATGTTACGTCGGTTGTTGGGTGGGTTCGTGTGTGAGGGGGGAGGTATGGAGGCCAGTGTGTTTTTGTTGGCCGCCAAGAGGGTCGTCTCTTATTCCGGCTCTGCAGGCTATCATATTTAAACTGAATTGTTGTGTCTACAGTACATGTCTGAGCTAGGTCCCTTCCCATTTTTCTGCTCAGTGATCTGCTGTTACCACTGTGCTTTTTGTTTTTTTTTTGTGCACGGGAAGTAGTACTCCACTTTCTCGGATGGTACAGAGCGGCCTGGATTTGAAGCAGAATGTGAGGAGTGGATTAGTGCCCGTAATAACACTGGGCTTGTGGGTCAGGCTTGACAACGTATCACTGTGGTGAGTGCAGACCAGTCGCCTGACTCCACTGTGGCCCTCACCAGACTGTAAACCAACTCCTCAGTGGGCTATTGTTGAGAATGAGCAACACGAAGACACCACATGCTCCCAATGCTGCGTGGAGGAGGTAACCCCCGAACATTCGGTTTAGACTGTTAATGATTTTTATTTAGCAGTTTGCTTTCAATTTTCGGCTTTCAAATCCTCATTTCGCACATCGCTGTGCTTCTCACAGATCAAGCAGCGTGGGCAGCGCTGACAGGATCTGTTTGGCTGGATTATCCGTTGATGAAGTTAGAGTTTTTTGTGTTTTCTTGTTTTAAATGTATGCCAAAGTGGCTAATGCTGCTCACGCTTACTTCCAAACGAAAACTTTCCATCACTTCCTGTGTGCCCAGGGCAGTTGTTACCATTGAGGACACCACGGTCTGTATTCTTTTCCTTGGGAGTTTTATGGTTTTAGCAACCTGCGGTGAGTTTACTCTTCAAAACCTGTACACCATGGGTATTTATAAAATATATTTATTCTTTAAATATGACTAGTTTTAGGCACAAAAATCTTATAACAATAAATGATTCAGTGTCCTCCTTTCGAACATTATGTAGACCTTCTTGTACCTTCTTGGGGAATACACTTTACAAAACATACATTTTATATTGTTAACTGAATGAATAAAATATGAGAAAAATCTAAATCATTTTTAAAAAATTAGGTGGGTATATTTGGAGGGACTTGGGCATGTGACCTCAGTGTTTAACATCCTGGCCTACAGCCCTGTGTGCCAGTTGAGTTTTGTAGGATAAAACCTCCAGTAACAGACACAGGAAAAGTGTCCTTTATCAAGTTTGTACACGCTATAATAAGAAGTCCATTTTACAAATAAGGATAAAATTTCAATGCTGAAGTCAACACTGTAGTATGAGTTACCTCATGTAAGGGGCCCTTGAGCTGGTTGCAGGGGCACTCAGCAAGACGGGGAACAGCTTGATTCTACTCTAAAATCACAAGACACTCACAGTTACAGGCCATATAAGGATTACTATTCTCACCATAGAGCTTCACGCTCACTAGTACAATCTTACATGGCTGGTTTAAAAATGTAATACAACAAAAGTCTCCCCAGATTAGTTCCTTGGGTCAAATCTTATCAAATGACGTCAAACATTAAAATCTCTTTGAGCCCCTGAAAGCAGATTAACAGATCCTTCACTGAAATCATCCACCGCATAGAGGAGTAATGGCATCACGTTTCAGCCCGTGTCTAAGCATGCAGGTGAAATGACCACCCGTGCATAGGAAATTCGAGGAAGCTTTTGAAATCAGAGGAAAAACCATCATCATCCCCCGCTGCCTGCCAAGCTACTGTACGACTGACTGGCTGGGTTAGTTCTGGAGTGAATGCGAAGGTCAGGGACTCGTAACTCCTCATTTGCTGTCGCCGCTTGCCTGGCAGAGGGATCATCTGACTCACCGCCCAGAGCTCTCATTGGCGTCCAGGGGCCTATGGGCTGGTAAATGCCTGGGTCATTTCAAGCTGCCATAATAAAAACACATTCAGGCCGCAGCTTAAATGAAATACTCAAGGAAACGATTGAGACTGGAGAAGGAAAGTGGAGAGACTGTTATGTGTCGCCAAGGCGTTGTCAACACCAGACAGTCTGGTGTGTTTGCGGCTCTTTTTACGAGGCTTTTTTTTGCTGGAACGTCGGCGGAAGTGTCTCCCTTTCGCTCGGCTCACCAGGTGCTGGTGCGTCATGCGGGAAATGCATGTTTTATTAGTGCTGAAGGACGGGCATGGTGGGCGTGGCAGAGCTGCACTTCCTCATACGCTCCTTTCAGGACCCCCAGACAGGCAGATTGTGGCGGACTCGAACTGTTTAAGTGTGAGGTCAGAGCAATTACTGCTGTGGGTTTCCCTTGGTTGAAAAAAAATATACTTCTCTGCATTGTTGTCCAGCGCCCTACGAAACCCTGTGTAATTTCACTCTACAAAGCATCTGACCTTTTTTTCTCATTGGATTTTCGAGTTTTATGGTGTCTTTTTTATGTCTAATATAGTGTTTTTGTCTCTTTGAGGGTCTCTTCCAGGATTTGGGTAACAGAAAACTAGTAGATACGCTTTGTCTGTGGTAGATCCAATTCTTCACATTGGTTTATTCTGAAAAGTTTGGATGGAAATGTGTTGCTTTTGTATCATTTAGTTTTTAAGAAACATTTAAAAATGTTGGGAAATTCTCATTCGCTTGTGAGAATTGAACATTGATAGTAATCCCATGTCTGTGTGTTAAGTACAGGACTGTAATTGGGTGCGTTAGCCCAGCTAAGCATAAACAAAGAAGGCAGGGGAAAGCCGCTGGCATAGCGCTGTTTAAATTCTAAAATATCGCCTACCAAAACCTCTAAACTTGTCCTATTTACGCATTGTCTCTCGTTTGTTTAATCCCGTCACAAACAGAAATACTGAAATTCCATTTTTTGATTTTAGTGGGAGTCGCGTGCTATATGCAACCACGTTTTATCGATCCACGTTTTCTGTGCAGCGTCTCCAGCTGACATGCAGGTTGCCAGATGGGGTCGGTAAACCCAGGTTTTGGTTTCTGTATTTTTAACCAACCCAAAATTTACATTTCGGCTTACTTACCGATTAAACAACAAGATACGATGTGTAAATGTGAGCTTGAGATGTGTTTTTAACCCTGTTTTTCGCTTTAGTTAGGGTTTCCCCCTGGCTAGACACGCTAGACTCCAGCTTGCTACTTAATGCACAGACATAAAATCGGTCTTCTCATAGCATTCTTGGAAAGAAAGCGAACGTGGAATGTTAAACGTGGACCTTTTATCTGCAATGTAATGGAAACACTTGGCTCCTACCCGGTATGGTTTGTTACAAAAATGAGGAACCAGAAGAGAAAACTGTACAGTAGGTGAAGTCAAAGGGAGGGAGAAGGAAATGCAACATAAAAAAATACCTTGCGCATCAGTTTTTTCCCTTCATTTTCTTCTGCTTTTCACAGCTTTAGTCAGTCCGTTTTATATAAAGAAATCACACGTTAGCACATCCTTTGTAACCGCGTAGTAGTGGGGAAATATTAAAAAGTGATTTGTTGGATGACGTCTGCTCCTTGCGTTTGATAAGCTAAGTTCTGATAGGATTAGCTGGCTTGATGGATGTCTGTCTACGCTGACCGATAGCTGGTAGGACAGTGGGGCTCAGTGAGCGGGTTCTAATAGACAGCTGTGCTTTGGATTCCGTCAGAATTGGCCTTGTTTTGGCTGTTTTTCTCCATTTAGTGTAGTTTGAGTGATGCAACAGACAGGAAGCATAAACATCGCAGCTGTCTGTAGCTCGGCAGTTTCCCCCCCAAGCATCGCAGCAGTGCAGCATGGTGTGTGTTCCAATAACCAGATCAAGCTTTTTGTCTTGCCAGAGTGTTTATATGACAGCGAAGGGATCATGTTTTCTCAATATGGTCATTGGCCATAAAGTTTAAAAGTTCACAGCTGAACTGTTTTGTTTTTTTTGTTTTTCTTTCAGCAGAGCCTCTTTCAGCAGACAAGCACTGACTTGTCATTTTCCACAGCTTATCTCTGTAGTGCTGATGCGGCTTGTACTTCATATATGGAGAGATAAGTCTGCTAAATCAAGCATTCAACTCATTAGAGGCGTACTGTATAGTACGTAGGGCCCTGTCACCCGCAGGAAACAGGATCGGTTCTGATTAATGACACCATCCACCATAGGTAGACACTTTGTTGACAAGCATGTATGCATCCATAAATAAATGAAAAGGCTAATATTTGATTCCTCTACTAAGAGTTTTTTGTTCATACTAAACTTTTGTATTTGGTATTTAATTTGGTGTCTTCAGACTTTTAATTTGGTGTTTTTCGAGTTAGTTTTCTCTTTCCTTTGCTCTGCCATCAACTTGGATGAATTAGAAATCCAGCAAAGGGCAATGAATTCAACCATCACAAAAAATTGGAGCAATGTGTCCATGCCTCATAATGCATTCTGTTTATGAACTTCCATTAAACTGCCCCCCCCCTTGATATAGTATGTTCGAATGACAGCACGTCAGATTCTCTTTTTCTGAAGTAGTAAGGATCCCTTCTTGCATGTACACGCCTGTATTTTCTTGCGTCAGCCTCTTCTGATCGTTGCCTTTCGCTGGATATCCATCACTCAGTTTTTCCTCCGTCTCTCTACCTTTCAGGTGGTCAGGGCTCGACTGGAGGAGCGGGGCGTGGTGGTGCGTGACGTCAAGCTGAACGGCTCGGCGGCCAGCCATGTGCTCCACCAGGACAACGGCCTCGGCTACAAAGACCTGGACCTGATTTTCGGCCTGAGTCTCACCGATGACAGGGCCTTCCGGCTGGTGAAGGACGTGGTGCTGGACTGCCTGGTGGACTTCTTGCCTGAAGGGGTGTGCCGGGAGCGAATCACAGCCCTCGCCCTGAAGGAAGCGTACGTGCAGAAACTGGTGAAAGTTTGCAACGAGACGGACCGCTGGAGCCTCATCTCGCTGTCCAACAACACCGGCAAGAACGTGGAACTGAAGTTTGTGGACTCGCTGCGAAGGCAGTTTGAGTTCAGCGTCGACTCCTTCCAGATCACTCTGGACTCGCTGCTGCTCTTCGACCGCTGCTCGGAGACGGCCATGTCCGAGACCTTCCACCCTACAGTGCAGGGGGAGAGCATGTACGGAGACTTTGAGGAAGCTCTCGGCCACCTGCGCTCCAGGACTATCGCCACACGCAGCCCAGAAGAGATCCGGGGCGGCGGGCTGCTCAAGTACTGCCACCTGCTGGTGCGCGGCTTCCGGCCGTCCTCTGGGGCTCAGATGAAACAGATGCAGCGCTACATGTGCTCACGCTTCTTCATCGACTTCCCCGACATAAGCGAGCAGCAGAGGAAACTGGAGGCGTATCTGCAGAACCACTTTGCGGGCATGGAGCACAAGCGCTACGAGTACCTGGTGACTCTGAGGCAAGTGGTGGACGAGAGCACTGTGTGTCTGATGGGCCACGAGCGTAGACAGACGCTGGCACTTATTTCCGCCCTGGCGCTGCGCGTAATGGCCGAACAGAACGCTATCCCTGCTCTGTCTAACATCACCTGCTACTACCAGCCCGCTCCCTATGTCAGAGACGTCAACTTCAGCAATTACTACGTGGCACGCGTTCAGTCACACATGACTACATGCAGTAACTCTTATCAAACATGGCTGCCTTGCAGCTGAGCAATGACTGTTAGGATGTCTGGAGAGCTTTCCGTTTTAACTTTACATTGATGTAAGCTGAGCGTTCCATTATATTGCTCGGTACCTCTGTAGCAATCTCGCTTTTTTTTTGGTTTGAGGCCGATCGTGGAATTATTGTCTCTTTGTTTGCCAAATATTATATCAAAACCATTCCACTAAGTTATATTGACTAATACTGCTGTAAAAAAAAAAAAGAAAAAAAAAAAAATCTAATTTGAGCCATTGTAATTGCTACACCTTTTTGTTCGATGTTGACATGTATGGGAAAAATATGAAGGATTGATACGTGATGGAGGTGACGGAGGAACTTTGCCAGTTCTGTTCTGTGTTTGACGGGTGCTCGTAGTGGGTCTTTAAGGAAATGTTAATTCTTCGTACGAAATCAGAAAGCTGTTTTTTGTTCTGTCTGTGGTTTCAGCCGACCCGACTGGGAGGGAAAAAGGACCAAAGAAATACTTTCTTGTGTAGCACGACAAACAGAGACCATATTGTGGTTGCAAGTGCCTGAAAATGACCAATGTCTTTATAGTAGATGCTATGTAAGAATTGTTTTGGAAACTTTTTCATCCAGGTTACTGTACATTTCTATATCCAGGGTCAGGGTATTTGTTTTTTAAACCATTAAAAAAATGTCAAAAAATGGAAAGATGTAGTACACTGGTCTTTCTTTACACTTTCTACTGAGTTCATAGAAGTGAGATATAGAAAAACTTTTTTAATATGCTCCAGTTGACTCAAATTAGTCTGGGGATGTGCGTCATGAATGCACACTCTGTCTCCATTTTCTGTATCTCACGGTCTCAGCTTCCTGTGTCTCTAAAGATCTCCCTCATCTATCTTTCTTGATCACACACAAACTCCTCAGTGTGTTGTCTGTGCTCCATCAGCCAGACACAGACTGGCCTGATACAAACACTCACTTGTTCAAGCTCTGTGCACCCCCGCCCCCCCCCTCACCCCCAGAAACGGATTCCCCTGAGCCCGGGCCTATACATTAGCCATTTCCTTCCACTTGTGCATCCGACGAGGGGTTTCCCTGGCCTCATTCGGAAAGGGGAGATTGCTGTTGCTTGTCTTGGATGAGTTGTGCTCTGCGGGGGCAGCTGAGGACCAGGTGGTGAAATGAGACTGCCGGCTTTTCAGCAAATGTAATGATGCATTCCAGCACTTCACTTCCTGGATGATCAAAACAGTCCAGTATTTCATCCTCGCTTAGACCAGCATTTCTCCCGCTATGACATTTTATCCTAATTACTTTTGCATGGGGGACGACTTCTTGGGATTTAGTAGAGCATGAAATGGCATGTTGCTGGGACACACCTGCTTACTGTTGCTCCGGATGGAGACAGAAAGTACTTGCGATGCTGGAAAACTTGAGTGAAGCGTTCACTGATTTCTTCATAAAAGTTCATTTAGAAGGAAAGCATCTGTCAGAGTGATTAAGTGGCGCGATATAAAATGCGACAAGGGAAATTTCCCTCTCTGGGTTAGCTGTCACACTTGTCTCCAAACTGCTACAGACACCCTCAAGGAAACACAGGACAACCCTGGAGAGTTCCACTGGAATAAACACCCATTAAAGCCACAGCTGAGACAGAGCTTGTCGTATCTTAACAAACCAGTGATTTCTGCGCCCGGTCAGACCATAAGAGTCAACCAGAGAGCTGTGAGGAACATAACAAATTACAGTAAACTGTTAACGGGTTTGCTAAAGATTAATCGGAATGAAATTTTCCTTGTAATGACCCGATACATGCAAAGCTAACGACAGCCTCGGCTGTACTTTGTGTTTAGTGCTAATTAGCAAATGTTAGCATGCAAACATGCTAAACTAAGATTGTGAACATGGTAAACATTAAACAGTTTTAACGCCGACATTGTGAGCATGCTAGCATGCTAACATTAGCGTTCAGCTCTATTGCTTCGGTTCCAGAACAGCCGCACAGAGCGGCGGTGGCTAGACTCTTAAGCTGGGCTCACACTACAGGAGCTTTAAAAATCACACACTTAAGGAGAATCTTCACAGATTTTCTTCTCTCTAATCTCCAACATGCTCACACCGCAACTTTTGAAAAATAATGGTGCATCACACACTACAGGATAGTATTCAGATTATCGGGCCAGAGGGAGCATGAGCTCATGGGGACACAGATGCAAAAAAAAAAATAAAAATAATAATGGAGACGGAGGTGGTGCAACATCTTGCCCCGATCTGTGTGAGAGCAGGTCGGGAGGTTTAAGACTGGATCTGTAAACTCCTCACATTACCAGATAATCTGAGCTGAACATCGGTACCGACCAAGTTTCCCAGACCAGATTTCGCCTCTGATTGTCGGGAGGGGTGAATCGGGGATAAATAGGCCCCAACCTCCTGTAGTGTGAGCCCAGCTTAAGTCTGGTTTTTACATAAAATATTACAAAAACTTTATCGTGGAAAAAAAATCTGCTATTTTGGTGGCTTTATGCCATAAAGGGACATTTTTTTCTACAGCATCACAGTTCCTCCAAGAGTAGCTGGAGGCAGATTTAAGGCAAGGTAGCCACAGTCGAGTTTTTCCTGGACAAATACCACAGATAAATCTGACACTGTGGTTCATACTGTTCCACAGCGCACACCAGTTCTCAGCAGCTTGGCCTTCTCACCCTCGTCTTCTCCAGTCTACGTGGGTGGGCCCTTCTGGGTTCGACTCCTACCACAGTCATTGGCACTCAAAAGGTCCTGTTATCATTTTTTTCCCTTCGTTCTGTGTCAGTCTGCTGTGAAGAGTAATCTCTGTCTGCTGATCGCAGTGTGCTCGTTGTTCAGGGATGCGGTAGGATTGCAAGTCGGCTGATTAGATTATGGGAATGTCTTCTTTAGTTGTGACATACACCACCTGGGGAGTGATGGGAAGGGTCAGGATGAGCATGGAGCCAAGAGTGGTTTCCAGTGTAACAAACTGTTTATCCGTTGTCAACTCTCAGCTCCCTATCTGGGTATATTAGCTGCCTGGGGAGACGGTAAGAGAAAAACTAATTTGTTGCTACAGGGGTGGCTGAATCTGCTCAAACATAGATGAAGGCAGTGAACTTTAGAGAGCACGCTCAAGGGAAGATGTTGAAGGAGTATTTATCATGGAAATTAGGGAGGAAGTCAACTAATCCAAAGACATTTTTGAACAAAGAAAGTGGTGAGAATTATGCTTTCGCAGTTTCAGCTGCTGCCATTTCAATTAAGTTCCTTAAAAAGTACCACGTGTACAAAAATTGGAGATTGCGATATAATAAAAACAAATAAAATTATTTTATTCAAGGGTGATTGAATTGGATTGATACTAATTTCAGTCTTTACAGCTGACGAATGAAGGAAGTGGTGCTGAAGTTTTCCTCATAAAGCTCTTTTACTGGACTGGGTGGCATTGCTCCATCCATCATCATGTCGTTAGCAAGCGATTCCCAGGAACTCACAGTATTTCTATTTGTAGGATCTGTGGATATTCCGAGCCTCCTCACCATGGTGATGTTTATTTGTTGTCCTGAAATGCAAAGGGGCCTGCCGGTGCCGTACAGCGGGCAATAAAGCCTGTGCATCCACCTTGGCTTTTGGTTCATTTTTCTGTGCCACAAAATTTGATAAAAACACATATACACATTTGAATCCAGCGATGGAATGGCGGACTCCGCCGGTGGCAATGAAAAGGAATATACAGAGAGGTAACAAGCGAGGGTTAAAACATTTAATGGCTATAGCAGAATAAATGCCAGTCACAAACACTATACAAAATTGGAAAAAGGACTATAACTTGTGCAGGGAAAAAAAAAAAAGAATCATTTGGATTTATTTAGAATTCCATGATGAGAGCGTGATGTGATCGAAAGCTCCAGAACAGCTACTAAATGGACCTTGTGCTGAGTTTGTCATCTCAGCTGCTGTTTCATGAATGAACAGTTGACCTCAGACTTTGAGGAGACCTACTTTAGAAACTCGCTCCAGTTTTACCATTCCTCACTAAGGCTTTAATGCATTTTAAGCGTAGGGTCCATTCTGCAATATAAAATCTTTGCCACTTATGGGATAACTCTGATCCCAGTTCCTGTAGTCTCAAAGAGAAAGAAAATGTCATTCTTCTAAAACTATAAAACTACAGCGAAACCAATATGTCAACATCTAATTTCAAATTTGAGGTCAACTGGACAGAAATAAAAACAGGAATAAAATATCACCAAACACCCCATAAAGACCAGCTCAGTGACGAATCAATCAACAAAGTCAAGCAAGTCATAATTTCCTGGACTGACACATACCGTGTAATTTCTTCAGTAGCTGAATTTGTTTTTCCAAAACAAGCAGAACAGAAATGTTCTTATATGCATCCACTGCTGTCACCGCTTTATTTGAACAAATTAGTGAGTAACCTATAATTTACAGACAACATTACAGACGCTGAAGAGAAGCCCCGGCCTGTGTTTTCATGACAAATAAGGGCTGGAACACAGACGGCTGAGCACCGAATTCTGTTGAGTCACTCCCAGACTGAAAATAATGAACTGTATTTTTAAGACAGAGTCCCAGACCACTGAGGGTGTAGACTATAAACAAAAAGAGACACCGTGTGAGCGCACGACACAATTTTTGGGAAAGATTTGCTGAATGGAAAGGTCACGTCTTGAAATGGCACACAGAGGTTCTTCTTCTTTTATTTGAAACAGATGATTTCAGCTCACAGGCTTCCACACAGCTGCTGGAACCGATCTCAGAGCGTCAGCTAAAAGGGGCAAAAACTAATGGTATCATACCAACATCTGCTCGGGCCAAACACCAGCTTGCTTTCATTTGGTTTGGAGGGAGACGGGTGGGGGGTGGGGGGCTCCCTTCCCTCGTGCGACTGGCTTCCTGACAGCCACAGTAAACACCGGTCCTCTGAAAGGTCACACTGTTTGTCACCCTTGGGCCCCTGCGAGGAGCTCTCCTCTCATAAATATTAAAGGCCTCTGTACCAAATGGGGCCACCGACTGCTAACAAGGGGTTGTGGCGGATGGGAGGGACAGCCGTTTCTTTTAACGCTGCGAGAGGCTCCTCCACTGTGGGGCCATGGGAAAACAAGAGAGGCTAACCTGGAAAAGTCTGGTCCCTGCTCCTGGCATATGGACCGTCTTAACCCAAAGTGACTGGAGCTCTGATCCCTCATGGCTTTGACTGCCTGCGCTCACTTTGGCGCCGTGCATGAAATCGGCAGGTCACCTTACACCTCTTGCTTCTAAAGGATCCTGATGGAATTTTGGAAAGTATAAGACGCGTGAGTCGACTCTCATAAAACATCGGGTCAAAAAAACTTATTATTTTAAGCCTACTGCATATGCCTCCTGCCTGCTAGCGCTGGGGCTCATTTTCCTCTCAATTTGATTTCCCACAGTTACACACTGTACATCGAGACTTGCAGAGAGAAACAACATTTCCCTGGCCGTGTTGATGTTTCCTCATAAAATACGTCTCAGCAGGCAATAGCATCAGGGCTCCATGATGAGGAGAAGGTAAGGAAGGTGGGTGGATAAGCCACAAGGCAGGGGCCTCCGTTTGACTTGCTGTAAGCAAGGGGGAATGACATCTGATCGGCCCAGGTGGGGAAGGACAGGCCTGCTTCTGTTTCCATCAAAAACCTCTGTGGGTTCCGGATCTGCCTGGAGGAAAAGGTAATTCACATGTCGGATAATGTAGCTGCAGCCGACTTGTCGGAACTGAAGGGTAATTACTTTATCGGTAACTCACAGGTACAGTCGCAGTGGATTGCTACAGTTCACCATAGCCAGGAATAAAGTCGCAAATGAAAAGAAGGGAAACTAGAGACTCCAGTTGGTGATGACCATGAGGTAAATTATGCAATCAACTGTGCGCCTAGAAACACACGGAAGTAATGACTGTGTCCTTTTCATTTCGCACAAAATCAGTTTCGCTGCTCCCGAGGGCCAGCTGAAGTACAGCAACACAAAATTGATACAGACAGGCCATGAAGGCTTTTCCATTTTCCATACATGAGCATGAGACTTCCATGGCTGAACAGACGAGAAAAAAAAAACAACACACACACACACCACCAACCGACTTCACTTTATTAAGTGAAGGTCTTTGGAAAACAGAGCCTCGCAGCGACATCCTCACAATTTCATTGGCAAGTGATCTCTGGGCAGTGCGATGAGCACAAGAACCCTAATCACAGATGTATAAAATGTAAAGAGATGCTGGCCAGAGACCAAAAAAAAAAAATAATCTCCTGTCGAGGCCCACCATGACATTTTGTGAACTAAACGTATTTGCTCTCTTGCAGAGAGTTAGTGTAGTATGGTAGAAAGCCACTGTGCCAATTCAAAGAGCCCAGTATATAGTTACATCATATAATATAATTTATACTTTTCTTTGGAATTAAAAGAAATATAAATGTTGTATTTGGTGAATGACATTTAGAGGTGGTGGTAGGCCTATTTTTGAACTTTGGATGGAGCCAGGCTAGCTGTTTCCCCCTCCTTCTAGGCTTTATGCTAAGCTAAACTAATTGCCGCCTGGCTCTAGGTGCATACTTAATGCACAGACGTGAGATTGGTATCGACCTTCTCATTTAACTCTTGGCAAGAAAGCAAATAAATGTGTTTCTCAAAATGTTGGACTATTTCTTTGAATTCAGGTTGATCAAAGAGTCCAACAAAATGTCACCCGCTGTAACTGGCTCTAGTCCGGTAACAGTCAGGGGCAGTCACTTCCCAGGTTGATGTCGGAGTGAGGTTGCCAGGCGGTCAGCGGAGACGTTGCACGGAGATTCTGGGCAGACGGATTAACTGCTGTTTTCTCCTGCTTTAAGTCATTACGCTAAGCTAATCTAGATCCGGATCCATACTCAACGCACAGACATAAATGCAAGAAAGTGAATAAGCGTATTTTCAGAAACATCAAACTACTGAAGCACTGCAACGCACGGTACAAGCTCTGGACATGAACTGTGTGGAGATCGTTTTCATCAACCGTGAAAGTACAGCACAGTTCAGACGGGCCCTTTCCCGTAAAATGGTTAGCTACAGTTAACTTTAGGTCCCTTAAAAAACTACTGGTTAAGGTCACGGTTAGGTGTGGAGAAACGAAAATGAAGGAAATGTTTGTTTTCAAGGTGAAATTGCTGCCCTCTTTCTAGTCGCGCCTACTTCATGTTCTCCTTTCAAGGTTGGATGATTTTCTTAATCCCCCCCCCCCACACACACACACACACACACACACACACACACTTACAGATACCATGCTCATTTAACAAAACAAACAGCCTAGGCTGTCAGCATTCATATTACTTGGCATGCAGATGGATCTGTTGGGCAAACAGAAGAAGTGCGTGTTACATATCCCTGTGCTCAGCCCCCACATGATGACTCACTCACATTAGCTGAGTCATAATCACCGCTCTCTGTTCAATATGATTGACCTATTACAGCGTGACCAACACACAACGCGTGCAAATCACTTCTGTCACTCTTGCTTTTGTCCTACCGGTTACTGTTATCAGATGCCACTGGAACATAATTTGACTGTCATGAGTTGCGTCTCACACCGGCCTGTGCTCCTGCCGAGCGACTTGGACTCCAGACACTGGTGAGGTCACTGCTTCCTTGAACATTGGGACGCTAGTCTGTGACCTCCAACATGACTCTGAAGTGATGCATGTTATTGACACTATCAGTATCGTATCTCTTCAGGGAAGGGCATGGTGTAAAAACAACAAAAAAAAAAAAAAGAAGACATGCAGCTATAGTCAGAGTTGGCAGGTGGAGAACAGGGCAAGAACCCAAGTGCAGACAGAGGTGGCAGGATGGTGAGCGGTGATTTATTTGTCTAAACGGCAAAACTGGTTACAGGCAGGCAACAAACAAGTAGCAGGCAGGCACAAATCCAAAACAGACCGAGCCAACCTAGTAACACCGACGAACAAAGGAAAACCCTCAACTTACATACCCTCAGATAGGGGCGAAAACAAGGCACAGGTGAACTCATTGACACAGGTGGAGGCAATCAGGGCAATTACAGACAGGAAGCAAAACTAGAATATGTGGGCAGGGGAAGGGCATTTCAAAATAAAACAGGAAATAACCAAACATAACCCCAAACTGTGACAGCTTTGGTGATAAAATACTGTATATCTACAATGTACTGCTCTGCTATCGTTCATGGTTTGTGTGACCTTCTTTTTCAGAAGGACGTGAAACAAAAGTGTGGTGTTTTTACTCGCAGAACTGAGCCTTGAGCGAAAAGATTCACAGGTTTGTTTTTATAGAAAGAAAAAAAAAAAAGCAAAGCAAAAACAATACAAAAAAACCCCTCAAGGTCCACTTCCTAGCCCTTTGAGCTTTCAACCCACAACTCATGGCCTTCATCAGTTGAGTGCGTAAGTTCGTTCTTGAAAATAGTAGTTTCATTTTTAAGGTCAATTTATGCGCTTTTCCTGGAGCTTTCAGCCACCTCTCACGGCCCTCCTCAGTGGCTCAGGTGTAATCACATGACCTAAGCATGACATGACAACAGCGTGATGACAGCTGAGCCATCGTCATGACAACTGAGGAAACTCCATCCATCAATGAAGGCCGTGAAATGCGGAGGAAAGCTCTAGAAATTTCGAAAAAAGCTTGTACCTGGGCCTTGAGTAGAGACTTCTTTTTTGTCAAATTACTATTTCAAAAGGTCAAGAATGAACTTTCATGCACTACCTTATGGTACCCCAAGAAAAAGTGGCCTTCATCCAGGTCACTTCAGTACCTAAATTCTTGTCACTGACCATAAGTCTCACTTAAATCACATCACACATATTTTGTCACGTATTGTTTCTTTGCATTCTCCAGAGCAATTTCTTTGAAAACCTTCCACGCTGTGACCCTTTTTTATGGTCAACAACATCATCATCATCATCATCATCATATTCTCAGTTCTGTGTTGGCTTCATTGCCAGCTGCATTAAGTTTAAAATCACGCTTGCTCTTATCTTATTTATATTCTGCTTCATCTATGTTTTTGTTGAATATTATTACTTGCAGCACTAATGACCCAGTCACGTAAGTTGCATTTTACCTTATGCAGTGTGATTTATGCAATGGTGGCTCCTTTCATCTGCCTCCCTCCTCTCCTCTCGCTCCTCCACCACCTCCGCACATTCATCCCCCTTTTCGCCTTTCTCAGATTGATCAAATATTTGCTCTTCTTGGGCCCCGGCCTGTTTATTTTCTGGAGTGCGTTTTCAGCAGTGGTCGGGCCTGTGCGGCGGCTCAACAGTGCCGTCTCAGACATGCCAGTGTTTGGCTTAGCGGCTGGGGACGGAGGCTGGGCTGGGTCCGGGCCTCTGAGTGCGCCGGCAACGTTGGCTGCTCTCCCTTCGCTGGGCAAACTGGGCCTGCGAGTCGCACACACTGTGGCCATTCACTCTCCCAGCGCACACAGGATAGAGTATGGATTGTTTGGAGGCCAGTGGCAATGCCAGGAATGCTGAGCCCTAGTTTCTCTCTGGGAAAAAATGGTATTTGGTCTCTCTCTCTCTCTCTCTCTCTCTCTCTCTCTCTCTCTCTCTCTCTCTCTCTCTCTCTCTCCCTCTCTCTCTCTCTCTCTCTCTCTCTCTCTCTCTCTCTCTCTCTCTCTCTCTCTCTCCCTGCCTGCCTTTGAAAGGTTGCAGCAGTCTGATGAGAGGGATTACTCTGTGCATTAGCCGACCTGTTTCCTCTTTCCTGCAGATTCCAGCCTAGCCAGTCACAGAGGGCCTCCCAGCCAGAGGAATCTTACGGAGAGCCACTGCCTTCAACGTCGGTATTTCCTGACCCAGTCCCACATCCCTAGTGGCTCATTCATAGTTTTAGCAGTGAAAAAACAGAAAGCTATATAGGGATGTATGCATAAAATATCCATCTTCAACTCAGCATTGGTAAAAACGTCCATTTAGAGTTTAAAACCATACAAACTGCCCATGTGCTAATAGTCTAATTTCCAACATTTCTATTTTTAACAACTTTTACATCTACTTTTGTATTCAGCCCTATTCGGGTCTGTGATGATCCTGCATAAGTGCGTACTATCATTTTCATTTGCTTCAGTGAGGACGGGATGGGATGATTTTTTATGGCTTAAACAGTTTTGCCATATGCAAAACCATGACGGTCGAGGCGTGTGGACCTCCGCCGCCCCTGACGATCCGATTAATGCCTCTCGGCTGGTGCTGCGCGTGACCACGTGTCTAGTTAATTAGCCACTGCACACTGCAAATGTAATAAGGGCTCAGAGAGGATATGAAACACACTCCGAGGAGGGATGGTCAATCTGGAGATGTTGAAAAGCAGATATAGGCGCCTACTTATTTATTAAACACCATGAAGACATTCTGAAGGTGCAAGGGACATCAGGTGGAAAAGGGATTTTTGTTCAGCTGATTGGCATGACATGCATTAATAGCCCTTCCAGCGTGGTAAACAACAAAACAGAGTCAATTTTCAGCAAGTTACACAAGTTCCTGGATTATCAGAACATTTCCTGAAACGTCAGTAAATGCAGGCATCAAGGGGCCAAGTGGAGAAGTCAGTAGGAAAGTGCAGCAGTATAAAAAACAACAACAACAACAACCTTTTGGCCTATCAGATTCCTTTTTAGAGCACAAAAGCTCTAGAAAAGATGACAATGTCCTAGATAACTTAGTAAAATCTTCAAGGAAACAAGAATCCAACAGGCGAACACTCCAGCAATTCCTCCGGGGCTGTTGTCAACCTCTTGTGAAGTTCTGCTTGCTGTGTTTCCACACATGCCAGAGGAAATCCCCAGGGTGATATCCCATCCCTTCCTTCCAGAAAGAGCCTGTACTGGCCTCTGAGAAAATGCTCGGCAATAAATAACGAGCAGATCACTTCTATACATCTGTGATCTCGCCACAAGCTGCCACGAGCATTTCAGCTGAAGAACACGGTCACGACAGAAAGTTTGTTATTTCGTCTCATTCATTTCAGATTAAAAAAAAAAACCCCGGAATGACTGGCAATAATAGTCTCATTTAAACCTCATTAAGTGCAGCAAAAGAACCGCAGGTTTTTTTTCTCTTTGCACGGTAGACATCAAAGAAACAAATAGCATTGAATGAAACAAGATGAAGTAAAAAAAAAAACCAACAAAAAAAATAAACTGGCATTATTGTAGGAGATCAGAAAGGCATGCTATGTCAGGCGATAAGGAACTTCCTTCACTACAGGTGGATCAGGTTCTACTTGGAAAGGAAACATGATCGCACCAACACCGTCCGGGCTCACCTGGTGGAATCCCAGAAGTAACTCGACTTTCTGCTCATTGTTTTTGTGTCATGGCCCAAAACTTCAGTTTTGGTTACGCCTCACCGCTCTAATCAGCCTCGTTTCCAGCTACAGAATTTCAGCTGGTTTTTTTTAGCAAAAAAAGCTCTGATTATTGCACTGTAGTGTACACTCTGCCTGTCCAGCACCAAACAGCAGACAGACAAAGTCGGCAACTAGCTAGTGTACATAGTGGAGCATTCAGCCGCTAAAGAGCCAGATATGCCTCTCACATGTTAGCCAGAGCACTTTAAAGTCAGTGTTCTGTTTAGAGCTTGAAGTTAGCCATAATGGCTATGCCAGCGGGCTACCTTGTGTGTTTACTTTCATTTCGACTCGGATATGATGTCCCCGTTTCCCCGAATCTCTACAACCCGAGGTGATGAGTGCAAAGTTAGAGTGAAAATGGCCACATTTATGGGAAATACCGTATGCTGTGTTGAAATATAGCCTACCTGAATTTTCCTTTAAAAGGTCCAGTGTGTAACATTTAGGAGGAGCTTTTGGCAGAAATGGAATTTAACATTCATAAGTATGTTTTCGTATGATCACCTGAAAATAAGAATTGTTGTATTTTCATTACCTTAGAATAAGCCGTTCTTATCCACGGGGGAGTGGGTCCCCTTCCACGGAGGCTGCCATGTTTCTACAGGAGCCCAGAACAGACAAACCAAACAGTGGCTCTAGATTTGGCCGTTTCTCCTACACTCTTGGAAAGGGAGGGTGATAGGAGCGGTATTCAAATGGTTGTAAAATGCAATTTGAGAACTATATGCCACTAAATTCTACTTACTTGTGTCGTTATTTGAGAGGAACAGCTGAAAGCAAAGGGGGCTATATTCGAACCCGAGCTGCTGCATTAAGGAATTATACACTGGGTGCACATGCTACCAGCTGAGCTACTGGGGCACCCACACACTGGACCTTTAAGTATAGAGCTGGAGTTGTGACTTGTTTAGCCTAGCTTAGCATAAAGACTTGTGGCAACGCAAAACAGCCTGGCTTTGTCCAAAAGTGAAAAGACAAAAAAGCTAAATGTTAAAATGACAACGTGATTTTATGCCGCGTTACATGTTGGAGCTATTTCTTGCTGGACAACAGTTCATCCATTCCCCTGGTAATTAAATCCAGTATTTCCTGCTCAAGTGTGGGTTGCCAGACATGGCTGATGGGCAAGGGTTTTTGCTTTTGTTCTCTAAACAGGTACGGTGTTACCACACATGGCGACCTCACTATGATAAGACTTTGGGATGTTGCAGACAGCCACTGCACGCAACTATTGTTTGCCAAGAAATAGTTCTAGCAGGTCATTCTTACTATAAATATTTGTATCTACATTTCTCTTCCTGTATGACTTCAACAAAATAGGTACAATGTGTTAATTAGTCAGCTTTAGAGGTCTTGTCAGGCATATTCTTTGAGCCAGGCTAACTCTGATCTTTACGCTAAGCTAGACTAAACACGTCCTGACTCCAGCTCCATACGTAATACACAAACACGAGACCTACAGTATATCAATCTTCTCATCTCATTTTCAGAGAGATAAAATAAAAAAAACAAGTGAATTTTCCTTTCAAGATCTTGACACATCCCCTCACAATGTCATTGAAAATCTTTCTGACGGTTAACTGGATTCGTGCACAAATTCCTCTAGAAATCCTTTCTGAATAAACCTGTGCACACACTAACCGAGAAAGTAACTAAATGCAGGAAGAGTAACCCTGGCTTTTCTGTGTATGGTCACAGGGGAAAGACTAGATCTTGTGTTCTAGCTCTAAACACTGAATTTTACAGTGTCCACAGTGTTTCCACTGTGATATAAAATGCACACAGCACAGGAATGCTGTCATTACACTCAAAAGTGATACTTAGCAAAGTTGGATGAGACGTTCACATGCCAGCAGAGGGAAAGAGGAGAACATTCCTCCATGTGTCTGGCTTTTAAAAACAACAGATTGTCTAATCGGCTCAATGAAGATCCACTTTTAGCTCTACGTATCACATCACTCAATCACACTATTTCCAGAAGAACCCATCGGCCACCGTCTGTCGATGGTTTGAATGCAGACACATTTTTAAAAAGCCAATAAAAAGCTAATCTCTAGAGTTCCGAGATTGATAAAAAGCTAAATTGTTGATGGCTTCTGAGATTGCATTTTGGAAAATGCGTTCCCTAGCCCCTTACCCTAACCCTAACCAGCACAACTAAGTGCCTAACCCTAACCCTAAAACAAAGTCCCAACCCTCAAACAGCCCTTTAAACTCATGGGGTCCAGCGTTTTGTCCCCACAAAGCTGTCGGGACCCCACAAGTTTAGTGGGCTCCTGGTTTTTTTGGACCCCACAAATATAGTAAAACAAGCCCCCCCCCCCCACACACACACACACACACGGACACACACAAAAGAATATTTTAGGATGAGGGTGATTATGGCCAGCCGTGTATTATTCTATGTGAATTAGCGTGCACCAATGCTTATGTTACGGCCAACAAATGTCCCAAATGAAAGGAAAGCGAGGATAAACAATCTTGACTCAGGCTTTCGGTTCACCGCTCCATTGCAAGACCTCCACACCCTCCACCACCGCCGCTACATCCATCTTCCCTCCCGTTCAAAGCTTGACCCTCTCACAGGCCGCCCACATCACAGCCGAAATCCTTTCGCCAAGGGTGACGTGTGAGCAGCATTTATTTTCTCTTAGCAAACTTGAATTACCTGCCGTGTCGCGGCCTCTGTATTTGATTTAAGCAGCACCCTCTGGCCCTTTTTCCTTTGTAGTTCGCCTCCATTTTTTGTTATTTGTAAATCTAAGTTACCTACAACACCAAACCAGGGTCATAACACCAAGCCACGCAATAAATAACTTTATTTTAAAAAAAACAACCCATCTGGGTTTTTGTTGCTTCCCTTTCCTCATAGAGAACTAGTTCATAACACGCTGTCTTTTAAGCTCAAGTATGTCCCACCTAGAGGGCAGACCAGGCCGTGGAAACATCCAGAGCTCTCTGCCAACAATATCTGTCCTCCTGCAGGCATGAATATTAGAAAGCGCCAGCTCTTGCACTGTTTTATATATCATCACTGAATTCCTGAGTTACTTTGTGATGATGTCTAGTTTACTTTTCAGTTTCCCTGCTTTGCCTGATTATGTCGTGTCTATTTCTCTTCAGTTCTATATTATGATTGAAAAAATGTGCATGCCTATCTCCGTTGATTGTTAAACTCCATGAAAAATGATGGAAAGTAATCAATTTACTCATGTACAGTGCTTAAGTACATTTCTGAGGCATTAGTACTTGAGTAGGCTATTTTTCCGCTTTATGCCACTTTGTACGTTTACTCCAATACATTAATTTGACAACAATGTTTGCGGATTAAGATTTGACATATAAAACATATGATCACATTATAATCAACATGTGTATAATAACAATCCATCAAATGACAACGTGAAAACAATCCGACGATGTGAAAGGAGTCGCTCACAGTGATGAGCCTACAGAGAAGTATCAGCTGAATCTGCAGCTCCACTCTGCTTTAGGGAGCTTTATAGTGAGTTTCAGCTCATTGTTTAACTGTCCAGCCCACAACTTTACTGTTTTGGCTCACTCTCACCGCTCGCATAGTATGGTTTTTCAGCCGCACAAGGCAGCTGTTTTCAGTGAAAAAGCTCTTAAAAGCCACTGTACACTACCTGCTCAGCACCAAACAGCTGACGGACACAGTTAGAGCCGGGCTGGTGAACATAGTGGAGCATTTGGCAGCTCAAGAGCCAGAGATTTCCCTCAGGAGTCGGTAGGGACAAAGACAGAGATAAAAGAGAGTGACCATTGGACTTAGATTCATCAGGTGGCCAGAAACAGGACTCCAAATGAATGGTAATGTTGCTCTGTAACTGCTGGATGTAATATGCAAACTGGTCGCTGGTATATCTTTTTAAAAGATGATAGACATGCCAACAGACCCCCCCCCCCTTGTCAGTTTAAGATTTTCTTGACCTCAAACGGTTTTGGCATGAAACTGCTGGTTATGTGTTCGCTCTGTTGCTGTGAGATAGATGAGAAGACAGATACCACTCTCATGGTACATGATACCAGAGTCCAGAGTTGACTTGATTGTCCGCAGGGATATGAAAATGGCCTGTGTGCAAAACAGCGAAAGGAGAAATGAAAGGTATACTCGACTTGAACCTTTTTCAAGATGGATTCCTTTAAACAACACAAGACTGCTTAAGGAGGACTGCTGCCTGTTTACTTTGCAAGACAAAAATGACTACGCAGACTGTTTGCACAGCTATCTAGGAGCACAGCCTTGGCTAAAAACAACACTGCATAAAATCATAATAGATGCAAAGTTTCACAACACTCTGTACTCGCACAGTGGCACAAATGGCAGGTCCTCAGTTAAATAAGGGTGGTGGCTGGCGCTGCTACTGATTTCCATGGGTTTGGATGAAAACTGACTAGCTTTTTATAGCACAGTGGCCGGGCGGGGTCACAGGGTATGTGTGGCTCACAGCATTCACTGTGTGGGAGTGTGGCACCCGTTCAGAGGGAGCTGAAAGAGAGACAGTGAGAGGGAAAAGGAGACAGAGAGGTGATGGGGATGGGAGGGAAAGAATGCCAGGACTGAGATTGGGAATCGACGAAGAAGCGAAAAATGCTAATGCATGAGGAATTTTCGCTTAGTCTCCCCAGAGAGCTCGGCCATTTTGGGAAAGTGTCACGAACCGTAGAAAAGACAAGTGCCGGTGGGAGTTCAGCAAACGGACTGGGACAAGCGGACAGAGAGCTGCCAAGCAGAGACAAGCCAGGCCACTCCTCCGTCACAGCCTGAGGAAATACCCCGGTCTCAGTCCCAGATCTTCAATCACCCAGCTTGTCAATGTAGGTTTTTTTCCACGTGTGTGTCTGTGTGTGTGTGTGTGCGCGCGGGCGCACACATGAAGGCGCATGTTTGTTATCTTCAGACAAGTCGAACGGAGTGATTTACGCCGGAGGAAAGTCTGGTTTGCAGCACCGCGAGCGAGCCTGTGTTTTCCCATGCCAATATCAGCAATATCACAGATGACAGAGGGCTTGGAGGGATTGCGAGCTGGACGGCCAAACCCAAGTGTCACTGGGTGACACCAGGCATTCCTCTCTGCTCTGCTCTTGGATGACGAATACCAGTGCACCGGGCAGGCCCTGTCATCCAGGGAAATATGAAAACAAACCTGGGCCACATTATTTTAGCTCGTAACTGGTTTGCAAAGTAAAAAAAAAAAGAATATATGTGGCCTTCATCAATAAAGGCTGGGTGTTGGTTAAATGATAATTCTGATTTGCGTCTCCGGGCTCTGTAGCAGACACCGCGTGAAATGCGTCAAACACCCTCGGCTTTTTTTGCCATGTAAAATGTCACGCTCGGTGGGCTTGACACACGTTCACTCTCCAGTAAAGCAGCAACTTCGTCCCTCGCGCTCCCCAGACTGGCCCCTGTGCCTCAACTACTTGTTCTGCCTGAGCGGGGGGGAGGAGAAAAGGCGGTCGAGGGAGGCAAAGTGCGAAGAAAGAGGTGCAGCACGTGGCTAAGCAGCGGCGACGGCCGCCTCAAGTCGCGGTACAGGCAAATAGAAAAAGAAATGTTGCAACAAACACCCCCCCCCCCAATTTATTAATCTCAGAATGAACTGCCTGCTCCTACAAGATCAGCAGATTCTGTAGCCTACCTCTGTAGGCACTTGAAAACGCATCTCTACCGTCAACACCTAACTTCTTCTTCCTTTCTACCTCTGCTCAAAAAAACAAAACAAAAAACCCCTTCCTCTCCTTAGCTTTGTATACTATGCCGGGCTTTAATCAGACTAGTTTTTTGATGCACTTATGCTTTTTGTTACCCTGTGTTGTTATAATTGCTTCCGTTGTCTTCCTCATATGTAAGTCGCTTTGGATAAAAGCGTCTGCCAAATGACTAAATGTAAATGTAAATGTAGATATTAGGGAAACGTTACCTCCACAATTTCCCAAAGGACAAATCCTCACATGCGACGTTATTTTGCCTTCATAAATTGCTGAAAAGATTAACTGATTCTCAGAATTGTTGGTGATTACTTTTCAATCGCATGACTACTCGACCAATCGTTTTGGCGTTAAAGAATGAAGTACTTCGGGACTGTCACCTTGGTCCCCACTTGGGTTTGCAGGCCAGTTGCCGTTGTGAGCTGTGAAACTGACACAGTGAAAGTTGGAATAAACCAGAATTATCCTTTAAAATGTCAATGCCTTTAACTCCATTAACACCATTCGCTCACTGTCACATTGTGAGCTCGGATACTGATTCGTCCATCCATACTGGGCCTTGGTTCCACTGTAGGCTATGTGAGTTTTGACTACCACTGGTGTCGGGTTGATTTGATTTGAACTGTTTTCAATGAAGTAAGACGTGTATAAGTGAACGCACATGGGAACAGGCATGCTCAAGCTGAAGCGCCTTTGAACTGACAACAGACAAACTAAGCAGTTTTTCATATCTAAACTCTGGCTAGCTCCTCCATGAAGCTGCTGACTGTCAGTCAGTCAGTCAGTCAGTCATGTCCAGGCGAACCACTGAGGAACGCCGTGTCCTGCTTTTACGCTCCACAGGCGCAGCAGCAAGATCATACAGTACTCTTAGTGGGAAGGCTCATCTACATTATAGGGTACTTTACTGACAAAAACAAGGCAGTGACTTGGGAGCAGCTCACCGCTCTAGGGTTTCCACAAGTGGCTGCCTACTGTGTTTCAGTTCCCAGGCTTCTCCATTGTCCAAATCAGTCAGAGTGCTACCGGGAAACATGCTCCTCTATGGCACCGTGGCTCACAGGACACCACAAAACACAATGCCTGCCTCCAAGTAGATACGGTTACAAAACAAGGTGTAAGTCCACCTGAGTGACTCAGCATGATGCTGCATCAGCTCCAGGGCCAAGGAGAAGGCTCACATCAGGCCACGACAGGCTGGATTTGTTTGTGAATGGGCCATTTACCTGGAATTTTTGGTGGAATTTAAGCATGTTGATACTGGCACATTCCTTGGCAGCCTGTGGAGTTAAGGTTACAAATATAGACAGCAGAAAGCCAGTTTGAGTGGTCCAAATGTTCCACACTTTAAATCTAAGTGCCCACGTTCAAAAGGAACCTTTTCATTTTGAGTAGCATTGAGTCAAAACGAAGCAAACGTCCTCTGATTATCAAGACGATTTGCTATTTGGGATTCAAGCTATTTGAGGTTTTAAAGTTCCACGTTGACATTAACATTCAGGAAGCAGAAAGATCCGAGCCGTTGATGTGTTTTTAAAAGTAGCGCGGGATGAAATAGTTCAACATGGAACTACTGGATGGACTGCCATGAAATTTGGCAGAGACATTAGTGTCCCTCTCAGAATGAATTGTAATAACGTTGGCGATCGCGTAAGCTTTCATCTAGCAGCAGGTCAAATTTAAAAGACAAAATTTTGGTTCAGGACTGAATACCTGCAGAACTAACGACATTCCCATCAGCCGAAGTGTACTTTGTGTTTAGTGCTAATTAGCAGATTTTGGCACGCTGACATGCTAAATGGTGTACAGGGTAAGCATTATGCGAAACATCAGCGTGTTAACGTTGTCATTGTGACCATGATACAGCAACATGCTGACTTTGGCCACATAGCCGGGTATTTAGAGGAGAGAATATTTCCCCCCCCTCGGTTTTCAAAAATAACATCGTGCACATCGTGTCGTTTGTGTGGACAGACAGCGAAGTGGAGTTACTCCTTAATGTCGTGTTAGACTACAAGGCAAGTAAAGCCCAAGACAATGTTTACAAAAGTCAAAATGAGTACCACCTTAACAGCATCCATGATCAAACAAACTCTGAACATAGGGCGCTCACATGACGTAAGCATTTTCTGGCGCATAATGTGACGTTTGAGAACCTAAAACCCCATTTCTCCCAGTTGACACGGCAACACATACACAAACACCGGCGTTTTCAGTAAATCTCCACTTTGGCCGGAGTTTGTAGAAATAATCGTTTTCAGGGATAAAAACGGCGTTTTCGTGTAAATGACAGGCCAAAACGCGGGGAAATATCTGCGTCTTCCCATCGTGTAAACGGGGCCTTTAGCATCTAGCTCAATGCACCGCTCTGCCCAAGTGCAGCCTCACGGAGCCACTAGCATGGCTGCAGACACTTCTTTTTGTCTTGTTGCGTAACAATGGAGCTCTATGTCACACAGGGTTAAGCTATACCAGGCGTTGGACACAAAGAAAATACCTGTTAGCAGGATCAGTGTTTGATGGTTTGGGATTTTCATGAGATCTGTTGACAACAAGAGTATGTATGGAATATTTCCACACTCATCCTTTAGCCTTTCCCTTGGGAAATGAGAGTTGATGGGAGATAGTAGTGAGGACACATACCACCGTTTTCCATGTTTCCACATACACGATCTATTGTCAATAAAAGCAAACTAGCCTTCTGTACACACTTGTAATCCGTATGCTCCATGCTACAAAGGAAACTGATGAAGCAGTGATTAAACGTCCTGCTCAACCATTCATTTTGGTTTATTTTTCAGTGCCAAAAGCTATTGAACTTGGCTTCTTTCAAAAGGAATAAGCCAAACATGCAAACATGATCACAAATTGAGACTGGGAGCCCAACATCAAGGAGCCAAACATATCTGTGTTTATTGTTGCTCTTTCAAGGATGTTAGTTGGAGGGCCCTCAAGTATGTACTGGTATGCTGAAGTGCTCATTTGTCTTGCACACTTTTAATCATTTTCCCCTCTCTCATGTCAGGTGCTCCATCTGATGCTTTACAAAGTCACAATCAATAGCGCATCTCTTCATCCACGGAAAGCGTTAACGAGTCAAAATGTAGATAAGAAAACATGTAGGAGTAAAAGAACAAAATAAACACCAAATCAATTAAGGTATCCTAAAGGAAATGTGTCCCAAACTCATTGCCTGTGTTTTCGAAGCAATAATGGTCAAGACTTAAATAATACACATACATTGAATTATTATATTAGAATAAAATAATAAGGGGGTACCTCAGTAATTTTGCATTGCGTGTATATACATTTGGAGGACTCTCAAAAAACAATAAAAAATGATGTATGGGTCAAGCTGGATGCCACATTTCCCATAATGCAACCAATAGCATTTTTTTGTTTATTCACCTCTAGTTCGTAACCCAAGCTTTCTGTTAAAAGTTTTCTAGTCTCCAAGCCTAAACAGAGGTAACCCTGTTGACGTCATCTGGGTTATTTTTTGCAGACAGAGCCACAGCGCACATCGTACGACGGTTTTCACAGGCTGAGTAGGACCCTCCACGGCGTGTAAACTGACCTCTATCTGCACAATCACTGGAGTTCTTCTTGAACAAACGGGTGGAAGAAAAAAGAAAAAAGGTTGTAGAAGGGACACTTTGCGTACTTTAGTGTTAATTTCGTCAGACGAGACGAGACTAAATATGTCCGTCAACGACCTTTTTTTACATGACGAAGACCAGACGATGACGAGACTTCACCAGTGTCCAAAAACGCTGACTGAGACTAAATTAACATGCATTACTGTTGACGAAAAAAGACGAGACTAAAATGTTTTGCAGAAAATAAAACGAAGATAAAATCTCTTTTAATTTTCGTCTACAATCGTCTCTACTTTTTCATCACGAGTATAGAATATTCAGCTGTCACGCCTTCAAACTTTGTTTGCGCTGTTGCTCAAGTACAGGTCTCATACTCCTGCTGCTGCCAGCTTGTGGCCGCAACACGAAACTACATGCATGGAGCAAGAACAGGTGCAACGAGCGCCAACGACATGCTGGGCAGAAGGAAGAGGCTCGATATCTGCATTTTACATTCAGTGATATTGCCAAAAAGTCAGAATGTGTGTATGCAGGGTTTATATAGATATATGTTATGTAACTTATTTTTCCACATGCTGTGGGCCTTCACATCATAATAAAAATTAATATATTAGGCATAAAAGCTAATTTCTATGTAAGGAAATCAAGTTTAACAATTACATTTAATATTGCTCCATATATCATCAATAATGGTGTGATATGGATCCAAATGGGCCCAAATGGCACATTTGCTGGTTCTGCCTGGAAATATCTGTGATAAAACATGTGTCAAACTGCTTAGGTTCACTTTTTTAGCATCTACTTTTGCAAATAGTGGATCAGATATTATTTTAATAATTCCTGCAAAGCTTAGGCTTATTTATTTATGATTCAAATGTGTTTTCACTGTAAATAAGGTGTGTTTTTTTAGGCGGAGGTAGAAATTTCAATTTTCTACTGTGTTCCAGATGCATTTTTATCTGACAGAGTATAGATACCTGAATCCCTGACACTTATATTGTAATCTCCCAGGCCTTAGCTTTCTTTTGAGACCAAGATTATACATATAGCCTTTGTTGTTGTTAAAATATACTTCATTTATTTGGGTATGTAAATTTGGACAAGAGTTTGGAAAAAATGGGTTTAGTACTGAAGCAGGGACAAAACACATATTTTGATCAATAATCTGAAATACTTAAGAATCTACTCTGTGAGGCTGCACTTGCTAATTATTAAAGTCAGCATGGCAACATGCTCACAATGACGCTACCATGTTGATGTGTATCAGGTATAATGGTTACCATCTTAGTTGAGCATGTTAGCATTTGCTAATTAGCACTAAACACAAAGTACAGCTGAGGCTGATTTGGATTGAATTAGTTTTGCAGGTATTTGGTCATAAACCAAAGTAATGGATACACTGAAATGACCTGATGATGGCGTTTATAGTGGATTATTTCAACAAAAACACAAATGTGAACCTAAAGGTGGTGCTCGAGAAAAAGTCAGGGGATCACCAAAGTCACAAAGATAAATTGTTTGGGGGACCTGAATGTCTGTACAAATTTTGATGGCAATCCGTCCAATCGTTGTGGAGCTATTTCAGTCTGCACCAAAGGGGTGGACGGACAGACAGACAGACTGACCCACCGACCACAGTGCCACTAGCATGGCTAAAAGCCATGTGGGATTTCTAAAAGTGTGTTTGCAGCAAAAGTGCGCAGGAAGAACTATCAATTTGTATTGAGGAGAGCAATTTTTCCTTTATATACTCAGTGTTATTATTAACATCATGGAGGATCTCCCGTCTTTCCATTGGCGGAGGTGGGCTGTGCGAATCACATCAATTTGTTTCCATAGCGTTAAAGGCCTTGACGAAAACCATAGCTTCCCATGGTGGATTTTCTTTTTTTTGGGTGCATTCATGAAAATGTATTTGAGTATATTATTTTATTTGCAGTTATTTTATGACACTTTTTTTTTTGTATCCGTTTCTCATACATGTCAAGAATCCATATATGTCTAACTGATGAATACAAACATTTACCTAAAGGATTTTAACGGAGCACTGTGGAAGGTTGTGAAAACTGAGTGACCCTTCTTCAGTTTCTGTTTCCATGTCCACCTCCCAGCCAAGGGAGCTGTTGCAGATGCGGTCTGCCGGGGAAGATCCAAGAAGAGAGCTCGAATGGAAAGAACAGGTGAGCCACCCGTCTCTGAGATTCACCGTGGCAATACTTGAAAAGACAATTAGACTGCTTAAACAATGAAGCCTTTGTAAAGCTGCCTCCATTTCTTCCTAGCCCCCCCCCCCCCAAACACATTTTGGTCTCCATGTGAAATAACAGCAGATGTCAGGAAGGTGTTTCCGTGTGGCATCACTGCAGGCTCGATTTGGTGAAAAAGAAGGGCAGACAGGTGCTGACAGAAGGCTAAGGATAACAGATGTCTGAAAGCATTGCAAGAATTATCACGGTGGGGGAATTCATCATCCTAAGTGACCTCCTCTTTGCTCTGTGTGAGTGTAGATTGCTTCTACGGCTTCCTGAAAGAACTTTGCACACATTTGAGAATATAGACTGTTGGAAATGATTCAAAAGAGATACCACTTTACCTTTTTCATTGGTGAGCTCAGAGAAAAACATGTTATTTGATCTGTAGAAACAGGAGGAAGGAACTACTTATAAAGGTTTGACACTTAGTGGGCAAAGCGCTTCTGTGTAAAGCAGACGAGATTCTGAGAACTTCAGAAGGGGAGAAAGGCCAGCTGACATTAGTATGTTTGGGAAAATGTTCAGTGCAATCAAGTACAGACCGTTAGACAGTAATGTGATTACATTACAGAGACTTAGGGGCTTTAATTGTGGAAAATGTCAATAGATCTTGGGGGAAAGTACCAGGCTCTCATTTTGCTGGACGGTTTGTTATTGAAGCTTTTGCATGGAGGAAGTGCGCTCATGTCTATACAGCACGTGCAGGAGCTGCATGGCATTGGGTATTACTAAATACAGTACAGTAGGCCTCTTTGTAAAATCGAAATCACCCCCCCTGTTGTTTGTATAAGCCCTGTGATATAGCTTCCAGTATGAGCAAACATTGGGGGCTATTGTGGAGAAGAGAATTTTGTCAACATGCACTTTTTTGGGCCTCCCTGTCAGCTCCCCTGAGTTCCCAGCACTCATCGGGGGGGAGATGTTATAATGGCCATGTGGGACTTTTTTATATGAAACACCTCTTTGCCTTCCAGGCCCGTGGCTGTTAAATCCCCCTTCATGCCCAATCCTACCAGCAGTGCTCTAAGCACCCTACTGGGGTCAGGGAGTGAGGGTCGGAAGGCTCTGGGGGAAACCAAGGACTGCAGCCCTGCTATAGAAAACGAAGGGGAGGGGACATACAGCTGTGGATCATTTTTTCTTTCTCTTCAAAGTGTTTGCAGAGCAAGGGGCCACGAGTGGGACAAGTTGTTGGAGGCCTGAGGGGGGGGGGTGGTAATTACCCAGTACCTTTGGTGCTTAATAGTCACTTTATCTGAAGTTTAATTTAAAAAGTGTTGAGTGAGCGTGTGCTGCATGCTGTGACATGCATTCAAGTGTACATTAGAAATGTAATTCCCCTCATTTTGCACATAAAAGCTGCAACTAGCTAAATATGAAACAATAACCAGTTTGTTAGAACTTTGATTAACACCATAAGAGCCTTTGGTAATTTCTTTTGGAGTTTAATAATCTGCCTTAGAGTGATAATGGGTGATTAACACCCTAATCTGTTTCATGAAAAAATTTGCCAAAGGATTTACAACAGTCTTTTCTCTCATTAAGAGCAAGCCCTCTATAAATTCCACGCTGTGACTTGTGCGCTTGCATTCCCAGCAAGGACAATGAGCTTCGGGGCATTTTATCATTACTGCTGCTTATCTTCTTGCCTTGCAGCGGGGCGTTTGGGAGGTACTGTTTACACTGGAAAAGTATGTCTGCTTTGAGCACTTAACCTAACAAAAGGGTTTAAGCTGGCTGTCCTCAAGTCTTAAAAACAGCACATTACAGTGAGAAGGCTGCTTATCGAAACCGCTGTTGAGGTTCACGTCAAGGAAATGGTCATCAGTGTTAATGCTGACATAACAGGGGAGAGGGTGTGCTGTCAGGAAATGAAAGTAATGGGTTGAAATTTCAACAAAGCAACATATAAAGGCGTCTCTTTTTGATGCTAAGTGACCTGAAATTATTTTAGCACTGCTCCCTTTAAAAACACCTATTGATAACTGTTAACATAAATAAGAATTACAAGTTTTTAAACTGATACCACTGTCATGTCTGTGCGATAAATAAGCAGATACCGCCAACAGGCTGAAAAAAGATGTAATAGTTGGATTTTAATTTATGGGGAAACAGCTGTTTCACTACTTTATTAAGGAGAAATCAAACATTGTTGAGAATCAAATTCAATAAGAAACAAAAAACTCTTAGTTGGTCCAAAATGTCTTTGAAATGTTTTGTTTTCTAGTTTTTACAGCATTGCGCTAACATTTGTATAAACTTTAAAATGTTTTTTTTTTCAAGCACCTTGGTTTGTACGCCAAGAAATTTTCCTGAGAAAAATTTCCTGGCTTTCCAAAGAAATGAAATACGGTAGGCTTGTAGCCTTCCAAGCAACAGACGCCATGTTTTTCGTGATCCTATTATCTTAAACCCCAAGTGCCTATTGATTCCTCAGTGACAGCAGGGAAGACATCAGCAAACAAATGCTATTGAACTCATTTCCCTCACATTGTTTCCTTGTACAGTGGAAAAGCAGCACAAAGAACTCATTGTTTCAGGGTCACAAAGTTTGTCTTAACAATCATTTTATTTGGACAAAGACAGTTGCTATTCCTCCGACCCCTGTTTTCCACCTTGTGATTGATATTCCCTCATAAAATAACAGCCACTTAAAAATACCTCATGATGACCCTTTCATCCCAATAGGACTGAGTCATAATCTGTGGACGATTTGCATCACATTCATGTGCAGAACGGGTCTGCGTTAAGTGTTTGCTGCAGTCTGTCAGTCAGGAAACATTCCTTTGGCGGCTGATTGGAGTTTCCAGAATCTGAGGGGCAGAAGCGCTGATCGTGGCCTAGGGGGAGAACTGGCTTCCACCTCTTCCAGTCTGTCATGGAGGATCTCTGGGCAATGTGTGCGGCCTACTCAGCTGCAGTTGGTCTGGTGGTGATACTGGTGAGCACCACCCCCACCCCCAATCCACTTGAGCAACACTTTTCCTGTCAAGAAAACCAGAGTCTAATAGCTCACACATGTCAGTCTTTACAGTAGAGAGTGATGAGCCCCTGATGAGCCTCTCTGTTTTTCCTTCTCTGTCTCTTTGTGTTTCTTTCTCCCTATTTTTATCCTTTTACTGCCTTATTGTTGTCCTAACTGACCCCCAAGACCAAGAATACTGTTGAAATACAATGTTCAGAATCATAAATCACATGAAGAAGAAGAAAAAGACGTTTTATTTATATAGTGCCTTTCTGTAGCTCAAGGTTGCTTTACATTATACACCATAATACATGTATGCATCCACAAACACATTCCAAAACAAACAAGCCACATATAGCCACATTATTGATAGTACATGTTGAATATATATGTTTTTAGCTGAATCTTAAAGGTAGACAGAGATTATGTATTACGAAGTGTGAGGGGTAGTGAATTCCATAATTTTGGCGCATTAAAACTAAATGATCTATCACCTACAGAAGACAACTGAAAGCGAGGGATGGACATAAGACCAAGCTCAGATGATCTGAGGGACCGGCACTGCAGTGGGAGTAGAGTAGATCAGACAAATATGGAGGTGCAAGACCATTTAATGCCTTACATTTTAAAAGTAATATTTTAAAATGAATGTGTGATGTCACGGGTAGCCATTGCAAGATCATTCAATATTGGAGTAATGTGAGCAGAACGCCTGGTGGAAGTGAGAACTCTGGCTTCTGAGCTTTGAACATATTGTAATCTTGCAATACGTTTTTTTTAGCACACCAAGAAATAAAGCGTTGCAATAGTCCAGGCGTGATCTGATTAACCCATGCATTAAGATTACAGCATCAGCTAGAGTGAGAGAGGAGAAGACGTGCAATGTTGCGAAGATGGAAAAAGAGTTTTTAACAACAGAAGAAATATAAGAGGTAAAAGATATACTTGAGTCAAATAAAACATCAAGATAATGGGCAGATGAAGAAGGCTTAACATGGGCCCCATCAATCTCAAAGGACAGGTCTTTTGTTCTGACTGAGGTAGCAGAACCAATAATCACTATTTCAGTTTTGTTATTATTTAATTTAACGAAGTTCAATCGTCCAAACATCCAGTTCTTGATGTCCCTGATACATGCAGTAAGTGAGAGAGGCAGGGATGGCCTAACAGAGCTGGTGGTAAGCTAAATTTGAATGTCATCATCATAGCAAAGAACCTGAAGTCCATGCATGCGTATGATGTCACCAAGTGGATATATATAAATGATAAACAATAGTGGACCAAGAACTGGACCTTGGGGAACACCCTGTGAAAGCCAAGCAGTGGCAGATTTATACCCTTACTGATGTAAGAAAGAAGTGATGCCGATATCAGAAAGGCGACAGATAAGTATTTCATGACAGACTGTGTCAAATGCAGAGCTCAGATCAAGAAGCATCAAGAGGTTTATTAATAACACTGAATCCATGGACAAAAGAATGTCATTAACCCATACGAATGAGAGCAGTTTCAGTGCTATGAAAATCCTGACTGAAAAGGTTCAAAAAGACCATTGGCGTCTAAGTGAGATCTCAATTGCGAAGCCACAACTTTTTCAAGTGTTTAACTCAAGAATGGTAGGTTTGGGATTGGCCTGTAGATGTTCATGTTTAGATGATCAAGGCCCAGTTTCTTAAGGATGGGGGTTCTGCACAGCCATTTTTAATTCTGCTGGGACGATGGCAGACGCTAAACTACATATTTGTTATGAAAGGTTCAACCTCAGAAACACACTTCTTAAGCAAAACAGTAGGACAAGGATCAAGCTGGAAGGATGTGGAATTAGACTTCACAATTAGATGACTTATGGCAGCAGAAGTGGTGAGTGAAAACAGAAAGCGAGTTTGTTGAGTGGGCCGAGTCAACTGACATCAAACGAGCTTTTGAGTCACTTGAATGACATGGGTCTTTGACAATGGATTCAGTGATTGACCTCAATTTGTCTGAAAACAATTGTAGAAGGGGTGTTTGTTAGACCAGCACTGTTTGCATTGCAGATTTTGGGATCTCATCATGGCTGAGACCAACTGATACCATAGTTGGAATCTACCTGGAAATAGAACAGACCAAGGATCAAGTTGATAATGTATATGTTAAAGATGGACTGCCTTTTTTGAAAGAAGGAACAGCACAATCGAACTCCTCCGCTAACAAATAGAAAGTTCAAATCATATGCAGTCAAATTCACCCTTACTCAATTCAATAGACTCAGGGGTTTTACTGCTACAGTCTTGCTTAGTCTGGTGTGACCATTAGCAAATAGTGGCTAATGTTAGCAAACTTTCGATAGATACAGTATTGATGTGTTACATTACTGAGTCAGTTTGCTGACTTTATGACTCTTCTCTACATGTGCTACTGTTACACTGTCTTCACATGTCACAGAAAAACAGATGGAACACAGATGATTGTAATGCGGTGTGTTCAGGGTTAAGCCAAAAAACAATCTCACGCCATATCAGCCCTGTTTTAGCCTCTCTTCACTGGTTACCAGGAAATTTTAGAATAGATTTTAAGATTTTACTGATTGCTTTTGAAATGCTTCATGTTTTTGCTCCCAGTTATATTGCTGAACTGCTGCTCCCCTATGAGACAGAGCCTCAGATCCTCAGGCAGGGCTCTGCTGGCTGTTCTAAAGTCCTGGCTCAAGACTAAATGTGACTTTGTAACTTTGTTTTGAAACGTGCAGCATAAAGTTTAGTATTATTATTTATTATAATTTCAATGGTTTCAAAGTTGCATCAGCCTGCTTTAAGGGATTTTATGGATTATTACAACTTGGATTTTTATTTTCATTGTTTCGTCCTTGGCCATCATTCCTATTTGTCATAATACGTTTCAAGCTCATTGCTGGGATCTGGAACATTGCTACGAAAAATCAGACGGAAACATGAGCAGTCAGATGAACATGCGGGTGTTAAACAAACTTCCATGTTAGTCAAACCTTTTTAGAAGAAAAACCTCCCAATCTACATTTGCACCTGCTTCTACTTTGACTGACCTTACTTGGTGCGCACAAGCAGTTTTCCTTTGCAATGAGGGATTATTACCAACATTTTGAATAGGCTCACTTTCAGTTTTACCCCCTGAAACCGTTGGCTCGTTTACAGCCTGTCTGCTCATGTTGACCGCTCGTGCATCTTGGCCCATCAGGTGTTGTGTAGCAATGCTGTCTTGTTCCCAGATCCCAGGAAGTACTTTGGTGTGTACAATGGTATTATAACAGACAGAAATTATGGTCAAAACTACAAAAATAAGATGTTGGGTTCAGTTTTCTTATTTCATACCGTTAGCACCGTTTTGTTGTTTGCAACTGGCAGTGTGCACTGCGGGGACAGTACACATTACAATGTGCATCTACAATCACATCTTATACAGTGGAATAACCTTCAGAAGACAGGACTCGGATTCACACTCAATAATTGTGTGAGTGATGCATTTCAGTTTGATGTTTTGCTCCAAACCGAGCATCATAAATAGAGAGATTTCCTTGTTGGTAACATTATAATCAAGGACTGCGTTCAAGTTCAAGACATGTCCTCAAGGCACAAGTGAACCGTCACATTTAGTGGGTGAAAACAACCCCATTAATAACACATAGTGGCTGCAAGATATTGTGGCAAAGTACTTAAGTGTGGAGTAGGTATAACTGCAGGTGTTTTTCCACTTTCTTTGGACTTTGATTGATGCTTTGCCCTCCGACAGCAGAGTGCATGCGCGTGTACTCCAGTCTTTTTCTCAACACCTCCGCTCTGACCCCTGCTGCCACAACACACATTATGACTTTGGACTCTGCATGGTATGCCAATTTGATCTCAGACAAAAAAGAAGGAAGAAAAAGACCAGAGATGACAAGCAGGCTTGACAATTTTTAGAAGGAAACAGAGGAATAATTGAGTTTTTTTTCCTAAAAGAAGGAACATCACCACAGTGTTAAATTCCTTCAGCAGCAGTAGATATCCGCAGGGAAATCTCTGGAAGCCATGAGCGAGGGAAAAACACCCCTCCTGTTCAGTACCATCCCTACGATCTGCCACTGTTTACATTTCTCATCCATTAATCACACAGCGGCTACAGTAGTTTAACATGTGACCCAACCCTCACCTCAGCACACATAGATACATATTTACATTATACCTTTGGACTATATCAACCAGTGGTAGAGTCGTGTAGATAGCTGGTTTCCATGATGAAAACTCTAAACAACTAGAATACTGTTTTGTGTAACCCTATTGCACATGTACAAATATTCCCTTTTGAAAATAGGGGAAATGGTTAGGGATTACCAAAAGGGCTAAAGAGCAAATTAGATTAGTTTTATGCAGAAAAGTATTACTGTAAAAAAACAACAACTATTTTATCTTTAAAAGGTCCAGTGTGTAGGAGTTAGTGGCATCGAGCAGTGAAATTGCAGTTTCCAACCATTTGAATACCACCTCACCAAATATGGTGGCCGAGAATCAATAAAACTCAATAAGCTGTGCTCTCTGCTCTCACTGCTCCAAAACCAATCATGCTTAATTTTATTCACTTTCTGCCAACAGAAAGCTGAAAGAAATTGTAGCTAGCTAGTGGTTAGCTGTTGACAAGCTGTTGGCTGGTATTTGCAGACTGCGCTGAATTCTGATGGTTATCTTATTCCAGAATCACCTGAATGTGCAAACTCAGGTTCGCAGAGCACTGCTGCAATATAATCAAGAACATGAAACTAGATTTTTTTTTAAAGCTTGAAATGAGATAAATTCCATGGAAAAAACCTTCTTCTGCATATTAAGCAGAAGAAGGTTCGTCGAGTAATTGATTGACTGAAAATTAATTGGCAACTATTTTGATAATCATATGTCCTGTAAAAACATTTCATGGATCCAGCTTCTGCAATGTGAGAATTTTCCTTGTGATTATTTTAATAATTTTTATTTATTTTTTAAATAATTTTGAGGTTTGGACTGTTGGACAAAACATCATTGTCACTTTGGGCTCCCGGTAATTGTGAAGGAAATTCAGTGAATTATTACAAACCAAACAATCAATTTTTATTGCTGAAAATAATCACTATTGCAGTCCTAAAATAGCTAAACCTCAACCAACTACAAATTAAATGTAAAATCCTGGTTTTACATTAATGCATGAATAATAATAATCTAATGATATGATATACTATATCAGCAGTCACAGGGGCCAGATTTCTGCATTGAGTACTTTTACTTTTAATACTTGAAGTGCAGTTTCCTGATAACACAACATTCTTTTACTTTAAGTAACATTTTCAGTGCAGGATTTTACTTGTAACAAATTATTTTTTACAGTGTGGTATTAAAAGATTCAAGGTAATTTTATTTTATTTTTTAACACAAGGTTGTATAATTTCATGAAAGTTATATAATTAAATTCATTTTAAAATAGGGTAACATATCAAATAAAGCTATAAATACAGTTGTTTATATACATATTTGCATAGCCTGCATGTATACACCCAGGAAATAATTCTGCAGCGCACTTTTTGAATTTGCACCTGATGGAATGTAAACAGCAGATAGAGAGAGTGATGATAAAATAGTTTCGATCTTCACATAAAACGTTCGACATTTGGGAAACAGTGTCCATCCAGTGTGCTTGCCTTCATGCACCAAACATCATGGATGAACACAGAGTCCTCCTCCTTTCATCTAGCTGGAGTCTTCCCGCTCTGTCGCCTGGTAACTCGGTCCGCCCGTCGAGTGCTTGATCCGGGATGTTGATGGAGCAGGTCTCTGAGTCCCATTCAGTCAAGACCAGACGTCAGCCAGGAGCAGCCTTAAGTCCAAGCTGGGCCAGCAAGGCTCCTATCCTTACTTAAGTAAAGGATCTGAATACTTCCTCCATCACTGCGTTTCTGATCCTTTGAATAACAAAAGTCTTGTTGTTGATCATCACAAGCCAAATACCAATAATCGAAATACTTAAATTTCAGAAAACCATATTTTGGGCATTTTAAGCCTTTATTAATAGTGGAGAGATGACAGGAAATGAGGGAGAGAAAGGGTTCAGTTTTTTTTGGGGGGCGGGGGGGTTGCCTTTATTTGATAGGAACAGCTGAAGAGGAACAGGAGTTTTGAGATCATCTAACAGTATCCACGCCATGCAGAGTTTTGGATTTATAATAACAATAATAAGAAGTTTACATGTATAGCACTTGTCAAAACCAGAGTCACAAACCTTGTTCAGCATTCGGTTGTACTAAAAGACACTCATAGGGAGTCGGCTGCCAAAATTAGCATCACAGTTAACGTGAATTACGAATGCACCTTGCTAACCTAGCTAGCGTTAGCTGATAACTTAGCTTTTGCTAAGGTCCTCAGCTCCGCCCCCTCGTCCAAATATGTGCGAATACAGTTTAACTCAATAGTTAAATGAAAATGAACTTAAAGATTAAAAGCAAAATTATAAGAAAGCCTTTCGATAAAAAATAGCCCTTCAAACGTGATTTAAAAGAAGATACAGATGTAGTAAGCTGGAGATCCTCAGGCAGGTCTATCCACAGCCGAGGAGCCCTAACGACAAATGCTCAGACCCCTTTAGTCTTTAAGCGTGAAGTGGGCACAGTTAGCGGGTTCCTGCCTGAAGATCTCAGACAGCGCACTGGTTGGTAAGGGGACAGGAGTTCAGATATATATTCTGGGGCCAGGCCATGGAAGGCTTTAAAAGTAATAAGTGAAATCCTTAAACAAATGGGCAGCCAATGCAAGGTCATCAAAATTGGAGTCTTGCTGCCACATTTTGGCATTTTGTACAGTTTGGGGGACTCTTATTGTTTAGTAGAAAGTACCAGTAAAGACTGAGAAAATGAAAACTACCTGCTTGACTAAGTACAACTAAAGATAAATTAGAAAATATACTGTATATTTTTTATCTAGATGAACTGTTCCTTTAAATCTGCAACCATGTCTAAACAAGTCATATCATTAATTTCTATGAATAAAATGGGGTTTAGCGTGGGTTTACACATAATTCCATCCCTGTAACTGTAAAATGTTCAGTCAAAATGAGGAAGTCATTTTTTTTACTGCTCAACAGACACAATCTCACTCTCCATGTCCTCTGTGAATCACTTCACCTCCACAGAGCTGTTAGTTCTTCTGCTCTCTGCTGACTCCTGATTCGTACTGTAGGTTTAACAGGGTCACTGTTTCCCGGCAACAGCTCGTTCTGCATCCCGAGCTGTGCCTGTAAGCCGGCAGCGCGTCTTACAGGAAGACGGTGCAGATTAATGAGACTGGATGCATGGGCGAGCATCACCCGGGGCCAGCCCAAGTCAATTTCCATTCAGGGCAGCGGGGCCTTTGTACACAGCCGATGGCTAATAAACTCTCGGTCGCAGGCATTTTCACTTTATCAATGACATTCGGAGCCAGTTTGTTGGTACAACGCACACATTATTAAATGCCTTTGGCCTTTTGGAGGGGACAAAGAGATCCAAAGTAATGTCTGGCTGGCACTCTTCCCATCTGAGGTGATCTTCTGAATTCCCCTCGTACTGAGCTGGCACACTGTCCAAGCCCCTTGAGAAAACAAGACAAAGCCGTCCGCACAGTCACTCAGTCAGGTGTATACAGCCATGCTATGGATCAGCGACTTGCAAGAAAATGTCAGTATTTTTCTCTCTCATCCTGCGGTGCACCGGCCGCTCTCGAGATGTGGACGGGACTGCACTTTCCCTAAGACTTTTCCCCATGACACCCCTAATTAGGTAGGAACTTTCCGTGCTCATAAACGCCAATGCAACCATCAAAAAGAGGAATGCTCGGAAACAGAGAGGAAAGCTCCAGGAATCACAATCTTCAGGCTGACGGAAGCCTCGCGGATTACTATTTACAGTGTAACAGGCCTGGGAAGTCAGGGAGGAGTGGAAAAATGAAATGAGCTGGAGTGATGGAATATCTCGTAGAATGTCTGGCCAGACCACTGGTGGGTGGTGACATATAGCAGCTATGCTTAAACATTGCATTTAGTAACTTACGCAACCACTCTGAGCAGCTTCACTAAAGCTGTATCACTGAAATAAACTTGCTCAAGAGCATCACAACAGTAGCTACCTCAGGGAAGGGTGAGTGTTCCTCATTCCTTTTCACCATCCACATTTTCATAGCCAGGAATTCAACCCAGACCTTATTCAAATATTGAATCCTATTATTTATAATTGTGCAGAGCAAAGCACAGCTTTCATACTGAGAAAATAACCACTCTGGCCTCCATTAAACACACTTTAATGGAGCAATTGCTTTGGCCTTCAAAAACTATGATAAATATCCTTTAGGAAAATGAGAAACACAGAATCCATTGTGAGTGGAAGTGAAATGGTTCTTGCAGCCAGGCTCGGAGAAAACAAATGCAGTGCAGCAGTACGCTTTCTTGCTTCCAGGCTGAATGTGGCCAAAAGTACAGATTAGCAGACGTCCAAAATTCAGTGCAGTGAATAAAATTTGTTAGAAAGCATAGTTTGTGACAGTTTCTTTTACAGTATAACATATTAACTGTCTGCCTTTTCTATTTAAAAAAAAGCTATGGCTAACAATTGCCCCAGTGCAGAGTGTTTGAAAGACACCAGAGCAGAATAGTGAGGAATTAGCAAAACTGTTTGACATTTTGGAAAACATACTTGTTCACTTTCTTTCCCAGAGTAAGATAATTTGACCAAAACCAGTCTAATGTCTCTGAGTTAAGTATGGAGCTAAAGCCTGGCGGCAATTATCCTAGCTCAGCTTAAAGATTGTCAGCAAGGCGAAATGGCTAGCCTCGCTTGTGTTAAAAAATCCACCCACCGGCACCTCTAAAGCTCACCAATTAACACGTTGTATCTTGTTTGTTTAATCCATTCAAGTTATAATGTAAAAATGATCATTTGTAGGGCCTACATGCTATTTGAAGAGAGACGGCTAGCTTTCCCCCCGCTTCTAGTGTTTATACCAAACTAACTTACTTGTGAATTAGCTAATTAGCCTTTAGCCACTGGTCATCTCGCTAGTGTTGCTGGTTATTGCAATTCTCCTCTCTTAAATGCTCTTATGTGTATAAGTAGCGCATTAGTAGTAGGCCATAGTACAGGACAGATTAGCCTCGCAGTGCTCACAGCTCCTGCATGTAGGTGCTTCTATTCACTAACATAGGCTATGTGCATGCAGTTTAATCTGGGTTAACATCATTAACCTATTGTACCTTTGGGGGGGGGGGGTTGGAGCTGTCTCTGAGAAAAGATTGATACGTGCAACGCTGTCAGCCTTTGCATAAAAAATAAATGGTGGAAATGTATTTCAAATGTTACTTTTTATGCGTGAGATACGATTCTTAGATAATACTTTAAATGCAAAAGGTGTTTGGTCTTATTGAAGCTCTGTCCAAACTCCTTCATTGGCTATTCTGTGTTTCGTTTTGCTTCTTTTTAATCTCATCTGGATCTCATATGTCTTCTGACATGATTCATCTCTGGATACACCCTCAGCCCTCCTTCACTGTCTCTTACACACGCCAGTCTTTTTAACGACATCCAAGCAGGCCTCCTAACAAGCCGTATAATACAAAGAACTGTGTTTAGTTTACATTATTAGGCATTTACAGTTCACCAAAAGGTTTTTTAGTTTGACAGTTTAATGCTGTTACTGCCATGGCTCTGTAGGTGAAAAAGCGGAAAATAAGGATTGCTGAAATATCCACAGAGCTTATGTAATAGCGCAGCAGGTCAGAGCTTGCTTTTAGAGCATGTTAAGACATTAAAAAAGGGGAGGGAAAACCTCCATCTGTTTACATCTTTAGTAATCTTTTAATATTGTTGCTGTCAATTCTGAAGACAGGTAATCAAGAAGTAGACCTTGACTGTGCGGCGACAGGCTGAACTGGCTGTGTGCAAAAGCAGACAAAACAAGACTAACAAAGATCATGGCACCGGGTTTGTGTGTGACCTCTCTGCACTTGACCGGACTTTTAACGTATCACCGTTTCCGTTCATTTTTGCATTTCCCCATTCCCCTTCATCCAGCAGCCCTTTCATTAAAATTCCGGGGATTTTTTTAACGTGAGCCAAAGTTGGAAGCCTTTGGTCAGGCTCAAGCATATGGTAGACATAAGGAGACTGGAGCAGACGCGATTTCCTGAGGTGAATATGGCCCTCCACTTCTCGCCACTTAGCACTGCTTTATTTCCATTTGTGTCTTCCCTGCGCTACATCACATATGTCTGTGCCCCCTTGTGCCATCAGAAAATACAGAAATCCACCTTGAGGTATCGCAGGTGGGATAGTGACCTCACGTGAAGGGGGCATTGGGTCATGGTGGTGGGAACAGTGGCAGCAGTGGCACTGTCACAGTCAATTTCCATGAAGAGGGAAATGACTAACGTTGAGCGACACAAACTCTTAAATCGGTCACCCTCTCCCGCAGCTGTAGTCCTGATCTGATGACATGATTTATAACAGATGATGACTGTGGTAGTCACGTTGCAGAAATATGCACCGTGTGTTATCATTTATTGCTCCCTTCTGCCAGTCTGCTAACTATTGCAAGGTGAAATGACCGACAGACTTTAAAGGGTCAGTTCACCTCAATCTCAAAAACACATATTTTCCCCACTTAATCCGACTGTAGTGCTATGTAGATTGTTTTGCCAGGTTTTAAGATATCAGCCACAGAGATTTCTGGCAGCACCCCGATAATGGAGGTTAATGGAATTTCGTTTGTGGCGCTCAAAGCTTTTGGAAACAGTGGAAAACCATTCCAGAAAAGATGTCACGGTTTCTCAGGATATTCCGCAGACCTCGCTCTCAACAGGTTTCACTGCAGTTTGCTGTCAGAAGATAATAGTCAGGTACATTTGTTTTATAGTGGCCAAAATCACAAATGTTCCTCAAAAGGGCTTCACAATCCGTGCAAAATATGACACCCACTACCTTTGGACCCTCCATTCGGGTAAGGGAAGTCCAAATGAAAACTATCACGGGGTCTGTGCATTATCTTGCATGACCAAGACAGTTTCTGGAAAGAAATGTTGCCATTGAGTTTTCCGAATCTCAACACCACAAACTAAATTCCATCCACTCCATCCATCCATTCCAGTGTTGCCATATCTGCAAGATACCACATGGGGAAAGAGAGAATCCTCTTATTTTTTTGTGATTCACTTAACACGTGTAAGTTGGCTGTTTTTTTAAAGATGAGCTGAAGCATCTGAAATGATAAGTTGGTGCAATTACATAATGAATTAATACGTTTTATCTGCACACTTATGGCTAGCTTTTACATATTTTGCCTTGCTTTGAAAGTGTTTTCCCGGTAAAGTTCAAACAGTTTTATTTGCTCTATTAGTATTAATTGATTTTGTTGCCACTTGTCTGCGTCCTGAGGAATATAACTCCAATATTCATTCTCCTTTTAGCATTGTTTTGCTCTCCACCAACTCCTGAAGGAAATATCCACTAAATGCATCCCTATTTTCACTAGCCGCTGACTTTGTCTGCTGTTTGGTGTTGGGCAGGTAACGTACATTGGGTTTATCAGAGCTTTAAACAGCTGCATGTTGCAGCTGGACACGAGGTTGATGAGAGCGGTGAGACCGAACCAAAACAATACAGTTGCAGACCGTAAAACCAAAACAATGTGCCAAAAACGATCTGCTGAGGTGAGTGATAATTCTCTGTGGGTTCATCACTACAAGTGACCCACCCTACGAGTAGCCATTTGATTCATTATTAGTACAAAAATATTTATTAGTGCAGCTTGTGTTTATGTTTTTTTTTTTTTACCTCCTTCTTATTATATTGTATTATCTTCAAATCATTATTATTATATTGCTTGGGTCAAACTACCTTTTGCTACTACTACTCCAAGCCCATCACAGCATCTCTAGCCACTCAGAACCACTTAAACCCATAAAAAAAAATCATTCTTCCATATTTATTGCTGTGTAAGTATAGGCACATCCCCCTTTTTTACCATGGTAACATTACATTAAAGTTGTGATAGCCTTATCTCCGTTTTTTTGATATGTGAGACGACTCACCAGAGCTTCAGTACCATATGGCTTACATATTGACTTATTTTGTGCCAAATCACCAGAACCACCCAATAACACTCTGTCCTTAGTTTGTGGCCACATTAAATGAGACGTTTACGCCAAGGCAGCCTCATTTGATACATCTGCTTGTTTCCCTTGACTCTGTACCAGAGAACAAATTTACACGTGCTGCTACAGTGCATTTATAAAAATCACTGATCACTGTTTCACTCACGTTACACTGTGCCATGAGGATAAGCATAGCAGATGTTTTTCCTCACACTTCTCGTGAGGTGGGTTAGCTGAGAGGCTTTTCTTGTATTGAATGAATGAGCCAAACATGATGGTGGTATCTTGAGCTAAGGATAGTAAAGATGCTCTGATAGGTATGATATATCTGTTTCTCAACTGCAGTGGGCCTAAAGAAAGAAATAAGAAGGGATAGAGCATATGAGTTGATAAACATTATTTGACTTACGCCAAATAGTCTCCTGTATTATTTAAAGCAAAGATACTTTCAGCTTCATTTTACACACAAGCATGAAATCACACAGCTCAGATATGGTGCATCAATGTCCACAAAAGACACACGTGCAGTTCTTTTATTACCTCTTTATTTGCAATGCTTTTATTTACAGCTTTGGCACCGCACGACAGGGAGTTGGGATATGTTGTGGTGGAAAATTCCTGGTCCTGGTTTCCTGGATTAATGCGGACCGTATATAAAGTGTCAGCTTCGATTTGGGTATTTGCGTGAAAGTGAAAAGGGGAATTCAGACGCTGGTTTTGAGTCAGAGTACAGAACAGCATGACAGTTTCATAAAAGGGGTTTTTGTTTTCACTGGTTGTCCCAGTGGTTGGGATTTTAAGCTGTGTCGCGCCTGCCAACACAAGGCTATGATTAAGCTAGTAAGTGTTGTAATCGGCAACATTTTTAAATCAGAAAAATTATGATTGACATAACATAACAGTGATTCAACCTATAGCCAGTACATGGAATAGGTCTTTTCTTTTAATAAATAAAGGAACTGAGCAGTGCTGCTATTTGCTCTAATGAACTGTTAAAGTTGGCCTCCTAAAGAAGTTCAAACTTCTAAATTGTCTGTTGGGTCTTTCTCAGGGAAGCATCCTCAGATGCACAGGACACAATGTGTTTTACATTTCCACTTAATTCAGTTAGCATGAGCAGTGAACCACCGTGACTAAAAAGACAAAGAAAAAAAGCACCATATTCCAATTGTTGGTGTGGGAATGCATGATAGGATACGATCTGTGATTTTATGATATCATAAGATAAGTTGTATGTGACCAATGCATATATGATGCCTTTTTGGGGTAGTTGCTTAGTATTCTGGACAGAGATATGTGGGTATAGTTCTGGTTTTGCCTGTTAAACAACATTATGTTAGGTAACTCACCAAAGAACAATGAGCCACGTGGTAAACCCAGTTTTCTTTTAGCATTCCCGACAGCGATATGTAGTTCTGGTTTTGTTGAACAACATTTGGTTATCATTGACAGCCCTTAAAGCTGCAGTTACACAATTTTTGGCGGGCAGCAGAAACACAACATTGACATATGTTACTATACATCCAGCAGATATGGAGCAACATTAGCATTCACTTGGAGTCGTGTTTGTGTCCACCCCATGAATATAAGTCCAATATTCACTCTCCTTTTAGCTCTGCTTTGGTCTCCACCAACTCCTAAGAAAAATATCTGGCTCTTTGCTTACTAAATGCTCCAATATGTTAACCATGTAGTCGCTATCATTATTGCAACTATGTCACATTATGTTCTCCTAATTTGTGCAGACAAATTATTAATTCAAGTGCAATTCAGTCACTTGTGCACATTATTGTTTCTCTCTCCATGGCACCTGCTTGGCAAACCATTAGTATTTTATGAGTAAATTAAGTCAGAAATTAAAAGCATCCATGAAGCCTGGCATAAGTTCAGGCAGTCATGCTTCCATGAGCGGATGGACACCATCTGTTTCATTCATGCTTCAAAGTCCTTCAACATCCAATCAGTTGGCTGCACTGTATAGCTGCATTAATATGACAAATCTCACTATTACTCTGCTGATCAATAATGCAGCTCCTTCGCCACCCCAATCTCGTTTTTTTGTGTTACGTTTTTTGGTATCGTTTATGTAACTAAGACAATTCTTTGACACAAGTGTCTCTGACTGAAATATGGCAGCTGCTTCCTCTGTTGTTCTGTCAGATCAGGTGGAAGTAATAGTTAAGTATCACCCTAAAAGCATTCAAAATGGTGTCATCATATCATATGGTAAAATGTCTGTGCTTTTTGGGGTTGACATTGACCAAGATTACTTTCCATTAAATGCTTACTGCAATTTTACCGTCATAGAATAACACCTACTGGTTACATGAGCACAATCATCATCCAAACGACAATTGTGTCCAGCACTCCAAAACACAATAAATTGGAAGAGAACAGTGACCAGCGATTTTGTGATCTAATGTCTGTCTGTGCCGAGCTGGATGTGAACGTGCATTTGTACATGCATGTAATGTCCCAAGGACACCCTGGGACCTGTAGTGGTGTTGTTGGTCCTGGACCTCTAAGCTGCACGTCCCATTCATTGAGCAGCCACAAGGACATGGCCTGCACTCCAGGGAATTGGTGACCTCTAGCTGCATCTGTTTTTCACTACTGTGTCACTGTGTCAGGTTGTTGTAGGTTGCTGACTTGAATCCTGGTTTTTGCGTTCATCTACTGTAAATCCATGAGTGGCATCACCAAGAATAGATGAATGAAACCTGGACCTTCAAGTCCAAATAGACGACAATTATTAAATCTCAAGCGCTTATTATCTTCTTATGCTGTGTGATATCAGTAAATTACTGAGACCTGGTATGTAACAGAATAAATGTACATTCTCTCTAATAAATTAAGAAGAAAAAGTAGACGGGAGAGAGTAATGAAAAGTAGAGACGAGACAAAACAAGGTTCCTCCCAGCCTGTTAAGTGGATCAGGGTCTCTTTACCCCTGTGCAAGATTAGTTGTCTTGGAAAATGAGCACAAGTAGGTATTAGCTCAGTGACACAGCTCCATCTCCTCTCCCCTGGTATACACAAAACACTGGACTGAGCTTCCTGGCCTCTCCAAACATAGCCCTGGATTACGTAAATTTGTAAACCACTGCGATAACTGCATGACTTTAATGCCATAGGAAAATCAAATGGGATTTTGTTACGATTGTGACACCATATTACCCTTTGAAATGAGAAGCAAAATGCATATGTTTGTATGTCTATACTTGCGTTGCAGCGTTGCGAAAAGACAAAATATATCCTCTTTCCAAGACTTCGTGCTCGTACTCAATGATTGGTTGAGTCATTCCAAGGATTGCCAGACCTTATGTCACTGTATCTCTACTGTTTTGTAATATACCGGCTACATTTGTTGACACTCCATACACTTGACACCACATTGCACCAGTAGTCAGGACCAAATGTTGGGAAGCGCTAATTCTCTAGTCAGGCCCCATTAAACTATTGCAGAAGAAGAGGACACGATGAGATGAAGTTATTTAAAGAGCTCCAATCAAACCTCAAACAATGGAAAAACATGATGGAAATACGACATTTCAGTTTGTGTCATGTAATAATGTGAGGAAAGTTACAGTCTCGTCATCGCCCCACACAGATCTGATGTTTTTGTCTCTTCAGTGGAAGCTGGGACGTTCATTTATAAAAGAAGTAATTAGTTAAAATTGGAATTGGAAGCTCGAGGAAAGTAGAGAGACGGGAAGGTGGTTAACTGTGGAATGCAAGCTTGAAAAAGTGGGTTTTGAAGATGTGTTGATGATGATTACATTACATCTGAATGATGGCAGGGTGTTTGCCTGTCGGATGCGGTTGGAGAGGGCATTCCAAAGGGAGGGTGTGGCAACTGAAAAGTCCCTGTCGCCCCAGGTCCGGAGTATGGTCCAGGTGGTTTGTAGTGTGTTTGCGTCCGCGGACCTGAGGCAACGGGTAGGGGTGTGGTGTAATTGTCCCTTAGACAGGTCAGGCAGACAGGTGCAGTCAATGATTTATTTTGGCTTACGAGATGTTAGACAAGTGACAAACAGGTAATGGGTAGGCAGGGAGGCAGACAGGCATGTAGACAGGTAACTGGCAGGCAGGCATATATCCCGTAACAGGCAGATAGATATGCAGGTTGGCAGTCAGATAGATAGACAGGTGTAAGGCAGGCAAATGGCAGGGAACAGAACAAAACACATGAGGGAAGGAGAATCTTACAAAATAAAAAAGGGAAATAACTAAACATAACCAAAAAACATGACACTAGCTAGTCATAGGACTGAGAGAACAGGTAGGTCTTAAGTTTGCTTTTAAAAGATGACACAGTTGTGGCACATTTAAATATCATCAGGCAGTTTGTTCCAGAGAGTGGGTCCATAATAACTGAATGCACCTTCACCAGATTTACTACTGATCATAGGTATAGTTTGGTGACCTGTGTCTGATCATCTGAGGGTTTTGAAGGGTTTGTAAGCAGTGAGCAGATCAGAGATGTATTTAGGAGTTAGACCATTACGTGATTTGTAAAAAGTGAGCAATATTTTGAGATCAATTCTGTATTTTATCGGAAGCCAGTGAAGTGATCTAAGTATAGGAGTAATATGTTCAGTTTTTCTTGTTCCAGTGAGTACTCTGGCTGCAGAATTTGGAATTTTGCTGGAGCTCGCTCACAGTCTTTTTGGGGAGTCCAGCAAGAAGGGCATTATAGTAATCTAGCCTGGAGGAGATAAATGCATGAACCAGTTTTTCAGCATCTGAGTGAGACAAGATGGATTTGACTTTAGACATTTTTTTAGGTGGTAAAATGCTGTTCTAGTTATACTTGTAATGTGGCTTGTGAAGTTTAGTTCTGAATCCAAGATTACCCCTAGATCTCTAACCTGCTCACTGGGTTTCAGAGACAGCGAAATAAGTTAGGAGTAGATCTCCCGTCTCTGACCTCTAGTGCCTTTGTTATTAAACTGCAGAAAGTTTTTGGTTATCCAGTGTCTAATGTCACTGACACAGTTGACGAGGTCATTTATGGGGTTGAGGTTACCATGTGAAGCTGAAATATAAAATTGTGTATTATCAGCATATGAATGGTAAGCTACATTGTGCTTCACATAGTCAAGTGAAAAATGAGCCAAGTGGCAGCATAATGAGGTTAAACAGTAATGGGCCTAGAACTGAGCCTTGTGGGACCCCACAACAAATGTTAAAACTGCAGTCAGGTCTAGTAATACTAAGCTGGAACGATTGTTTGTTTAGGTCATTGACGACTTTTATGTGGTTAGTCCTGAAGCCAGACTGATACACATGATGTTTTGCGAAGTACCCATATGTGCCGGTCTGATGTATAGCTGATAAATGGATGTATAATAAGAGCTGGATATGGCGCAGCTGCTCAGCCTTGCAGCACAAGCCACCATTATAAAAGTGGAGTCTGTAAAACTGTTGACAACACATCTAAAATTGCAAACAATGTCAGTTATGACCCGTATATTAAGGGATCCACCCGTATAATATGGGATTGTGTTCCTTACCGAATCCAATTTTGTCCACACCTTACTCTGACGCATACAATAGGTTCCACCCAATGCATGGAATGACATGATAAATAATAAAACCAAAAGAGTTTCACGAAACATAGCAGAGAAGTATTAAAATATCATTTGAAAACTTCAATATAAATTCGGCAGCTAGAATTCTATCTGTGGCTAGGGTTGTTGACCACATAATCCCTGTTTTGGGCCTCGTTGCATTGGCTCCCTAAAAGATACCACGTTGACTTTAAAATCCTTATGTTAACATACAAGGCACTGCATGGACTGGCTCCTCAGTACTTGGCTGAGCTTCTGACCCCTTATATATCTAGTCAGAACGTGCGATCTTCTCAGAGTGGTCTTTTAGTTGTTCTTAAAGCATGGCTTCGTTCTAGGGGTGACAGGGCCTTAATGCCCCAAAATTGTGGAATTCTCTCCCGGTTGACATTAGGGAAGCAAATTCGTTTATTTTTAAAATCTCATCTGAAAACTTTTTATTTCAGGATTGCTTTATACTAATTAATTGTGTTTTTATTTTGTTGGTTAACTATTCAGTGTTGTTTTAATTTATATTTTTGTGTTTGTTTGTGCTGGAAAGTGCTTTGAGAAAGCAACTTTTAAAGGCGCTATACAAAATAAATGTATTATTATTATTATTATTCAGTCATCTACCATAGTGGTCTCTGTGGTCTACCAGGTCATTTTCAATTTCCAAGTTTATCAGTGGGTTCTTGCTCCTTCCAAATACCAAATAGTTTGTTTTGACAGACCCACCATTTTACCCATGTCTATGATCTGATGTTTTAATCCTTAATTGAATTGAGGAAACTGTGCTTTACTCTTATTGACTCTTTATTTCCTTTACATTTATGTTGAGAGAAGCAGAGGACTTTGAAACTGTACCAACTGTAAAGCTAACTTTGTGTAATCAGGTTAGTATTATCAATGCTACTAGCTGCCATTTTCATTGGAATATAGCTAGTCAGAGTCAACAGATGTCTATCAAAGGTTGCGCAAGGTAAAAAACCCCAAAAACTTGGAACAGTGGCTAGAAAAAACTTCCTTTTAAGTGGCAGAAATAGCAAGCAGAACCAGATGCCAGGGGGTGGGGGGCGGCTTGCCGTGCAGCCATCTCCTGGTTTAGAGAGAGAGAGCATGAGGCAAATTCCACATAGAATTGAAAAAATAATAATAATGTGGCAATGTGGTAGTGGCAATATTAATATTATGTGTTGTCATTCCCAGGGCATCAAATACAGATGTTTTGTCACGCCCCCCAGAGCGACCACCCCACCTCACCTGAAATGGACTTTGTCGCTCTTTGTAACTCTTTACATTATGTCTGATTTCATAAAGGCTTTCTGGCCGCCCTGTGGGTCTAATACTGATGCTAAAGGGTACCTTGTGCGTATTTATAAGCCGAAGGTCTGTGACAAAACGTCGGTATTTGACGCCCTGGGAATGAGAACGGGCTGAATATTAATAAAATAATAATAGTAATAATAATGATAGGGATAACAATAAGACTAGACTTTGCAGCTCCGGAGGCAGAAATACCTGCTGAACGTGACAGAAGGAGAGACGAGTGAGACGAGAAAGCAAGTAGACAGCACACACAGTAGAGTTGTCTTGTGGCTTAAATCGCAAACACATGGATCCTATGTGGAGTGCTCGGTTTTGACATCCCATATAGTGGAACTACAAACACACACACACACACACACACACACACGCACACACTGTACTTTTAGTTTGGCACCCGTTCATGAAATATGGTGAAATATAAGTGAGGAAGGAGCATAAGTGGGCCATGCATGGTGTCAAGAAGAGCGATGCTCTTCACCAGCCTTGGACACTAAAAGTTTGAGGGATGCTGTTCTGAATGTGATCAAGGAGTCTTTTGTTGCCTTAAACTGGAAGGTCCTTGTCCCTTTGCCTGTGAATATCCTCGTTGCCGGCCTCACAGCACGTGTCAATGTAGTGCTACCAGAGTGAGGGAAATGCACAGAGAAGGTCAAATAGGCAGCTTGCAAAGAACCACAGAGTTTGTTCACAGACAGCCTACAGAAAAGATTCCACATCAGCGACCATATGTAATTAACTGTTTTAGGTAGGTAGCAATAAAACTGTATTTGTCCGTTTTCTTGAATTCCTCCTTCAAGCCACTGAGACTGTCTCTATCATGCGGACTTGACCCCAGAGGTTGCCAATTTGTGTTTGTGTCTTTGTCTGCAGCTCTAGTACAGGCTTGTGGTTTTGGCAAAAAAAAAAAGAAAAAGAGAGGAGGACAGCGTTGTGGCGGCACAGGGGGATGGAGATGGAGGAGAGACAGGACAAAGAAGAGGAGGAGAGGATTATGTATTTCAGCCTAACAAGGCATGAACTGAGCTGAGGTGAAGTGTTCATGCCAGGGGAAGGTGGTCTATATAATTTCAAGTTCAAAGGTATAGAAATATACTACAATAGAGCTCTGGCCACAACAGTGAGATAAACACAACTCTATTCTACTGCCATATTTTAACTGGAGATTTTTATGTCCATGAAAAGAGATTCACAGATTTGGGTATTTGCTAAATGGTCATTGCATAAATTCAAACTGACATCCTTTCATTTAATGCACTCCAGCCCTTTTGCCCTGTTTGAAATTACATCTGCTATCACAAAACTTCTCTGAGCCCAGTTTACCCTAGTCTGTCATTGTGCCGCGGGCCAGGCCTTTCTCGCTGCCATCCCTGCAAGACCAAAGAAGGTTAGCCAGTTTCTGGTTGCTGATGTCATCTCCACCATTTAAATGATTGCCCTATAATCAGGCCCGTTCTGCCCTGTGATTGGAGCGGCAGGTCCAATCTGGCCTTGGCGACTTCTGTGGGACCGATGGCAGAGAAAGATGAAGGAACATATGGCATCCTTTAAAGTCAATCTCTCTCTCTGTAAATGCACTTGGTGGAAGCAAAGACTTAACTGATCATTTGGGCTTTTTTTCAAAATAAAACTCCCAAAATCAAATTTAAGCTACTAATAAATGAGAGTTTTCTCCTATGTTTCGCTGCCAGCGCATATACATTTCAGTTATTAGCTATTCTATTCCGGTCATGATGCTCATTCAGGGACCTGTTAGGTTTTTGGAGGAAAATGTCCTGTTATGAAAGTGTAATTTAATAGCTTTAAAATGTGAGGTAATATCCCGTATCCTCATTTTATGGTGCTAACATTTAAACCTGCAGCTTGGCTTTGCATGTGGGTACCGCCACACACGAAGATACACGGAAGATACACACCCACAGAAAAAACGAAAAGGGCCCATGATATTGAGATTTTGTTTTAGAAGTAATGAAGAAAAGTAATTCAGTCATCAGGGGTTGGGCTCTGCAACTTGATCTCTCTTGTTTCTGCTCTACAATGTTCTTAGTATGTGATCAAAAGACACCAATTAAAGCACTCTAGGAAAATAACCATTTTGAGTCCTTCATCAAGAGCTGCTGAAGTGTCTGAATGTGGATGGGGGTAGTATTGAATAGTACAGGGTGTTTGAAAATTGGACCTTCTTTAGAGAGAATTACTATGATTGCCTACAATTACTCTCTCAAATATATCCACAGGGGTGCCCAAATAAAACGCAACACCACACAACACATTCTGCAAGCTGTCATTAAGAGCCAAAACCCTTTCTGTTCAACATCTCGTAGCTGCCCTGATAAAAACAAGCCTCTAATGTATGTGGGATCTACCAGCAGGCCTAGGTAACAAACATGAGAGGCAGATTTAAGGTTATGAAATGCGGAGTGCATGGCACGTGAGGGGCCGTCGCTGACAAAGAGCGACCCGAGAATTCAAAGAGTCTCTCACAGACCCAGCTGACTGGCCTGCTGCTGACCCTGGACCAGGCCTGTCACTCCAGTGCACATCAGCTGTCAGCCTGCAGAGAGCACTGATGCCGGCCACAACAGAAAACAACAGTCTAGTTTGTATGCCAACCTACAACATCAAGAGCAACAATCTGGGGTTGAATCCAATACATATATGCATATAGGAATATTCTGCAATAATATTATATATATATATATATAGAATATTAGCTTCTTTTTTTTTACTATGCACTGCTAAAAGAAACTGTGAAAACTTAGTTTATTACTGTTTATTTGCTGTTCTCAGGGGTACGTAACCTGGGGGTCAGGCTCAGAAAAATCTAAGGGGTCACTAGTTTATTTATTTTAAGAACCAAAACAATTCTGTAAAAATCTGTTTTCTTTTTTATACTTTTTTTTGTGCAAATCTTTGTTTTTTTTCATGTGAAATACTAGATATTTTCATCTCTTCAATCGTTCCTAAGTTTTTAGTAACTGCTAGCTACTTTGAAAGCACTGATTTACTAAATCGGGTTTGCATCATGCAACTCAATGTCTAAGCTAATTATGCCTTTCGTAATGTGTAAACTGTTTACTAGGAAACTGTTGCGCTGTCCAACAAAAAGCAATCAATAGTGTAAACAGGAAGTCACTGTACACAGCACAAGCTTAACATTATTTCCAAAAACAACAGGTAAAGGGGCCAAATTATACTATTAAAGTTTGTGTGGTGCAACCTGTTTTAATTTCCACTTACATTGTAATTAGGCTAAATTTCAAACTCAGAAAAGCTGGTGTAACCGATTCCAGGCCCCTAAGAATCCTTCACATAAAGCAATATGAAAGCGAAAAATCACTCGGCTCACAGCTTGTGTGCTGAGGCCATAATGTGTGATGACAAGCCTAAAAGGTTGGAAACCACGGCTCTAACCCATCCCCATGCATGCGTCCTGCAGAGTTGTTCAGGTTAAGTATAAGGTTGGTGGTCAATGAAGGACTGTAGCTGGACTGGTTGTGTTGTGGATACATTCAGATGGTGTACAAGGAAGTGATGAGATTTATGTTTGTGGTTGCTATGGAAAAACAACACATCAGCATGACAAGCAATAACAACTGGGAGTGAACTGTGAAAAACGTGGGAGCCAGCTACAGCAACAGAACAAAATGTCACCATACTGCAACAAAAGGATAGTGCCAAAGATAATACCATCAATAGTGGACGTGGGTTGAGCTTAATCAAAGCGATCCTGATACATCTTATCTTATTGTCAGTGAAGTTATAATAAGAAGAATAAACTTTATTTCTAGAGCACTTTTCAAAACAAAAGGTTACAGCATTATAACAAAAAACTACACAGAACTTCATGACATACAACCAGGACAGGTAACACCAGCTATGAACACAAAATGTTATTAGATGAGTGTCATGGGAGGTTACAAAAACAAACGCACATAAAAAAGTTACTACACACATAAAAAAGTCATTGCACACATAAAAATAGAAATATGAGAATGTTAGAAAGCGCTGAACAAGGCTCCGCAGCTGGCCGACAAAATCAAACTTTACGAAGGTAGTGCTATATCATGTTATAAAGGCACATGCTGTATATTAAGAAGTGCCAAAGTGCAAGTGCATTATTATCTTATTATATACAAGGTAAACTGTGGCTTTGAACTTCTGAAATAGAACCAAACTCCATCCTGTTGGTTTTACATACGGGCATCTCAAAGTCACAGTTAAAACAAACAAATAAATCGATGCAGCAGACCCAGAGATGTCGGCTTTTTCGTTCCACACATTCTCCTCCCTTGTCAAAACCTTCCGCCTACGCAACCCACAATGCAACTCGAACCCCAGACAGTTCAGTCTAAGATTTGGTGTGCTATGCAAGTAGCGGCTAATGTAGCCCGGAGGCTCTGGCCTGCAGCAGAGGTGAGGAGCGGGCTACACACGTCTGGCGAGACCACTTCTTTCGAACTCCACACCCCCCATTTTCAAACTTGTAGTCTTGTGCCCCGACTCAAGACTTGTTCAGTGTGCTAAAGCTGTTGAAGCCCTGAATGAAAATGATGATTTTTTTTATTTATTTTTTTATCAGCTAACTGACCCAGGACAAGACTGTATTACCGTAAGCGGGCAGACCCTCAGGGCGTCCAGAAGTTCCAGGTTCACTGTCTGTATGGTTTATGATCAATTGCAATTGTTTGGGACTATGCACCATTACATTTCCGTATCAAATTAAATTGAAATGAGGCCCTTTAACCGAAAAAACTAGTTTTGATGCATCCATTATTTAAATGTATAAATTGTTCACATGGTGCATATTCCTCTTTAAATCTGCATAATTTGTTTGCTTGAAGGTAACAATGCACAGGAAGGTGATGGTGAGTGGTAGTGGCGGAGGGTATCAACAGGGGTCCAAAACTCATATTTCCCCTACATGGCCCCTGAGCAGGCTTATCTCTCCGGATGAAGTGTTTACAATATCTATTTTTCTTGTCTTCTCATTTTGGACAGCACAATTATTTATTTTCAATTAGACTTCAAAAGAGACATCTGCCAGAGATGGCTGGATTTGGTCTTGAAAGAAAATGAGAATAAATTCTTTTGTAACTGCAGGTTATAGAAACCATCTGTCACTGAGGCCTGTTAAATAAGAAAGTCAAGGAGGGGATGGAACCTTTTCTGTCCTGGATTTACCTCCCAGGCATAATAAGTGTGATAGAGTGTTCATTTTCACATTCCGCAGGATAGGACTTCTCTTTTTTTGAAGAGTGGCAGAATAAATATGATCTACCTGAGAACTGACTAATGCAGATTAGAAGAAATGTGACTTAAATCCTGTATGAGTTTTCCATCCCCCCTTATCCTCCTGGTGTCTGGGTCAGCCAGCTTTTCGACGATGTGGCATCACTGTCCCCTGCTGGTGCTGCTTAGAAATGTTGGGTTTTTTTTGTTCCACCTGCCTTTTATTATATAATAAAAGAATAATTTTCCTTTTTATTTCTTCCAGTTATTTGTATTTTGTGGCTTGTAAATGACTCAAAACCAAACAAAAGAAAGAGTGTAAGACATTTAAGAGTCTCACTGCGAGTTCATGTGCCAGATGTGCATATAGGTTTTGTATAATATGTATTCCTTTATGATGCTCAATTGCACTTCATTTAATATAGGATTTTATGTCTCCAAACCAGAGATGTTGGATGGATATGGGTATTTCCCCCACCCAAGCAGCAATGCAAAATGTTAAAAGGTTTGAAGAAAGGTGACAAGTTCAGGCACCACTAGGTGGCAGCAGTGCAATGTCATTCCACAGGGTTCACTCCAATTGGCAGCTCAGAAACACTCTTCCTCTAGTTTGTCTTTGTCTACTGGATGAATGCCTCAGACATCACCCACAGAGCCACACACAAATAAGACTTGTCTCTGAAAACTTTAATAAGGGATCACCGACGTTTGGACAAAAGCCCACGCACCACCCGGGTCCACTTGGTGATTTGGTGTTTGTCCCTGGACCCAAACAACCATACATATAAATCATGCTGCATGCTGTCCTTCCACTTAATCTTAATTTACGTGTGATATTTTTACTTTACACGGCTTGTTTGGAGAGCTGTCAGCAGGATCCCATGCCGCACAGAGTATGAGAGTAAATTCTAGGAGCAATAAAAAAAGCAGTGAGCACACAACACTACTATATCTGTTGAAAATAAAATGAAAATTCTTTTCATGCTTGAACTATATGACCGGTCTCTAGCTTCATGCCTGTCCGTCTGGGCTTTGTTTATTATATGTCAAAAGGTCACACACGAGCACTTTCCCAATAGCTTTACAGTATGTACAGCATCCCTGCTGATGTCTTCCTTCCTCTTCTTCCATCTTTAACTTTCACCCACATTTCACATGGGAAGGGTCTTACATGATGAAATTGCCTGTTCCATCAAAAAGCAATTTGCTCTAATGAAAAAAGATTACCGATATGGGCAATGAAATTGGTCGTGCATTTCAATTACTGGAGTGACGGGCTTGATAAGTGTATGTCTGGATGGCCAAGTGAGTGGGAGATGAGATCTGAGCCCGGGGCAACTCTCCTCCAGATTCACACGTTCAAATCATGACTCAGCAGATTTGCTGGCTGTCATTTGGCTAAATCAAACAATATTAACTTACGAATTATTTAGAATAATTTCAGTTTTCTTATGAACCACTCCTGAATCCATATACAGTCAAAAAATACAAAGATAATATAATATATTATGTAATATTTGATATCACATCTCTAGCCGTCTTCTGCCATCCTAACTTTGTAGCAAAAGAACACTGAGGGGAAAGGAGAGAGGAAAGGCTTATTAGCTCCTGGCAGGATGTAGGGCTCAGTTTTGTCAGGGCAGTGCTGACTCTAAACCCAGGAGACCCCCCTTCAGCATTCTCATTTCCAAACTCTACAGCCAAAACAAGCTTTCTAATTAGCGTCCCGACGTTGCCATTCCCTTCCTCTCATTTGGACCCTCCACTCCGCCCTCGCCGCTCCATCTCAGAGCCACAAACACTGACGCGGTTTAATGTGTACACAGTGTCCTCATCTGACCGGAGCTTTGGTGCTGCTGAGAGAAAAATCCTGATGACACAGGCGCCACGGAGGTCTGTGTCGTTTGTCATATTTATGTTTCAGTGTAGTTTGTTCAACAGTGAAAAACCAGCAATCCAAAAAGGTAACGTTTAGCAGATGTGCTGGTTCTGTGTGAGCTTCTGTTTCAAAATGCCACAAGACCTAGTACCTTGTATGTGTGCTTTCAGGTATTTCATTTGTCGCTTTGTCAGCCGATGTTAGATCACGCTGTGGCAAAGGTTGCCAGCATGGGTTTTTAGCCGCTTTAGCCATGTGACTACTAATGACAAGACAGGTCCGTCCACCCTGCTGGTCCAGACTTAAGTATCTCAACATCCGCTGAGTGGATTGCCTTGAAGTTTTGTACAGACATGTATGGTCCCCAGAGGATAATGACTTTGGTGATCCCTTCACTTTTCCTCTAGCTCCATCAAGTCAAAATTTCAATCTGTCCATTTCTTTGGTTTATGACCAAATATCTGCGTAACTAATTACATTCCTATCAGCCTCAGCTGTACTTTTTGTTTAACGCTAACATGTTAAACTAAAATGGTGAACATGGGCAACTTTATCTGAGCCATTAGCACAGTGGCATTGTCATTGTGAGCCTGGTGGAATGTTGAAGTCAGCATTTAGCTAAAGGACCAGACTACACAGCCACTAGCGTAGACTAGCAGAACTCTTAGTCTTCCATTTTTACGGACAATCCTGGATGTTTTTGGAGTCCTCTGTGACGACACCCATCCTGTTGAAATAAATGAGGAGGCTGTGTCTTTTCACGCGGTCTCATTGGCCCAAAAGCAGCCTAATACACGAGGAACTAGACTTTAATGGCCAAACGGCTTGTTCCAATGTCCAATGAACATCTGCCACTTTCAATAACGTAAAACATAAAACATAAGACACTGTCGTTCTGAAGGGATAGGGTAATGTGTGAACTTTGATCCAATCAATGTGTTTCAGGAGACAGCTAAGCTGCTGCGCCCTCGCACACAGCCACCGTGAACAATTCTTTCGGCCGTGGATTCCCCAGGACACCAGAATAATGGTGCAGGTGATATGATTATGATTCAGAAATAGCCCAGGATGACTTCTGAACTTTCTCTTAGCTTCCCTGCTGCTAGTATGGGTCCTTCCCCTGAGATCCAGCTTGTTGAAATACTGTGTCCTCCATTGCACATGCAGTTATTTTATCTATAAGCAACTCCCACAGGCATCTCTCGCACTGTCCATCATGGTATACGTAATGAAAGCAACGGTGTTACAGAGCTGCTTGGTAGCATTCTCTGACATCAAGGCAACATTACCAATTAGCTCATGGTCACCAGTGACTTTGTCACAGTAGTGACAGCAGCAGTATGTTGCCTTTGTAAAAGGCATTTCATCAGCATGTAAAGGGAAAATTATACGAGTGAGAGGAGCAAGTGCGCCATTTATTAAAATGGAAACTTAATAGAAGCAGGCAATGCAAGACCAGTTGGCAAGGGAATTGTGTCACAGCTGGAGCATGAAATATAGGAAGAAAACACTACACCATTTCGTTTTAAAATCTTTGAGGACACTACAATCTTGACTGTGATGTAAATGGCATAATCTGAGAGGAAGTTAATACAAACAATTGCATTGTTAGTCATTTCTGTCTTATTTTCTTGCTCTGCTTCTTCTCTATAGTCTCCAATTGAAATGAGACCGGGTGACTGTTCGCTGCTTTTCATGTCAATCACTGGCTCAAAAAAAATGGGTTTTAGTTGGCAGATTTGAGAGTCCAAGAAGTCTTTTATGTCATGTCAGAAACTCCAGGTGGTCTTTCCGAGAAGGGCAGGGACATTGCACTGGCCAGAATCTCTCTCGGGTACAGCAAATTCAGTTCTCCTGGGGGAAATAACTGCTAAGATTCTGTCTTCCAACTTCACATCTTTTTAGGAGCAGCAGCCGTCTGTCAGGCTTTAAACTCAGGGGAGGTGTCAGTGGAGGAACCTACTGGAGTGCAGAGGACAATATGGTGTGTTCACTTTCTTTGCAACAAAGCTATTTGTGATGAAAGTCTCGATTTATCCAAACAAATGATGCTTCATTTTAAGGGTCCATGGAGTGGAAATAGAGAGTGAAGCAATGATGTGAGAGAGTTTCAGCAGTATGTTGCCTTTAATTTTGCCTCATTTAGGGACCCACGAGACATCAATAGCAATTTCTGGTGACAGTGCACTGGAGCAGGTCGGACAGGTTTAAATCATAAAAGCCCACTGCAGCACTACCAAATTAACACAATAGCAGATGATTTCTTACGCAACACAAATAATGACTTATCTCTGCTGACACGCCACTGTAAATGTCAGCGCAATAATGGTGTCAGAGCACAGCACTTAAGACTCCTATTAGTGACATTAACTAGATTCGTGTTTTCCCCCCACTGTCCTTGGCAGGTTGCAGTGCACTCACATTTCCCTCATGAGTGAGTCACTGTATGTAGATCACTATTTCAATGGATCCAACAGCAAGCAGTTGTGAAGTTATTTGGTCATGATTATATTTCTGGCACTAAAGTTTAACAGGATAGCAGCCAGACCAAAATTCATTCACCTTTCATTTCAATAAGAAAGGGGGGGGGCGGTCGCAGGACTCTCCAGACAATATGAGAGAGGGGATGGGCTTAACTCGTCTTATTCCAGACTTCAGAATGTTTCTAACAAAGTGCTTGACATCTCATCTTACAGCTTTCAAAAACCCCTTTCCAACAGTGGAAGAGATCAGGGAGGCAGTGTGATACAGCCAGAAAGAACAGGTATTAACCCTTTTGCCTTTAGACATGGTAGGACCATACATCAAATGACCTCTTTTTTTGAAAGGGATCAGCCGAAAGGAAAAGAAGAACCCTACAGAGACCTTTACACTACCCACACTCTTTCCTGTCCTGCCTGTTTTTCAATTCTCACTACAGCTAATAAATGTTCCTCTTTGTCAACAAATCCCTTGAAAGGACCAAAACGAACAATGTGTCCAATCCAAACCCTCAACCCTGCACAATGCCACACTTTTTGTATTAGCCGGGAACCGACGGCGTCAGCTACTGCCAAGATGGCGTCAGCCGGAGCTACCACACTGAGCTTCACACTGGCTCTTCAGAAACCTATGGATGACTTCACAGAGGCTACATCCATATTTTATACAATCTATGGTTTCTACACATCCATCAGACACTGACCAACGTTAGCATTCATTTGTAGTTGTTTTTGCACACCTAAGGAATATAAGTCCAATATTCACACTCTTTAGCTCTGGTTTGGTTACCAGCTAGCTGGTAACTCTGTCCGTCTACTTTGTTGTGCTGGGCAGGTAATGTACAGTGGGTCTATCGGAGCTTTTTCACTGAAAACAGCTGCCTGCAGTGCTGAAACTGAACCAAGCAGGTCAACTTTTGGGCCCTACAACCACAACAATGAGCTGAAAGAAGCTAAAACGTTTGACAGGCATGCAAACTGGTTAGGGGTGAAAGAGGTGAGAAGGATGCATGAACAGAGAAAAACACGGACCCGCTACAAGGGTAGCTTATTGTTTATTTTTTTAAAGAAATAAGCTACTAAATGCTCATTTCTGATGACTTTTAGGATCACTTTGGTGCTGGTCACAAGCTAACAGAATTACAAGATTGAGCAAAGTAAAGTACAAAGTATTCATTTATTAAGTGCAAATATACCTTTAATATGCTCACATACAAAGACAATTAACAAAAGGCAGCCTCATCAGGTACACAACTAATTACAATTATTTTCAAAATTATTACTCACCATTTCCACTCTGTGCCAGAAACTATGTTAACATTTGACAAGTTAAATTACAAATGGGATTCTGAAAGTGTCCTATGCTTTAGGACTGGTGATGGTGAGGGGGCCTGGACCGGTGTCTCAAGGGCCTGCTTTTGCTGTTTTGCCGTATGCCTCAGCCTTGAACTCTGTTCCTCTTCAGCTGCTCTCCCGAGTACTGCCAGATGGTTGGCAGCCATACTGCTCTGCTGCCGCCGCTTTTCTAGCGGACTCTGCTGCCGTTGGCGTTTGACAGTGGTTCCTGCTGACTGGATGTTCTTACAGACTGTGCGGTTCACCGCCCCGTTACCTGACATCCGTTCTGAAGCGCTCGACAGCTGTCTTCTCCCTGGACTGAAGGGTGTATTTGACTGTTGGGATGGCATTGAATGTTTAGATGTGCACGTTTCCGCTTCTCGGGTCAATGGTCTCATTCATCAGGCAGAAAGATGACTCGCTGCTGGGCCCATGAAGGATGGATAGGGCACATTTGACCATTGAGGGCTGGTTCTCTCTTTTATCAAAGACACGACCCTGCCACTCCACCATTCTCTCTCCCTCATGGAACCTGGCCAGACACAGATCAATGTTGTACTGTATGAGCTTGGTGGATATCACTGGCAGCTGGTAAGAGGTGGCACAGCATTCTACTCAACCTCTTCAGCTGGATGGTTGCATGTGAGTGGCCTCTCAGAAGTGCGTCCATAGCAAACAGGGCCCTCAGGGTTTGGCTGGCCAAGGGGTGCTTCTTCTGCATATAGCCAGAAGTATTTGTCTAGGCTTGTCTCACCTTTTACGACATCTATTGCATGTCTGTCCGTCCTCTGTTGCTCTTCCTGAGGTTTCTATCATTTATTTTCCCTGTTAAAAGGGTTTTTTTTGGGTAGTTTTTCCTTAATCAAATCGAGGGTCTAAGGACAGAGGGTGTCGTATGTTACAGATTGTGAAGCCCTTTGAGGCAAATGTGATTTGTGATACTGGGCTATATAAATAAAATTGAATTGAATTGAACTTTTACATGAGTGGCTTTAGCAGCTGAAATATAGTACACCACAAAACGGACAATTACTAGATGTGTGCTCAAAGTGAGAATAAAAGGTCAAGTATCAAATGTTATTAAATTGCAGGGTACTAACAGCATGATTGGGATTCCTGGTCCTGAATGTGTCTGCTTCCTGTCCCACATACATCTCCCTGCAGCATGTCATCCTCCAGCATCATCTTTCCCGGAGCCCCGGGGGACACTTGAGTGATGTGTTCCCGTTTTAGGACGCAAGCCAGGAAGGGCAAGAACAAACTGCATGTCATGGAGTTTGTGCACCAACGTCTGGCTACCCTGTATGTAAAACAAACGGTTGTGAAATGGAAGAAACACCATTGGGTAACACAAGTGCAGTCAAAAGTAGCAGCGAATGTTTGACAAATGAAAAAACCCACTCCGGAAAACCACGACATATTCCTTCAGGACAGCCAATAGACCCATGTAAACGTCAGGGTGTAGTAGTGTTGTAGTCCCCTCATGCCACATCTTTAGCTGACCCTTTTTGTCCTGTCTTTGCTTTGCAGTGTCATGCCTGTGAAAACAGAATCTGTAATATAAGTAAGTGTCAATAAGGTAAATATTGCTCATCATTGGTAACCATGATGTACATGACTCAATTCTATATAACTAATGATCATCTTCACCTTTTCGGTTGAGGTCTTCATGTAGGGGCCTGATTCTGGCTCTTCCCACTGGATTAACATTGTACTGTGTGTACATGATTCATGAATATAAAGCTTGTGGTCTTCTGTGCTTAGATAGCCAAAATAGAGGATCTTGAATTCTGGCAGCAAGTATATGTTTCCTTGCTGGCATAATATGTTGACAGGCACCGATGGGGCACAGATTATCTGAGGGCTGGAGGCCGGGATATTCCGAATCTGGCATACCTCCTTGAGGTACACCACCTGACAAAAACAGAATGTATGAAATGATGTATTTTCTTACATTGCCCCTAAATGTTCTCTCATTTAAATGTCCAATCCTGGTTTTAGCGCCCGCCTCTTTAGTACTGGTCCAGGGCCTCCCCACTAGGCCTACACGATAAATCGTTATAAAATCGCGATCTTGATTCACCCTGTTCACGATTTAAAAATAATAATAATAATAATAATAATAATAAAAAATGCGGCCTTTATTTTGAAAGGACAGCTCGCACAAACTTCAGGGTTTCACTCTCAGCCAATGAAAAAGCACCTTTTAGTCACGTGTTTCACCCATCGAGCGAGCGCTGCTGTTCGGAAATAAACAAAATGGATATTATGGCGCTTTTCCATTACACAGTACTAGCTCGCCTAAGCTCAGCTCGACTCGACTCGGTTTGGTTTTCCACCCTGATAAAGTTTTACCTGTACCTGCTTCCAGGTACTTTTTTTCGTATCACCTCCGGCGAGGTTCCAAGCGAGCTGAGGCGATACTAAAATGTCACGTGAAAACACGGCAGACTGCTAATAAGTCAGAGAGAATCGTCACTATTCACAGTGTCATCAGTGCAAGCGCCAGACAGAGTATCCTGAATAACCCCCCCATTTTTAAATAGTTTGGCCAGAGCTATTATGGCAACTCAGAAGAATATGAACGAAGCAACGTTTGTCTTCTTGCTGTGAGAAACAGCCACATCCCGACGACCAAAAACAGCACACACTCGATTTCCTCCATTGTCCCGAGTGTGTGGGTAGCGGGTGTGTGTGGCGGCAGTTTCCTGCGGCCAGGTACTATTGTGGAGGTACTTTCTGCAATGGAAAACGAAAGCGAAAAGCGAGTCAAGTCGAGGCGAGGCGAGGCGAGGCGAGTCGAGTTGAGCTGGTACTGGTAATGGAAAAGCGCCATTAGTGGTGTAACGGATCACAAAACTCACGGTTCGGATCACATTACGGATCACGAGTCACGGTTCGGATAATTTTTCCGATCCTTTGGAACCTTTGGTGTCTACATACCGTTACAGTTTTGTCCACCGCCCTTCTTCGTCATTATATTTTACGGGGAAGCCAAAATGCTCCCATACGTGCGATTTAAATGATGCGGGAGGCTTTTCAAGTTCTTCTGCTCTGCCGCTAGCCATCGTTGACTTATTAACACGCCCTGTTCACGTGAACAATATGACTGTTGTTTGTAGTTTCACTGAAAGCATTGAGTTTAAAATAACACAATTACTTAAAAAGGAATATCAGCAGAAAAGCAACTCTTTCAGTCTCTGATCGCTAAACAATTTAGATCAATCCGCAAATAAAAAAAAAAAAAAGCGCAATTAATCCGCGGGTCACGTGCGTGCCGAACGGTGGGTCGTGATCAACTGCGATCCGTTACACCCCTAATGGATATTGATGGAAACTTGTAGGCTCGTGGCGATGTGCAATTTTCTATGTGCCAAAACAAATATTTTTGGTGCTGCCAGTTTGCTTTGTCGTGGTTCATGTGTGTAATAAACATCACGCTTCATGAGGAAAAAATCGTGGCAGAGAATCGTGATATCAAGCTAAAAAATCGTGACTCATATTTTGCACAGAATCGTGCAGGCCTACTCCCCACTAAAATTTGTTTAGGTTATGAGGACTATGCGACAGCGCAAATGTTTTTGAATGCCCTTTGACTGCTCTAAATGACAAACATTGTCACAAACATTTTCACATGATGGATTGGCCCTTTAAGGTAGAACGGCACAGAAACAAAATAGATTTGTAATAAATTCAGTTCTCTGATAAATGAATGAAAAACATTCGAACACATTCTTATTGCTCAGCATTATCTGCTGCTCTGCATTAGAGCTGATCAACCAGGTTTCACTCGGAGTCACAGATTTTAGATGCCTTACTGATCTCACTGCTCCTCTGCGAATTGAAATACAGCCTGTTGCTCCCTCCTCTAAGAAAAAACTATTTCATTCAGCATGTTTTCATATTAATAACACCCACAGTTTTTGCATTTATCTGTACATCTGTATGCGAGAGCCAGTCTGACATTATGATAGGGCAGCCGGGGATTTAATTAATCCATGTTTATTAGCTGACAGGAGACCATAAGACACATGGTGTCCCCTTCTGCCAGTGACACGTGCTTTTGTTTGAAATCAATTCATTTTGGTAATTGAAGCATACAGTAGTTCTTAGGCCATGATTAATACCTGTGGTTTTCTTCTTAATTACTCAGCAGCCCAGTCCCTGCCCTTCGAAGGATCCTGCAGGACAAATAGTACTGTAAATTGTTCATGTCCTAACTTGAAAAACAGTTGAAGGCAGGCGGCTGCATGAGATCCCTGACAGCCACCAGATTCGATACTTGCAGGTCTCTGCTTTGTTCCACTGACATTCTGAAAGGGGTGACCTCGCGATGGTAATACAGTCCCATCTGATAAATGATGGAGAACCTCCCAGGGCTGTCATTCGCTGTGGCTGGCTTCGTTCAGCTGGCTTTAAGAATTTTATTATAGTCTAAGGACTACTACTAAGTGAGCAGGGTCTGATGCTCCATTCAGGCTTCAGGGAGAAAAGACGAGACATTTTAGTGACATTCTGAGCTGAAATTTAATGGCTGCTCATCCTGGTTGTTCCTTTCATTATACAGAAGGCTTTATTGTGAAGTTAGCCAGAGGGATTTTCAGTGCATAGGCGGACTTCAAGGTTCATTCGGTGTCTGTCATCATTTCTAGAGCATGGCTGAGCTCTGACTGTTGCCATAGCCACCACTGGCTGTGACCACAGCAGGTTGGGCACTCAAACAAAACTTAATGTTAGCTAGATTCAAAGCACTAAGCATGTATCAGGTAAAAGTTTTGCAACACTTTAGCAGTCATCAACCTAATGTTTAAGGTAGTTTATGTTTATTATGTAAAGCTCTGCAGTTAGCAGTTTTATTAACATTTGCTAGGTTAGTCTGTTTGCCACTCCAGGTTGAGTATGATGTGCGCGCATTGAATATTAGTCAATATGTTATGCTGAGATGTTGGCTGTTGCTGTAGATGGCTCGACCGCAAGTCTGTATCTTTGCAGTAGCGTAGCTTTGGCTGTGGCTACATAGCTGTAATTAGACTAAGGACGTGGCTGTATAAATGGGCATTGTTGCGATTAGAAAGGCTGTGACTAGGGTTGCCAACTGTCCCGTGAAATACAGAATTGTCCTGTAATTGGAAACTAAAAGACGCGTTCCGTACTGAACTGATACAGGACGCACTTTTGTTCTGTATTTTTGAGAATCAATTCAGTGCACGTCTCCAGGAGAGAAATAGAACAGGTTAGACTGTTAAGACAGGGTGATTTGTATGAGATGTAAGGCTCTGTTGTACCTCAGCCTGTCTGTCATGGTATGTTACACCACCCAAACACAGAAGCCGGGGCGGCGCGTCGAAACAGCTGTTTGTGGCGCTCTGTGTCTCTCTCGCGCTCTCTCCCGCCTGTCTGGTCCTTTACAACAGACTGCCTTTTTGTCAACGTTAAGCGTTGTTTTGTTGGAAATCATTCTTGCCGAATTTACATGTACAGACCCTCTTCAATTCTTAAACACCTAAAATAAGTAAGGTCACTGCGTGGATGACCTTTGTACATCACCAGTAGATGAAACTGTTGGATTTATGAACGAAGTTTGGAGAGTGAGTAAGCAGAAAACACTGCACTTGCCGCTTACATTCACCGCTAATTAATATCCTGTCTCATCCCACTTTTTTTTTAAAGCAGTATCTGTTATTTAACCCAAAAACACACGACTCTCCCGTGTGATGTAACTTTCCTCTAGGTTTAAGATATGGCCACCAACTGCGTTTCTAAGAAATCACGTTTTGTCCGCTATTTTGGCGTGGTGGACAGCTCTACATATTATAATACCCATGAGCCTCGGCCACCGTTGCCATGGAGAAGAGGTCAGTCAGCAACATGAATTCAAAAAGCTTTGTGGCCCAGAATTTAAAAGTACATTGATAAACAGATTGTGTTTTAAGTTGTCTCAATATCGTAACCTTCAGCTTTGGCCTCCCATTAGGGGCACATATGATTTTTAAGCCTGGTGATTGGATGTCTCTTGCCGAGTCGTAGTTAACGTCTACGTCGAAGCTTGTACCTTTGACTTTTTATCAAAGAACCACATATTTTCTAACGCAGTTGTTAAGGTTTTGTGCTGATGATTCAACCAGGAGAGTTTCATGACAATCCAAGCAGTAGAAGTGCTCCAACTGTGAGTCACGTAACATTGTCTATGAGAAAAATTTATTTCACTCCCTGAACCAGGGCCCCCCAAAATAGCTCACCCTACTTCACAACTCTTTAGCTACAGCCACAGCTATAGCCACAGCATTGGGTGTACCGACTCGCGCTGTGCTCACAGCCAGTAGTTATTGCTACAGTTTGAGCTCAGCTTTCCTCCCCTTTTACCATATTTTTCAAATAATATCTCTTGAATTGCAGGTTCAGAGACACTCCTATATTAATGTTCCTCCAACATTCTATTCTTTCATTTCGCTTATGAAATGTCATTAATAAATATGCACAGGTAGCTTTTATATATACACTCAAAGAAATCTGTAAATGCTTGCATAATTCATGAAACTAGAAAGAGACTCGGTGATGGCACACTGGTGATGTAACTCATGCTTTGAGCTCAGTGTTGTTTTCCTGCTTTCTCTTCAGACATTATGAAAAAGGAGCTTACAGTTGTTTCCATCAAGTGACCTTGAGGTGATGGGAGGGTGATGAGAAAGCTACTTTGCCAATGACACTGGGAGAAAGCAATAACAGCCCATCAGTGTCTGGAGCTGCGATCATGTTAATACAAAAAAACAGAAGGCGGCACCATCAGACCAGAAACAGCGAGTGATTGGGGTGGCGGGCAGGTACATTTACCTCTATGAAATAGATTTGATTCCCAAAACACAGCAGGAAAGGTTCCATGGAGTGAAGTTTTATTTATTGCTTCTGTTTTGTCTTATATTCCAAACCTTAAAATGAACATTATCTCACTGCCGTCCATTTTGTTGTTTTGTCCCAGCATCTAATGCACAATAAAGTCAGTGCTCCCTAACTCCTCTTTTTCCCAGTTTCTTGCACTTTTTTTCCTAGTTTTTCTTAAGAGGATTTCCTTATCTTATGATGTTGGTGGTGCTTAATGGCTAGATAGGACAGGTCAACGGCCCTCATACCTGAATGACAAAACACGTAGTTCGTCAATGCCTTCCTAAGCAACCCACATGACTGTACAAAAATGATTAATGCGAGCATTTTTTGAGCAGCTACCACCATAGTTAAGGCATAGTTAAGTTAATGTGAAAAAAACTATTTAAGGTTAGGGAAAGACTGGTGTCATGGTTAAGAAAAACCTATACTGACCGGGACACAAACATCTCGCTACTGCCAGCACAGTGATACGTTGCTTGTCACGACATAAAAGTAGAGCATGGAGGTTAATTCTTGACCCTTTGGGAAAAGTATATTCAACAAAATAATACAAGCTAAAAGGTGGACTTACTACAGGGTTTCTGCAGAGTTCCCCAAGTTAAATGTAAGACTTTTTAATATTCAACAAATTTAGGGTCAAAAAGAAAAAAACTTTTTGATCAAATGAATTCATGTTTGGATGGGGAGAAATATATGTACAAATAGATTTCATTTTTCTATCTGCAAGAAGATCTGTCACTGCGCATGTCATTTTGTGAGCAAATAAAGATGATTTGCACAAAATGCTTACGGCAACAAAGAAGTTTTACAGTTAAGCATCTATCTGTTTGTCGGTGACAATAATTCAGACAGAACTCAATTGTATGTGTGAATCCTGTCAGGGATTGTGTTGGCAACAGGGAAAAGGACCCAAACGCAGACAGCTCTCGGAAGATGATGACTAGGATGTTTATTTTCTGATTACAGGTAGGCAGACAGGCTGCAGGGCAGGATAATTAGGCACAGGTGAACCAATAAACACAGGTGGGAACAATGGAAGCAATCAGGCACTCACAGACAGGAAGCAAAACTGACAGATACAAGAGGGAATGGACAAATTAAAAAATAAAACAGGAACTAACAGAACCTAAACCCAAAACCCTGACATATCCCAAGTTTACAGGTACGTAGCGATTCTACAAGTACAAAACAAACCTACAGGCACAAGTAGTTTTGTCTCACATTTGACACCGCTGCCTGAATAGCCAATGGGGAGGCTATGATTAACATATCATTTCACTATCCAATCACGCAGCCAGGGGCCTAGATTGGCCTTTCTAACGGGTTGACGTACTCTCCACGGATCGCCTGCGGGCCAGATACTCAAATAAGATCATTAATCAATCAAATGAGATAAACTCTTGATAAAAAGGCTGCAAATGTTGAAATATGAGTCTACAGGAGGTGGAAAATGTATGTTGCTAAGCAATAAGCGGGACATTTAATTATAAAAGCTTGCTGTTAAGTTGCGTCACGCAACGTTAGCAAACAAAATGCCCTGGCCTGTTTAATAATTCATTCATTCATTTATGTAGCCTAATGTGATGATTTATTGCTAACATGAAGGACACCAGCTGGTGATATCGAGTAGTAGTAGAGCACAGAAGGCAGTGGAAGGAATGTAGGATTTCTGGGCATTATATTTCTTTCACTGCCTTCTCTGCTCTACTACTACTCGATAGACTTTTGATTGACTAATTGTTTAATTGACTACTCGTTGCAGCGCTACAATCACAGCAGATAGAAAAAGATGTTTCTAATACACATTGCGAAACTTGCTTTGGCTTCTACTGCTGTAGACAAATTACTGTTCCAGGGCTGCAACAGAAAGCCCACAAAAATAAAGATCTCACCGTCACTGCAGAAGCAGGGCCTTCATCAGGATGAGATCTGCACAGGGGTACACAGGGTGGATCAGCCGCAATAAAATTTATTCATTTAAAAGACATCTGAGGTGGGAAGCAGCAATGAAATGCCATGAACTGTATGATTTATGAGTGTTACTCGTGTATTTTATAAATGATAAAATCTTGTCACATCCTCTTAAAGCCAAGGTCAGTGGTAGAAAAATGTACTGATATTTGTTTTGCAAACATTTCTGAAACTTGAACAGCAGTGTTTTTTGCATCAAATGAAAAAAAAATATATATATATATACAATAAATGCTAAATATACAAGATAAAAATTGTCCACATGATGAAAAGCTAACCAGGACACAGTCATCCCTGACACACCACAAAAAGCAATTTACAAATTACAATCAGAAATATGATTTTTTTTCCTTTCAGCAACCCTTTTCCTTTTCCAGCAGCAGGTAGTCCAAGTATATTTTGTTCCACAGCAGGTAGAGCAGCTGAGGCCTGCATGCCACTTTTTACAGATCTGTGGGACTTCAGGGGAAATCTCACGTCCACTGTCCGCGCCCCTGGCGGTTTCTATGGGCTGTTTGGTTACATTATTGCTATCCCTGTTTTTAGTGAGTCTTCAAATATAGAAATATTGGTCACCTTTTTATTTGGTCATGTGAATTGTGGAGAACAGGGACAAAGAAGGAGAGTGGGGTTTGCTTCCTAATTTTAAAGCTGCATAATAAATGGTAAAATGCTAATTGGACTGCATTTGTATAGCGCTTTACTACCTTATCAATGTACCTTATCAATAAAGAAGAAGCAAAGACACTGCAACTGGATGGACTTGATGAGATGAACCATCTCACTGTGGTTCACACAAGTTTAATTCTTTTTTGATCCACTTTATAGGAGTGCGTCACCTGCCTCAGCTGGCCCACTGGTTATTATCCTTACACAATTATGTAATGTTCCACTGCACTGCATTGACATTGTCCTGTCCACTTTGCCCTTTTCTAACCAAAACCAGCCCAGTGTCCCCAAGAATTTTGTACATATTGGCACTCAAATTGGAAAAATGCTGAGTCTTACTTGCATGTAGCTGATTAGCCAAAGCACTTTTATTTAAATTTGTTTGCATTGCCCTCTGCATTGGCCACACCCGCAGTGTCAAAGCAGTGTCCTCTTTGAAAATAATTAGGTGTCTGCATTTTTCATGCAATGCGTGCACATTTTATTTTTTACAATGATGATCTATCCCTACCATTAACCAAGTTAGTTTTAGTTGCCAAACTTTAACAATACATTTACCAAAGCCTATTTTGGCATTGCCTCGTTTCAACCTAACATTACCAATCCTGAAGTTGCCATGCACAATATAGTAGAAAGAAGTCATTTACCAAAAACACTGGCTTTAAACGTTAAACTTTGCAGTTCTCCAGGGAACTATTCAGTTGGCTCAGAGTTTGAAAACACACCTCTGGATTCTTTTTTTGTCTGGCTTTCTGTGCTGAACTGATCATCAGGCTACAGGCATTTGTGGTTGTCAAAAATAAATGCATTTTCATACATTCTTTCCGCTAATGCTACCATGCAAAATATTGTTAAATGAACAACCCGAATGCCCTCAGAGCAACTCTTTAAGCATCACCAAAGAAAGAAGGGCAACCACTCCAGACTGTAAACCCTGTGAACCTCTTTCATCATCATGTATTACACAGCCGGCGTAGTGAAAGCAGCACGTCTGTAGCACAGCAGCAGCTTCAGTCACTGACGGAGGTAAGTGCCTTCACGGGATGTGTTCAAGCACAGTCCTGATTTAAGTCACCTGCATTTTGGCATCACTCAGAGCCCAACAGATAATCACTGTAGTTACACACATAAAATGGACAGAAATGGACTTGAAGCCAAAAAATACGCTTTGGGTCCCTGCTATTAGCATAACGAGTGAGTAGAGCATGACCTGTCAGGCAATATGTGTAGACAGCTGTATTATTGAAATAGAAATGTGTCCATTCAAACGCATTTGTGAGACGGGCGACTAAAATGCCTCCTGTGAAGAAAAACTACGTGGTTTATAAGCTATTCCAAATGAGCATTGAGAATCGAAATGAGCATTGAGAATCACTGACCATAATAAATTCAGTTGTGGAAAACACATAAATTATAATTTCATGTATATTGACCAGTAGGCTATTGACTATTGTAAAAAAATTAACCAGGATTATAGTTTACAGGTACTGTAGCATTGTGCAAGAATAGATGTTCAGTGACAGAAGACAATTATTGCGTTGAGGCATGTCCACGTGGATATTCTTGAAGACACATCATGGCTATAAATTACCTGGTAGTTACAAAAGCCCCAAACTTGCTGGTTATGCTTGATTGGAATGCATTTCCGAGACAGCAAGATCCACTCAGATAACTATGCTTACACATGTAACCTTCTGTTATCCTAAACCCTGCTGGTGATGGCTTGGTGGAATGAAGCATCTAAATCACCACTAGATTTTCATTTGTGTTTAGTTTGTATATTTGCAGATAGTGAGAACAGTTTATGGCTGCAGCTGATAAGAGACCAGCTGTGTTTTATGTTTGCTGCGCACTCAACGCTGTTGGCAATGACAGCACCAGCAGACACTGTTTCTTTCTTTCTGTAAGTAATCCCATTGCTTGGAGTAACTGCAAGCCTGAAGGCTGGCAGCCAATAACAATTATAATCCTCAGCTATTACAATACAAAATCATTTCTGAATCGTTTCTTGAGAATGTTATGTAATGCTGATAAAGACCATTGGGAAGATTAACAGAGGGATGATGAGGGAATTGCTTTTCTTTTTCTTGTTTCAGCTATGGCACAAGTCTCGTTTATCAGTCCGATTTAGGCCAAGCCTCCAGTGGAAAACTATCCAATAAGTCTCATCTTGTTGCCACGGTAAATTTTCTCCAGTTCTCCAGCGTAGGAGTTGTATTTTGCTTTCAAAATGGGCTTCACGCCGTGCTGTGTGCATCTCGACTGTCAGCTCCAGGCAATCAGGGAAGACCCACATAAACCGCAGCTGTGCGCTAGATAGCTTTTCTGGCAAAACCAAGGACACCAATTAAACACGGCTTTGAATGTTGAGCACACCTCGATGCTCACACCTCTCAGCTAGTAGCTGGGCCGTCGAGCAGACAACAGACATACAGACCTCCTTTAGTCCCACGTTTTCTTGGTCTGATAGTAAATATTGAACAACCACCAATACAAGATTCATGCTTCACATGGTGCACTGTACTGTATTTGTCATTTATCACCTAACTCTATGGAGCTACTGCTACAGTAAAGAAGAAGACCACTCAGCCTTTGTTACCAGCTCCAGAACTGTAACTCTGAAACTCTGAACTTTGACCTCAATATGGGTTCGGCTTAAGGTAAAAGCTGAAAAGAGGGAGGGAGTGATAAAATACCACATCATTTTCATCACTGAATATCTCAGCTTTATTACTGAGGTTTGGCAAGGTCTCAGTGTTCAACATGTCCTAAGCATATAATGTACTGATACCTGGCCTTCTAAAAGGAAGCAGAACTTAAGCATTTAATTATGCACATAATCCGTTAACCTTTTACCATCCACTGTTCCGCATTCAGGACGTTAGCGTTATGTAGAAGTTTTAAAGCCTGCTAATATTTTGAAAAGTTGAATGAATACAAACATGTGACTCATCTTTTTCAAAAAGAGCGCCTTGCCATAAAAATAATCATGGCACAATGCACATTAGAGTATATAACTGAAACCTTAATATACAATGTCTTGCTAACAAAGCAGTCTGACTGTCTTGATCGTCAAAATCTTCCGAATTCATTGTAGGGGTAACAACAAACAAGTCTAGAACTCTTTAGCCATGTTAGCATGTTCTGCATGCTAACCACATTAATGATGCCAGCATGCTCAAGGACAATGCTAACATGCTGATGCTATGCAGGTGTAATCTTTACCATGATCACCATCTAAGTTCATCTTAGTTCACCCTATGATGGCACAAGTTGAAGAGTTAAAGGAACACCAAAGTTATTACAATTCATCATGAAGGGGAACATGAACGTCTGTACTAAATTTAATAGCAATCCACCCAATAGTTGAGACATTTCACTTCAAGTGAACATTGCCAGTGCACATTGCTCGTCACTTCAAGCGGAAGCGTGCATTAATTCTTTATTAAATCTGACATGCTCATCTTCCAAAAATATTACAAAATACACTACTGCAGCTGGTTTAGTCCAAAAATGATCAGTACTTTTTGCAGTTGGGTCTGTTCAAGGTTGGATCACGTTCTCACCACAAACTAACCGCTCCAGAGTTTGTTTGAAAGCGTACTGAGACCACCTCTTCAAGGAGGTCTCAGCACGCTTGTTTGGTCCGCTTTTGGCGCGCACCTGAGTGCGATTGCTGCTTTCACACCTGACCAAACGAACCGCATCAAAGGGGAAAACGAACTCTAGTACGATTCAACCGAACTACATGAGGCAGGTGTGAAAGCACCCTTGCAATAAAAAAGTCCTTATGTCTTAATTTAGGTGGACCATTATCCAAAAGGGTGGTGGGTGTTAATCGAGGAAAGAATTATGTTAGGTCAGGATATCTCCAAGAGGCACACATCCATAACTTCGGGCAGTTGCTGGGTAGCAATAATCTGCACAGAAACATGAAAAATACCCACAGGACAGAATGCCAGTCATAATCACACAAAAGAAAAGGACAAATTGGGGATGAGACAGCAGTGAGCAGTTTTTTTTTTCATCTTTTAATGAACAATGTTGCCTTTCGGCATAACGAATCCTAAATCATTTGAGAAAACGGTTATTTTTTCTTCCGAATGACATTCAGTGGCATCTTAGTAACCTTTTGAAAAACCTACTTTTTTGCTGAAGCATTTGGTGGCAGTGATGCCTGTAGAGCCCCAGTGTTGATGCAGCTGACCATTCAGACACCAGTGCTTCACATAGCAGCACTGGCTGATGGCCGGATGATGAGTACTACTCAGAAGTGTCTAATGGAATTTATATCAGGGAGCTATTTCCCCTGAATATTTCTTTAACCAGGGCTGCCAGGTTTTCAATTTTGTTTGGAGTGAGATTTGGTATAAGTGAAGTTGGTGCATATTATGAGTAGACCTTCTGTGACATTACCCACCGTGGAGATCGGGGTCATTGCTCCTCAGGAATTTGGTTTCAGAATTCAAATCAGTTCAGAGGCCAGATTCACAATATTAAAGCATGTGTAGATAAAAAGTCAATCATGGTCAAAGATGAGTAAGTATGGTTGAGTGGTTGATCAGCATACTAGCCAACCTCCAGACATAAATTTGGTCTCCTGATTCAGGAGACCAAACCTATGTCTAACCAGGGTATCTGGGGATATTCCCCCAAAAAATGCATTCTAGCGAATTTATCAAGTAATTTTGTTGCTGAAATTTGAAATCTAGAAGACAGTGGGGAAGGGGGCATTGAAAAATGGGACTCTCAGGAGAATCTGGAGGGTTGGCAGATTATTACATCTACAAACAAATGGAAAGTAAATGAAGGAGAAAAACACATTGTTCTCTCAATGAACACTATGTTTTTGCCCACCAATTCTCCCTTACCAGACGGTAGCTCACCTATTAAATAAACCATGTGACTCATATTGCTCAGGGATGTTATACTCAAACCTCCTAATCCCTTCATTTGCAAAATCAAGGCTGTGCTGTGGAGACAAATGGTGGGTGCTTCCATTTGCCTTTCCACTCAATCCTAAGTGCTTTTCGACTGCAATGATGCTATGTTAAAGAATGAGGTCATGTCCAGAGCCTCTGTGAAGCTTTATCTTGAAATTCAGGAACACAAACAGAATAACACTCCATAAACAGATGCACAAAGGCAAGAAGTGCTCGATAGTTGAGCAGAGGGACATGGCAAGTGGTAATGCATGGATTGTAGCAAACGTTGTAAAGTCCCACAGGTCCTAAACTTCAACACAGAGAAATCCAGCAAGGTGATGCCAGTTCACGCCACACGTTCATATCTTCATATCCAGGCTAGTCGCCTTTCTTAATAGGGTCAAAAGATTAATTCTCTGGATTTGTCTGTAAAGAGTGTTTGCTTACTGCTAGTGTTTGTATTTCACCCGTGATTTTTAAAACTGCCTTTCATGGGAAGCAGTATTACGTTCCTGACATCAGAATTACATTTTTGCCAAGAGAATCCCATATTCACTCTTCTGCAGTCCAAACATATTTAAAGTTTTGCATCACACCCCAGTCATTTTGAATGAGTACAACAATAATAATCAATATCTCTGAAAACGTAACATTTATTGCGCTGCAGGATTACTTGCACATTTGAGGAAGATTTCCTCATGTTCTGGGTTCTAACCTGAGCTCTGGCTAGGGCTTTTCAATGTCAACTTTGTATTTTCTCCTGATATCTATGCAGGTTGGATCAACCAGTAACTCTAAATTGCCTGTGAGTGTGAATGTGTTTGTCTATGTATATGTTAGCCCTATGGTAGACCGCTGACCTGTCCAGAGATGCATGTGGAACATGCTCTAATCCCCCATGACCTTGAAAAAGAGTAAAAAGCAGTATAGAAGATGGATGAAAAGGGTATATTTTGCACCTCATTTACAGGAAATATACAGAACTCTTCTTTCAGCAACCTTGCACAAAGCTGACTTGTCGGGTATTACAGCATAATTGATCAGCAAAATGACAGATCAGATTTACAGTAAAGAATATATAACCTATCTCTACCTGTAACCTAAATGTGAAGCTACATCTAGCAGGCAGCTAGCTTAGCTTAGCATACAGACTGGGAGCAGGAGGGAACAGGTAGCCTAGATCTCAAATACAAATTGTAAGAATCAATCAAACTTCCACAAAGCCACAGAGATTTTCTGTTGGCTTTGAAAAATAGCATCATGCTAAACTTGCACATACAGATGTTTCCTCAAAGTTCGTGTGGAGATTTGTCGTCGATGTGCAAATGCTCACTTTCATATGACTGGGCTGAGAGAGCACGCAGAGTATTGTGGTCTTGTCACTGGCAACGTCATCATGATGTTCAGATATATAGTAATAAAGCATATAGAAGTAAGACACTGGATTTGACTCACACATGACCATTTGAACTCATAGTTAAATTGGTGTTTGCAAATGAAGCTAATACAGTGACTTTATTAGCTGTATTACTGTTTTCATTTTACCAGCAGAGAAAATGTATTCGTAATTACTGAGGCAGAAGATTTGTCAGAAGAAAAGATCCCTGGCTTCTTGCTGCTCTGCCTGCAGATGGTTTGTGATCATCTGCTTGCCAGAATTCCGTCAACACTGAAAAGAAAATGCAGGTTGCCACAATGCATAATTGTCAGCCTTGCCTCATGCTAAATACAGAAAAATACTAAATATTTTCCTGGGATTGGATGGAGTGACCTTGAGGACACTTTTAAGCAAGATTAGATGAACTCTTGGGACAGTCGCATACTCTAAATTCATACTTCATACAGCTCCCCCGCCCCAAACAGGGTTATGTAAGATAAATGACTTGAAAATGAAAATCTGAAATTCATGAGACTCAAACAGTGGAAACGTAATGCTAATACTCGGAGGACCTGGCATGCCCTGCATGGTTACCACTGAAGCCAACTAATCAAATGTGGTGATGATGCAAAGCACAAGAACGTAACTGACTGCCATGGCATCAGAACAACACCTGTGTTCCTTCTCAATACCATAGTTAATCAGCATTATTCAAGGGCGTCACTTTGTGTTGAAAGGTGGTGGGGACGTAAGAGCACAGAGAAAAAAACTATTTTTAAATGGTTTTCAACATATGCAGTTTTAGGGAATATAATGGGGGATCGGTATAATAATTATAATAATAAGAAACTTTATTTATATGGCACTTTTCTTAACAATTACAAAGTGCTTTACAGAAAAAGAAATAAAACCATACAAGGCATTGCATTAGAGGGGTTTGCATCGTGCCCCCTGTTTGGCTTAGCTTCCTGCTTGGCTTATCCCATTAACATTTCTTGGTGCAAGCAGCATTTAACTTAACAAATTACGCTTTTAAAAAGGTGATGGGGACATGACCCTGGAGTCCCCAGTGGAAATGACACCTATGGCATTATTTATTCTTAATGCAGTACTGCAGATGTGACATTGTTTTTAAAAAAAGATTCCTTAATTCCTTCAGATAGTTTCACTACTTTGCTTTAAAACAGCATTTTAAAAGCGAAAACACGGCTCTAATTCAGAGGGAGCATTACAGCACAGCTGGATATCTACAGAAAACCCTCGGGGTTGGCATGACCTTTTGTAAAATGGGGTTTCAAAGTGTCTAATACTGTTAAGTATCCATTGTCAACTTTTATAGACTTTTTAAGACTGCTGGCAGTGAGAGCAATCCTTCACTATTCACAGTTTTAGATGATTTAAGGCCTACTAATAAAATGAATCCATCTAAATAACTATAAAAAGATGCCAATCAGAGCTCCTATACTCTAAACTACAAATCAAGCAAGCTCAAAAGAAGGAAACTGATATAATCTTCATAAAAATAAGGACTCTTAACCAGGGGTTTTAATAGCCTGACACTGAAATTGCTCTATTTACACATGTTAACATCAGTGGGAGTGGGACAGGTTGGTGTGATCATGTCCATATTTTCATCCTTAACTATGGAGTAAACACTCCATGTTGCATGTACATTTGCATGCAAAAAAGAGCAATGATACACAATTTGCTCTTTTCTAAATAGCTTTCAAAAGTTCATATATAGCATATATCCTGATTAATTGGAAGATGTGTTATATGAAATAACCAAAGTGTGTCCAATGGCACCACGATTCTCTGTTTTTAAATAAATCTTAGCTTTCAACAAGTTCAAACAGCAGTTCAATACATCATAATACATAGATAGCCTACTTCATACAATGTGATAAGGCGTTTGCTGATAATATAAGGTGCTAAGTAGTAAAGTGCAAAGAGTGATGTCAGGGTTCTTTATATTAAATGTCCAGTATGTTCCAGGGAAGAGAAAGTCTTTTATTTGTAGTTCTCCACCTGTGGAGGTCAGCCAGTATGTGTTTTACAACCATGTCGCTGTCAACGACAGTCTTATTCAAAACCATGGCACATCTGGTTTTCCAAAGTTTTATACATACAATGCTGATAATAGGCTGGAACATCTTTTTGATCCAGAAGCATCTTCTCTTCTAGAAATCCATACATGATTTGATTGTAGCTAAGGTTACAAGAGAGGCTAAGTCCTTTTAAGATGGTCCAGACCTCTTGTGCTCTATAACAGTCCATCAAATGGTGCTGTTGTGCCTCATCATTATTACGATATATCACTGGACGTTCTTTGGTTTATACAACTCCAAGAAACAGAGATCTCGAATGCTCTCTTAGAGTTCTGAGTTCCCTTCACCATCAGCTACATTTTTATAATTAATTAAGTCTTAACCTTAAATTAAAAAAGAAATTGTTTTGGTAGTAAACTCATACCCTGTAGGCCCCGGTTTTGTGTAATAAAATCACTATATATTAATTTGTAATACGGGCCATTTCTTTACCTTGTCTCTTTCGCCACTCTGAGCGATCTCCGACCCAGAGAGCATCCCTGAAGATGGCAGAAGATAAATTTTTTACAAAGGCAATTGTGAATTACCGAGCCCTAAAGCTCCCAACCCCCTGTATTCTTTGCTTTGAAAAAGAAATTTCTTTTTGGTTACCCCCCTGGTTCTTCCCCAGACCAAGTTAACACACTGTTTTAGTTCGATTATCAATTTGTTTGATGGGGGGAAAAATGTCCAACAGGAAAAGGAGTTTGGATAGAATTTAACAGAGACGTCATCAGCGTAAGCCATAGCTGTTGGCTTCGGCGCATGTCCTACAAATGTATACGAGATTACAGTTACATATTTTAATAAGAGGATTAATGGCCGGAATGTAAAAAGTAGGACTCAAAGGACAGCCCTGCTTCACACTTCTCTGTACTTCCAAAGAGTCAATTGAAACACCGCTGACATTCACACACACACTTGATTTGACAACTTCAATAAAGGCATCCGGAAAGCCACATGATTTCATCACGGACCAGAGGTGATCTCTGGATTTGAAATCAAAGGCTTTCTTCTGGTCAAGGTCAATTATATAAAAACCTTTTTTTCTCTGGTTTGTGTCAAATTTCTCTACTGGCTTTGCTTTTTGTTTTGTTTTTTGCAGTTTGTTTCGCTCTGTATTAACAGACTGAACTAAACTCTGTGATTTGACTTCTGGAGTTATTACCAATTCTCCTCAGGTCCATCACCCACAGAGCTAATCTCAGAGTCCAGGAGTACAGAGAGACCTGAACTCTTACAAATGGGACAGCTGCTCGATCCTTCAGGCCACCTTTGTTCTGAGAAACAGACATGCAATGTTCTCACCAAGTTTTGTAGCTCGACTGAATTGAAAAAAGGTAGCCAGCCAGTGGACTCCAGACTTGTTGCACAGGCATCCAATTTGGTGCTTGCTAATGGTTACATTCTCTCTGTATTCCACAATGTGTAATGTGTGGGGAAGCACAGATTGGAAACTTGGGGCTGATACTGATAGCTATAAATCATTACTGGTCATAACAGCATGCTAAATGGTATCTGATTTCCAAACAGTTCGTGGAAGCTCAAGTCAGAGCTTCAATTGTTTCAGCACCCTTTGAGCAGCATTTGCTATTATGAGAAACCACATAGCAATTTTGGTTTGCACCTTCATCAATCCAATTTCCCAGCATTGCCTTGACATGCCTTTGCACTGCAGGTCAGCTGGCGATAATAGTAAAATAAAGAAAAGGTCTAGTCTGTTACTGAAACCAAACACCTTAAAGCCATACATCAAGGGGGGCATCTGATAAAACAAAAAATCTGAACAGTGCTGACATATACTGTATATTGTGAAGCTTGCTGTCCGACCTTATGTGAAAATGTTATCTTTCTTGAGTATTACTTCTTATAACAATCTCCAGTGGTCCTGAAAAATTTAAGTAATTTACTATCACATTCCTTTCTAGGAAGGTGATGAAAAACGAATTACAGTCCCACCCAGCCCTACAGAGCGTTTTAGCATCTTTCAGCTCATTGTATTGATTTAACGGTCCGCAACTTTAGCCCACGGTTTTGGTTCAAGTTCGCAGCTTTTGTCAACCTCGTTTCCAGTCGCAGCAGGCAGCAATTTGGTGCCATTGTCCAGCTCCAAACAGCAGACAGTCACAGTTAGCTGCTAGCCAGTGAACAGGAGCATTTAGCAGCTAAATATATTTTGCTCAGCAGTTGGTGCATGAGACTAAAACCAAGCTACAAGCAGAGTGGATATTAGACTTGGTAGGTTTGCTAAAATGCTTTATATGGTGATAATAGCCAAAAAGTCAGTTATTATTGCTTTTAGTTGAGAAATAGAGGGCTGTACTAATGGATTTTACATAACTAAATAATTAACAATGACAAGGTACTGTGTACCATCACTATTGTAATCTGACTTACCTGCACACTGAGTAGTTTTGAATCATTTATCATTTTTCAAACTCCGAGGTCTTCCTCAGGCAAATACGCAGGTATTGTGAGGCTTATATAGTGAGGCAAAAAGAAACATAATCAGCTTATCGAATGCACCTGTGGCAAATAGGTACAATACATTTCTAACATTTCTAATTTTTTTGAAAATCTCTGAATTTCCTTTACAGGGACTTTAAAGGTCGGGTGTGTAGGATTTAGTGGCATCTAGTGGTGAAATTGCAGTTTGCAACCCTTTGAATACCGCTTGCCTCACCCTCCCCTTCCAAGTGTATAGGAGAAGCTATGGTGGCCACGAAAAACGCGAACGGCCCCATCTAGAGCGAGTGTTTGGTTTGTCCGTTCCGAGCTACTGTAGAAACATGGCGGTACAACATGGCGGCCTCATCCTTATGTAGATAAAAACGGCTTATTCTAGGGTAATGAAAACTAAAAATTTCTGATTCATGGTTTCAGGTGATTATACACTAATGAAAAGATAGAATTATATTCCATATCCCCCAATAGCTCCTATTAAATGTTACACACTGGACATTTAAAGCAACATGCCAGAAAAATACTCAGAATTACCTTATTAAGTATAACCAGCCACCAAATTATTGTCAAAAATGAATATATTGATTTAGTATTACAAAACACTGGCATATACTGTACAATAGAGTACACTGGCCTTTTTCACACACTGTATCTAGCTCTCTGTTGGTTTGACATAAATCTGTCACTACACACATGCCAGCATTATTCAATCTTACTTTTATGACTACCGGATGTACCTCCGCAGCTGGAGTCTACGGCTGCTCACTCACCTGTCGCTCTTGATGAACAAACACCCTGCTGTGCCGACGTGCATGCCATTATCACAGGAGATTCTATTCAGTTTGCGTTATTAGACAAAGATCTGTGTGCAGCTCTAGTGTTCTCAAGTTTGAAGGGAAAATAGTAGTCCGGCGGTTCTTACTACCAACACTGAACCGTGGCCTCAGACCTACAGGTGCTGATTCTCATTCTGACAGTGTTACACACTGCTGCAAACGTCTCCAGGGCACACTGGATATGTGATGGGGTGAGGAGCTCAGCAATCATCGAGCACCTCCGTGTACAGATGAAGTGGTTCAGGCTGGAGGGGTTATATGTCCCAGATGGCCTGGATGTGTTTGGGAAAGTTGGAAGAAGATGCTGGAGAATAGGCTGGCTGCTCTTCTGCATGCCACGATCCTAACCTGGATAAACAGCTAGAAAGTAGGTTTGTGATTAAAAAGGATGGATGTCTCAATGAGTCTCTGTACCAGCTCAGCTTCTCCCCTCTCCTCATTTGCATGTCCTGTAGACGACTCGAAAAACATAAATTCAGCCTAATTCAAGTTCAGTATTGGAGATGCTTCATGTTCTATATCTAAGACTTGGCTGATTAAAGTAAACATCACTGATTTAAATAAATCAGAAAATGTTCTGTTTTTTTTGCTTTCCTTGTGAATGTGAGGGGATTTAAAAATGGGCTACACCCATCCACGTAGCGCTTCTTGTTCATCCTGCAGGATCACACGGGGTGGTGTGTATCCATGTCAGCAACGTGGATAACCCAACATGTACACATTCACTAACATTAACATTAACATTAGGACATTCGGTTTCCAGTTCACCTCACATGTTTGCTAACACCTTACGTGTTTAGCAAACATTTGCTTATTTACATATGCAGCAGTTACGGAGCAACATTAGCATTAATTTGGAGTCGTGTTTAGGGCCACCTGGCGAACTTAAGTCCAATATTCACTCTGTTTTAGCTCTGCTTACCAACTACTAAGGGAAATCTCTGGCGCAACAAACAGAAGTTAGACAAAGTTAGCAACTAGCTGGTGAAGAAAGTGAAATATCTTATATAGAGTTGAAGACCAAACCAACTAGGACCAGTATACTGCCCTTAAAAGGGATGATAGTGTTGCTCCATGTCTGTGAAATGTCTCAATAGGTAGCTGTTTGCTAACACGATAGCCAAGGCAACCTTGATACAATGTCAGGGCTGACTGTCAGGTATTTTTCGAGTTCTTTTTTGTTTATTGGAAAAGCGTTGCCGCAATGTGAGAAAGCACAAAGAGAATAATAAATGAATAAAGGAAAGGCTGAGAGTTAAGTAAATGCCAAAACAATTAACATGTTCAAAGGCACCAAATGTTAGCATTTGGTTAGACTGGATTGGTCCCACCTGCAGCCCACTCTCTGAAGCCTCTTTGCTCATTCTTGATGAAAAGGTCAGTGTCTGTTGGAAAATATGAGTCCTTCTCAGTGTCTCCAAAAGGCATGCATAATGTAACAGCTTTTAGAGGGACCTGTATTATGAAAGTATAGTGGGACACAAAATAATCCAATACACTGAAATTTAACTTGATCTGAATGCTCTTTGGTTGAAAAAAAACGTTACTTAAAGAACAGCAAACAAGCAACCTTTCATAATTAATGAAGGCCTGTCTTTTTGGATGATATTCCTCTGACAGGTTCTGAATAAATATGCAGTTTCTGAAAAAATGTTAAGGGTTTTTAAATTGAATGGCAGTACTATTTAGCTAAGCAACGTTAAACCTGCATCACTTATTACAGGAAACGAATCATTGATTTGAAACTGCGAAGGGCACATAAGCTTCTACAGGAGAAGAATAGCTGTGGAAGATCAAGAGCAAGCAAGAGGTACAACAGCCCAAGCAGAGCAGCTGCTGGACAGAGGTGTTAAGAAGCGTTTGGCCTGGACACCCCCCACTAACCTTATCAATCGGTTTTAATAACAACGGATGTTTCATAATAGGTGAGAAAATAAAACAGCTGTGAGAGCACAGCATGGATCAATAAGGGACTGACTGTGTCTTTGCCAGCTTTTCTTCTGCCAGTTGTTTTCTTTGCTGCAAGTCGTGTGGTGAGTGGTTGGTTATGTCTAAAATACATATTCAAACATTCAAAAAATGCTCTGGGGATATGGCAGTCAACATGACTGCATTTTGCAGCCTGTTTGAGACTTTATTGTCAATTATCATTAATGTATTCAAACAGTCAAATCAAGCGTGTTGTGAAACCTAACTTGAAAACCAAATTTAAGATAAGTTATGAATCCATTAAAAGTCAGTCAGTCATTTTCTACCGCTTGTTCCCGTTTGGAGTCGCGGTCCATTAAAAGTAAATTGTAAAATAAAATAATCTCAAAAAACGTAAATTAATTACTCTTGAAACTAAACTCCCCTAATTAGTTTAATGATTTACTTAAACACTACACTTTTTAAACAACCAGCAGACAAGGAGCACCATTAGCATTTATTTGGAGTTCTGTCTCCCTGATGAATGTAAGTCCAATATTCACTTTCCTTTTAGCTCGTAACGAGGCCCTTTGAATGCTAAATGCCCCACTATGTTCATCAGCGAGTCGTCCACTTTGTCTGGCTGGGCCGGTAGCATATGGTGAGTTTATCACAACTTTTTTTACTGAAACCAGCTGTGGGGTTGATGAGATGCTCTGTAGTGAAAATTCTCTGTGGGTTTGCTGCGACAAGTGACCCTTTTCATATTTCACATAGTCTGTTGTCGATATAAAACTATTAAAAGGAGCAGCTTTAACCATGTTGTTATTTGAAGTAATGAAAATATCTAAAATGCAATGAAGCTTACTTGATGTGAGGCAATCAGTTTACCAACATTTTTCAAGTAACTTCTACATATATTTTCAATGTACAGCGAACATATGTTGTATATGTTGCCAACATTCTGCTAGTCTTGCAGTGACTAGAATAAACCATTAGCAATTATGAAGTCTAACAATAATAAAGCCTTTATTTATCACGATTTGGCAAACGGAAAAGAACTCAAATGCAGATAGAGCTGGCAGGATGAGGAGTGGAGATTTATTGTTTCTTGGTAGACAAGTGGCAAACAGGTTACCAGCAAGCAAGCAGGCAGGCAGGCAGATAAGCAGATAAGCAGATAGACAGACATGCAGATTGGCAGGCAGGTAGGAATAAATCAAACATACAGGCAGAAAGAAACAAAACAGCAACAATGGAAGTGAACCGGTATATGTAGGGAGAGCTGATGAGGGAATGATGTTCAGGTGAGAAATGGAATCACTCACTGAAGGCTGATGAGAGAGAGTGAAACCAGGTGTGAGAGTGGTAGAGCAACCAGGGGTTATTGCAGGGCAAGAGAGACTGAAGGGCAGGAAACAAACACACATGAGGGAAGAGACAAATTACAAAACACCCAACTCAACCACAACAGAACACAGAAAATAACTGAACCATCCTAAAACCGTGACATTATTAACAAATTTTTACTTGTGTTAGAAATTTCTCCAAGCCTTCAGCACATCAATGCACACAACTTTTATTGGACTGAACTGTTAGTTGAGTTTTATTTTCGGAGTCATTTCAGGTGAACGTCCACATGTTCCGGCTGTGCAATGATATCAGTTTTAGCAGTCATCGTCCACCATTTGAAACGTAGGCTCTGCTTGTTCAAAACAGTTTGTTATCATTCAAGCACAATTTAACATCAAAGCTTTCTGGGGCTCAAAGTAGACGAACGGCCCAGAAGACATACAACATAAAACAAATAAAAAAATATATACTGCTACGCTGGTAGATGAGATGAAGGTAGGAAGATGAGGTGATAGGTTATTTGCTAATTCTTTCATCCATGATATATGTACTGGATAATACACAACAAATTGTACACTAGAGAGATATATATCCAACCTATCCATCCATCTTCTACCGCTTATCCGGGGCCGGGTCGCGAGGGCAGCAGTCTGAGCAGAGACACCCGGACTTCCCTCTCCCCAGACACTTCCTCCAGCTCTTCCGGGGGAATACCAAGGTGTTCCCAGGCCAGCCGGGAGACATAGTCCCTCCAGCATGTCCTAGGTCTTCCCCGGGGCCTCCTCCCAGTTGGACATGCCCGGAACACCTCCCCAGGGAGGCGTCCAGGAGGCATCCGGAACAGCTGAACAGAGCCACCTCAGCTGACTCCTCTGTGGAAGAGCACAGGCTCTACTCTGAGCTCCTCCCGAGTGACCGAGCTCCTCACCCTATCTCTAAGAGAGCGCCCAGCCACCCTGCGGAGGAAACTCATTTCGGCCGCCTGTATCCGGGATCTTGTCCTTTCGGTCATTCAACTTATGACTATAGGTGAGAGTAGGAATGTAGATCAACTGGTAAATAGAGAGCTTCGCCTTGCAGCTCAGCTCTTTCTGCCTCCAGAAGGAGTCCCCGAGCCAACCAGGCTCGATAGGACTCCTTCTTCAACTTGACGGCATCCCTTACTTTCGGGGTCCACCATCAGGTTCGGGGATTGCCACCACGACAGGCACCGGAGACCCTGCGGCCACAGCTTCGAGCAGCCGCGAAGACAATAGAGGTGGAGAACATGGTCCACTCTGACTCAATGTCTCCAACCTCCCTCGGAAAATCTGGTTGAAGCTCTGCCGGAGGTGGGAATTGAAGATCTCTCTGACTGGAGTCTCTGCCAAACGTTCCCAGCAGACCCTCAGAGTACGTTTGGGTCTGCCAAGTCTGTCCAACTTCCTCCCCCGCCATCGGAGCCAACTCACCACCAGGTGGTGATCAGTTGACAGCTCCGCCCCTCTCTTCACCCGATTGTCCAAGACATACGGCCGGAGGTCAGATGAAACAACCACAAAGTCGATCATCGACCTCCGACCTAGGGTGTCCTGGTGCCACGTGCACTCATGGACACCCTTATGCTTGAACATGGTGTTCATTATGGGCAAACTGTGACTAGCACAGAAGTCCAATAACAGTGTAGTAGAGAGTAGTAGAGAGTCCAGCCTCTCTCGAGGAGTTGGGTTCCAGAGCCCAAGCTGTGCGTGGAGGCGAGCCCAACTATCTCTAGTCGGTATCTCTCAACCTCCCACACCAGCTCAGGCTCCTTCTCCCCCAGCGAGGTGACATTCCATGTCCCTAGAGCCAGATTTTGTGTCCGGGGATTGGGTCGCCGTGGCCCCCGCCTTCGACTGCCACCCAATCCACAATGCACCGGCCCCTTACGGTTCCTCCTGCAGGTGGTGGGCCCATGGAAGATAGGCCCCACGTCGCTCGCATGCTTTGTTGCATGTCTGTGAAAAGTTTCATGAAAACCCATTTCATCCAGCTAGTTTTGGAGAAGTGGAACGAAGACAGGAAAAAAAGTAAACGTCTATCATGTCAAAGATTTGTTATACTCTATATACTATTCAGGCTGACCTTTGCAACATGTAAGCCTTGGCCAAACATAACGACGGTTTTAATTCTCTATTAAAAGGTCATCACTGTATTTTCCATATAGGAGCGTTAATGAAAAAAAGAGAACACCCCTCAAGTGTTTCAAAACCTGTAAGACATGTTTCCTGCCCACAACCGAGAAAAGTTAAAGATGAATTTCAAGGAGGGAGATCTCGTGACAATATCCAAACTGAGAGGATTCTTTGATAGAAAATACGAACAGAGTTATACCGAGAGGTGTTTGCCTACCTCGTCTACCCCATGTACAAAAGATTTAGACAGAGAACCAGGGATGTTTTACGAAAGCGGAGTTGCCAAAACTTAAGATAGCCAAGTGGAAGACATGTTGGACAAGTGCGTCGTCGGCTGTGAAAAACCGATGTTGGTAACTTTGAAAAACTAGTCGAAGAAATTCAACAGTTCAGACAAAGCAAGCAAATGGGAAAAAAGGAAAATCAAACAGCGTCCCCTTTTCCAGCTTCATTACATCATGGATCCGATCTCTGCCAGAGGGGCTTTACATCGCCCGGCCTTCCTGCGCCAGCTCTAAATGTGCTTTGCTGCCAGAAACTACAAAAAATTATACTGCTTAAAAAGAGCAACATTAAAGTAAGACCATGTGACACTTTTTAAAATAAATAACACTATATTCCTCTTTGAAATGAAAAGATTAATTCATAATCAACAGATAGCACTCTTGCTAAGTTCAATACACTCAAGGTTGTTACTGCTACAGCCTTACTTGTTATATCTTGTACTTAAGATGTTTTTCAATGTTAAAGCTAGAATACACGACTTTCCAATTCGATTCCTTTCAGATTCCACAACTCGGAGTCTGAGGTTCCTCGATGTGTGCACCAGATCGTGACCAGGTTATTAACCGTTGTCACACACTCTGAATAGCTTTTTTGTGGGCTTCACATAATGTTAGTTTTAAGTGGTGGTATACATCTAACCGTTTTTGCCATCATCTGTGAGTGAAGTGCTCCTTCACTAGATGTTACTGACGCAGAGAGGAAATGTGACGGCTGTAAGGCTGTACATTTAGATTAAGATCAAGATCCAGTGTGACCAACTCACAGCTTGGCTATAAATGTCAGCTGCTGGTGTTTATACAGTCTCGTTGTTCACAGAGACATCTGCTCTTCTGTCTCACTTCTTTGGTTTTTCACCATTTTAATTATTTAAATCTGTCAATACAATTCATGGGCATGACTCCCATTTGTACATTTTCAGTTACAGACCTTAACACCTTTCTAATATAGGACGTCCCTATATGACACAGTTCTTATTCATGGTTGAATATCCGTGTCTTGTACTTTCTTGGGTGAAGCTAATTTTCACCTCAAGTTGGAATACAAATTTGACAGCTGACCTGTTTGTGCAGTCTGTATTTGGCACCAAATAGCCAATATACTGACTGTACAAAATGTTCAGGCCTAGAGCCATTTTGTGTAAAATCTTTTAGTGTTTACTGTTGATGTAAAAAGGCATTCATGTAGTGAATTTAAGGTAAATTCAGCATGGATTATTGCCAACAAAACAATGTCAAAATGTCAAAGAAAAGGCTACAAGAAAATCTCTTGTAAAGGTACAGACAGAAAGGAAAGAGAGTAAGAGAAAGAGAGAGAGAAAGCAGTTTCTTTGCCCTGCTTCTCTATTAAGGTTGTGGAACAACATGACACTGGAACAACAGGGAGGCTGAGGGACCAGAGCAGGGGGGGGGAGTTCCTTCTATCTCATGCAAATCTCCTGTCTTAATAGTTTAACCTGTAATATTTCTCTCTCATAGACCTGCACTGAATTGATTGTTAAAAATACGGAAATAAAAGCGAGTCCCAAATCAGTTGAATACGGAACACGTCTTTTAGTTTCCAATGACAGGACGATTCTGTATTTTACACGATGGTTGGCAAGCTTAGTAGCCCGGTATAAGTGTTCTAATCTAAAGACCAAGAAAGAGAAAAAGCATATTTCCCAAAATAGCGAACTACAATAGAAAAATGTTAAAGACCTGTACTTGATTAGTTGGATTAGCATCAGCGCATCACAGTTGTTGATAAGGGACAGTGCCGTAATTTGGTGAACCCTAAATTTCATTTTGCAACCGTATTAAAATGCTGTTTAGCAGTGATAGTTGTTAGACAATGTACAGTAGCTCTCAGATTCAAATTTAAGAAGTGTCTGTAAAAGCATTGTTGACAGCATGATTTACTCATACAATTTCACAAAAAGGAGAAATAATGGGAACACTGAGTAAGAGAAGAAAATGCCAAAAATAACTTTCATGCAAAGATGCAGCCCAAAGTGCTTCACAAGGCATTTTATAGCATTAATTAATAGCAAAGACAATAGAAAGAAAAAAACACACAAGAAAACAAAACAAACAAAAGCCTACAACATCATGATTTAGTGACTGGAGAGAGCTATGAAAGAGCTGTACAAAAGGTAGCCGCTGTTTATTTTTCTGACCCATTTTTGTATTTTATATATATATATATATGTGTATGTCCTTTATACTTTCTGGGCACTGTCCATGTATTGAACCATGTGCCTACTCTTCTTGTGCTTGAATACCTCCTTTTCCCCTATGTTCTTCCAGTACCATTCAGTCTCAGCCCTGGGTGGATCTGTTCTTGTGTACCCTACCACTGAGAGTACACTTTGGATAGTTCGGTGGAGTTTATTCTCCTGGCTTCTGCTTCTCCTGTGTATCTGTGAGTCTTTGTTTGGCAATCTCCAGTGCCTCAAGTATAGACAGCTTCTTGTATTTCTTAGGTAGCCCTGTCTTTCTTGCACTTTTCTGTAACTCTGAGAGCTGACTAACTTATCCCCGTGTTGCCTTGATCCTGGCCTCTAGCCTTTTCTTCCATGGGGGATAATGCTCTTTGTGGCTTATGGTGTTCATCTTGTAGCCAAGCATCTCTAGTATCACTGTTGCTGCATTAACATCTTCTAGCAGACATTTAGAGGGTACTTTGTCACTTAGCCTTGGTAGTTGTGATAGTAACTGGGGGGTGCGCTTTGTCACGATATTTAATCTCTGGTCAGTCGCCCTCGTAAGTGAGTCTGTGTCTAGGGGCTTGTTATTGGGGCTTGGTACCCAATCTCAGAGTGTGGAGATGATGATGGTATCTCCCTCCTGTCTTGTCATCCTGGCTCCCCCTTGTCGTAGCATGTTTGTTGTAACTCATCAATCTCTAGTTCTGATAGCAGTTGACACTTTCGGATGTTAGAACACTGAGCTAAGAGTTGTTTCTTTGCCATTGTAGATGTTGGGTTTCAAAACGTCCATATATCCCATAGCTTCTGCATCTAACCCCTCTCACCATGTCTCATTTTAGCAGAGTTCAAAACAGCTAGTTTGTCTTCAGCTAGTTTTGCTTTGTGCATTCGTGTTGTTATAAGCAGCCATTCTACTTTTGTTCTCCTCAGCCTTTGTCCTCCATATGATTTTCCCCAACTACCATTTTCATCATCCAATACCCAACCATCCTTTTAATTTCAGAATGAATTCCCTGATGAGTGGTATGTTTACTCTGCAGGCAAAGACACTGGCATTCAAGTGTTGTTTTATTGTGACCACTATAAAGTCATTGAGTAAACCCCAGGAACACGTTTTTTTCAGATAAGACTGATGAAAGAAATGCTGAATGAGAGATTGGATTGAGTAATAGAATCTAGTGAAACATTGGCTAGCCCGGATGTGACGTCATGACTTTGGCTCTATTTCCACATCCAGCAGATACAACGCAACATTACCATTCATTTTGAGTCAGGTTTCTGGCTACCTGTCGCATGCAATTACTATATATTCCATTTTTTAGCTCTGTTTTGAGGAAAATGTCTGGCTGTTTAGCTGCAAAATTCTCCTAAGTAGTTACATTGGAATTTATGAGTAAATTCCATGTAGGTCACTTTATTACTCTATCAATTGATCCTGGTCCAATTTTATAGTGCTCAGTACAACAAGTTATTTACCCTTTTCCAGAGGAAATCTAGTAATTCTGTCTCTCCACTAGACCCCAAAAAATCTGTAAAAAAACTATGACGTACCCTGGGACTTTCCACTCCGCCACTCCCCTACATAATATACAAATACAGAAATCAGCAGCTGAGCTAAAGTTAAACATGCGGTTCAAACTGCTGTAAACCGCTGTCTTGGCTGTCCCAGTGAAGATGGAGACTGAAGTCACAGTTGCTACTTTCAATTTCGGCCTGTTAGAAAGGCACCTCGGGTCGGGGGAATGCAATGCGAGTCATTACTGGTCGGTGTAAACCTACGTATGTAACTAAGGTTCTAGGACTTCTGGGTGACTGTCAGACATTACATATAGGTAATTCATTTTCTGAAAATGGCTGAAACGCATTGGTTTGGATAGTAGGGGAGATAAAAAAGAACACTGGAGCCACGATCAGACGGGTCAGCAGTCATGGCTGGTGGTGGTATGAATAAATTTTTTGAATTTGTGAAGAGGGGGTGTTCAAGCTAAAAGGGAGTGTTAAGTTCCTCTTTAACCAAGAGGTTTTTGCGTCCAAACCTAGATCAGGAAATGGTTATATGAATAATTTTCACATAAAGTCACATCTAACAGTAACATGTAGGCTACTGGTCACAAGGCAGTGACAAATGATGTCAGAAGGTAATGACAAAAGACAGCAACAAAGTAAACCATTTGTCATTTAATTTGGATGACTTGTTGGGCTCGAAGGAGATTGTAAGATGTGTGTCAGGCAAGTAACATCTCTGGGCAGGCAACAGCCAATACAAGCTTTTGACCTCAGTATGACCCGTAGGTCAGTCACTACAGAAGCACTACAGGGACTATAAAGTAGAACGGGGGAAATGCTTTTGTAGTAAGGAAAATTATTTTGAAAACCTGCAATTTACACCCCGCTGAAATATTTCCTGTGTATGGCCACAATTGACATTAACAGCGAAGGGTTTCAAGGATTATAATTTGTGTGAATGTCGGGTCCTTTTGACATAACTCTATTTATGTACTCTGAGGAAGTCCATTCGAAATACGAAAAGTGGTGCACTGAGCTTTAAATAATGCACTCTCAGCCATGTCTGCTTCCTCAACTCTTCTGCAGACTATTTTATGAATAACACCATCAGCAAAACTGAAGTTGAGAGGGGTTCTTTTGCAATACAATCAAATCAAATCAGCAGCTATAATCAGTGGCAATTCTAGTGTCTGTTGGGGCCCTAAGCAAAAATTCCCAGGGGGCTTCGCCAAACAGCGTTTATCACCATTATGTTATAAATAATATGATGAAAAATGTATGAAATCAAAACATTTTTATTTAAAATGTTCACATTAGTTAGTTTTTTTAGTTAGTTCACTATGAATATAAAGAACATTAAAAACCTTGTAATTTCCAAAATATAAAAGTACAATAAAAATGTATATAAATAATTAAACAACTTCAGGCACTGCTATAACAACAAACAAACAAAGTATATATTGACATAAAGAATCTAGGGCATGCGTTATCAATTAAAGTAAAATTTACTGAACTCACAGTTATCAGTATCAGCACTGGTCAGCCTGTGTTGGTGTATCTTCCTTCTCATGGGCAGGCAGGAGATGGGGTGGCCGTCACCCCGCTGGAGGTGGACACTGACTGAACTGCTATGAAAAATAACAAAAAACATGGTAAGCCTGTATATTGTCATAAAGAATCGTACCAGGTTACGTAGGTAACCATGGTTCCCTGATAGGGAACGAGACGCTGCATCAGCTGACGCTATGGGGAACGCCTTCAGCGTGACGGCCTCTGAATCTCTGTAACAACTTAGACCAATCTTGATTGGGTTTAACGTCAACACGTGACGCACGCCGGCGGAACCGGAGGTATAAATGGAGCCGGCTTCACTGTTGTCGTCAGCCTTCTGATCGACTGAAGCAAGCCGCTCACAGGCATGCTGGAAGTATGGCAGCGAGACGCAGCATCTCGTTCCTTATCAGGGAACCATGGTTACCTACGTAACCTGGTACATTCCCTTTCAAGGGAACTTCAACGCTGCGTCAGAGACACTATGGGAAACGCAGTACCAACTCCGCCATGCTGACGGAATGCCTGTCACGAGTGTGAAGCCAGCAGGGCACACTTCCGGACAAGAGAGACACAGACCCCGGATTATTTAAGCGCTCTAGGCTGTAAAATCTCACAAAAGTGTGAAGCGAGGACCATTCCGCAGCATCGCATATATCGGAGAGGGGGGTTCCCGACCACCAAGCTCTGGAGGATGCCATACTCCGTGTGGAGTGGGCTCTGATCGACAGAGGTGAAGGCAAACCGCGCACCTCAAAAGCCAAAACGATAGGCTCAACTATCCACCTGCTAATAGTGTGTTTGGAAGCTGGGCAGCCCTTACGAGGGGGCCCGACGCATACCAGCAATTGGTCCGAATTGCGCCACTGGGGTGTCCTCCGGACATAAAGCTCCAGGGCTCTGACCGGACAAAGCAGTTGCAGCCTCTCACCTTCCCGTTCCGCCGATTCTGAAGGAGGATGGAACACCTCCTGGGCCACCTCAGTGGGTACTTTAGGTATATAACCCAGCCTAGGATGCAGGATGGCTCAAACTGCGCCTGGAACGATCTCCAGGTTAGCAGGAGCCACCGACAGGGACTGTAGATCTCCCACTCTCTTGAGAGAAGTCATGGCCAGCAAAAATGCCATTTTTAAGGCCAGACACCTGTCTGATGCATCGTCCAGTGGCTCGAACGGTGCTGTGGTCAATCCATCCGGCACCACCGTCAGATCCCACGGAGGGAGTCTGACTCGAAACAGAGGCCTCATCCTCAAGGTGCCACAAAGGAAACTGGTAACAAAGCGGTGCTTCCCAAGCGAGCAGCCATCCACCAAACTGGAATGCTACAATCGCAGCCACATACACCTTTAGTGTAGCGGGGGAGAGTCCAGCCGAAAAGCGGCCTTGGAGAAACTCCAGCACTGAAGCCATCGGGCAGTGAACTGGGTCAAGATGGCACTCCAGGCACCATTTCGTGAAAATTTTCCATTTGCCCCTATACAGTTTCCTCGTGGAGGGGGCTCTAGAGTTTAGGATGGTCTCAACTACCTCGGTAGTGAGACCGGCAGCTCGGAGGTGGTCCCCCTCAGGGACCAGAGCCACAGCTTCAATTTCCTCGGGTGGGGATTGAATATTTCGCCTAGGCCCTGCGACAGCAGGTCCCTCCTGATGCCCTCCTGGACTCCCTCCCGTCCAGGAGGGCTACCATGACTGAGAACCAGATTCTGGCGGGCCAGAACGGGGCCACGAGCAGCAGCTGGGAAAAGAGTACAGCCGTAGCCTCGGCCATGGCTGTGCCATGGCATCCAGCCCCAGGGGCGCTGGATACACAAGGGAGAACCAGAGGGGGCAGTGAGCGTTGTCCGGGGATGCGAACAGGTCCACTTGTGCTCTGCCGAATCGCCTCCATATCATCTGCACCGTCTCGGGGTGCAGTCTCCATTCCCCGGGCCTCGGCCCCTGCCTCGACAGGATGTCTGCTCCCACATTGAGGTACCCAGGTATGAAGAGTGCTCTGAGAGAGAACAACTTCCCCTGGGACCACAAGATCCTGGTGCGCCAGTCTGCACAGAGGGCGCAACCTCAGACCGCCTTTATGTAGGAGACCACTGCCGTGTTGTCGGAGCGGACAAGCACGTGGTGGTCCCTGAGGTCTGGGAGAAAGTGCCGTAAGGCCAACAAGGCTCGCATCTCTAGGCAATTTATGTGCCATTGATGCGGGGTCAACCACAGACCTCGGGCTGTGTGGCCTTCCAGAACTGCGCCCCATCCGGTGCTGGAGGCGTCCGTCGAGAGTGTGCGATGGTGGTACACTATGCCCAGCACTGGGCCCTGGGTCAGGAACACCCGTTGTCTCCACCTGTCTAAGGCACGCATGCACCTGCGTGTAACCTTGATCAGGCGAAAAGGATTGCCCCTCGGGGAAAATCCGGCGTCCCTGAGCCACCACTGCAGTTGCCTCATGTGCAGCAATCCAAGTGGAATTATGGTGGATGCTGCAGCCATGAGGACTAACAGTCTCTGGGAACTGAAGTGCAGTGAGATGTCGGCCTAGCTACACCCTGAGTACCATGGTCAGGATTGACTCGACGCGTGCGGGAGACAGTTGTGCCCGCAACGTGACTGAGTCCCACACTACTCCTAGGAACGTAATCCTTTGTGTTGGAGTGAGCGTGCTCTTGCCCGTGTTGAGCCTCAACCCCAAGCACCTCAAGTGCGCAAGTACAACATGCTGTACTGCGATGAGACGAGACTGGACTAAAATCAACCAGTCGTCCAAATAATTGAGGATGCCGATCCCCTGGAGTCTGAGAGGAGCCAGGCGGAATCCATGCATTTCGTGAAGGTGCGGGGGGAGAGTGCTAGGCAGAAGGGAAGCACCCGATATTGGTAACCTTTGCCCCCGAAAGCGAACCCCAGGAACTTCCGGTGTCCCGGAATGACAGAGACATGGAAGTAAGCGTCCTTCAGATCGATCGTGAAAAACCAGTCCTCGGACTGAATTTGACTCACAATCATAGGGATCGTCAACATCCGAAACTGAAACCTCCTCAGAGGCCGGTTCAGGTGACAAAGATCTAAAATGGGGCGCAGACCACCGTCTCTCTTTGGAACTATAAAGTACCGGCTGTAGAACCCGGTATGCATCTCGCTGTCGGGGATCTGTTCTATGGCCCCTTTGTACAGGAGGGAATAAATTTCTTGCTCCATCACTTGTGCTTGTGCTTGGTCGACCCTCGTTTCCAGGATTCCTCGGAATCCTGGGGGTCGAGACCAGAACTGAAGCGTGTAGCCTTGTAGGATGGTGCGCAAAACCCAGTGTGACATGCCGGGTAACGCTTTCCAAGCGGGCAGAAAGTTCATCAGGGGAACCAACCGCTCGAGGCTGGTGCCTGGGGGACCAGGAGTGGCGGCCTCGGTTACCCAAAGCGCTGCAGTGGCGGGAAATCCACGAGGATCGGCATGTACATGCCTGACCGCCCCCCGAATCTGCAATGTGAGAGCTGCGGTATCCCGAAGCGCCAAAGTGGCGGGATTTAACCGGGAATGAACGTCTACAGGCCTCTGTAGAGGACGCAACTCTGGCCTGACTGCTGCACGGCCATGCAGGTCTAAAGGCAGTGGTTGCATGGAACTCGCCACACCCCGAAGCGCCACCGACGGCGGGGCGAGGAGGCTGAGTTCCCAAGGGCCCGATGGGGAGACATCTATGTGCTCGACCCTGATGGGGGGCGCCCTCTGAGGCCCGACGCTCAAGTCAGGGCCTCTTCCTGGAAGCCTGTCGGGCGAGAAGCACGGCCCTCAGGTCCGCCTTCTCCCGTTCAGGCCCCCGTCGAGCAGGCGGGAGCGAGCCTCTCGACCGCTGGGGAGGGGCACGCTGAGCCACGCTCACTTTCTGGGCCAGCATGTAAGAGCTGCGAGACGTCGAAGGCTGAGGTGGTCCACCCTCAGCTCCGGCCCGAGACCTCTTTCGACGAGGGATAACCGCTGGAAGGCCGCAGCCTGTTGGCGCGCTTCCCTGAAGCGCTCGGCAACTGAGCCGACCGCCTCCCCGAAGAGACCAACGGGCGAAAGCGGGGCATCCAAAAGGAAGGTCTTGTCCCTCTCCTTAATACCCGACAGAGTCAGCCATAAGTGGCGCTCCATCGCCACCAGCAGGGCCATGGCCCGTCCGATAGCTCGGGCCATATCCTTCGTGGCCCTGAGCGACAAATCCGTCGCACGGCGAAGCTCCTTCACATCCTCGGATGCGAGGGGCCCCCCGTCGTCGAGGTCATCCAGCAGATCGGCCTGGTATGCCTGCAAGACCGCCATGGTGTGCAGGCATGCACCAGCCTGATCCGCCGCCATGTAAGCCTTGGCGACTAAAGCAAAGGTAGTACTGCAGGGCTTAGTAGGCAACGTCGGGGTTTTCAGGGAGGACGCGGCCTCCGGCGATAAATACGCCGCCAGCGTCTCCTCAATACCTGGCATGCTGCTGTAACCGTTCTCTTTACGCCCGCTGATCGAAGCATACTGGCGAGCAGTCGGGCTAGAAAGACGTGTAGAATACGGCCGGGACCAGGACTTCGACATCTCAGTGTGGAGGTCCAGAAAGAATGGTAAATCCCGAAGCTCATGGAGCTTACTCCGGCGACGAGCGTCCTGCTATTCCGCTGGCCAAGCGATATTGAGCCTAGCCACCGCACGGGAAACCACCTCCAGGAGCTCTTCATACTGCAGAGACTGGGCTGACGAGCCACCCATGTCACTGCCTTCCGCTCCGAGCACATCCAGTTCCTCGGAAGAAGCCGCAGATTCGGTGCGGCCTTCCGGACCCTGAAAGCGGGAGAAAGAACCCGCGGATGAAGGGAAAGAAAGAGCTGAAGCTGTCTCACCTTCGTCGCCAAGGTCCATCTGCGATCCCCAGGAGTGTAGTCGCCGGGATGCCTCAGCAACCGCCGGTCCCTTACCGCGTGGGGAGCAGAGCTGGCCGCCTTCCTCAAAAAGCGCCAGCCAAGTGCGGAGCTTCTTAACCGGGAAACGCTCGCAATGCACACAGCGAGCCCCCTCGAGGGCTGCTAGTGCATGCTCTCTTCCCAAGCAGGCCGCACACATATCGTGTGTGTCACCGTCGGGAACATAGCGTGGGCAGGGATACACGCACTGCCGAAACCGCTTCGCACTCGCCATTTTTCAGAGACCCAGAGTGCTTGCTGAAGATCAGAAGACTGACGACAACAGTGAAGCCGGCTCCCTTTATACCTCCGGTTCCGCCGGCGTGCGTCACATGTTGACGTTAAACCCAATCAAGATTGGTCTAAGTTGTTACAGAGATTCAGAGGCTGTCACGCTGAAGGCGTTCCCCATAGCGTCAGCTGACGCAGCGTTGAAGTTCCCTTGAAAGGGAACCTCAGAGGGCATAGCATATGTTATCAATTACAGTGGAATACTGAACTTACGCTTTTCATTATCAGCATCTGGAGCTTTATCCTCTTTTGCTGCTGTCAGAAACTTCAATAGTGATCCCGGGGAGTGATAAGAAAGTGCTATAGGAGCCTGTATGATACTTATTATAGCAGCATGTTAAGGAAATCAATTCAAAATGCTTTCACACTATAGAATAAGAATTCCTCAAGTTCAACTTTTAAATGTTCTCCTTGGACATAGCTTTCATAGCATTCATAGCTTAGCTCAGACACAGCTTTCATCAGTTAAGTTACAGAAAAAGCTATTGTCTAACAGTTATCTGATATTTTCTTTCCAAATCACTCCATTGCCCCATACTACTCTCAGTCTACTCTCGGGAACGGCAGAAACAACATTCATTTTGGTAACATTGCCCGGGGGTTGAATGGTTGTGTGAAGTTTTCATACTGTAGCTTATTCGCTGGCTTTCAGCCTCCTACACAGCAAGTTAGTTGAGTACGGCACTCGACTCGGTCACGGCCAGCGGCACTGGACCTGCCCGCACTCCAGGCTGGAGTCTACGGCTCTGCTAGCTAGGTTAGCTTACTAACAAAAAACGTGAAAGAAACACCATTAGTCTAATGCTAGCTGAAGTGATTCAAGTGTCTTCCCCATAAGGTTAACGTTAAACAAAATAACAGCATTCAGAAAGTTATTTACTGTTATACATCTTAATCGTCTTATCTGCTCCACATAGCACGGTCTTGCTTCTGTTTTCCCTCATCATCTTTTTTGTCTTTGTTTTTATTTCACTTCCAGATGGATAACTCCTCTTCATTTTCCTTCATTGACTTTTAATTCAAATTTCATGTATCACACAAGTTCGAAGGGAATGACATGGGGCCCCTTCAGGGATGTTTCCTACTGAGATGTCATTGCAAAAACTTTTAAGGGGAGGGGGGTTGCAGTCACTGCGGTTGCCACATTTTGCTGTGGAGTAAAGGTTGTCAGGCATCAGGGGCCCCCTAACGGCCTGGGGCCCCAAGCAGTTGACTGGTTTGCCTGTTCACAAGCTGCGGCTCTGGCTACAACATATCAACCCTCAACACTTTTACTTGTCCTTGGATGCGGAAGATGTCTGAACACTGCCTTCACAGCAGACCATGCTCTACTTTCCTGCTGCTATGATGATTGAGGTCTCTTGCTGAGGGCTGGCTTTGACAACAAATCAGAGGAAAACATGGCCCATTTTAACCTAGAGAGAAACATTTGTGTCTGAGCAGCCACAGCCTTGACCATGGGTATCAGAACTCCATATAAAGCTTGGGTTTGTCACTCACTTTGTGTTGGATTAGAATGAAAATTGCCTTCTGTCGCCCAGTTTATGAGCTGTGTTGTCCGCTATTCATTGCATGGAAACACTTTGGTATAAAAGGTTAAATTACAGGTTGTCCCGACATCAATCCCAACACTGTCATGAACTATGACGGTCACGTCTCTATCATTCAGCATGTTTCTGTCATTGACGGCCAGTTAAGTCGTGTTGTGTCATGGTCTGGAAATGGGTTCACTGTCAGAGTATGAAGTATAGGCACGATTGTGGCTCAGTAATTCTAATCAGTCAAAGCAGAAATTAAACGCATGAACAGTACAAGCCTCACAACGCAGCAGGAGAGGCGGCCAAATTAAATAGTGTTGGTTGCATTAATCTCTTGATGGACTGGAAAAGAGTCCAGTGAGGTGAGTGTCTGTTTGGAAATAACCATGTGAACCTGAATTTATCTCTATATTCTTCCATTGGACTATAATATTTATAGGGAAATAGTGTAGCACCAAATGAGTAGACCAAAAGAAGACTTTAATAGTGGAAATTACATAGAGAGGAGGTTGTTCTAGTTAAGCATATGTCTAGCTGTAGGAACACACAAATTGTTTTGATACTTTAAAAGTGTAGCCAGTTAGCTCCTGTAAGCTAGAGCAACGACAATGTCAAAGTAATTCTGAATCAACTCTTTGCTCCTGTAAATTTAAACATAGTATGCAAACATAGAAACTAACATCTTTATTTTATTTAGCTTAACAAGGCTGCACATATTACCTACCTAGCTTGGTTTATAACTCAGCATCAAAGTGAAGGGACCGTGAAAGGAGTGACGCTAATGTTAGCTGGCTAATTCATAGTCTTTTTTATTCATTTAATATTGAACACTTTGGGTTTCCATACATTTGTGTATAGTTGATATAGGCCTTCAACTCTTTTAGAAAGTGCTGTAATTATTTCATTTAGAGGACAAGACAAGGATAAAGGCTGGTGTCAAGGAAACCTCCCCTAAACAACCTCAATGTGGTGGACACTCAAGAATCTGCGACACACAGCACAGCTCTACTGTCGTTTCCATTTGGCAATTTCAACCCATAGAGGTCAATGCAACAATGCTTTTCAGCCATCATTTCCTAGATTTATGTGCGACATCACCCCTATCAGTTCCGAAGGTATTTTCCATCAGCAGACAAAGCCCCAACACCTCCTGTGACATCACTGATTGAAGCGTGGCAGATCACACCCAGCTGAACACCTATGGAAGATTTTGGTACAGCGTGTAAGACAATTCTCTCCACCACCATCTCCATATGACCAAATGATTAATGATGATTAATATAAACTTTCATCTTCAAATCTATTTATTGATGTTTGTGATTTTATTTCCATCTGCTTTACTCAGCTCTCTTGCAAACAAGATCTTGATCTAAATGAGATTACCTGATTAAATAAAGGTTGTATATATAAATGAGGGAAAATCTTGTGGAGGAATGGTGTTCGTTTCACAGACTTGGCAAGGAGCACTGAAGCTGTTCTGGAGGCTTTTGGTGGTCTGTCTCCATACTAAGCCACTTCATGTTGGTTTTTCTTTTGATTTCTCACCCATTTGTACATCATTAAAGCAATAGCAGATTGGGAAATACACTTATTTGCTTTCTGGCAGAGACTTAGATGAGAAGATCAATACCGCTGTCATATATCTGTCCGTTAAAAATATGAAGCTACAGCCAGCAGCTGGTAGCTTAGCATAAAGAATGCAAACAGCAAATCCTGGCTTTAATGTTACGTGTGAAGTTCTTTGTAACCACTGACTAATTTCAAATTGTAAAAAATCTAGTTGCATCATTACGACAGAAGGAGTGTCTTAGCAATTAAAGACCATTGTGTCACAGTTTGGCAAACAGGCAAACTCAAAAGGACCCAAATGCAGACAGAAGTGGCAGGTTGATGAGTGGAAATGTATTGTCTCTTTGGTAGACAAGCGGCAAACAGGTTACAAGCAGGCTGGTAGGTACAAAAGCCAAACTGAACATGCAGAGACAGAACCAACACAGCAACCATGACAAACCGACAAAGAAACAAGGGAAGTTAATCGGTATATATTGAAAGAGGTAAATGAGGGAAATGGGGTGCAGGTGTGGAGTAGAATCCCTCACTGCAGGCTGATGAGGGAACGTGGAAACCAGGTGTGTGATTGGTGGCGCAACCAGGGGTTATTGCAGGGCAAGAGACACATACAACACACATGAGGGAAGAGACAAATTACAAAATAAAACAGGAACTAACAAACCAAACACAAAACCCAGACAGGGATAGACATATACTAAATAAAACAGGAACTCAACAGCTCATGAACACAAAAACCTGACACATTGACCATTTGTATTTCAGTAACAAGGAAGTGTCAGACTCAATATGCACTGGAAGAACATGAGATACTTTCTTCTACAGCAGTCTGACAATATATTATATAAAGTTTCTATACTTACTTTACTTTAATTTTTACTGTTTCAGATTTACCCTTTGACCTCAAGTGGATTTGTGGATTTATTCCTTCATGTTGGCTCACATTAGGAACTAAATCACACTCTACTGGGCAGTCAACCTAGTGTAATGTGATAATAAGACCCTGAATGGTTTAAAGGAATGCTGCATTTCTGAGTGAGCATAAGAAATAAGATGCACAGTAAGTCTAAAGGCTTATTTTTTATTTTGCATCCCTGAGTCGGATGTTTTGTTTGTGGAAATTGGGCCTGATGCTTCCTGGTAGATAAAAAGCTGACATTACAGCATGAATAGGACATGAGCAAAAGTCAGCGCAAAAGGTAATTACAACCCAAATAAAGGCTTTTCATTCATAAAAGTTGGAAAACTGATTGAAAGGGTAAACAGAGTGGAGAAAGTTCTCACATATCATCAGCAAAATGTTATAAATCTGCATTTCTGTCACTGGCACATCCATACTGGAGAGGAAAAAGATGCAGATCTGGAGATATGGATATATGGAGCAGCCATTTATGAATAAAGGTCAAGTTTAAAATGAAAATGTACTGTAGAGGGAGATAATATCGATAGAGATTTGGGGTCGTACATGTAAACACTGTTTCTATATTCCACATTATAATGACTGCAGAGGAGGTCAAATTCTGCCACAATGTACTGTGCAAAATCAGCCTAAGAAGCACCATGCAGTAGAATACAGTACTACTTTTCAAGGTCCAAAGGATAGAAAACCCTGTTCATGTCATGTCCTACATATGCTATCTCCAAAGCAGTGTTAGCCCCGAGCTAAGCAAAATGCCAGACAGGTTACACATGCAGGGTGACAGACCAGAGCACAGACAAAAGTGACAGCTCTCGCCCACTCCTCAGCCAAATCTGGTTATGTCAGTGTTTTTTACAGCAAGAAGACAAAATACTGTAAAAACACACTAGGGACAACACAGCCTTGAAAGCAGCCTCTTAGGTAGTGTTCCCTCTGAGGCTTCGTGCACTCTAAACGTCTCTGGGTCAAAGTTGACCCAATATGGGTCAATAAGGTAAAAATCTACCTTGGGTTGTTTTGACCCAGTGTTCGTTTGCATTTTCTTATGTAGGTTTTCTTGAGATTCGGCTAAAATTTGCACTACGTTTGGATGGAAACCTGACTATTAGATTTGTGACAGTTTTTAAAGGTCAGACTTGAGCTTGTTGTGTCTAACACTGGGTCAAAATATTCATATTTTAGTCTGGGTGAATAACCAACCAGTTATTCGAAAAGAATAACACTAACACGATCCATTGATACCGTGAGTGTCGGTGCTATATTAACCCAAACTGGTTCAACTGACCCAAAAATCAGTGGGTCCATATTTAACCCAGTGATTTTTGGTATGTACAAGTAACCATAACTGATTGGCCAAGTAACCCATTGTCCTGCAGGGTGCATTGTGTCATTGCTCTGTCAAAACTTTTTCGTATACGAATTAATGACCTTCTATTAGGAGGATGTGGCTGTGTGTCAGAGCGGGTCTTACACCGAACTGAAGGTCGGCGGTTCGATCCCGGCTTCCCCCAGCCCACGTGTCGAAGTGTCCTTGAGCAAGATACTGAACCCCAAATTGCTCCCGATGTGTGTCTTCGGTGTGTGAGTGTGTGTGAATGGTTAGTTAGTTCTTTTGTAATGATGGGGAGTTCGCTCCTGCCATCAGTGTCTGAATGTGTGTGAATGTGATATGTAGTGTGAAAGCGCTTTGAGTACTCGGAAGACTAGAAAGGCGCAATACAAGTACAGTCCATTTGCCATTCTACATTGTAACATAATACAAGCCATGCATCTTTTCCTTTTGTGTCAGATCCAGCAATTAGCTTGGTGCGTATAATCTTATTAGTACTGATGCTAATTAAGAAGAAAACTACAAAAATAAGACCCAAGTTGTATGCAACTGGATTTCTCCACAGTTAAAAATGAGCCTAGCAGTGTTCTGAGGTATATCTCTGACACGGTGGAAACAGCAACACATGCTCATTCGAATAAAGACAAAGTAGCGACCAACCAATTCGAGTGATATATTAACAAACAAATCACATTAATTGGCATGAATTGCAATATAATAGCACATATTTGTTGATACATGAAGTTCATTCCAAGAAAGAAGATTACAGTATCAACACAGCATTGCAAATGTGCAAATTTATAACAGTCAGAAAGCTTTTACCTTGATACAAAAGCTCAGGTCAACTAATTATTACGTTATTAATTTTCACTGAAGGATTTTGCATTGACACTTCATTTCTATGATTAATGTCTAAATGAAAGCAGTAATGTTTTGCTGCCCAGAAACTCAAAGCTCTTTCCTTACTGCACCAAACAGTCCCATAATTGACTTAAATGGGACCTCCAGCTCCCACACCACGTTGCAGTGCAGGAAGGCCATAAATCAGCATTGATCACATTGGTATCAATAACGTGTGTCTCTCAGAGCGCTGGAGGAGTAATAAACATCTGCTGGCCCTGGGGCCCCATGGCTGCATCGCTCCACCTAAATAAATGGAGAGAACACGATCGAAGACATGACTTTCACCTTTCTCTACTTTGAGGCTGCACAAGTGGAAGTTGGATACTCGGCCATAGAGTTTGCAATTTTAAGTACATTTAAAGCTGCACTAATCCACATGTATGGTTTTTTTATACATATTAACAATGGGTCAAATTACTATGTGTGATGTGGAAGGAGTCGCTCAAAGTGACCAACCCACCGAGAGTTATCAGTTGATATCACCTGCTGTATGTTAGCATCTTTCAGCTCATTGGTTTCACGGCTCATCACTTTACTGTTTTGGTTCACTCTCACAGCTCTCAACAACCTAGTTTTTCAGCAGCAGCTGAGGAAGCTGAGACGAGCAAAGTTATCAACTAGCTGGTGAACATAGTGGAGCAATTTAGTAGCTAAAGAGACCAAATCAGAGCTTAAATAAGAATGAAATACGACAAAAAACTAAACTAAACAAATGCTAATGTTGCTCCATGTTGGAATAGGATACATAGGCAACTGTTTGCTACTATTTTCGCTGCCACCAACTGGCTCAAAATCAATTGATACTGCTCTAAGCTTGGGAATTGAACTTTTGGCTTTGTTTCTTTAAGCAGCTATAAATCGATATGTATATAATAACAATGGGACAAAGTAACAGCAGGCAATGAGGTAAGGACAAAACTGTGCATGCTCTGGTGTTCCAGTAATAACATTACAGTCCAGTTTTATCATCATCGTCATCTTTTGTTGGTTAATTATACGTGATAGGAGTTTCCTCATTCAGTCTTCCTCAGTCTTGAAAGTTATGTTCTCTGATTTTGTTAGACCCCAAATGTCCATCGTGGTTCATTGTTTTTTTAACACTTAACTTATAGCTGTGAATGCATAATTAAAGTTAACCATATTTATGTTGGTTTTTTTAAATATTATTTTTGTATTAGTTCATTTGCTTATTTTTTTGTTCTTTTTTTTATTTGTACTACATTAGAATATTGGGGCCATATATTATTAGTTGTATTTATCTTTTATTATGTATTTGAAATGCAGTACATACAGCCTGTATACCAGACCAAAAATAATCTGTTTGCATGGGGCTTCTCTGTTCCACTCTGTAGATTGTGCTAGCAAAACGGCCCAGTGTCAAGGATAGGGATCTTTCAGCTTTAGCCAAGTCTGGCTGAACAGATGGCAACAAGTGTAATGCTCACGTCCGCCTCTCACAGCAGTGGAGTCAATCCAGTGTGGATGGTTGAAGCCTTTGTCCAGGAATTAAATTTAGCCAACCAGAAATTTTCAGAAAAGGCCAATTCCAGTTTGACAAGTTTCTTACAGTTACTAACCAGCATTTCTCTATACCAAATTCACTTTTTCAAAATTGTTCACACAGTTCTCTTCACTAACTTGCAGCTAAGCACAACGGCTCACATCCCAAATGCACTAATGCAACCAAAACACTTCATACACATCTCAGAATCAACTCTTTTACCAGAACACTGACATTTGTCTCCCAACAGTAAGACTTTGTCACTCAGAACACAAGGACCTAAAGAATACCAACAGGTAGCATTACAAGTTTAAGGACCTTATTTATTCAGCATAAACCAAGATTCCATTTAAACAAAAATAAGATCACTTGTTAATTGCATTGATTGTGCTACATTACAGTAAATTTCACAGAAATGACTCAAAAATACTGCAACAGGCTTTGTTTTTGGTGTGCATTTTTTGCTTAGAGGAATTCCAAGTTCGCAAAATGAAACTAAAGTAGTTCCAGGAATACACTGCAAAATTACACGTTGCTTCAAAGGAAAGCACATCTCGTTTCTCTTAGAATATATTTCCATGCTTCTTCTCTCCTAGCATGGTTCCTTTACATCTCTGCCATGCATTCCTGGTGGGAGGGACTAAGACGCATGGAAAAAACACAAGTGTGGGAAGTATGGACGCAATTAAGAGACTTGAGATGTACCTATTGTGTCCAAGAGGGACAAATGGTCATGAGGCTGGTGGTCATACACTGAGGAAAAGATCCTTCAATGGAGGTTGAGGGACGGAGAGTGAGGTGGAAGGAAAAGTGACACAATCCTGGGCTGTAAACCACTCTGTAACTGAAAGAGAACAGTGAAACGCCACATCGTCCCATAGAGTTGCAAAATGTTCTCGATTATGCCTCACCTGCCCCCTCTTTCATAGAGGTCATCGAGGAATTCAAATAGGCGCTCAGTGTTCCTCCTCCTCGTCCTTCTCGCCCTCCTCATCATCATGACTGGGGTCATCATCCCCCTGTCCCTCTCCATCACCTCCACTGACCTTAACAGCTAATATACATGTTGACATAGAGAGATTCCTCGCTTGTAGAAGGATGTTGTCCTTGTGTGATAACACATTGCAAACTGTTGTTTATAAAATATATATAAATACTGTATATAATATATATGCCTATATATAAATGCAAATATAAATCATTGCTAATTGTCGTGTCCCTGCTGTTGCTGGGTCCTGCTTCATCTGTGTCTGCCACAGCAACCTTTCCACCACAGAAAAGGTCTGTTAATTTGGCGCATTTAGCTGCCTCTTGTGCCAACATTTTTTTCTTCTTAATTTAAACAGAAATGTTGGTTGTTGTTTCAAATAAAAAGAAAAAGAAAGAAGTGGAAGTGTACAGTTTACTAGAGCCTTTCCACTGAAAACAGCTGCCTGCTGCTGCTACAAATGACGCTGATGGGAGCGGTGGGATTGAACCAAAAGAGTAAAGTCGGTGCCCATAAACCAAAACAAAGATTTGAAAGATGCTAAAACAGCTGAGAGGAACTGCATCGTCTGGTGATGAATCTCTGCGGGTTCGTCACTACAGGTGATACATTACACACAGCAATTTCACCCATTATTGATACAGAAATATTAATTATTGCAGCATGATGTAAACTGCTGATGTGTCACATGGCTAAGAATCTTGGAGTTTGCTGACTTCACCATTAAAAATTCTAAAATGTCAAGACTGTTGCCATCTATCTATATAAAGGGCAAATGTCTCCTAAAAGGTCAAAGTGGTGCGACCTAAATAACAGATGACACCCAACAATGTCAGAAAACCTTGTCTAACCTTTGTTCAAGTGGTGGCCTCTGTGGATGAGAATATCTGTTGACAGTTAGGCTTGGCTGGGTGTCCACTCATCTACAGTATGACCCTGCTGACATGAAAAAAAAGAAGGACACTCTACACAGCTTGCACTGTAACAACAGTCTGCCACAGGAGCACGGCTTGGTGTGTTAACCATAAAGGAGAACACAGGCACAGCCCTTTTCCCCTAGATAAGAGGCTTTCAACTCAAAAACAATGGCTTTAAACAATGTTTAATGGCTGCCACAGTTCCATTTGTGCAGCAGGCACAATCAGTGAAAAGCATTTTACGATTATACATAGATGGGAGGAATAATAACAGTATACCTGCACAAATGGGACACTGGGACAATACATAAAACAACCATCTTGCACAGCTACCTCAAGGTTTATGCTGCATTTTGCTCAAGAGACATTTTTCACCGAGCTCCTCAGGCTCCAGCTACGGTCTGAACACCTGCTGGAGTTTTCACTCAGTAAGCAGGTTGTTCCACTGCACTGCCACTGTGTTTAAAACTTAGTTTTTTCCCCTCTTCCCTCTGTCATGACTGCAAAATAAAGTTAACAAAATATGTGATGGGGATCACTGTTGGCATGATTTGGGACTTGGGGTCTCAAAAGTCAAAAGACATTATGGATTTCTTGGAAACACTATTATGCTCCTTTGTAGTATGTCAATTGTTAGATACATTAAGACATTTAAAGAGCAACTTAGCACCACGTGAAAACCTCCAGTGATCTAACTTCTCACTCTGCCGCAGTGATATAGTGATGATGGGGCGGCTGTGGCTTAGCAGCAGAGCAGGTCGTCCTCCGATCAGAAAGTCGGCGGTTCGATCCCGGCTTCCGCCCATGTCATGTCATGTCATGTCCCATGTCGAAGTGTCCTTGAGCAAGATACTGAACCCCCGAGTTGCTCCCGAAGGGTCAGGCCAGTGCCTTGCATGGCAGCTCCGCCGTCATCGGTGTGTGAATGTTGAGTGTGAATGGGTGAATGAGAGGCAAACTGTAAAGCGCTTTGGTCCGCTAAGGTGGAAAACAAAAAAAGCGCTATATAAATGCAGTCCATTTACCATTTACCATGTACAGGTGGACCTGGTGAATGCACTGTTGGGTGCAACAAAGCACATTTCTGAAAACACCCAGCAGTGAAACAGACTTGAAACTCAGTCAGAGAGGGCAGCAAAACATTGCTTTTGAGCCTGGTGCTAGTTAGCAAATAAGCATAATTCCTAAAACGTCAAACTATTCCTATGTTATTAAACTGTATTATCTAAATAACTATGAAAATGAGTTCCATGCACATTAACACCTGAATGATCTATAGGAAGAGAACCACAGAACCTTGAGGGCACCCTATGAAGTACAGTAAGCCCATTAACTTTCCAACTGTGAGTCCTGCCTGAGAGATAATTAGTAAACCATCACACTGCTTGGACAGACGTCCCTATTTTAAGCTAGCTCTATGTAAACAGGGCATGGTCAACATCAATAAATAAAGCTGCACAGCCACATTCACAAGCTCTATTTCAGCTTTAAAAGAGATTTATTTGCCAAAAAAGCATACGAATAAAAACACAACTTGTGTGTGTTGTCAAGCTGACTCCCTTCATTCTTATTTTATTCCTAACCTACATTACTGCCACCATGCACATGTATAAAGACACGTGAGTGGTGCAGAGAGAGAGAGAGAGAGAGAGAGAGAGTTGCTGATAAAAATAAATTAGCTACATGTACAATATTGATGAAAAGCGCAATGTGGTGAAATACACACTCCTGATGTTGCTTGAAGAAGCAGGCAGTGTACTGCATAGTCCAGTACACCATATGTGAAAGCAGGAGTTCTGTGACTAAAGCACTATGCAGAAAGCCTAAATTTACAGGCATGAAGGTCTAATGAGGGACGGAAAGACTTCTGCTGCTGAAGCTACATGTGAGGAGTATTAGCTGATTTTCACTTTTAGTAATCGTTGGAGCCCAATCAAACATGTTGTACATTTTTATACAACCCTGTATATAATATAGTGTAAGGCTCTTGGGGTACAGTGTGAGGTTGTGATAATGACCTTTTGCAGATGAGGGCTAATATGTCACACTAGCTCTGTGTTGACATAATTACATACAGCTACACTTTCTTAATATATACACAAACATCTGTATTTAAGTGTTACTTTCTAAATCTATACAGCAGATGCCATGAGAGAAATAAAAACAGCTGTTTAGAGATTATACAATGATGGTGAGGTATACTGATACAGATGGTACCAAGCACCCAAACATATATTTAAACTGCCAACCTTTGTGTTGAATGTTGTGTAAGTTCTGTATTATTCCACTTTAATATGCCATTCCAATGACATATTAAAGTAAACAATTTATGGGCTTACAATGTAATAGCAGAAAAACGGAGGCGCTTCAGAATAGGCAGAAAAGGGAATGATTTTCTGACCCAGTGTAATGGGTAGAATTATGAAAAGATTGCAGTGAATGGTAATAAATGTTTAAAAAGTTGTGTAATTTTTTTATCTGAATGTTTTTATTTTTTTGCATGTGTATACTTGCATTTGATACAGCAAACCTTAGACAGAGGTAGAATCTTCCCTAAAGCCGCGGCCGGATTGGTGCCCTAGGGCAAAACAGAGGTGTGGGCAAACAGATTTATCTGGGAAAATGCTGCACCATACAATAGAAACTTTAAGAAATAGTTAGACGTTTTGGGAAACACACTTATTTGCTTTCTTGCCGTCAGTCTCATGACTGTCCATCAAATGCGGAGCTACAGCTGAGAGACAGTTCCTGTAGCCTAACTTAGGGCGAAGACTGGAAATAGGACTTTGTTAAGCTTATTCTCTGTTATAGTTATACATTATTTTGAAGGGGCCCTGTGTATTTCTTTTCAAATAAATGCCCAGCATTATTGAAGGCTAAGCAGATTTCATTTGATTCAGAAATCAAACAGGCACAGACTCACAGTTAAGCAATGAAAGCAACATCAGTTCCGTTAAGAATGTACTGTTGTCTCGTCTTTCCACCAAATTAATAGAAAAGCATCGATAGTGGTAATGATAAAGACTTGGATTGTTAAGCAGTCTCGAAAATGTTTTCAAAATGCTATCAATATCAATACAAATCCCCATCCCTAGTTCCGACTGCACTCCGTCTGTGTGTTTGTGTGTGTGTCTGTGTGCTCAGCCCTGACACAGAAAGCAGGTGAGAGGCCGCAGCCTGACAATACATTACAGTTTTTTCACAGCGAGGTTTCTTTAGTTCATTTCTATGATTTCAACACGTATTTGTTGTTCACAATGTAGCATTTTCTGGGAAGAAAATAGGGTGGCTTTGAATCACCATGTAGACCATCAGTGAAGGGGACACTGAAGTCACTGTCACTGCTTTCCATGCAGGCCTGTCAACAAGATGGACTCGTTCAAGTTATAATGCAGATTTAAATGTCATATACTACACCCCAGGGGCATCATGTTGCTATGAAGAAGAAGGCAACTTCGGACCAAAAACAGGTGCTGTACCGGGTACTGTAGTCATTGTGATCCTTTTGATAACTGATATTACCTCTAATGATAACCGTGAACACCCAATTCATTTATCATATCCTGTTCAGCAGTAACACTGTTGCCACTGCCAATTTGTGAGGTCATGATTCTTTGAAATGGCACCATTAAGTGTCCCAGATCAGGCTAGTCACTCATGCTAATTCAGGTTTATCCTTGTCAGGACAAGATTTAGGAAGACATGTGCAGGTGTCGCTTGGGCCTCTGTTCTGGCAACTACATTCATCCCCTTGTGCTCTGGATTTTTGTCTCCATTGAAAATCTGACCAAATGTTGGCTTTGCAACTTCAGCCTAAACCCCCAGGTATCACATCAGCCCATTGGTAACTGATGGGGCCCCTGATGAGGACGCTGGGGACACGTTTTCCATGAGCACCCAATTGATCTCATTTATAAATTCAACATTCAGGTCTAGAGAGGGGGGATCCGTAACATGATTACATTCATGAGACACCCCACACAACAGAATCTGTTTTTAATAAGGCTTGTTATAGTGTCCCCAGGGAGATTTCCAGCAGTGCAACCTCTCCATATGGATGTTGTTTTGCAAGGATGCATCAACTTTTACGACATTAGACTCCAAGCTGGGGGTGACAGATGTCACACAGTGTATTTTCTTTTTGCCTCTTCAATTTGACTCTCAGACTCTCAACTTGTTCATCTTATAACAATAAAAGACCCTGTTTCCTAATAGCAATCGATCTTACAGGTTTAAGAGTGTTTTCTCTGAATGCTCCAACATTTAGTAAACAGCACTTATTTGCAATTAGCCAAGCCTGCAAGCCATGTTAAATGATTCCATTGTATATATTAAATAGTGTACAAAGTATAAATTTAACAAGTTACACAATAGCATGTTTTATGCTTTGAATCATGAGCCTTGAGTGCTGCACAGGGCTCTCAAGTTTTGAAGACAGGCAAGAGTGACATCTTCAACCCCCCACCCAAACACAACAATGGGGGTGTTGCAGTCAAGTTGTCATTGTTTGTGTCAAACAAGTTATGAATTTGTTGTAACATTAAAACAGGAGATCATGACTTACTCTGTGCTCAAAGTGATGCTCAGAGCTCCAGTGGTTTTCTGTGTGGGTGAACTAGGATGAATTCCAGGATTTGTTTGTTTTTTTTATTGGTTGTTGCGTTAAATCTTACCCAGATACAATAGTGCTATTTTCTGATTAGCTATTGTGTAGCCTCTTTCTTTGTTTTTGATTGGCTGATAAGCGGCAGGCGGGAGGCGCGCTTGATTCCTGCCGGGTTCCATAGAGAGAGCGGCGCGGCCAGATACATTTTGGGCGCTGCGGCTTATTAAATAAATGATAAATAGTTTTTCTGCATGAGAAATACAATGTGTGGCGGGAGTGCATGACAAAAGACTGAAATGAGTCACTGTCACAATGAATGCATGACACTTGAGAGCCCTGGTGCTGCACATTATAACAAGACTAAGTCTACAGTCATGCTAGCCGCTCTATGAGGCCAGAAATAGGAGCAGTCATGCTTTGATCTAAATGCTAATGTCTGCATAATAACATGCATACAGTGACAATGCTAACATGCTGATGATAGCAGGTATAATGTTTGCCATGTGCACCATATTAGTTTAGTGGGTTAAAATGCTAAAAATTGGCTAATTAGCACAATACACAAAGTGCGTCTGAGCCCGATGGGAATGCATTAGTTTTGCAGGAATTTGATCATAAACCAAAGCCTTGAACAAATTAAAATTTTAACCCAATTGCGGAACTATGAAAAGTAAGAGGATCACCAAAGTTCGTACAAAATTTCAACTTAATCCATACAGCAGATACTGAGATATTTCAGTCAAGTCGCTACGCTTCTCCATCTACATGACATCCCTTGGCTCGCTCATTCAGAAGCATGGCTTTTCCTATCACTGCTGTGCGGATGACTCTGCTCGCATCTCGGCATGCCTGAGTGACATCTCGCTTTGGACGAAGGACCATCACCTGCAGCTGAACCTCGACAAAACGGAACTGCTTGTGATCCCGGCCCACCCAAAGATTCACCACGACCTCTCCATTCAACTAGGCTCATCGACCGTTACGCCGTCCAGCACGGTCAGAAATCTGGGCGTGGTATTTGATGATCAGCTAAACTTCAAAAGCCATGTCGCCAGCACCACCCGGTCCTGTAGATTCATCCTCTACAACATCAGGAAAATCAGACCTTTCCTATCTGCTGCTGGCTGGACTCCCTGCTTGCACAACCAAACCTCTGCAGATGATCCAGAACGCGGCGGCAAGAGTGGTCTTCAATGAACCGAAGAGAGCGCACGTAACCCCTCTCTTCATCAGGTCACACTGGTTCCCTGTTGTCGCCCGAAACAATTACAAAGCGATGCTCTTGGCCTACAAGACCACCACTGGTTCAGCACCATCATATCTTCGCTCGCTAATACAGACCTATGTTCCTGCCAGGTCTCTGCACTCTGCAAACGAACAACATCTGGTGGTACCATGCCAAAAAGGAACAAAATCACTCTTGCGCACCTTCTCTGGATCCGTTCCACATTGGTGGAATGATCTGCCTGCCTCTACAAGATCAGCAGATTCTGTAGCCACCTTTAAAAAGCACTTGAAAACCCATCTCTTCCGTCAACACCTAACTGTATAATCACTAACTTCTTCTTCCTTTCTACCTCTTTTCCAAAAAAAAAAAAAACCCTTCCTATCCTTAGCTTTGTATACTGTGCTGGGCTTTAATCAGACTACTTTTTTTGATGCACTTATGCATTTAGTTATCTTGTGTTATAATTGCTTCCATTGTCTTCCTCATATGTAAGTTGCTTTGGATAAAAGCGTTTGCTAAATGACTAAATGTAAATGTAAGTCTGAAGTGGTTGACCAACTGACCAACAGATCGTCATTGCCATTTCTAGAGCCAAGCTCCTAGCATAGCTAAAAAATATAGCCTAATTTACAATTACCGTGATTGTATTTGGCGTGTCCCAAATCCATACTGCAGAATAATTCTATGCAGTATTTATATACTAATTGTCATAGAATACTGTTAATATCAACATACCATTGTATACTAACAGGACTCAATTTTTTCCATCTGTAAGCAGCTTCTCCAGTTCCTCTCTGCTTTGCATTGTTGTAGATAACTGTCCATCAACAGCACACTCAAAAATCAACGGTTATTGATTAACGGTCAAATTAGTATTTAGCATGTATTTAGAATTGGGGCATGCCAAATTAGTGAATGAAAGCAGTCCTTCTGTTAGAGAAAATGAATTCAGAGCAGCAGAGCATCGAGAATGACATTACTCTGTAGTGTGCTGTGGAAATGTACATTATGCTGAATCTAGCAAGACAACAGGTAAACAACCAGTTCCAAACACCGGGTCTCCCTGCAGCTAAGGTAAATAGAGAACTATCTGAGAATTTACAGTAGCTCTCAATCAAGTTTTCTGAATATGTGAATGTCATTCTGTAATTTAATTAATATTGTTTAATTCAATTGCCACTTGCAATTCTATATCATTGCTTTCTGCGAGGCACACACACATGACCAAAAGGGGGAAGAGGAGAATGATGGCACCAGTAATATAATCAGCCAGTTGACTCATGCCTGGTTTGGTGCAAATAATGCATACAGATTTCCTTGTCCAGTGGATTTTCTTCTCACTGTCTAAGGTTCTGTGGAATTATTGTGTTTTATGCTTATTGTTTGTGTTATAATAATAATTTCAATATATTGCAACAAATACCAATTGTATCCAGAGAGAGTTTCATTGTTCATGATAAAAGTATAGGGTAGAATATGAAATGAAATCAACACAAGACTTGAGGAATGTGTTGAAATTGCTGTTTAGCCTTTATATCTTTCTAGGAGTGATTAGGAGTCATGCATACATCTGTGATCAATCTAAGATTTTTGGTTTAAGATAATGGATTTTCAGAAACACCCTTCATCAATGCATTAAGATGCGTTTAGGGGAGAGCTTCTGTTTCTTAGTTGTGCTGAAAATTGGCTTATGTCTACGCTGATTGTGTGTAATACCAAATTATCTTTGCAACAAGTCTAATCTACAGCCACTTTTACACCTCTGTGTGCAGTAATTTTCAACCAACATTCCTCGCTTTCTGTATATCATGCCAGTTACCACTAAACTAAAAGGGTTAGTTTGGCCTGGTATGTGATCACAAACCAAATTATTGGACAAATTGACTTTTTGACCTAATAATGCCACCAAATTCCCCAAAATTATTGCAATTCATCATGTGGGAAAAAATGAATGCCTAATTTCAGGCCAGTCTATCCTAATGGTTGGAAGACTTAACCATAAATATCAACTTACTGGTAGTGCCACATGAAAAGTCTTGGGATCACCAAAGTCATTAGGAATTATCCTTTGTGACCCATGAATGTTCATCCAGTTGTTGCTGAGATATTCCAGTCAGAACCAAAGTGGTGAACCCATAGACCGACATTGCCATACCTAGAGTCATGCCTTCAGTGTGGCGCCATCTCTTGTGTTGTTTCAAAGAAGCCAATAGAAGCTCACCAATGCCTTTTCATAAAACTTAGCTACAAAACTTTCATGGCAATCCATCCAATAGTTGACCATTCTGGACTGACGCCACACTGCTACCATGGATTAAACAAAAAAAACCCCAACACTCTCACTATTGGATGCCAATTGAGATCAGCTTTTGATTTCTGTTTTTACAAAACCCTTCCAAAACCGCTACTACCCCAAATGAATTTCATTCCAATGGGCACAGCATGGACACTGACTTGTCTTCATGACAAGTTCAAATCACCATTACAAGTTATAAGAAGCAATGTCGTCCTTGACAGCTGTGAATCAGAAGGTAACATGTCTCATCGTCTTTGACAGCCGGGCAAATGAACCGCAAAGAAAACATTTCCGAGCTCCTTTAGAATCTTAATTAGCCAGATCAGACGACAGTACATTTTGTCTTTGGGTGAGGAAGATATAAGTAATATATGGACATAGGCTTAGTATGTGACTATAAACAGAGTGATTGATGAGTCTGTATCGGAGAACAATAATGAGACTGCATGGATTAAATAGATTAGCAGACTGCTGGGCTAGAGTAAAACAAGAAATACACTGTATGTTTCTTGTTCTTGTACGAACTGATTTTATTTATTCTGGTTAATCGATTGATCAGATCTCCTGTTTGGATATGTAGGAACTGGGAGATTTATTCTACAAAATCCCCCTTGAGAGTTGCCTGCTACACCACACGTATGCATCTCATCCAGTCAGCATCAGCAGCTGAACATGCTCCACAAGACAATGAGACAGAGGATCACTATCACTAGCAAATACTACCTGTGCAACCACAAGCAGTCGGCTACGACAAACAAGTCCTCATACCTAAATTACAAAATAGTCTGTTTGCCATTGCCTCCCAAAACAACTAAGGATGACAATTACAGAAACAATTCATGACTGTTTTCCAGCTCCTCTGTGGTTAAGGTTCTGAAACTAAAACTACTTGGGTAAGGTTAGGGAATTATTGTAGGCCTGGTTAAAAGAAACTAATGTTGACTGTTGGTAGGCGGCAGGATGCAAAGCTTAGATGAACCAATTTAGACATTTTGCATGGCTAACATTCTGCCCCAAACTCTTCCTCAATATAAAATATGGTTTATAACAACAAAGTAAAAGCCTAGATTTATACTGATGATAGAAACAGTACAAATCGGCATTATACCAAACTTTCAACAGAAATAAAAATCTAATATTATGAACAATGATGCAATTACTTTGCTGAAAAAGAAAGGTACAAATTACATAGTCAGTGACTATGTATCTTTGAACCGAACTGAACAAAGTTATTTGTAATTTCTGCTGCCAATTTGTAGGCTGCAGGCCTTTTCATTGACAGAGAATGAGTTAGGATTTGTTTTACATGCTGTGCATTTTTTCTCTCAGATCATTTCTGAAAGGCTTGTAAGTTGAGCAAAATGTCTGTTTAACCTTTTGAATTTTGTTTGGCCATTTGCTGACCAGAGTTCTTATTGCAATATATTACTCTTTTGAAAGTTCATTTCACTGACTGAGCTACATGTACAGCCTAGCTTACACTATCCATCATTGCTGTCAAGACTCTTGGGAGTAACCTTTCGTTCCACACAGGCTCATAAAAATGACTCTCATGCTCTTCATCAGTAATCGCTTGTTAAATGTACCAAGCAGAGTTTAAATGTCCCTAAGGTCACTATAAAGCTAATGAAAAATACAATGCAGCACAGTAACACTCCACTTCATTTCAGGTACATGGAGAGAGTAAAAAGTATTTGGAACTTGCTGGTCTTTGTGAAATGCACTTAGTGTATATCCATCATTTAGTGTTGCAGCAGGGGTCTCATTTAACCAATTGATTGCACAAATCATTGTACAGTCCATTTAGCTCACAGTATGACCACTGCTGTAAGCAAACAGTCTTTCAAGAGGAAAAGGGTCACTTTCTCGTTACCAGATGCTAAGTGGTGTGTAAAAAGCTTAAACCATGACTGTACATTCAGATAAAGCGCAAAGCGTATTTTTCCTTGCTTTATTTACACAAAATCATGTGTTGTTGCCATCTGTGGTTTCTCAGCATAAACAGCCAACTGTACTGTACTGTACATTAGCGGTAGCCAGCTGGCTAGCTGTCAGATCTCAGAACCTACCTGGAACTTTTTTTCTTTTTTTCTTCAGTTTCTCCTTTTTTCTCTTGGAACTATACGTTCATAAAGTAGAGTTGTACAGCTTCAGGGTAAGCAAAAGTATTTTTACAATTCAAGTGGAGGTCTCTACAGCCATTACATTGACTAGATGTAATAGTGGCCATTTAAAATTTGCGTCAAGTTCAGTCTGAACATTGGAACACGCCCTAAATACTTCAACACTTAGAGAAATATGCCTACTTGCTTTCTTGCAGAGAGTTAAATTCCTGTTAATATTGTGACCTCTTGTTGAGCAGGAGATTGGCATGAGTGAGAAACATACAATAAAAGTGTTTCTGGTTTGAAGGTATAAACTGTATTTGGTGGTGGTGTACAGTTCACAAGACCTTGGTTTATGATTGCTTGCGCACTTCATGTCCACATCAGCAGTAATTGCATTTATGAATTATGAAAATACAGACACACACACACACATTTCCTGGCTGGATGCAGAGCCAACAACAATTCTTCATCATCATCCTCATATTAAAAACAATGGCCAGAGCATTATTTTACAAGCAAGATGGCTGCCAAGGAATGACTTAGATTGTATAACCTCACCCTCTTCAAACGGATGTCTACTGACTCCATCAGAATATTCACAAACAAAGTCTGCACTCTAACTCCATGGCTGAATGAGCTCTTCCAGTTTTTTGACAACTATACACCCAAAACAGAGAGCAGAATATTTATGATTCAAGTCTGCCGGCACCGGTGAGAGAAGACGCGAAAGGAAAGCAAATTAATCACCAATTTGTGTAGCAGTTTCTGTAGCTGATGCCCAGAGAGGATAACGCAACAAGGTAGTGGTAGAAAGAGGACCGGTGCAGCCACAGGGGTGTCTCATTAACAGAGTGTGTATGGGACACTATCAAACGAAATATGACTGCGCTGACCCAGAGGGCTAGAATCAGAGGTGTGCTCTCATTACAGGGAAAAGGTCTCACAGATAGTAAAGTACATGATGCTGTAAGACTCCCTGAAACCTTGCAAGGACAAGTGGCAAAATGAGCAGTCACCATGCGGCTCACAAAAGAAGTAAAACACATGAGGGAGTAAGTGATTGGGTTCAAGCCAATCAAACCCAGAGCATGTACAAGATATAAAATATGATGTTTTGCCCTGTGGGGAAACTGTGAGAAGACGTTTGATTGTATAGTATTCACAGAAAGCAGGGTCCACAGACTAAATAGCCAACCATTTAATATTCAAAGGCAATCTAATTTCTTAAAGTAATCTCAGTTTGATTAGGGTTAGAACTAATGGAAAAATGAAATAGGAACGCCATGAACACTGCAGGAGACAAGTTCTACTGAAGCCATGACACCATTTTATAACAAGAGTCAAAGCAAAGGGAGCTGGAATATTAATCTAGGGAGAACAGCTTGACTCTTGAATGACCTTTTACAAGAGTGCATACGAGAGAAAAAATACTTAATTGGTTCTCATTTACAGTAGCCTACATAGTTTTACTTGTCATTGCTATTAGACTTTTTCTCACTACAGTAATTGCTGAGAATGGGGGTGGAGCCACATTGCTACAACAAAATCCAACTGGGCTTTTTGAAGGGAAACCAAATGTGAATGCACATGAAATGTTGGTCAGAATTTCTCATTGAAAACCGTGTGCAAACAACTATGATAAGTACAGTAGATCAATGAAACAGTCAGTCTGCAATATTTAATAACAAAACAGGAGTCTATAGCCATGCTAGTGACTCTTTGAGGCTGTTCATTGGTGCTATGGAGGAAATGCTAATCCGATGCTAAGCATAGCTATAGACTTCTGGACCAAAACGGTGTATCGAGCAACCAATCAACAGACTGCGACCAACAGACCGAAATTGCCATCGATGGAGCCTTGTCCCTCGCTCAGCTAAAACTTCATATTAGAAAGATTTTATATTTTTACAGAAAGTAAATTCAAACTGGGGGTTTGTTGACAACTTGTCTGATTGTCTGACTTTTCCTGCTCATGCCTTCCTTGCCCTATTAGACTCAATGAATGAAGTAATGAGGGTGGTGAGTGAAACGTCATCATAACTGAAAGGAATAATGACTAAAACCTGTAAAAACATGTTCCATAGGCCATCCAAATATTCATATCCAATACTTATTTCTTACACTTGTTGTTCAAGCGAATGCTTAAAACCTTAAAAGAGTGTCCTGACTGAACTAAAAAAATGTTAAATTATTGGAGTTTTTTTACTACACAGAGCTTTTGGTTTATGAAAAGACTCGGTAATAGTGCGGCGTCATCGGCCGACCCTGCTGACCCAGTCATCTTTTTTGGATGAACAGTTGTCTTGAATTCTATCCCTTATGCATTGGAGGCGAACATGCTCCTCGTCAAAGCACCTGCATTAAAAGCTCATTTATCCATCCTTGTTCACAGTTAATGGTTAACATGTAGCAGCCCTGCAGCAAGGACTGTAATTACCACTGTGACACTGACTCTAACGCATTCTAAGGGTCACTCTTTAAATAGCTGGTGGCTGTTCATCCGCCTTCATAACTGACCTTATGGGGAGGAGGGAAGAATTAAAGTTATAGTCAAAGCCTGTGGAATATATAATGGCGATTGACATCAGCTAAAGATGTAAAATTTTTATTTGCATGTGTTTCTATCACTTTATTCTATATCTTATGGCTTAGACATCTTATATGTTATCCTTTCCATTGTTTTTTTTTATTCATGGAAGGCACGTCTACAGTTGTAATGTCATAAAAGACAACAAAACAACAAGACAACTAGTAATACCTTCACAGATATTTGAATAGTCTTCCTAACTTATGAGTCATTAGTTCTCACTTTGGAATTACTTTATGCTTCTTATTTCAAGACGAATCCCCTTGTGACTTTAAATAAAATAAGATAAGCCTTTATTAATCTCTGGGGGAGAAATCCATTTGTTGAAGTGATTTTTTATTTGATAAATTATAGGGTATAGTGGCTGGTACTGACACGTAAACAACGAGGTACAATCAGAGCCGCAGTAAATCAAGGAGAAGCCTTATGCCTAAATGCCGCAACACTCAGTTCCATGGACCACCTGACGTAAATGCTAGACGGTTGAATGAAGTAATGGCATGAGGCAACACAGTACATGAATCCATCAACATTTTTATCAACTCCTCTCCTCTCTGAACTGGAGTTTTGCAGCTGGAAAGTAGGAAGACAATGTTTGAAAGATTTTGGTAAGAACATCCAATTATAAAAGTGAGGGGGGCAACATGAGTCACACTCATTTGCTATGAATGTGTAAAGCTGTTATACCGAGAGAAAAACAGGAATATCTTGAAAAAATAAATGGCCTATATTAGTTGGTTTCACAGGAAAGCTCAGGGAAGCAGCTGTGTGCTGCACTTTAACGGAGGTGGGCTGGTTAACCAGACGTAGCTGGTGTCAACGTGGGTGCTCACACTGAATATAAGTTCAGTGTTCTTTTACCCTTAAGTATCTTTTTGTTTTTGTTTTTTGAGATTATAACCTTTACTACAAGGGAGTTTACCTAACTCAGATTTAACTCAGGGTTATCAAGGAAAGTTGACGAACTCTGACGACCTAGATTGGTGTTAAATGGTACTGCGACGGTGAAGAAGATGTTGGTTAGTAGATTCGTTGTCAACTTTAATGAAGTTTGAGCGCATAAAAGGGGCATTTTGTTTTCATAATGGTTGGTGCTCCTTATTTTCGCCCAGAAGAATGCACACTGATAATATCAAGATATGAGGAGTTTAAAAGAAAATTATTGGCCAAATCTAACACGTGGTGGCCAACAAAGCCAATGGGTTGTTGGCAGCACATTGTGGACAGAATAAATTCGCTAAAGTAACACAGTGTTCTTAGCGTAGGCCGATATTCTCTATTTTGTCTTACGGACCCTTCTTTTATTTGTAACATGATTGAGATGTAAGGTACAGCGTATTAGGGTCCCTGTAGGTTTAAAAAAAACAAGAACTATGGAGCCGAAGGAGAGGGGTAATAATCAGAGAAAAGCTCTGATTCTCTCGAATTTCTGAAATTCACACAATGTTCTGTCATCTTTTTTTTCAATTCAGATTTTTTTTACTGTGATTATGACCCCCCCTCCTCTGGCTCCGTATTTTTTGAACACAAATATATATATATATATCTTAATATATGAAAACAATTAGGATAATTCAGTTATACACATGGGCTAGCTACATCTCAGAAACTGACCTGTTATTGAAGGGTAACATTGACCTAACCACGAAGCAGTTTAGAGATGCAGTATAAATTAGATTAGATTAGATTAACTTGGAAGTTATACCCGACATCACAGAGTTACTCCTGAAGTTATCTGGATAAGCCAGTTACCTCGCTTTGTAGTACTGGCCTCTGCCCTCTGTAGTTTAGAGGCTTGAGTCTTCATCAAAGGGGGGCTTGAGAGATAATGAGTGAGGAGTATTCTTAAAACAGCAGAAGGTCCCTCTTCATTATCTCTTGAGACTGTTGGAGGAGATGTAATTTGAGACATTTGTGGATTACAAAAGTTCAATTGAGCAAGAAAATAAAGGAAAAGGGTTTTATCTGAGTCCGATAAACTTTAATTATGTCTTTGATTTGTGTTAAGAGCCCGGGTGGGAATCAAGAGACCAATGGTCCAGACAGTTTAATTAGAAAATCAAGCCTGACAAGAAAATGTAATGAAATAAGTTGTTTACATACAGAGCTGTTCTTATATTGCAGGCACTACCACATAAATTACTTATATTATTACATTATAATCTACGCATTACCAGTTTTTTTCAGTTCATCACTGGGAGATTCATCAGCAAAAGTAAGCTTTACTTCTGCCAACAAAGTTCTTGAAAGTGGTGCAGAAGTTTGTGATTCATCTGCTTTGGATATTTTCTGTTGAAGCTGACTTTAGCTATAAACCCCTCTTTATCTTTTTCTCCATTCAGAGGGGTTCTGGATCGGGCAGCGAAGAGGCAAATAATGCTTTGGATAAGACAGATGTCAGCTAGACAGGCTAGATTTGCCCAGGGTTATCCCTGCCACCTGCAGCGCTTGAAGTCTGTTCCAAGAAGGTCTCCACGTCTTGTGCTGTCCCATAGGTGGGGGATGAGACAGACTGCATCCAGGCATGCCAAGTCAGTGGCCTGAGGGCTGGACACACTGCCAAGACGACCCTCTGTTCACTCACATTTAAACACATAATAGTTCCAGTAAGAAATGGAGCAGAATTGTTAACTTGGTAAGGATGAAACAGAAATTGAGAAAGGAGAGATGAAAGAAAAGATAATAAAATAATAATAATAAAAACTCCCTTAAAGTAAGTGGTTATAGGGGAAAATCACAACTCAAAACTTATCTGTTCAAATCTTCCTATTCACTGTTATCCTTGTGTGTTTTTATTAGTTTATCTTTTTGTTTTAACTGCTTGTGTTGTAAGGTGTACTTGGGTGCCCTGAAAGAAGCCATTAAATAGAATGCATTATTAATATTATTATTAAAAGATTTTGTTGTTCTGTAAAAAAAAAAAAAAAAAAAGAGAGAGAGAGAGAGAGAGAGAGCGAAAATTCACTGTTTTATTTTTTAGCAAGACTAGCAGCGTGGTTCTAGGCAGGGTGATGTAGGTTGGTTGGGCCACCACTTTGGTCCAGACTGAAATGTATTTTTTAGTTTGTTAAAAAGACAAAAAGATGGATTAGCACTGGGTTTTTTTTACATTCATGGCTCCCAGATGAGCAATCCTATTGACTTTGACGATCTCCTGACTTCTTCTCTAGCGCCACCATGAGGTTCACATTTTTGGTTTTGAGTAAAATGTTTCGACAACTGTTAGATGAATTCCCATGAAATTGTGTACAGACTTCATGTTCCCCTCAGAATGAAGTGTACCAACTTTGGTTGTTCCACCTAGAGCCATCATCAGGTCAAAATCTTAAGTTGTCCAACACTTTGATTTAGAACTGCATACCTGTGAAACCAATTACATTTCCATGAGTCTCAGCTTAACTATGTATAGTGCTAATGAGCAGAAGTTAGGATGCTAACACCTGCTGATGCAAAAACATGCTAAACTAAGATGGGGAGCGTGGTTAACTTAATGCTTGCTAAACGTCACCACTTTAGCACTGTCATTGTGAGGATGTTGCCATGCTGATATTATCATTTAGCTCAAAAAGCACCACTGTGCCTCACAGAGATGCCAATGGCTGTGGTTACGGTGTACCTTTGGTGTCACGCCGATGAGGGAGTGGCAACAAGGGAAAGACCCAAATGCAGACAGTGGAGGCAGCAGGATAATTTCAGTGTTATATTGATAAGTGAAGGCTTATAGGCAGGTGTGGCTACCCACAGGCAGAAATTAAACAAAAAATGACACAATGATTGCACAGCAGTAAGAAAATTAGAAGTTACCTGTGACTCCAGTTCTATAACTACATGCGTATCGCATTCTCTCTGTACATCAGACATCACAGTTACTGTGGGGAATATAATTAAAGCATGTTACAGCCTGATCACGTACAATATATTAGCCTAGTTTTGCAGTGGTGCAAGTGTGGTGGGTGAAATCTGACAGTAAACTATTAATCTAAACCTACGCCACACGTATCTATAACTGCTGTTTACCCCTTGCATCAAGAATGAACTCAGAATTAGTCTTGGTATTTACTAGCATGAGGAACAGCTGGCTTCCAGAGGCTGAACGGTGGTTCTTTTAAAGTGGACAATATTCTAATGGGAGAATTTCTCAATCAGGTTTTGTCCAGGGGGTGAAAATACTGAGTAGACAACTATTGATGTGACCAGAGTGGACTTCTTTTTCTTTCTCTCAGTTACACTTAAGCATTCAGCAAGCCTCCCTCTTTCTTTTGCTCTCTCCTTTTCTTTCTGTGCCACAACCCTCTCCCTCTCAGTTATTGCACTAAATGAAGGCAAATGTAGAACCAAATATATTCAAAGACAATAATTGCTCTTAGGCACTTAGAAAAGACTTTTTAAGAAAAGCTATTAGGGTTGATAATGTTCTATCTCGTAGAGCAACCCAACCAAGACAGCTGCTCAAATTGGCAATATTACTGATTAAAGAGCAATCTGCTTATCATTGATGCTTATTTAGCCAAATCAATTCCCATCCCACACACACTTCTCTCTCTGGGCTTTGTATTTTCCTCCATCTCTTTCGCCAACTAACCAATATGATGCCACACATAAATCAAAGCTTTATGTTGCCTTCAACAACAGAAATGTGCTATTTTGTTCTTCTCTTGTGTTCAGAACAGCAAACACACTTCAAAGCACTCCTGTTACCCACAATACATCACTTTCAGGAGCACAAATATTTCAGCGTAGCTGCAGAGTGATTATTTTATTCAACCTGTAAGCCGACACACTGCAATATAACCGAATGAAATACAACTCTGCTCTCAACATATAGCGGACTGAGTTGCAACAGTTGGATCCTAATGACTATTTAGAACCAAAACCACTCTTCCTTTGAAACAAGAATGAATAGCGCTTTGAAATGGTAAAAAACAACAACATCATTTTACCAACTTTCCAATCACTCTCAGCATCACTTTTTTCTCTATCTTGTAAAATTCTCTTTTAAGGTTTTCACGGTGAGAGGTGTGCTAAGCCAAAAACAGTTGATTGGAACACCAGCCAAAATGATATAGGGAGATAAATAAGAGGGTAGGTATTTCTGTGCAGCAGCAGTAGAGCTGTAAATACACAGCATGTCTGTATCCATTATTGCATCTCTCTACACCGGCCACACCAGTCACACCTAACTGTATTGCAGTCAACAGGTTAATAGAAAGTAAATATAAACAGGGGACAACATGTACTTGGGAGTTTTAGATTTATATTCTATTTTGTCCTCCAAACTGCCATCCACGTATCTCTTTCATAGACAATTGCAAGCTTCAGCGGTGGAGTGGCTGCATGAGAGCAGACAGTTGATTGAAAAAGAACAATATTGTTGTTTTCTCTCCAAATTCACCTTATTGCTGTTTGCAACCTGCTCTATCTCATCACTGTTCCATTATAGATACACTACAAACTAGGGGTGTAATGCTAAGCTACTTTCTGTATGTGTTCATGTCACAAAAATATCTCTTGGTGTATCTGTATTCACACTTACCTGAAGTGGAGAGGGGCCTGTACAGGACATTTTTAGAAATCATCTAGATTGCTTCAATAGTTATCTGGATCTTAAGCTGCTATGTTCACTAGCTAGTTGCTAACTTTGTCTGTCCGTTGTTTGGCGCTGGGCAGGTGATGTACACCGGATTTATCATAACTTTTTCACTAAAAACAATGCTAATGAGACTGGTAAGATTAAACCAAAACAGAAGAGTTATGGGCTGGAAAACCAAAACAATTGCAAAAGCTAAAAGACACAAGCTCAGATTAGCTGAGGGGAACGGCAGAGCTGCGCGATAAATCTCCGGGGCCGGGTCGAGGGGGCAGGAGTCTAAGCAGGGACGCCCAGACACTTCATCCAGCTCTTCCGGGAGAATACCGAGGCGTTACCAAGCCAGTCGAGAGACATATTCCCTCCAGCATGTCCTAGGTCTTCCCCGGGGCATCCTCCCAGTTGGACATGCCCGGAACACCTCCCCAGGTGTAATAATTGAAGCCAACAGGACAGCATCATCTGCAAAAAGCATAGATGAAATCCTTGGGTCCCCAAATCGGACTCCCTCCAGCCCACGACTGCGCCTAGAAATCCTGTCCATATAAATAATGAACAGGCCCCGGGCCCTATACTCCCAGAGCACCCCTCACAGGGACACAGTCTAATGCCTTCTCCAGATCCACAAAGCACATGTGGACTGGTTGGGCATGAACCCTCCAGCAACCTGGCGAGGGTATAGAGATGGTCCAGTGTTCCACGACCGGGACGACAACCGCATTGTTCCTCCTGAATCCGAGGTTTGACTATCGGCCGAATTCTCCTCTCCAGTACCCTGGCATAGACTTTTCTGGGGAGGCTGAGGAGTGTGAGCCCCCTGTAGTTGGAACACACCCTCTGGTCCCCCGTCTTAAACAGAGGGACCACCACCCCAGTCTGCCAGTCCAGAGGCACTGTCCCCAGCCGCCACGCGATGTTGCAGAAGCAGGGCAACCAAGACAGCCCCACAACATCCAGAGACTTGAGGTACTTAGGGCGGATCTCATCCATCCTTGCCACCGAGGAGCTTCTCAACTACCTCAGTGACCTCAGCTTGGGGGATCGACAAGTCCACAACTCAGCCCTCGGCCTCTGCTTCCTCAGTGGAAGACATGTCGGTGGGGTTGAGGAACCCCTCGAAGTACTCCTTCCACCGTCCAAGGATGTCCCCAGTCGAAGTCAGCAGATTCCCACTCCCACTGTAAACAAAGTGTGTGCAGGGCACTGCTTCCCCCTCCTGAGGTGCCGGACGGTTTGCCAGAATTTCTTCCAGGCCAACCGATAGTCCTTCTCCATGGCCTCACCAAACTCCTCCCAGACCCGGGTTTTTGCCTCCGCAACCACCAGGGCTGAAGCTCGCTTGGCCCTCCGGTACCTATCAGCTGCCTCCGGAGTCCCCCGAGCCGACCAGGCTCGATAAGACTCCTTCTTCAGCTTGACGGCATCTCTTACTTCCGGGGTCCACCACCGGGTTCGGGGATTGCTGCCACGACAGGCCCCGGAGACCTTACAGCCACCGCTCGAAGCGGCCGCGTCGACAATGGAGGTGGAGAACATGGTCCACTCGGACTCAATGTCTCCAACCTCCCTCGGGATCTGGTTGGAGCTCTGCTGGAGGTGGGAGTTGAAGATCTCTCTGACTGGAGACTCTGCCAAATGTTCCCAGCAGACCTTCACAGTACGTTTGGGTCTGCCAAGTCTGTCCAACTTCCTCCCCCACCATCGGATCCCGCTCACCACCAGGTGGTGATCAGTTGACAGCTCCATCCCACTCTTTACCCGAGTGTCCAAGACAAAGGGCCCGAGGTCAGATTAAACAACCACAAAGTCAATCAACGACCTCCGACCTAGGGTGTCCTGGTGCCATGTGCACTGATGGACACCCTTATGCTTGAACATGGTGTTCGTTATGGACAAACTGTGACTAGCACAGAAGTCTAATAACAGAACACCACTCGGATTCGGTCGGGGGGGCTGTTCCTCCCAATCACATCCTTCCAGGTGTCACTGTCACTGCCCACATGAGCGTTGAAGTCCCCCAGTACAACGACCCCGGTTGGAGCATTTTCCAGCACTGCTCCCAGAGACACCAAGAAGGTTGGGTACTCTACACTGCCATTTGGCCCGTAAGCCCAAATAACAGTGAGAGACCTATCCCCGACCCAAAAGCGCAGGGAAACGACCCTCTCGTTCACCGGGGTGGACTCCAACACATGGTGGCTGAGCTGGGGGGCAATGAGCAAGCCCACACCAGCCCGCCGCCTCTCACTGCGGGCAACTCCAGAGTAGTAGAGAGTCCAGCCTCTCTCGAGGAGTTGGCTTCCAGAGCCCAAGCTGTGCGTGGAGGCGAGCCCAACTATCTCTAGTCGGTATCTCTCAACCTCATGCACCAGTTCAGGCTCCTTCCCCCCCAACGAGGTGACATTCGAGGCGCCACCAGGTGCTCGCATCCGAGCCCCAACCCTGGGCCTGGCTCCAGTGTGGGGCTCTGGTTGCGCCATACCGGGCGACGTCACGGACCTTGGTTTTAAGTTCCTCATAAGGGGGATTTAAACCGCTCTTTGTCTGGCCCAACACCCAGGACCTGTTTCCCTTGGGAGACCCTACCAGGGGCAGATAGCCCCAGACAACATAGCTCCTAGGATCATTCAGGCACGCAAACCCGTCCATCACAATAAGGTGGCGGTTCAAGGAGGGGCTCTCAGAAAACAAACAAACAAAAACAAATCATTGACAAAAGTCTCTTTTTGTGTGCACTTTTGAGATAGTCCCTAACTTCAGCTCATCAGTTTCCTTATTATCTATGATGTCAAGTTGCCAGGATTTTATACTAAATCATGATGTAAAAATAATTTATAATTTATCCTGCCCTGCACAACAAATCTGGTGAAGACTGATGAAAATGTAAAGAGAATGAACCTTGCTGAATATCAAACCTATCTCCCAAACTATCTACACCTCTGTGTTTCTGGGCTTTGTCTGCATATTGCATAATGGAAAGTCCTGCTGCTTTGACTACTAGCAGTTCCTGTTTGCACTGTACAGAAAACAGCCACCTATATTACTTTGAACCACGATATGAAGTTTTGCTTTTTCCTAGCATTTTTAAGTGACAAACAAAGGTGGCCCACTTCACCACCACTGTGACCGTTATTTAAAACTTATCAGAAAAGTAATGACATGGCCCAATTTAATGTTCTTTAGCTTTCCATTTTTGATGCCAAACAATTTTGAGAGCAGATGTGGGCTTGGCACCGCAATCATCAATAAAACGGCGATGCAAAGAGGCCGTGTGCCAATTTAACCAAGAGGTCAAAATCAGAGCAATGCTTTGACATTAGAACTGGGAACAGCAGGGCGGCCATTGTGTCAGCTGCAGCCCACTGGTAAATGCTGCTTAATGACCTTGCAAAAACATGGTTATGATTTCCTCTGCCACTTATAACACCCTCAGTGTTATTCTAATGGCCATCAGTTCTCTGATTAGCTGCTTACATTAAATAAGAAATGTATTGCTTGACACAGAAATAGCACAGAGCGAAAAACTGAGTGAAGAGTGGTGGCAAAAGAAGACATGAGGTGCTGTAAAAAGTTCTCTAATCCCAGATAGAGGCCAAGCAACAACAATAAAAATAGATTTTGACTCACTGAAACCTGGAGAAGCTGAACATGTCCAACGCTGCAGCGTGACATGCTGGTGAGATAGCAGCTTTTCTCTCTAAAGATAAGTAGTTTTCTCATTTCACACAGGAAAATATTTTGCACTCATGGTGCAAATTTGCAGAAAAACACAGATGAATCGACATTGAGTAGCAATGATACTTAAACTGCATGATTGCTTTTGCCTCAAAGCACAATTTCTCAACTAATAAGTCCTGGCGTAAAATGAGAGACCAGCAGCATTGACCATATGTTATGGCAGAAAACCAGCCCCATAACAGATCCAGCTCCGCTAACATCTTTTTTCCAAGAGTGTGAAGTGAAACAAGGCTGGAGCTAATGTGTCTCGACATTTCCCTCCTCAACCCTCCATCTGCTCCACCTCTGATGAAGAGGCTTCCAGAAAGCTCCCAATTTTCAGTTGAACGGCACTGCGGATGACACATAACCTGTTTCAACACCGGCCTGGGTCCAATAAGAGTAGTGGGATCAAAGTTCATGGTTTATATTATAAAAAAACTCCATGTGATTTATATGGGGATGAGGAAATAGATATAAAAATAACACAAATCCACCCGGAGGAAATATATTCAGAAATGTATATATCACATAAAGAACCTCCTCCCTATCGAACACATATCCTCAGGATATATATTAAAAAATACAGTCAGAGGCTCCAGAGGAGCGCTAATTGCCTGGTCTCGAAATCTCCCATCCTGGTGCCTGCTCTGTGTTGTCCCAACTCTGAATCAACAAGATATAAACAGACATCCACAATTATAGAACAACACCTCAGCCTGATTGCAGCAAAACTGAAAAATGGCCAGCAATTTAACTTAAATTCAATGCTCACTACAAGACAGTATGACAAGACAGTAAACAACATCAATACAAATGATGCTTGATTGGGAGGTTTTAATTCTTTACCTAACTTTGAAGTGAAAGCTGCGGTATAGGCACTTTTTGTCACTTTGAGGGATTCAAGTGACAGAGGATGATAATTGAATTTGATTTATCTTTGAAAAAAACTTTAGAATTAAATACATATATATGTTTGTATATGCACGGGAATGTTGACCTGGCAGTGGCATTGGTAAAGGTCACTAAAATCATTAGGTATAGTCCCTTTAGAATGATCAATATTCAGAGAGGATTTCATGGCATTCTGGTCAGTAGTTATTGAGATTTGTTCTGACAAACAGGTGGACAAACAGACCTTCTAACTGATTTTCCCATCCACCACTGCCAGATGCCAAAATATTTTTTTCACAGCTGCAGCCAAACCATAGCGGACTTCCTGGAGACTTTGAGTGTTTTACTGCCAATCACCATGTCCGACACACCAGCATTTAATTGCATCTTGACTAACAGGGATCAGATGCCTTTTTTCTTTTGCAGCCACTTTTTGTGGTTTACAAGATGGCAAATTCTTCTAACACAAAATTTTTACCTTGTGCAGCTTAAAACTTTTAGTATAATCCTAATAGTGGGAATACTTTCACACATACGAGCTTGTATTTATTTCCAACATGGTTTAGAAGTTGCATGACTGCGTATGTGTCTCAGGTTTGCAAGAGACGTACCTCTCACTCCCCTGACGAATTCATAGCTATGACCATGCTTCAGTTGCTTCACAGATTTTTGCCTTGCGCTAAACAAGACAAAGATTTGGGGGTGAAGAATAACTGAATGCCACAAGGGACATGAGCTTTCATGACATGCTGGTTTAAGTTTAAATGTGTTGTTGTTATTTCAGTGTACCTGCCTGTCGCTGTAGGCTACAGGGCGTCTCTCTCCTTCAGGGGTAACAAAGAAAATGTGGTACACTTGACTTTAACGTGGACGAGTGTATTCATTTTTAAGTTGTTAATTTCTTTATGCTTCTTTTTCAGGAACTCCATGCTGCATATATTGATGTAGAAATTCACAAGTATCCAAGGAAACTACAGTGTTCTAATTTCGGGCCACTGAGCAGGCACCACAGCAATTGACCATTCACTTATCCCTGCCCCTTGTAGTTTCTGTCTGTCTGTCAAGCTTTCCATTCTTGTACGACACATATGCAGTTTACAATAATAACAGTGGCAGATTTCCCGTTTCAAATTCGGAGGAATTATTGAAACAAAATTATAACAAAATTAATAATTACAGACAGACAAAAGTGGGCTTCAGATTTCAATGGCAAATGTTGCTGGCAGATAGAGCTAGCTAGCTCCATGAGTTGGTTGAAAGCGCCATTTCCAGCTAAAATGTTTCCAGCTTACTCGATTTAAAACAGGAATGTGCACTTTATGGCTACATACATGATATTGTGCTAAAAGCCTGAGGCTAAAGGTTTAACGTAGCCCTGTTTGCCTACTTAGCCTTGGCCTTGGAAGTAACACTCTGTACTGCTGTAGGTAGAAAACTAGCTTGCTGGACCTGCTAATGGTTGCAGCTTACCTTAGAGCAGATAAAAACAGTTTAATCCATTCTTTACACGTTTGCTCTTGCAGTTTTTGGTTTTGGAAAGGCTGAAAAATACACCACCTTCATCATCTTAAAATGTCGAGTATCGCTCTAGTTAGAGTTCATTGGAGACTGCTTCACCATGTGGAGAAATCCAAAGCTTGATAAGTCATGCCAAGTGGTTTAGCAACAGTAAATTGAGGTTAAAGTGCCTTGCTTAAGGGTCCACCAGTAGGTCAGTTGCAGACGGTGTCAATAGGGTTTCTCCTCCGTCCAATTTTCACCAGTCAATTTTTACCTTCCAGTCTGGGGATTTGAGCTAATGACCATTCAGTCACAGTTTACTTTTTCTGTCATCACTAAGAGTGTGGATGAGAACTGATACTTCCTGTTGCTCATTGTCACCTCCATTATTTGTCTGTATTGTCTAACATAACATAGAAGAAATGCAGGTGTGTGGAGAACGTGAAATACACAACAACATAATTAATCAGTGCTCGTAAGACATTTTCTCTTAGAGGTAATTAATTGAGGTGGTATTTCTGGGAAAGGGGCTGCACTCTGAGAACTGCACCTTGCAAAAAAGCAAATGAAAAGTGTACTACAGGGAGCAAAACTCAACACTAATTAAATGCCAAAGAGGCTTGCTGGAGAAACAGCTAGTTCAATTACACTGCGATGACAGGAAAGGAGTCAGGAGAGCTGGTATAAGTGATGCACAGAACACTCAGACACATGCTTATTGTTCTGAAAAGGCGGTGAAGGTGGCCAGCTATTTGTTGTGGTCAAGGGGGAGGTTGAATGGGAGGATGATAAAAAGGGATGTGTGTCTGTGTGTGTGTCGGGGGGTGGTCGGCAGACACAGGATGGGTTAAGGTGAGGGATGGATTTGAAGCGCCAAATGAAATGACCCATCTGAATTCCAGCACGGGCAATATATCTGCTAAGCATTTCATTTGACAGGAGGCCCATCGGAGCCATCAGATAAGCATTGATGAGCAGGTGGAAAGTTTTAAGGATCGATCTGCCTTTGTCTGTCCAGGACACAACACTGCAACTGCTGTTTGCCTGAACCTCAGGCTCACCTTGAGCAATCCAACATACAAACAAAGTGCAGAGGAGATGTGATGTCTTAAGGTACTCTGGGTGTCATTGTGAACAGTATGCACAGACTGGCCCACAAAAGCTCTTTTCAATTGGACGTGGCACTGAAGAGAATGAAATGTGTAGAAATAAGTTGAATGAGGACATCAAGGAAAAGAGACAATGTCATCTTGTATAACATTTTCCATTTTTATTTCAATCATTTATCAATTGTTTAGTGTGTTAAATGATCCCAAGGGAAACATGTTGTATAGGTGATACCTAATAATGAGTTTAAAATGAACTTCATTTCATTGGTGTTACTGTATTCCTGAGGTTCTAAGTTTTTGGATTGATTGTGTTAACGGCAGTTAAGAAAGAAAATCTCACCAAAAGGTCTTTTTAGTAGCTTTTCTGGAGCTTAATCAGCAGATGGAGTTTTCCCCATTTATGTCACTTGAGCAGGTCACAACAGGATTGAAATCTACGTTTTATGTGTCTTAAAGTAAGGTGAGTGCTCACTTGAAAAGGTGATTATGTCAATGTTGTGTTTCCAACTTGTTTCCGCTGCCCCAAGGTGGCCAAATAGATATGCTATTGCAGGTTTAAGTCAACATGGACAATTAGTCCTTAAAAAGGTAAGTTAACACCAGGCTGAAAAGCAGTTCTTTGCTACCCTCTCTTGCCGAGAGCGCCGCGCCTGTTTAACCTTCGACCACACCCAGCACCACTGTTGCATGTGTGCAACCAGTGGAGGTCAGCAAAAACAACCTTTTAAAAAAAGGTAGTGCTCACAAAAAAATGGAAATTTGATAATCTATAATTTTACCTGGACAAACTTCATCTGCTGATGAAGCTCACGTGATATCATGGAAAGCTCTAAACGGACGCTGCTGGGGTTAGATTGTTTTCGCAATTGTAATATCATCATGTTGTGTGTAGTGACATTTTTTTAAAGTGACATTAAAAACTATACTTTGTGTGTGTGTGTGTGTGTGGAGGGACTGCTGATTTTGGCTGCCATCCCATGACAATCAAAACATTGTGAAGCCTTTTTTACTGGCACGCATATCCCTAAATTATTTCAATGGGAACTGTACTGATTCTTGGACTTGTATTTCAGTTGGCAGCTGAGATTATTATTTTCACAGCTTTTAAGTAGACACATACATGCAACTTGTATGGGCACAGTCCTTGCATCTCTTATCAGCGGTCTTAAAATGTTCACTGCAGTACATCTGGTTTCACAGCTAAACCTGGAGACCAGATGAATAGTCAATGTTACTTTTAATGCTTATGATTGGATATGATTTGCAGCAGGTAGATTATTTCTTTAGGTTAGCTGCAGTTTTACAGATAAAAACCACAAGCTCAAATCAGGACTCTCTCACGGTAGCTTACCATTCCCTTTTGACGCTCATAATGCGCAGCCTTGACGTCGACGCACGCTATGAGAGCGTGCACGGGTTGCGAGGTGGGGATCCTGGAGGATAAAAGAGGACACACCGCTAGAGCACACAGACACAGATGACCGCTGCCAAGGGGCCACCCGCTCCCCTTCTATCTGGATAGAAAGCAGAGGAACAACCGCGATTGTTTTACGCAGAGGCTCTCTGCTTTCCACACATTTTTTTGGAAAACTCTTGCACTGTCTTCCCACTTCTTGAGTCCCCCCCCCCCCCCCCCCCCCCCCCCCCCCCCCCCCCCCCC